>OY757904.1:158268748-158708425 GCA_963585895.1 Sepioteuthis lessoniana | reverse complement strand
GCAAAAATATAAGACTACGCTTAAAATGAAGAAAAAGATATTTTTTTACAATTTTTAAATAATGAAAATCAGATCTATCAAAGATAAAGCATAAAGAGAATTAAATTTAAAATATGAAGAACTTTTAATTCATTTTTTTATATGTATATTAGCATTTATGCTTTATTTTAGATATTTTCTTTGTGCATAAATATAAGACCAATCCGCCGTTAACATTGATAACCTAAAAAAATCAGCTAGCCATACTATCAACTAGTTTCTGAACTTGAACCGAAGATATTTTTTCCATTCGTCTTAGAATCCGTTTTTGAGTTCGGAAATTGGTGAGTACTGTCGACCTTCTTCATAAACTTTTGCAACGATCAATCCCCACAAATTGTCTATAGGATTAAGGTCTGGGGAGCACGCTGGGTTGGAAGAAGTCTTATTTTTTGGTTCAAGTAAGTTCTTCTTTGCTATTGATGCATTGTGGATTGCAGCATTATCTTGCTAGAAAATCCATTATTCTCCACATAGACGACGCCCTTCTTGTGCGAGAGATAAATCATTTAGCATCTTCACATAATCTGCTGCTTTTTGTAGACCACTGACAAACTGTAGTTTAAGTTTTACTGAAGATGAGAAGGTCTCCCAGATCATAAGAGATCCTCCTTCACTATGCCTTGCTGAGTAATTCTCTTCTGGAAAAATCTTTGCGAGCTAGTACTTCTGAAAGCCATCTGTACCGTCTAAATTGAATTTCTTTTCGTCTGAGAAAACAATTTTCGACATTCTTTAGCGCTCATGGTTTGATATTGACGAGCATATTCAAGTCGTTTCTTTTTGTGCTTCATAGTTAATGTTGGACTATGAATTCTTTTCTTATGCTTAATTTTTTTGTTGTTTAAATGCCTTCTAATTGTTGTAGTACTGCCAGAAACATCCAATTTCAAAATTTTTGATACTGACGAAGTTTTCTTTTTTACTTCGCGAACAATTCTTCTCTTGAATTGTGGTGATAATTTTTCTGGCTTACCAGTCAGTTTTCTTGTTCCATACTTATTTGGACTTTTCAAGTAATTGCAGATAACGGTTTTACTACATCCTAAGACCTTCGAAATTTCTCTCTGAGATTTACCGACTCTTTTCAGAGCTGTAATATCGCCTATCTCAAAATCGGATAATTTACTTCCTTTAGCCATTTATGTTTTTAGTATTTTAAGTATTGCAGTTTTAACAGATTTTATTATATGCAGACTATATATAAAAATTATTTCAATCAAATCAAGTCCTTTTTTTCTTTAGTTTTTATTGGTGGTCTTATATTCATGTAAAAAATGAATTTTAAAATTTAGCATAAACGCTAATATACACATAAAAAATGAATTGAAATTTCTTTTTATTAAAAAAATTTTCTTGAACTTAACTTTCATACGCGGTGTATTCAATAAGTTTCCAGACTTTTTTGTACAGGCATCTAAAATTGTCGTCGACTCTGGAAAATTCACTATGTTATTGCTATACATCTTATGAGGTTTAAATGAACAGTTACAGCAGAAATTGTCACAGCTGGTGAATTTCAAAAATGCAATCTGAACGTGAGAACACTTTAGAAGAACGATATGCAATAAAATTGTGTTTTAAACTTGGAAAAAATGCCAGAGAAACGTATAGAATGCTTCGGACTGCTTTTGGAGTATCTTGCATGAATCGAGCATCAGTTTTTGAGTGGCATAAGAGATTCAAGGAAGTCTTGATACCCATCTTGGTCAAATAGTCGGTGTCAAGGATGGAGTTGTGGACTGATGCATTGTCCTGCTGGAAATGCCACTGTCCCGATTTGAAGAGTGCTGGCCTCTTCCGATGGAATCTCTTCCTGAAATCCCTTAAAACCTCAACATAGTAACTCTGACCCTAACCCTAACCCTTTGGACAATCAACTCTGGTGTATTGACTTCCTTACTCCTCCCACACCTCTCATCATCGCGCACAGACCCCCTGCCTCCCTTGAATCTCTTATGCCACTCAAAAACTGATACTCGTATATATATCATCCGGGTATCGATCCTAGCTTGAAGAGTCTCGTGTGTCTAGCCGCACTGATGCTGATGAGTTGTGATACAACGAAACAGTCTCTGGATGACCACAAACACACACACACACACACACATAGACACACACACACACACATATATATATATATATATATATATCATCATCATCATCATGTCGTGCCACTAGCATGGAGATCCCTGACCCTCTCTCGCCACCCCTCCCTATCATTCATCGCTTTTGGCAGGTCTTCAGGGCTACATCCCGTATCCTCACCTTAGCTGCTGTGTGTATGTTCGAGCTGGTCGTCCTGCTTTTACTTGGCCATATGCGGGGGTCCATAGGAGTACATAACTGATGAGTTCGTCCTTGCTTCTCCAGCAGTGTCCTGCGTGTCTGGCTCGTCTAACTTGCATAGTTTTCGTGATGGGAGGCAAGTGGCCGTACAGCTGGTGTCTTGTGGGGTGATGCCGCCAGGACTTGTTCAATATTGCTCTCATATATATATATACATATATATATATATGCATACGATAAATATGTTAATTATTATATGTTTCATCTAATATTATAAATACGTCAGACATGAGATATATATTCATATATAATATACATGTTATGTATATATGCTATATATTTAATATATGTTCATGCGTATATGTGTTATATCTATATGATGAAATATATATATATATATATATATATATATATATATATTACATGGCACTGTCTGTGACCCTAGGTTTATTGCAATTAGCAAACGTCACATGAAATATATATATATACACATATATATATATATATATATAAACATGAAACCACACACATACGCACACACACACACACACACACACACACACACACATATATATATATATATATATATATCATATTGCTGCTACCTATCATTTTGTCTAGTCGGCTGGGGCTGTAGAATACACTGACTGCACCTCTTCAGAGGGGGTAAGACCCCCACCCTATGAGTGTCCTGGATATGACACTAAACGATCTGATGGTGAGGATCCAGTGATTCTGGAGCTTTGTGGAATGCGGAGCACCCCTTCATTGCCATTGCTCCGAGGTCCACTCTGGCCCGGAATGATAGCCCCTGATAGGGCCCCATCTTTGAGTTAAATAGAGCCAAATGCGTATTTGTACTGAACTGAATTGTTTGAAATGGAAATGTTTTTAACATTGAAACTCTACTTTCAGAAAACTGAATTGTTTAATATAGAACTGTTTTGACATTTGATCGTGTGTAGGAGGGATCTGTACTTATACTAGACTGAATTGGCTGAATTGAGACTTTTTGACTGACCTGAATTTTTTGAAGTAGAAGCGTTTTTGACGATTGAACTGTGTACTCATGCTGAGCTGAGTTGTTTGCGGTAGAACTGATTATTTGCGTAGAAGTGGATTTGGCGTTAAATAGCCTATACAGGTTGATATGCCATAAAACCCAACTAACCAAAGATCATTTATCTGTGGCTATTAATCGACGATAGGTTCGTATGCTTGGTTCTGGAAAAATACCTTTGAATTTTGGATATACACTTTGAATCTTCCAACGGTTCTTGATTATTTGTGTTAGTGGTGAAAGTCCTTTTAAATATTGTTATAAGGGCAATATGATTCATCTTCACTTTTTGTTTTAGTTTTTGGGTATCTGCCTAGGGGTGGAAATTGCTTTGATTATCTGGTTTTCAATTAACGTTTGGGAATATCCTCGTACTGAG
The DNA here is from genome assembly GCA_963585895.1 of Sepioteuthis lessoniana. Lineage (NCBI taxonomy): Eukaryota > Metazoa > Mollusca > Cephalopoda > Myopsida > Loliginidae > Sepioteuthis > Sepioteuthis lessoniana. The sequence goes on along the minus strand of OY757904.1, from coordinate 158,704,658 downwards.
AACTGCTGTTTAAGTTTATCGCTTTGTCTTTTTAGTTTGTTCTTGTCACTGCAGATTCTCCTTTGTCTAATTGCTTGTGGGTCGGGAAAGCTTTCTTTGAGATATTTGGAGGGAGAAGATCTATAATGGAGATAATTGTGTGTGCTGTTGTATTTTGTGTGTCATGTTGTTTGTGGTTGTCTCTTTTTATCAATATATATAAGAGTACGAGGATCATTAAATAAGTTTCCAGACTTTTTTTGTATGGGCACTTTTATTGATAGTACACACATGAAACTCTAGTCCCCTTCGAAGTAATCTCCTCCAGCTGCAATGCACTTGTTGTACCGTTCCAACAACTTCTGGAAGGCTCCATGGAAGTCCTCTTGTGTGAGCGTGTCAATGACCTTTGTCACAGCCTCTTTCATCTCCTCGTCTCATAATGACAGCCTCTGAGCTTAGGGAATAACCAAAAGTCAAAACTCTTTGGCCAATCAACTCTGGTGTATTGACTTCCTTATTCCTCCCACACCTCTCATCATCCCTCACAGATTCCCTGCCTTCCTTGAATCTCTTATGCCACTCAAAAACTGATGTTCGATTCATGCAAAATGGTTGGAAAGCAGTCTGAAGCATTTCATACGTTTCTGCGGCATTTTTTCCAAGAATAAACGAGAATTTTATTGCATATCGTTCTTCCTCAGGTCCAGATTGCATTTTTGAAATTCACCAGCTGTGACAATCAGGCTTTAGTAGGGTGTATTCCAATTCCTGCTGTAGCTGTTCATTTAAACCTGAAATCATAAAAATTGGTCAGTCATCTCATAAGAGGTATAGCAATAACATAGTGAATTTTCAAGAGTCTACGACAATTTTAAATGCCTGTACAAAAAAGTCTGGAAACTTATTGAATATACCACGTATCTAAAAATTCCATTTTTTGTGTTAATTTTTATTGGTCAAATTTGATAAAATCTTTCATCCTACTTAAGTTGGTTAGGTATAAACAGGCGGAAAAGCAAAACTGAATAAGACACCTGTATGCGGTGTCCCTTTTGATCATCATTCAACAGTCTTGACAGCATTTTGGTGCAGACTTTCCACAAGCCGAAATATTCATTGATAATCTTCTTGTCCAGCTGACTTGCGATCATTCAAACCATCAACCGACGATCGTCACGCACAACCTCCTTTCCTGCTCAGCGTTAACTTCAGTCATGTTTGTTGAAGCCCTCTAACTCCTGGGGTCATCTTTCACGACCTCACTTTCCTGTTTGAATCTTTTGAGTCACTCAAAAGACAACACTTGATGATGCATTTCAAGTGTTTGTGAAAGAGATTTTTTCAACCAGACCAAAAGTTTCCGCTTTCTTTATTTCCCCGTGTCCATAGCTCAAAGACCCGAAAAGAAAGAGCCGTAAACAAAAGCATGTGAAAAAATGCTATGAGAGCAGAAAGTTAAAATTATAATTATGTACTCCAAAGATATAATGTAAGAGGATAACGCAATCCACTTATCCCTCAATTGCCTATAACTCATACAGCACACCCAGGCCCGTTACTTTTCAGACAGAGCTCGTATATATGTAAAACCTTTTAACGTTTTAAAGGAAAAGCAGAATATTTACTTATAGAACCAAGTGGTAAGGAGGTTTGGACAAACGCTCAGATCGATGTATGAAGGTCGAGTTATCTTTCGTACAAGAAATTGACGTTTCATTTATGGATATAATTGTAATGCGTTATATTTTTTGTTGGAATCTTGTAATAATGTCTTTGAATTTTGAGGAGCTAAATCCGAAGACTTGTATTTCAGGTACACAGTTTTGTACATGACCAACAGAGGAAGATCTATGAAAAATACCGATCTTTCCCGGCCGTTTTGAAGAAGAATGTGTGCCTAACAATAAATTCGATAAGTCTTGCCTCCTCCACAATAGGTGGATATTTCGATTGTTTGACATGGTTTTCAAAGTCATGTTGCCGCAGAACTGCTGCTCAAAGATCAAAGATCAGAGTCGATAATGGAATGACCATTCATGAGGGGTAACGTTTGTAGCTGTTGAAAGTTGGGAGCATGTTGTATGTAACGCATAACATGTTCATTTTGAGTAATAAGTCGGCGTTGTATTTTGAGTGCTAGTGTGACTACTTTCCATATTATAACATTATACCTCTCACACTGTTCTTTACCTTGGAGTGGTCCGGTTAGTTGAAATTTCATGCCCATGTAAGAAGGTTTTCACTTAAGAAAACATGAAGTTGGAATCTTTGAGTGTATATTGGCACTCAAAGAATATTGGGTGAGGTAGTTGATAACCGTTTGTGATAATATATCTGGACAGGCAAGGACAAAATTCGTCTATCAAATAAAAACCGATTACGAGAAGAAAATGGCTGAGGTCTTTTAAAATCAATGCTGAGTCTTTCAAATGGGATGGTTGCTTTGATTAAGGGCAAAGCGGCAGGTCGATAAAATCGAAGTTTGCCTTCGGTAAAACTTAAGAATAATCGATGAGGTAGGAATATCGTGATGTAACAGACTTGTTATATGGTAATATACTATGGAGTATTATGCAATACAAGTATTTATATGTTGGAATATATTCTGTGTTAAATTGCAATAGCAATTTGTATTAGCTGTCAATGTTGTGTTCATGTTATATTACGGATACGTTATTGTAATCTATGATGGTATACGTACGCAAGGAATATGGTAAATAAACTGTATTAAAATCAAATTCTAACAAGAATTTAAATCGTGGCTAACACTACATCTATAGCTTCCCTTTCTCTAACCATTCAAAGCAAATAAACGTCACAAATCCGTTTCTCAAACCACAAGACGCTGTAGCGAACGGTTTATCTCTAAACTAGAATTACTTCTATAATAAACATTGTTTGAAGTATAGTCGCTGCTAACAGTTGTCCTTAAACAAGAAAATAAGTATTTACGAAAGTAGAAAAGAACGTAAAATAGAATAATTCAAATTATTAGGCTTTTGGCAGACATGGAAAACAACAAATTTAAACTCATAAAAAAAGAACAAACAATAACAAGAATTGGTAGGTCTATATACATATATGAGTTTTATGTGAAGCTAGGGGTTATGAATAGTACGTTTACAATGAAAATATTTTACGGACAGAGATAAATGGTTTTCCTTTTGGTCTCTTCTGGTAAGAAATTTTATATCTAAAAGAATATTTTAAAGGTTTTGCATCTAGTAAATATAGTTACTTACAAAGTCCTGTAATGGGTTTATAATCTCGTGGATATATATTTAATCCTCAAGGTTATTTTCATTAAAGTTCCTTCGTTCTTTGTTTTATTGTTCCTTCCCAAATTTACTTGTCCGGAGTTCTGAGTTCAACTGACTTTTCTTTTGGAAAGGGGAATCTCTAAGCTAGAAACAGGAAGTGACAAGGGGTCATAAATCAACTTTTTTTCAGACAATTGGTCTAGCATTAAGGGTGTTCTTTGGACTTACTGGTGCCAATTTTGTTACATTTACTATCATATATTTAATGCTGTTCAAAAATTATTGGCTTTTTTAGAACAAATGACGGCAAGTCTCTTTGTTCAAACTTTATTATTATTATTATTATTATTATTATTATTATTATTATTATTATTATTATTATTATTCAATATATATCTATATTTATTTAAAAAGGTTTTGAATTTGGGGTCCCATAACGCCATTTACTTTTCAAAAAATTCCATCACATGACAAGACGCAATTTGAACATATCAACCAGGATTAATCCGTTTTTTTTTACATAGCAAGATCTACAAGCCCTGATGAAGACTTCTTATTGAATCAAAATTTATCAATCAAAATCATTTCTCATACTAAAATAATTTCGATTAAACACTTTTACATTCAAAAAAAAAAAAAAATTAAAGTCGAAACGCGTTGGCAAATAAACAAACCATCAAACATTTCTTCCGTTTTACCTTTTCTACGTACATTCTGTCAGATTCAATTCATTTCTTCCTACGTATATATATATATATATATATATAAGAAAAAATTAAATTCAATAAAAACAAGCAAAAAAATTTGGTACAAACAATAGGAATATTTTAAAATCGAATTATACTTTAAAAAATGTTACAGATAGAAAACTTATCTGAATGTTTGTAGTTTTTTTTTTTTTTTTTGCTTTTGTTTTTTCGCTTGACTTGTTGCGAGTAATATTATAATTTTCCTTAAAGCAAAAATTTTTTATTGAGTTCCAGACAAACACTCTATTTTTCTATATTGTGACCATCATTACAAGTGTCAGCATTAAAAAGTTCATCATCTGCCATGAGCATGACTAATTTTCTTTGATTTAAATAAAAGAATGAAGAAAAGGATAATCTGTAGGGAACGAATAAATAGAAAAAAAAATTTAAATCAAATTGAAAAAAAAAAAGAAAAAGAAAACTATTAAATTTGCGGAAACTCCCAGAGGTCCAGAACAGGAAAAGGAGATGATGCACGCGTAAAAGAAAAAAGGCATTCCTCTTGACAAAGGGGACCAGGAATTCTTTCTCTTTCAGGCAGTGACCAGCTGATTGATAACCTCGTACTGGCGTGTCTGGGCACCACGCATATGTCTTTGGACGTAGCGTTGGTTAGCCCCTTTCACCCAGTACCAGCTCTCTCTCTCTCTCTCTCTCTCTCTCTCTCTCTCTCTCTCTCTCTCTCTCTCTCTCTCTCTGTCAGCATTATGCTGAAATATACAAGACTCACAAATGAACTATAAACTAACTCTTACCGGACTTTGACAAACTCCCAAAAGAAAACTAACCCTTATGGAAGCCCGAAATACCAAATGAGGACACATACATGAAGCGATTTAACGTATTTTTGACACCTTAACTGGGGGATTCAACCATTTCAATGTCTTCACTCTCAAACTTTTTACCGCATCGAATTATATTACTGATCCCAAAACTTGCCCCAAATTGATTAGTTTAAAATTTACCTGGTTATATTTAAGGCATTTTAAATTCTTTTCTGCAATATTTGGTCACTTCTAGAAATTCATAGGTTGTATGATGTAAAGGTTTCCTTTGTTATTTTCTTTTTCTTCCGGAATTGCTATTCCAACATTCTAACTTTTCATAGAATACAGTGAGAAATGCAAAATATTTTTCAACTACTTTTACTGAATTATAATATCTATTTCTGAGCCGACAACCTTTATACGGTGTTTTTACATTCAGTATTATCCAATAGATATAAGTTAAATTTATATATATATATATATATATATATATATATATGAACAGTGTGCTCATAAAAATTCGCTGAACTAAATTAACATTTTGCTTTTCAAGGTTTTTGTGAGAAAGTGATTTTGAACTTAACTATAACAATATTTCAAAACTGAGATTCCAAGGTTTGAAGTTTCTGTAAAGTACAAAATGGGGTACTTTGGATACTATCAAATTTATGATTTCCATTATAACAAAGTTTTGAGAACAACTTGCATTTACTTGTATCTTTCACCAAGCCGATTGTTTCTAATGCATTTTAATATATGGACAGAATCAAATAGGAAGAAAAGAGGTCTAGACTTGATAACTAGTTGTGGATATACAATTGAAAACTTTACTGGACTACAAAAGAAAGATATAGCTTTTTATTTATAGCATTATTATCTGTTATGATTCTTCTTCAGAAAGCAGTTCATCCGTCCGTGACGGTCGGCGCCACAAGCTGCCAGCAGACTCACAGTACATATGAACAGTCCATGTGGTCCTTCTCAACAATTACTTTGGTATGCGGCATATCCCTGAACAAACAAAGCAACTACATCCCGAACGACCATAAATAAGTATAAAATCTATCTTTATCGTCTAGTTTCCATTGTGTTTCTTCTCATTTATTTTCCAGTTAGCGCGAGTTATGATACCTCTAGATGACTATTTTCGTACAAGGCCAGTCGTACTAATTAGTACTATGACTCCCGCTAAAACTTTTCAAATTAAAACGGCTATTTTTCTTTTCTATATAAGAAAATGTAATTAAAAAATAAGAATACGATTTTAACGATTTCCTTTTAATAATTTTATTGTCTCTCTCAATTCGTATATGCAAATATTGATCAAGTTATTCATAATGTTGAGGATGGCCAATTTCTTTTGCGTTTTTTCTTCTTTTATTTAAATCTTGTTTTGCTTTGCGAACGCAGTTAAATTTATTTTAAGGAAAATTTAGCAGAAAATGCTGTATGTAATAATACCAACTGATTGGTTTTGTATTTGTTCTATCATTATGGTTTTTCGATTGTTTCGTTTGTGAAATAATCACTGGCTTAAAAAAATTTGTGATATGTGTGGTGGTTTCCTAGAACAATTCAAAAAAGGAAGTTTTAATCAAAATGGCTGAAAAGTGTTTTGCAGGAATCAATCTTCAAATTATGACAAAATAGAAAAAAAAAGATTATCGAACAAGATCAACACACAATGTTGCAAATGAAGTAAATTATTTTAAGAATTGTTTTTAAAATTTTGATTAATTAAAAAAATTCACCACTTACAATAATGTATCGTAGCCGATATTTGTCTCTGCCTCCCACCGGACAGGACTTGACACAAGGTCAATGACCCGAAGGTTGATTATAGTGGGGATTAGGAGAGGGGAAGGTCGAGCACGAGCTGAGGCTCGGGCCCTACTAGACTATGCTGGTCATCGGCCTATTTAGTGCAATGTGGGTCTGATGAGCCTAGCTGGACTTGGACCCAAATCTGGGTCCTGGCACGTATTCCTGATTATAGCTTAAGCTGGATAGCAAGGTTCAGTGCTATACAAGGGTGAAAAAGGTATCAATGATGCTGCTCACCCACCCGAAGGTGGCCCAGTCGAAGTCGAGGGGTTTCGGCCTCAAGTCTGCCATGGAACATTGCCCGTCCGACACGAATGCCAGACAGTCCGCTGAAAAGCCTCTGCTCAAATCAAAAATCCCCATTGAAAAAATAAGAGTCTTTTGTGACGTCAGATAACGGAATTCTACCTGCGCAAGGAAACACGTTGCATTTATAAGCTCATCCTCCTCCTCCGTATAATGATGCATTTTGTTATCATTCATATTTAAAGAGACTTCCTGCTTTGACAACACAGAATTTTCGCCACTAACGAATGTGGGAGACAATTCGATACCCTTCTCTGCTTTATAAAAGCAGTTACTGACCGCAAACATCATTATGCGATGCGCCTTCTAGCCGACCATCTGGCATTCGTGTCAGGTGGTTGTGTTTACATACTATAACAACTTGGCATCAGGGGCTTCCTCGCAGGACTCAGTTTATTGCTTGGTGCCTGAAACATCCGTTAGAGCAATCAAGATTTTTTATACCTGCCGTGTATGTCTCGAATCGTGCACGCCCCCACTATGAAACAGCCTTGTATCATATTCTGACGCAGTGGGATGTCAAATAAATCGCAGTATGTGACGGACAACGTACCCGGAGGCAAGGAAGATAGACCAACCCTGCCACCCAATTGCTGACGCAGGATCCAATCAATCACAACCGTAGACTTAGCACCAACCGATGCCATGATTCGACCAATCAAAACAGCACTCTCAAAATAACCGCAGCTTTTTTCTAGGTTAAAATACAGAAAGACACAACCACAGTCGTTTTCTGGATTATTAGTCTAGCTTCCATCTTCGATCTTTTTTAAGAATCTTTGCAGGTACCACGGGACGATGACGAAACAGCCAGCCAGACACCACAGACACACTGAGCTAAGGACCAGTCCACGAGCAAACGTCTCTGCTTGGATTATCATCAGCATAGGGACTGAATAAAGCGGGACATCGATCATCCGGCTATTCCGTAACCCGATGTGTCCTCTTCTTCGACCGTTTTCAGATTCCAGACCAGACCAGACCGCCAGACCTATGACCTGCACGGAGCACTAAGACTCTATCCTGATCTTCTCGACTCGCTGTTGCCGAGAACTTTTAAACTGTTGAGTCTACACTTGTTTCGACGGCACCGACTTTCAACATCACTGAGACAACACGGACACTATGCAACCGCAGCGAATTAATACAAGCGCAAACCTTTCGTGTAGATTTTGCCCAATAAAGGCCAGGCATTTTGAACATACTCTCTTGTCTTTGTCCTCCTTGCCTAGTTTGTTGTCAATCATATTCATAAACGTTTGCAGGAACACCGCTTTCATACGTCACTGCAAGAAACACATTAATCTCTCTCTTTCTCTCTCTCTCTCTCTCTCTCTCTGAACTAATTTCATTCAATAATATATTCACAATTATTTTCAATTACCTCTTGCTATTTATCATGTAGCTTGTTGATTCTTTTCAAGTAAAATTCTGCTGGTTTTGAGCTCAAAAAGTTTTCCACAAACGTTTTTACCTAATATTCTTAAGAAAATCTTTTGTCGTTCATAGCATTTTTTAGAGAACTAAAAAGAGGTAAATCACTTGGTGGAAGTTCTGATGAATATGGTGTATGGGGTAGAAAAGAGTAGCTTAAGTGCAATATTTATTCCTGCGGGATTTTTGCTGAATGTGGCCTAGCATTTTCTGGGAAAAGCACAACGTTTCTCCTATTGATGAGTGCAGGACGTTTTCTTTGGAGATTTTCATGTACACGTTGCAGCTATTGAGAGTATAAGTCTATATTGAGTGGTTTAAAAAAACACAAACTGAATAATAGAGCGGTGATCCCACCATATGCATGATATAAGTTTTCTTCTATATTGCAAATAAAATACAAAAATGTGTCTCATGATAAAATTATACTCATATTGTTCCATGAACAAGCAGTATGTAGAAGAGGTACAAAACGGAAACGGGCGTATTTGTTGAAAGTAGGTAATGTAGCCGCGTGGTTTTACCATTACCTAGCAGAGTCAGAAATAACCTCTCAACTATTCAAATAACTGAGACAAAAAAGGGACCGAGAATGGGTTTCTAAAGTGTCATGAGACATGCTACAGTATGTCTCCTGATGCCCTAAAAGATATGTCAATTTTCTAAGAGAAATAACTATTGTATCTCTAATCATCATCGTCATCAAGTCTTGCAGTTAGCATGAGTTCTCTTGATTCTATGTCGCAATCCACCCCTATCTGGCATTGCTTTTGGTAAGTCCTCTAGACGACATCCAGTGTCCGCCGAGCTGATGAATATAAGTCTTTGCTGCTCGGTCAACGCTAGTGTGTCTAAGAGCGTGAGCCCGCAGTATGAGTTTGTTCCTGCCTCTTCAGCAATGCCCAGTATGTCTCGTTCGTCTTACTTGGATGGTTTGTAAGATGGGAAGTAAGTGGACGTACAACTGATGTTTTGTAGGGTGCTGCAAGAATAGATTAGAACTCCACTACTAGGAAGAAAAAGTTAATCCGTTTAATTTAGTGAATTAACATACTTATTCTAAAACTTATTCCGAAGTTGTGTATACAATTGTGGTGTAGTATGAAAATAAAGATGCTGCTTGAATTTGCACCCCCTCCTACGCAGAAAAATCTCGGCCCCCTCCCAAGCTCCTCCTCCACTTTCAGAATTCCAGAATCGCCACTGCTTGGAACTATTTAATTGTGAGATTAGATTCGTTTATTGTTTGTTTGTTTGTTTGTTATGGCATATCAACCTTTATAGGTTACCTAATGCCAAATCCATTTCATACAAATAAACAGTTCTATTTCAAATAATTCAATTTAGCATAAGTATACAATTTAATTGTCAAAACACTTCTATTTCAAGCTATTCAGTTTAGTCAAACAGTTTTATTTCAAACTATTCAGTTTAGTATGGGTATATTTTTTTTTGTTTACACACAGTTAAATGTCAAAACAGTTCTATTTCAAACAATTCAGTTTATTGGCTCGTTTAAATATGTTATCAACAAAATGTGTTTACAAATCATATATACTTAATATATATGTTTAAAAAGGATTTGGCATTAAATAACCTGAAATGGTTGATATGCCTTACAAGCAAGCCAAACCAAACAACCCCAACCCACCTGTCCAGTCATTCTTTCCATCAATTTACCCTCGTATCATATACCTTTTTGCAGTACATTGTTTAATTTCGCCTTACCTAGGGTAAATCCAAGTGAAAAAAAAACTTTAAAAATTAAAATAAAAAAGACTAGCTTGTTAACTTGATACCTTTAATTGATTCATTAATTTTGACGCTTTGTCAACCCGTTCAGGGTTATTTTGTGCCTAAACGTTTGGGAATCTCGTTCTTTGTACGTTCGCATTTACAATTTTTGTTTAGTTGTTTCATAAGAGATTTTTTAGCAAACGGCCCAAATGAATATTCCTAATTTTTAAACAGGTTTATTTGACCCAAAGATGAGACTCTAACAGGCCGGGTCATTGTGGACCTGGGAGTAATGTCGATAAAAAATACTCCACAGTCTCTAGATCTCTGTAGCCTTGTAATCAGATGCCGTTGAAAGTTATACCCAGGACACCTCTTTTTTGTAGTTGTTGTGTGGGGGAGTCTAAACCCATATACAGAGGATACTATCGGCATATTCTAAGCCTCGTCTACAGAGCGGAAAAAGAGGTTGAGAATGGGTTTCTGAGATTAATTTGTTAACCTTCTCTTGGTTAACTCGGCACTTTTGTTTCAGATTGTATGAACAGCTGGTTCATAATGGAGGGGAATGCTCTGTAAGTATTGCAAATAAACAAGAAAATCACAAATATGTTTTCCTTGCTTTGAAAATTAGCTTGTAACGCTTTTATTCGTTTTTATTACTCAGCATATTTACTCGACGTCGTATGTGGTGAATGTGAATCTTATTGTATGCTTTTTCGGAAAACGACTTTCTTTATCTCGGCTCGTCGATAATGTTATCGACACAAAGAGACAACAAACAATTCTTAGATTTTTGATTAATGCGAATACGATGGTTATAATTAGCGTCCCGATGCGTACTTTTGTTGGAAGAGTTCAAGTGTCAAGAACGCAGCTTGGATGATTCCTTCAAAGAAGTAAACATGTTTACACATCGAAGTTATCGTGTCGAAAAGAGAAACGTTCGTGTTTGCTGCGATTGAGGCATCCTGGCATTTACAAGAAGAAGAAGAAGAAGAAAAGCTGCCTTTGCCGTCATCTCCTCTTCTTCGAGTCGATCACACACCATTCATCTCCGCATTTATTCTCCTTTTTTGTCGTTTATTAAGCACATTTATCTGTTTAAATATTTCAAGCGTAGACAAGAACAACTGCACACGCGTATACACATATTTGCTACGCACGTGATCACGCTCAAATGCGCGTGTTATTTGACAAACGATTATAAGATTTCTTCTTTATTTTTACTATTGAAGGGCGGTCAATCCTAATTTCAGACGCCAGAAAAAGTTAAATTCTCGTGTCTTTTATTTTTTAGTTCACTTAAAACGTTTTTTTTTATATTGAAATATAAATCTGATAAATAAGAAAAATCCATTTTTGTTTTTATCTTATTCTTATACTGGGATGTTGAAGAGTAAGCTTCCTTATTTCGTTTGTTGTCGTCATGTTTCGGCTGCTGTACACTACAATGACTATAGCGCCAAAATGAGGATTCTATGAATAATAATTATGACAATGGCGGTTATGCCAATCGTGGCTGATGCACTTGGGACAATCCCCAAAGAATTGTTAAAGAGACAGGAAGACTTGGAAATAAGAGGACAAGTAGAGACCATCCAAACTATAGCATTATTATGATCCGCTATAATACTGAGAAGAGTCCTGGAAACTTGAGGAGACTTGCTGTCTCTCAAACTCTAGTAAGAAACCATTAGCTAACGCCGGTGTTAAAAACACTCGAAGGAGTAAATAATAATAATATTAATAGTCACAACAACAAGAGGGATCTTCCAGGGAGATGCGTTATCACCATTACTATTTGTAATAGCGATGATACCACTCAATCTTAGGAAATGCACAGGCAGATATAAACTTCATAAATCGTAAGAAAAAATCAACCACCGAATGTACATGGACAAGATTAAATTGTTTACCAAAAATGAGAAAGGATTGGAAACCCGAATACAGGCAGTAAGAATATACAGTCAAGATATAGGGATGGAATTTGCCATAGAAAAATGTGCCATGCTAATTATGAAAAGTAGAAAACGACATATGACGAAAGGAATAGAACTATCAAACCATGACAAAATCAGTACACTCAGAGAATTGGAATCCTACAAATACCTGGGAATATTGGAAGCGAACACCATTAAACATGCGGATATGAAAGAAAAAGTTAAAAAAGGAATATCTTAGGAAAACGAGAAAACTACTCGAAACCAAACTACACGGCAGAAATCTCATCTAAGTGATAAATACCTGGGCTTTTCCCCTCGTAAGATACTCGGAACCATTCTTAAAGTGAGCCAGAGAAGAATTCCAACAAATGGACCAAAGAACAAGGCGATGAATAAGGCATTACATCCTAGAGACGACATAGATTGTATGTGCAAAAAAAAAAGCAGAAGAGGACTTGTTAGCATTCTAGATAGCGTCGATGCATCGATATAACGACTAGAAGACTACATAAAAAAGCGCTGAGAAAGACTGATTGCAGCCACCTGAAACAACACAGAAAACACGAGCATTAGCAGAACAAAAATAACCAGAAAACAAAAATGGAAAGTAAAACAAGTGTATGGAAATTTCAAGCAACAAACAAGTGACATCTCACTTGAGAAGACTTGGATATAGCTACGTAAGGGAAATCTTAAGAGAAAAACTGAATCTCTTATGATAGCAACACAAAACAAAGCCATAAGAACTATGTCAAAGCAAGAATAGACAAGATACAACAAAATAACAGATGTAGATTATGTGATGATAGATATGAATTGATCAATCACATAATTAGCGAATGCAGTAAATTAGCGCAAAGAGAGTATAAGACCCGATACAACTAGGTGGTCAAGGTGATCCACAGGGAATTGTGCAAAAAGTTTAAATTTGACCATACAAACAAATATGCATAACCCGGAACCTGTCCTAGAAAATGCGACACACAAAATTCTCTGGAACTTTGAGATACAAACGGGTCCCCTAATCTTGGCCAGAAGCCCAGACCTAATGATAGTAAAAAAAAAAAAAAAAAAAAAAAAAAAGGGGAACCTGCCGAATAATGAACTTTGCCGTTACGGCTGACCACAAAGCAAAACTGAAGGAAGGCAAAAAGAGAGATAAATACCAAGAGCTTGCTTGAGAATTGAAAAAAACTATGGAACGTGAAAGTGACAGTGATACCAATTATAATTGGTGCTCTTGGTACAATCATCAAACGATTGGTACAGGGACTTGAGGACTTGGAAAAAAGAGAAAGAGTAGAGACCATCCAAACAACAGCATTATTTAGATCGGCCAGAATACTAAGGAGAGTCCTGGAGACTTGAGGAGACTCGTTGCCACTCAGCTTCCAGTGGAAAACCATCAGCTAACGCTGGTGTGAAAAACTCTCAAATTTGTAAAATAACAATACCAAATATAGGTTATGGGGTAATAGAGACGTAACGAGGAATAATATAATAACCGAATGCGGCAAATTAGTGCATAGTGAATATAAGACTAGACACGACTGAGTACCGAAAGTGATCCACTGGGAATTGTGCAAGAAAGTGAAATTTGACCATACGAGCAAGTGTTATATGTATAACCCGGAATCTGTCTTGGAGAATGAGACGCACAAAATTCTCTGGGATTTTGAGATACAAACCGATCACCTAATCTTGTGATAGTCAACAATAACAACAATAACAACAACAACAACAACAACAACAACAACAAAAACTGCCCAATAGTAAACTTTGCCGAACTGGTAGACCATAGAGTAAAATTAAATGAAACTGAAAAGAAAGATAAATATCTATACCTTGCTAGACAACTAGGATTGGTTTGGTTTGGTTTGGTTTCTTTGCTTAATGACATATCAACTTTTGTTAGTTATTTAATGCCAAAGCTATTCTCCAAGAAGAACAGTAGTGGTACTATTTAACCCATAGCTGGGAGGATAAGGGGGTTCATACCTTTCCCAAGGATATTTGTCCGGAAGTGAATGTAATAGTGCGACTGGAATACGAACTCGCTTACTACGATCCCGCAATCCATTGATTTAACCATTACACCACGAGGACACCCCAACCCGCTATACAACAAAAAAAAACCCTGGAACATGAGAGTGACGGTGATATCATTCGTAACTGGAGCACTTGGAACAATACTCTCAAGATTGGTAAAAGGAGTGGAAAACTTGGGAATTAAGAGGACAAGTGGAGACCATCCAAATTTCAGTATCATTAAGATCGGCCAGAATACTAAGAAGAGTTTTGGAGACTTGAGGAGACCAGTAAGAAATCAACTAACCCAGGTGTGAAAAACTCTCAAAAGAGTAAAATAATAACTAATAAAGCACAAACCAGAATCCTTCCGAGAATACGAAACCCATAAAATTCTCTGGGATTTTGAGATACGAACGGATCACCCAATCCTGGCTAGAAGGCCGGAGACCTAGTGATAAGAAAAAAAGAAAAAAAAAACAAACAGAAAAAAAAAACAGAAAAAAAAACGGAATTTATCTTCTAGCGGATTTTCCCGTTCTGGAGGACCACGGAGTGAATATGAAAGAAAGTCAAAAGACAAATATTTGGACCTTGCAGAAAGCTGAAAATTTGGGGAACACAAACGTGACAGTTGGATAACTTGGAACAGTCTCCAAAAACATGGAAAGGAGACTCGAAGAACTGGAGATCAGAAAGAGAACTAAAACTATCCACCGTACTGCTAAAATCGGCTAGGATACTGAGAAGAGTCCGGGAGACCTGAAGAGACTTGTTGTCACACAGACACCAGAGAAAAACCATCAATTAGAGTTGATATGAACGAGTCAGAATGAGTAAAATAAATAATTCCTATCTCAAAATATCAGAAAGAAATTGACTTTTAGTTCTTATCAATTATTTGTCTGAATTTCTTTATTAAAGTGTTGCCATTAATTTTGACTAGTTTTTCTTCCATCTTGCTTTCTTTCCTTTTCTTTTCTTTCCTCTTTTTTTTTTCATACTGTCGAATGATTGATTGAGTGATTTTAACGACATATTAACCCCTCTAGCGTTATTTTATGTTTAGAGGATAGAGAATCGCCTTCATTGTACGTTTATATCTATATTTTTGTGCAGTTGTTTCATAAGAGTTTTTTGCTCACAGTTATATATATATCAAGAATTCCTATCTAATATAAATAATTTGCACACTGTTATATGGTTTCAAATATCCCTATCTAATACTAACAATTGTATGGTTTCAAGTAATTATTTCTATCTAATAATAGTCATTTGTTTGCATGTGGTTATGTGGTTTCAAGTAAGTAATAATAATGATCCTTCGTATAAAATTATAGCTTCAAGTAACTATTCTTAATACAAATAATTTTGGTATGAAGTATTCCTATCTAATAATTTTCAAACTACTCTATTTGACCCATATATGGGGCCTTAACTGGTATTACCATTCCGAATTAGAGTGGACCCAATTGCAATGAAGGGGTACTCCATACTCCTCAAATCTCCAGAACTTGAGCCTCACCACCAGATTCAGGTTAATGTCATACCCAGAACACAGGGTTGTGTTTATATTTTATGGCTGTTTATATACGGTACAGATCGGACCTTTTTTTTAAAACTTTGACTGCTTGTCTGACATCGATCGGGCTTTATAGATTAGATGATGAAAGCTAAATAGTAGACGTCATTCAAATTTAGTTATACAGTTATATTCTATTCCTGTTATTTAATTTACGGTCGTAGAATGTAAAACTACCTTAACGGTCCGATAAAAATTGAGGAAATAAAAACAAAAATAAAATGAAAAAAAATTAATAACGTATTTCCCAGCAAGAAATTTATTTTTGATTCTTTAAACAAAAAGACTTGAAAATTAAGCCAGCGTCCATCAGACCAAAAATTACGTCTTTCATGAGCTTATCCTAATTAATTTTATTTGACCTAGGGATTGAAATCACGTGCCCTAATAAACTATATACACTTACCTTGCATCTTACTAGCCAAAGGTTACTTTGGGGTGCATACTTGAAGTCGAGACAACTTCGACGTTAAGAAGTTTAGTGCATATTTCTTTTCACCGTATCTTATAAGTAGATATTTTTCTCTACATCGGTCAAAATTCTAGAGATGAACGAAAGCTGTCATATTATTTATGTTTGTATGCTTGCATGCCTGTATGAAATGTAAAGTAGATAAACGCAATTCATTTTATTTTGCAGATCAAATGACAGAAATAGAACACAGTGCTTTATTTCTGGGTGTTACGTAATTACAAGCAATAGATGTTGGCAAAGAAGAAAGCAACACGGCTTTTTCTGCTGTTTCACTGCAGCTTTTAACGACAGTATGGAATTCGATGCATTTTATACGACATAAGTTGTACAGCAGCAGCAGCAGCCGAGGAATTGTATGAAATGCCACGGTCAAGGACAACATTTGGCACCCCTTGGGGATATCAAATAACAAATTCTCTATTCAAATAACAAGGCAATTAACATGAATTGGAATAGTGGTGATTTGTTTTCATCACAAACACACATACACATACATACACACTTACATACGCACACACATAGATTAAGAGTTAGCCAAAAAAAGTTCGCAGAATCTGAATTGCACATACGAACCGAATGTAGTACGGATTTTTACTGCTACTATTTGTGAGCAGACCCTTTTTTTCAAATTCTCGTATACGTGTCTAGGGAAACAAATTCGAAGGAAACTATTAAGTTGATTAGTTAGAGAGTAATTTAGCCACAAGTAGTGATAGCTAATACTACAGAGTTCAATGCTTCCTAAGTGTTCCATACTTGAGGTGTTGTGCTAAATCTAAGCTATTTTTGAGGAAGCGCTCATAGCGTGACGATGATCGTTGTAGAGTGAGCTCGGCTATCCAAGTTCAAATCCTGAACGTGGCTGTTTGCATTTCATATCGTTATAATACGCTTGGGAAAGGTATGAATTCAACTATTCTCCCTCCAGCTATGGGTAAATTGTAGGGCAGACAAGCAACAGGTCCAAATGAAGGAAAACTGAATTCAAACCAGTTGTAGAATAACCGGGCAGGGGTAAACACGGGAGAGACTTCGCCTTCAATTTGCTGAATGTTTCCCAATGGAAATTTCTTGAGATAACGCAGAATAATTCGATATCCGCCCACATTGAGTTTTTAAATTCCAGACAACGAATCAAATGCTAATTGCAGTCGTCGCTTAGTAAATAGACGAATGCCACCGCACGATTAAGTAAGAAAAAATCTGCACCTAAAAACAAAAACAACACACAGTATTTCGTGTTTAGGATCTAGAGCGATAAAAACACTTAATAGCATTGAGAGAATTCAACTTAGGATGATGACAGCCACGTTTAATGGCAACCCCAGAGCAACAATCATCTCATGCTACAGCCCTACCAATATTAGCGTAGAAACCAAACTAGCCACCTTCTACGATGAGCTATCGTCTCTAGTGCGTAGCATTCCGAAACACAACCTGCTAATCATTGAAGGAGATATGAATGCCCAAATCGGGAAAAACAGACATAACAAATACAGCCTACACAACACATCAAATAGAAACGGACAACATCTAACAGATTTCATGATAGAAAATAGATTAACTTGCCTCAATACAAACTATCAAAAAAGAGAGGGAAATTATGGACCTACACATACGCGAACAACAGTAAAGCGCAGATAGACTACGTCTTTATAAATAAGAAATGGAAAAATAGTGCGATGAATTGCGAGGCATACACCTCTTTCGGGGGGGTGTCATCCGATCACCGAATAGTCACGGCAAAAATACGACTAAGCCTACGAAAAAACGCTACTCGAACAGCGACCACTAAGCACTATGACTGGGCCCTCCTTAACAACAGAGACATTAGAGATAAATATGTATTAGAACTAAGAAACAAATTCGAGACTCTACAAGAGAAGGAAGAAAAAAATACGCCAAACGACGAATATGAGAATTTCGTTAACGCACACCTCGAGGCAGCATCGAAGTGTATTCCAACAAAACCTAGAAAGAAATATAGAGCCCCATGGGAAACGGAAGAGGTTAGAGAAAAACGTGCACTTGTGAAAACTGCCTCCAAAAGCTACCGGAAGAACCCAACAATTGCAAATGCCCGGATACTAAAAAAGGCACAAAATCAATTAGCAGGCATATATCTAAAAGAACAAACGGAATTCATACAAAATAAGATAGATAAGATTAGAGACTCAGTGGAGGATAGGCAATCTAGGATAACCTGGCAAACAATAAACGAAAAGAGTGAAAGGAAAAGCTCAACCAAAGCAAAACTGAAGGCGGCAAACCAACAAGAAAGAATAAAACTGTGGAAACAACATTTTGAAAACCTACGAGCTAACCCTCCGAACGTTACGCAGGAACCGATCACCAGAATTATCAGTAAGCAATTGGACATTAAACTAGGGCCGTTCACTAAAGAAGAACTCGACTCGGTTCTTAGAAAACTTAAAAATAGGAAAGCTGCAGGGCTTGACGAGATTCCCCTAGAAGTGTGGAAGACGAGACAATTCGACGACATACTGCTCCGACACTGCAACGCAGTTTATAACCAAAATCCGGTAGACAAATGGATGAAGGGATGCATCCTCCCCTTCCCTAAAAAGGGTGACCTCGGATTAGCCAAGAACTACCGAGGTATAACACTTACATCAATAGCAGCCAAAATCTACAATGTCCTACTAAGAAACCGCATAGTACCCCAAATCGACAAAATCCTGAGGAAAAACCAAAATGGCTTAAGAAGAAACAGGTCCACGACCTCACAAATATTGACCATCCGTAGAATCCTAGAAGGCGTGAGGGCAAAAAATCTACAGGCGACATTACTATTTGTTGATTTTACTGGATGCTATCCTCTTGATAGTATCCAGTATCTGCACAGAGGTGATTAATGTAAGTTTTTGTTGGTCAGCCAATACTGGTGTGTTCATATGTAGGAATCCATGAGAGAATATCACTTATGAGTTTAACCTTACTTCTTCAACACTGCCCTGCATGTTTTATTTGCCTTCCTTCGAGGGTTTATAAAATACGAAGTGGCTGTATAGCAGCTGATTTTAAGGTGCTGCTTCCTGGATTTGTTCAAAACAACAGGTAGTAACCTTGTGTAGTTCCCATCTAACGTTTTATCTTGGCATATCGTTATGGTCCAAGTGGTACAGATGTCATTCCTACCTTTCATTTGTACCTTGATCTTTATTTTTATTTTTTTCATTTTTATCTTTTTTTTTTTTTTTTTTTTTTTTTTTTTACTCGGACAACTCTGAGCTGCCTCCCGAAGAAATCCGCGGCCATTTCTTTTTTTTTTTTTTTTTTTTTTTTTGTCGTTGTTGATGCTGGTATTGTTGCTGGTGAGACCTACGGTGTAGGTGGTCCAGTTACTTTAATTGATGTTGGTCTAAGGGCTGTAAGCTGTGGAGGAGGCATCTTCCGGCCAGATGGTATTAGAGGTGGCTGTAAAGAACATCGCTTAGGTGAAGACGGGATAGATCGAGAAAAACCCAGAGAAAGAGATGGTGTTCTGGCCTCATCTCGTCATTTTTTTCTTTGGAGAAGTTTATCAGTTTTTTACTTCTCCGGACTAGCACAATTAATTTTGTTTGTTCCAGCGTACGAGTGAAGGACCTCTTCTATTTTTTCTGTGACTGTCTAGAGTACTTTACGTGAGAGAGGTTCCGCATGTTGAATCTACCTTCCACTCAATATACTGGCAGCCATTTCTCCTTTGACTTCTCTGCAGTTTCCAACATCTTTGTGGTTGGCAATGGAGAAGTCTTAAATGAAGGGAATTGATTTTTTCGCTGACAGGAACGGGAACCTTTGTCCCGACAGCAGGCGGGACTACAGGAATTTGCTTTTTACCTTTCGCCATGGAAGGTGAAAGGGAATTCCAAATGTGGACGGGTGCTTTTTCAAGTGCCGTCCTCCTCATGCAATTTCCCGAGAGATTACCAATCTCGCTGCAAAGCCAACAAACAGGTTTTTTCCCTGACATGATGATAGATAGCTTGCATCCTTCCAAGTCCAAGCAGTTGGGAATGAAGTGGAAGATCTTCCTATCTATATTTCAGGGTTGTCCTCGTAAGAGTGACGGTATCCTCTTCGGTAAGCAGTAGCACGTCCTACAAAGCGTTAGAGGCACCAGCTATGATAGCTGTTACCTTTTCGCCAGTGATTTCGAAATCAAGTCTTTTGTAGATTTGATATATCGCTTTGTACGCTTATCAACTAATCCTTTCTAAAGTTGATCCAAAGTGAACAAAAGTTCCTTCTCTTTCACAAATTGGGATATCTTTTGTGTCCGTTGGACAGTGATCGTTACTGTCGGTAGTACACTCCATACATTAAAAGAACCTTAATTTTCAATTCAGGTTTCTCCTCAGTTTCAACCCTTTTTCTAAACAATTATTTAGTTATTTTTGTCATTTTGACCCTCTTTCTCGAAAGTCCGAAAAGAGCCTTTATGGTCGGACTGTTATTCTGGAGGGCAATAAAGAAGGGGGAAAAAATAAATGCCCTCCCTTTAATTTTAAATGACACAATAAAAAAAAACAAATGTAATTGTCCTGTTCGATCAGTAGTAATTCAAAGAATATGTCTGACCTGCAAAAAAATAAATGAATAAATTGTTCTGGCAAGAGCCAGGCAAAAACAGTCGCGTCGATTACATAGGTAAGATGCAATACACAATATTTTTATATGTAAACACGACAGAAGGCCGCAACAAGTGAGAAGAAAGGCTTGTCAACACAATCCTAGCTTTAACTTAACTAGTTCCGTTCATTCACCAAAAAATACATTTATAACCTTTTCATCATAACGTTACATTTAATCAGAAAAGTCTTTCTTACAACTAATGCCAAAACATACTCTCTGAGGATCAAACCTAAATCATTATTTACATACATTGTGAGGAGGGGTAATGACGGAAATTTTTAATTCCAAGAAAACCCCAACAAAATGCAATTGAATAAAAAAGAATATACATATGCAATTTAATAACATGGAATGAGTTAAATTACGTCTTCCAATGTTTGCCTCTGGAACTCTTCCATTATCTAATAGGACTTTCTGTTTCTAATCTACAATTCCAACATATCGTTGATTCTTTCTTAAGGATTTTCAACCGTATCTCTTCAATTTGCGCATTTAAAAAGTCGTTGGTGGGTTGTTGTAAAGTTGAGACTAATTCTTTCACTTTTTTATCTGAGGTATTTAACCGGCGTTTGCTGATGGGGTCAACTGTTTTCCCGTATTGATGAGCGTTTTGTATTTCACACTCAGTGATCTTTCAGCATCGCTAGTTTCCGGATTTGACATGCCTTGACCCTTTACAATTCATCCTAGAAGGATTTTTATATCCTGGTCCTTTGTTATTCTAGGAACAATTTTATCCGGTTTGAGGTATCACTTTGTAATTAATGTTTTGTTCATGACTGTGATGTTCCCATCGAAACTATTCGTGAGTCGAACTCTGGCGTCTTAGCTGGGTGGTGGTGGAGGGTGTAATCTATTTTCCCGGGGCCACTCAGTTAGAAAAGGCTTTCGGGAGAAAAGTGCGGTTCACCTGAAATAAAACCTTTTTTGAACCTTCTAAGTTACTTTTACATTGGTCAGTAATAAAAACTGGCTATCATATATATATATATATATATATATATATATATATATATATATATATATCATCCTCATCGAGTCGTTCTGATAGCACAAAGTTTCCTGACTCTCTCGCCATTCATCTCTATCGGCCATTGCTCCTTGCAGGTCTTCTAGACTGCACCTAATGTCCGCACAGAGCTTTTGGCTTTTGTATATAAGTCCTTGCTTATCGGCCAACACTGATACGTTCATTTGTAGGAGTCCATAAAAGAGCATCACTTATGAGTTCTTCTAACTTGAATAGTTTATGAGATGAGAGGTAAATGACCGTACAACTGCTATTTTGTGAGGTGTTGCTTCCAAGATTTGTTCAAAACAATACATAACGTTCTGGTGTAGTTCCTAGCTAGCTTTTTCTCCATAAATGTCGTTAGAATCCAGATGATACACCCACACAGTAGGAATGATATAGCCACAACTTGGAAATAATACCGTTTTATTTTATCAAAGAGATTCAATTTCCATATGATAGATAACCTATTAATTGCAGTCAACATCTTCCCTATACAAATGTTAACATTGCTTTCGGTAGATAAGATATTGCTGCCAAGGTATGTAAGCTGGTCTACAAATTTCAGAGGCTTGACACTTAAAGTGGGTATCGTTCACTCTTGATTAAAACGCATGAACTTTGTTTTACTTACGTTCACGTAGAGTTCAATACCTCTTGCTGCTTACTCCAGGGATTTGGCTTAGGCAGATATATCTCTCAATTTTGTAGTTTGCATCTATCATAGTTTCTGTGAAATATCACCTGTCTCTTGTTTTTTTTAATGTGATACCATTTCTTTTATTAGATCTATTAACGTTCGTAATAAGTAATCTAAGCAGATTATACACATATATGGTGCTAATGCATCTCCTTGCAAGACTCTAGTGAACCAATGATTTCGTGTTTTTGAAAAGCGTCGTTAAAGCGTTAATAATTTCTTTCGGTAGACTATATGCGATTGTATGTGAACAATATTTTAGATAAATCTACGAACAATAGTGTTGTCTCGAATTTTTTCAACGTACTTCTTCGATGATTCAATGGACAGTCAGAAACTGTGAAGTTGTGGAGCGTTTTCTCCAAAATCCTTTTTGATTTTTCCAAGAATTTTCTCACCTTCAGCAAGGATACGATTTAGAAGCAGAGCACTATATATCTTTGAAGCTATTGCAGTAAGAGTTGTGCCTCTAGTTTTTAGTGATTTAGAGGTCTCCCTCGGAAAAGGGGAAGATGCAGCCTTTCTATTGTATTTTTTATACACTGTGTTGGATAATCGAAGAAATATGTCGGCAAATTCTCTTGTCTTCAACACTTCAGAAGGTATTTCATCGAGGCCAGCAACTTTTCTGCTTTAAATTTTTTCAGTACTATGTCAGGTTCTACCTCTGTAAACCGTACTAGTTTGATGTCTAGTGGGCTGTCATTTTTTTTCGGTGGATTTAATAGTAGTTTTGTAAGGCAGAGGTTTAAGAATTCGACGAACAGAGAGCGGTTCAGGTTTTTAAACGAATGCAGACGATAAGGAAGTAATATAAACTGGATATTACTGCAAGTCGTACACTTTAATCGGTCAATGGATTTCTCTCTTATCTTTCAGCCTTCTTTTATTCAGTATGAAATTTTTCGATTGGCTGCAAACGTGAGAAACTTTGCATATCCATGCAATATTGCACACACACATACATCAATTGTAACCTTTTCGCTCTTCTATAAATTTCAAGAGAGTTTCCGAGCAGATTCTTAAAATGTTCTTTCCACTTTTGAAGTAATTTTTGTTGCTGTTGTTGGCAGATTTTCTTTTTCTTTTACTTTCTCTTTATTTATTGTTTGCAATGCTAATGGTAATTGTTTATCTTCAAATAAATTTTGATTTGGCCTAGGATATATTTTAGTTGTTTATTTTTTTTGGGGGGGGGGTATGTTTTAGTTCTCTCTGACTTTTGTTAAGTTTCTGCGCACTGACATTTATTGGTTTTCCTTTATTAAGAAAGGATCTTTTTTTCATGTTATCTAGTTTTTCCCAAATTACTATTGACCCTCAGGAAATTTTGCATATGGCTTTGGGTTTAATTGGTATGCACTAGGCTGCAGCTTCTGTGTGGCTGGCAACAAAGTTTTTCACATTCATTATTTGGAACATGTCTTTCAGACATCTGATGAGAATCGAATGTTTTTTTTCTTGCAGTTATTGGGCATCGATTGCTTAGGTCACTATTGGTAAGTGAGGAATTGTCATATTGTGAAACTTTGCCTGTTTGTTTCTTTTTGTTTTTTTTCAAAAAATAATTCAAAGAGGCGTTTATCCACTTCTTTTTCGTAAATATGTAATCTGGCTGTGATTTAGAGTTATTTGGGTAGGTATATGTCCACAGTTTTCTCTTAAATTTTTTCTTTTTTTTTTTTCGTGATGGGGGGGGGGGTTAGTGCTTAGACACATAAGCCTATTCTCAAAAGAAAACTCTGCTAAACATTTACCATTTCTGTTTGGTGAGTTATATTTGTAAAATTTATTATTTTCATCTTTACCTATATGAGCATTCATGTCACATATATATTAAAGTCTGTTTATATCTATGTATATCAGTCTGTTCAAGCCTCTCTGTTTATATCTATCTTTTCCTATTTCCTACCCTATCTCTTTCTCTCTCTCTCTCTCTCTCTCTCTATATATATATATATATATATATATCAGTCCCTTATTATTTATCTATCCTGGTTTCTTCATATCTGATGATCGCATTGGTGAAAAACTGACAGTTACCAAAAACCATTGACTCTGTGTTTACTCTATTCAAACTTAGATCTACCTGTGCCCGACTACTCTTTATTTATGAATGTACCAAACTATATATATATATATATATATATACATATATATATATATATATATATATGTATGTATTTATGAGTGTATGTATGCATGTATGTATTTACCCAACACCTCTGTTTGAGTAGGATGTGACACGAGGTCAATTCTTAAGCAAAGTTTAACAACTTGGATTCAGTTTTTTTTTTTCTTTGACCAGTTTAAGAGACCAGACTAAAAGCCCATGGGAAACGTTAGCAGTTAGAGAAAAACATGCACACGTGAAAACTGCCTCCAAAAGCTATAGGAAGAACCCAACAAACACAAATGCCATAAAACTAAAAAAAAGGCACAAGATCAATTAGCAGGCACATATCTGAAAGAACAGCTAGAATACATACAAAATCAAATAGATAAGATTAGAGACTCGGTGGAAGATAGACAATCTAGGATAGCCTGGCAAACAATAAACGAAGTGAGTAGAAGGAAGAGCACAACCAAAGCAAAATTAACAGCTGCAAACCAACAAGAAAGAATAAAACTACGGAAACAATATTTCGAAAATCTTAAAGGAAACCCACCGAAAGTAACGCACGAACCAATCACCACAATTATTAGTAAGCAATTGGACATTAAACTAGGACCGTTCACGCAAGAAGAACTCGACTCTGTTCTTAAAAAACTTAAAAATACGAAAGCTGCAGGGCTTGACGAGATTCCACCAGAAGTATGGCAGACCAGACAATTTGACGTCATACTGCTCCGACAATGCAACGCTGTCTATAATCAAAATCAGATAGACAGATGGATGAAGGGATGCATCCTCCCCTTCCCTAAAAAAGGCGACCTCGGATTAGCCAAGAATTACCGAGGTATAACACTTACTTCAATAGCAGCCAAAATTTACAATGCCCTACTACGAAACCACATAGAACCCAAAATCGACAAAATCCTGAGGAAAAACCAAAATGGCTTCCGAAGAAAGAGATCCACGACCTCACAAATATTGACCATCCGTAGAATCCTTGAAGGCGTACAGGCAAAAAACCAACTGGCGACATTACTTTTTGTCGATTTTACCAAGGCCTTCGATTCCATTCACAGCATACTAGCATACGGCCAGCCAAAAGAAACCTCAGCAGCAATAATGATTCTCTATAGAAACACCAAAGTGAAAGTACGTTCACCATATGGAGACACAGAATGCTTCGACATTGTAGCAGGAGTACTACATGGGGACACACTAGCCCCATACCTCTTTATCATATGTCTAGACTACATGCTTAGAACGTCGATTGATAAAATCAGAGAGAACGGCTTCGAGCTGATAAAGAAAAGAAGCAGAAGGTACCTCGCAAAAACAATTACCGACGCCGACTACGCCGATGACATAGCGATTCTGGCAAATACACCTAACCAAGCCGAAACACTTCGGCATTGTTTGGAACGATCTGCCGCTAGCATTGGCCTACATGTCAATGCACACAATGCACACTAGACGGAACCCCTCTAAAACTGGTAGACAAATTCACCTACCTAGGAAGCAGTGTCTCATCAACTGAAAAAGATATCGACACTCAGCTAACAAAGGCATGGACAGCTATCGATTAGCTATCGGTCTTATGGAAATCAGACCTGACCGATAAAATAAAACGCAGTTTCTTCCAAGCAGCGGTCGTGTCGATACAACAGTATGGATGCACCACCAGCACGCTAATAAAACGGCTCGAAAAGAAGCTAGACGGCAACTACACAAGGATGTTGCGAGCAATATTTAAGGATGTTGCGAGCAATTATTAAGTCCTGGCGGCAACACCCCACAAGGCACCAACTATACTGCCACCTGCCTCCCATCACGAAAATTATCCAAGTTAGACGAACCAGGCACGCAGAGACGAGCTCATAAGTGATTTACTCCTATGGACCCCCACTTATGGCCGAGCAAAAGCAGGACGACCAGCTCGAACATACATACAGTAGCTATGTGAAGATACGGAATGTAGCCCTGAAGAACTGCCAGGGCGATGAACGATAGGAAAAAGTGGCGAGAGAGGGTAAGGGATGTCCGTGCGGGCGGCACGACATGATGATGATGATATCTTCCACAAGAATATTAGCGCAATACGAAATGCAAACAAGCTCGTCCATGATTTGAACTCGAGTCACCGTGTCCATTTCCTAAGAAAATATCCATACACTATGTGTGTGTGCGTGTGTGTGTGTGTGTGTATGAATAGTATATAGGTAGATAGTTTCTTTTAATTCTGGATCTGTAATTTGGTTGTATGATGTCAATACAATATATATATATATATATATATACGTGGATCATTAAATAAGTTTCCAGACTTTTTTCGTATGGGCACTTTTGTTGATAATACACACATGAAACTCTAGTCCCCTTCGAAGTAATCTCCTCCAGCTGCAATGCACTTGTTGTACCGTTCAAACAACTTCTGGAAGGCCCCATGGAAGTCCTCTTGTGTGAGCGTGTCAATGACCTTCGTCACAGCCTCTTTCATCTCCTCAATTGTCTCATAACGACAGCCTCTGAGCTTAGGGAATAACCAAAAGTCACAGGGAGCAACGTCTGGACTACTGGGAGGTTGAGGAACTGTCTTGATGCCCATCTTGGTCAAATAGTCTGTGACAAGGATGGAGTTGTGGACTGGTGCATTGTCCTGGTGGAAATTCCACTGACCCGATTTGAAGAGAGCTGGCCTCTTCCGACGGAATCTCTTTCTGAACTCCTTTAAAACCTCAACATAGTATTCCTTGTTGACTGTCTGTCCAGTGGGAACCCAGTGCATGTAGATCATGCCAGTGCTCTCAAAGGGGGGATCATCAAAAGTTTGTGGGTGGATTTGCTCTGTCTGGCCTTCTTGGGTCTGGGAGAGCCAGCATGCTTCCATTGGGAATTCTGTCTCTTGGTCTCTGGGTCATATCAGTAGATCCAGCTTTCATCGCTGGTCACCAGAGCATTAAGAACTGCGGGATCTAAATTGATCAGCTCGACCATCTCCCTGCTGTCATGACAACATCTTTCTTTCTGGTCTTCTCTGGGCACCCTTGGGACAAACTTCGTGCAAATCTTCCGCGTCTTCAATTCCTCACGAATAATTGTGTGTACAGTTCCCACACTGACATCAAACGGTGCACTTATTATCTCTATAGACACACGACGGTCCTTATCAATGAAATTCTTTATTTGGCCAATCAACTCTGGTGTTCTGACTTCCTTACTCCTCCCACACCTCTCATCATCCCTCACAGCCTTCCTTGAATCTCTTATACCACTCAAAAACTCATGCTCGATTCATGCAATATGCTCCAAAAGTAGTCTGAAGCATTCCATACGTTTCTGTGGCATTTTTTCCAAGTTTAGAATAGAATTTTATTGCATATCGTTCTTCTAAAGTGTCCTCACGTCCTGATTGCATTTTTGAAATTCACCAGCTGTGACAATCAGGCTTTATAGGGTGTGTTCCAATTGCTGCTGTAGCTGTTCATTTGAACCTGAAATCATAAAAATTGGTCAGCCATCTCATAAGATGTATAGCAATGACATACTGATTGTTCGATAGTCTACGACAATTTTAAATGCCTGTATAAGAAAGTCAGGAAAGTTATTGAATTCACCACGTATATAGTGGGAAATTGAATTGAAAGTTTTTTTTCCTATCTAAGTTTTTATTCATCAATACGACCCAACTTGTTCTTTAATTTTACTATTTTAATCGATTTAACCATTGCTATTGAAGAAACGCTGGACGAAAGAGTCCCTTTTGTGTTTTATCATTTTTAACGATCTAATAAAATGATTATATGTATATATATATATATATATATATGCCGGATTTACATGGAGACAAACGGCTGTGTGTCTTGCGATCAGGGGAATCTGCGTTACGTGTCATCGTCAGGCTGCTATGAATAGAGTGGAGAGTGAACACACTCTTCTCCTCGATTGTACTTTCTGTGAAGGATGTTCGAATTCTCGTCCGTCCCTTGTTTTTCTGAAAAGTAAATAAGTTCATGATTCCTTTCTGGATAAAAAAAAAAAATCTCACGCTAGTAAAGTTAAAACTAATCGACGCGAACGCAAGTAATTTCACTTTTTAACAACCTGTCAAAATACAATTCATTTTAAAGCGCGAGCGAGAACGAGAGAGAATTGCTGGTAAGTTTTCGTTGTGCTTCCCTTCTGATATGAACTAGTCTCTTTGATTTGGGTGATCAAATCTTCCTGACTGTCGGCATCTATGGTCGCCACCTATGACTTCCTTCGCCAACTCTCTAAATATATCGAGCTGCTTCATTGTATATATAATCAGAAAAGAAAATCAAAAGCACATTAAACATAATTATCTCCACTTATTTTCTCTTGCTCTCAAAATGTCTCGTTGAAGTTATCAGTCTTTACTGAATTTGCATGTCCCATTTCTAATTTGACATCGACCACTCTTCTTATTTTTTCTTTTCTTAAGATCCTAAATATTATTATTTTGAACTTTTGAAATGAGGTTTTCCCTAACTACTAAATGTCCATGGACATGACTTGACCTGACAGTCTGTGTGAATTCAAAGGGACTCTTTAACGGATAACCTCCAAGTTCTCTTGGATTTTAATAATTTATTCTGTGTGTGAACTAACCGATAATTTCATTCATTTATTCATTCATCTATTTCTTTATTTAGCCGCACTTTCATTCTTTAAGTTAACAGGTGTTTGTTTCTTTTATTCATTTCTTTGTCTAAAACAATCTTAAACAAAACAGTACCATTCGCCCAACATAACGTAAAATATCAACAAAAAAGAAATGTTCCATTTTTTTGTGAAGTTACCAGTGTGTGATTTGAAGGAATACAGACCTTTACCTGAAAGAATGAAAACTACGACAAAACACGTTTTTTCGGCAAATTTGTGTTCCGTAATTTTCTGCTCTGACCTCACAGTTAAGTGAATTTTGGTACGACAATCGCCTCCATTGTGAAATAAATGTTTGTGTTGGCAATTCAATAGTTCAGTACTTTTTGTACTCTTGTTATTCCACTTCGGTAATGAAGCAATGTAACGGTTAAAAATAAAGGACATTACCAGAAGTTTTTGTACATCGTTCTACTCAGTGGCAATCATCAGCGATGAGTAATTGAAGGTGCACAATACTGAAAATGTATTTTAATATTGTGCATCTAGATTGTTTATTGGAAGAGTCTTCGTGGTGTAATAGCCAATGTTTTCGACTACGAAATCTTAGTAAAAGAGTTCAAACTTCATTCACACTATTACATTTATTTTCAGGCTAATAACCTCGGGAAAGGCATGAACCCCTTTACACGCTTCCAACCATGGGTTAAATAGTACTACCGTTTGTTTGTTTTTTTCGAAAAAGGATATCTCTGGTATTAAATAACCCACCAAGGTTGATCTGCCGCTAAAACAAATAAACCAAAACCATTGTAGGGCTTACTGCGTAAAATACTAGAATGAGTGGAAAGATTTGCAATATTTTGGTAGTACGTACTAGTTTGCAGTGCATATATTGTGACTGAAGCAGTTCTAGCAGTTGTAGGTATCCGCTGTTGTTGGCAGTATCGTGTTAGTTGGTGCGCAGAAACGTTCAGCATTGCTTCACTCCGTGGGCATTTCGAAAGCCTCACAGACGAACAGGCAACGTAGTCTAATTTTTGTTCGAACTAGACAATAATAGCAGAGAAGCAACCAAAAACATTTGTTGTACGCAAGGTGAACGTGCAGTTGATCACAATACAATAACCAGATGATTGAATAAATTTCGCTAGAGTTACAAGAACCTCGACGATAGGCCTAAAACCGTGGATTCCGAGGCTTGCTTTTGCACGGCCATGTGTGGGGGTCCATAAGAGTACATCACTTATGAGTTCGTCCCTGCTTCTCCAGCAGTGTCCCGCATGTCTGGTTCGTCTAACTTGAATAGTTTTCGTGATAGGAGGCAGGTGGCTGTAGAGTTGGTGTCTTGTGGGGTGTTGCCGCCAGGACTTGTTCAAGATTGCTCGCAGCATTCTTGTGTAATTGCCGTCTAGCTTCTTCTCCAGCTGTTTTGTTAGAGTCCATGTAGTGCATCCATATAGCAGTATCGATGCAACCGCTGCCTGGAAGGGGCGTGTCCTGCTGAGGTTGGAGCCCTGGCCTCAGTGTTCGAAAAATCAGCTACAGAGCTCAAACGACACAATCAAAATGGATATCATTAAATATTATTTACAGACAAACTTTACAGTATTTAAACATCGTAAACAAAATATGAATATTTAGTAGTACTAAAATAAGTATACTCCCGGTAAAAAAATCGCTAGAAAAATATAATAACAGTGTACACCGTGCGTGAAAGTGGGTCACGGTGACAAGGACACCAGAATTGTTTACTGACGGGATGAAACGGCCGGTCTGGGCTTTGATCTGGGTTTTGATTGACGGGTTAGAAACAAACAAAATTCTATTTCATATTCTAATGTCAGCCGAGTGCGAATGTACGGAAAATTACAGCTAAACGCCTGACACAAGGCCATTAAAACAACATTAGAATATTATCAGGTGGCTCTCCAATCAAAGAAAAGCGGAGCGGAGCTTTCCCCCCCCCTGCCCAATGCAGGGCCATAGTTTTTGATTGGCTGTCCGGTTAAACACGGGCCTTGGAGTGAGGTTTCTCTACCCCCACACCTGATGATTGCGCTCTGGGACCATTGGTCCAGCGTTTTTATTGGCTGGCCAATCAGAGCCGGGTATTTAGTCTGGACCCCCATAAAAGAAGATTCCGAAAAGAATTGTGAGGAGATTAAAAGCTGGTTCCGCAGACGGAAGACTTAAAGCCCTTGCCACCCTCTTCGTCACCACTGCCACTTGACCGTCCCTACCAACATCAGTTTGCTCAAAACGGACACGATAACTATTATCGCCAGTCAACTTATCTCCGAACTAAAAGCCCTTGTTGTTATTGTTGTACATGATTTTTTATAGCATTGTATAATAAATAAATGTTAAATGTTATTTACAACTGTTAAAAAGCTTTCCTGACGTATTGAAGTAGTTGACCAGCTAACAGCACCGGTAAAGTTGGCTATCTTACGACCCAGGCTAAACCAAGAGAAGTCCGAATCAGCTTTTCCTTGACTTTCACGTAGGACGAACAACGCAACTTGGACACGGAAATCTGGACAATCAGATCCACCAGAAACTTCGACTTATAAGTGGTTCGCAGCGCAACATGCACTTATCGGACCACAACTTTCATACACTTAATGTCTCTTCTGTGGGTTAATTTGATGGCAATGGCCAAACCAGGATGTTGCCATGAAAATGTTTGACAGTTTTTGATTCCAAAGAAGCTGTTGATAATCTATAGGAAGGAGTGAGGGCAAAGCTCAAAATGTTGGCTATTGTTTTATATCTGCCGCGTCTAAGGAATTCAGGTCAAACCGCTTGGTCAGAACCGACACGAACATTAAAGATATCGAACACAAATAGGTTTTCAATTGATCGAAGAGTTTCAACGAGTTTCAGGATTTTCTCAGAATATTTCTTGTTTTCTCTGGAAGATGTAAGTATAGGAACATAGGCATCAATAATAGTTTGTGTTTTGTATGAGCGTTATACGGCGCTCAGAATCACCAATTGGTGTTGTAACTGACTTCAAAAGAGCGTTCCTGATTAAAAAAAA
This sequence comes from Sepioteuthis lessoniana, assembly GCA_963585895.1. Lineage (NCBI taxonomy): Eukaryota > Metazoa > Mollusca > Cephalopoda > Myopsida > Loliginidae > Sepioteuthis > Sepioteuthis lessoniana. Next base: position 158,672,430 of record OY757904.1, on the reverse strand, counting down.
TCTCAACCCCATGAATGCTTGGTTCATCAGGTCAGAGCCCCTGCCATAAGAATGCAAAATTTTCCTCTTTAAAGAAACCACATCCACCGGTCTTGTTTCTTGAAGGCTTGTATGGCCAACATTGAGTAGCTTTAGCTTTCAATCTATGATAACTAACTTTCTGATTAAATCATTATTAGAAGGATCTTGGTGTTGGATCCCGAAGCACAATGTTCTATCATTTCAAGTTCCAAGTGTGACTGGTTGTGTTCCGGAGTTTTTCTAAATTGGTGCGTCAATTTTCGTCTACTTTTCGTGTTTTGATTGGTCCTAAAGTGGGAAAACTGATTAAGTCACCAAACATCAAACGTCTAGAAAAGTAACAGAAGAGTATCCTTTTACTGTGGCAATCTGATCCTTCATAAATAACAAAAATGAAAATGCCAATGAATATAGTAACAATAGAAATTCTTGTAACTTTGTATACGTGGACACGTCCAGATAATGATTTGAACGAAATAAAGAAAGACAAATTCAATCAAAAATAGAAATTCCAGTAACTTAGTATTGTGAGGACACGTCCAGATAATGATTTGAACATAGAATGGAAGAGATTTAGACAAACTCAATATTGGAATCTCCGTTTTCAGCAAAACTCGTCTTGTAGATAAATTGACATCTAATTGATTAAGTGATGACAACGAAGCAAGGTTTAAAGGATTTCATTTGCACATTTTACCTTTCTGATCATATCTTTGTACGAACCAAGTTTCATTTAAAATCATTTTGAGGACACGACTAAGTTCTAAATCCCTAAAGAGAATCGATACTTACCATTGAAATTCAGTGCAGAGAGGGAAGGGTTATCAAAATATCTGGAATCTGTTTTTAGATTAGCAGAAATTTCAGAAGACATTGAAGTCTCGTGAGAGTCTCTGTAGGATGCAATATATTCTGAAACGTTCGATGTACTTTGTCTCCCTTACAGTAAACATATGCAAAGCGAATCGAGAGACCTTCTTAGTCAACATGCTGTTGTAAAATAAATTTTTATTAGACTCGTGTCGATATACCGACATTTGTACGTTTCAAAATTCTACGAAGGTCCCAGTTTTCTCAAACCCTGACTGGACGAAACTGGGATGTCAGGTATGTGAACTCATCAATTGTAGACATGTCGACCGAAAAACGGAAGATTTTTATGACTGCATCAATAGCAATGTTCTAATCGAGAGAACAATACATGGGAATTTTAACTTTTAGCGTATTCATCTCAATTCACATGTGGCTAGTAAATGCTTTTAAACCAATTTTTCATTATTTTTATTCGGTTGTAGATTTTATTTTTGTATTCTAAAACTCTTCTTACCAACCCATTCACGCGCACACACACAGATACTGAGAGAGAGAGGGGGAGGGCGGGGGAACAACAACAATAATAACTGAGGTTGTGATCCCTAATTTGTCGAAAACGAGACTTAATCCCCCACACATATACATATAGAGAGAGGGGGGAAACAACAGCAATCACTGATTGGGGGAGCCCTAATATGTCGAACACGAGAGATTTGATCATACACACATATAGAGAGAGGGGGAAAACAACAAGAATAACTGAGGTGGGAAGCTCTTATATGTCAAAAACGAACACACACGTGCACATGCGTGTTTAGAATAATACAGAGGTTCAGATTCATAGAGACAAGATATACACCTATGATATTCTTGGATGAATAACAAAAAGTGTTTTTCCAAAACGATTTTAGAGAGAAATAAAAGAGTCTTGATGATTTCAAAAACCGCTCAACCCTAAATTATAAAGCATTCTATGAAGGATTCAAGTAAGTGTATGAACCAAAAGAAAATCAGACAGTTCTGTGAACGTATGGAAAACATTTGCACCCGGATAAAGATGAAAATTTATCTTGCTTGAAGGAAGATTTTTAAAGTGTAGGAAATAATGATCGTATAGCCCACGATAATGTCAATAATTCTAAGGAGACCGAATGTTCCTCTGTTTTTTTACGAGCTTTGTTTGAATAATGTCCTGGAATCTATTATGAAGTTTTCTTTAGGCAAATCTCATGAGATTTACTAATACTGTGGGAAAAAGCTGGTTCTTAAACTGCTTATCATCTAACAAGGTTCACCAGAATTTAAATGCTGTTTCAATTAAGCACCAGTTTAAAAATATGAATAAAAAGGTTGTATTTAGCCAACCACTCAGCACGAGCAAGATGCGATACAAGGTCAATTTCTAAGAGGGGTAAAAATGGTTTAAATTAAGAATTTTCCTTCTCTTAGACTGGTTTTCCATACCAAGATTTAAAAGCTAGTCTGACCTTCTATTTTCTTATAGCGGGAGAACAACTAAATCCATACCTTTCCCAAGGGTCTTAGTGTTATGTAAAATGCGAAAAACCTAGTCTAGAATTTGAACTCGGGTCGCCATGTCCATTTCCAAAGCTTATAGCCATTGCAGGATGAATGCCTCCTTATTAGGATAAAAAGGAGATATGCAATAATTCAAAGGGTATTTTCCGTCAAAATATTGCAAGGAAAATCCTTGTCTTATCATAAATAGAATAACAATAATTGATAAAGAGATGTCAAAAGTTTAAGTAAAATATCCTCACCAAATGTACCAGATAATATAACTCAGATTGAACCATCCCTTCATAATTTTATATCTATGCAATTTTAAATATTTAGAACACTTACTATTAAGTTTTTTTAATGATTATATACATTTTCATCATTGGATCATTTACAGATTTTTCTTAAATAATTATTATAATAGCATTTTTTCATTTATTGTGGATTATATAGTTTACACAAGCACATAAGTGTTGGGCTATACGTGTTGAAATTCCAATGTCTTTCAATAAACATTCTTCTATTACAATTCTTGGGCAATTTCCAAACAAATCCCCACTCTCTCTCTCTCTCTCTCTCTCTCTAATGTATTTTTCTCAGATTACAGAGTAAGTTATTCTCTTTCCCATTGGCTGTAACATGGAAAGTCATTACTCCACATATTTTTGTTTTTTTAATTTTTTCTGTCTTTTAGTTGCGTCAGTCTGTTTGTTGGGTGTCAAATTTAATTGTGGAAAGCCAAATGTAAGAAACGGCTCCAGACAAGACTCAAACCCACCCCTGTATAGTGGAAATTCCTTGGAGTCAATTAGTATCACTGCAGTTTTTCTACAAAGATAGTTTTGGCATTAAATATCCCATAAAGGTTGACATGCCATTAAAAAAAGAAACCAGATCAAACAAATACCTATTCTGATATAGAATACATAATCAGCAAAATCAAGTTCGGTAATTCATCTAAACATTTTTTTCCTAACTTCTCCAAGAAATAATGGTCAACAAGCAAGTTTCGCAAACAATATTTTACCCATGCCTCACTGAATAACCTATATATGTGGTCTCGAGCCAGATTAAACTTAGTAAATGACCATTACTTCTGGAGTGAATACGATCTTCTGTTATATACTCATATGCAGATGCATGCCGAATCATAACAACGACACAATAAGGACGAGCGGACACCGTTCTTTAGAAAAATATACCTCTCACTTTATTGAAAGGGTTGTGTGTGAGAGGGAGTTGGAGATCGAACAAAGACTGCAGCATATTGACCCCCACTCTTCTGGCCATAACAGTATTTCTTTCCAGTTCTCCTGAGCTGCTCAAACGGGGGCCTGGGGGCCCAGCCTCAGCTGGGACATGGTTCTCATTCCAGCATCTTCTCTCCAACTGATCTGAACTTCCTGTTGCCGGGGTTATATAATAATTTGACATCCACCTACTTCCTGTGAGCGTCACAATTTCGCACTCAATTCAACCCCTCGAGAGTCAAGGTCGCCCCTGATCTCCTAATATCTTCGACCGGATGCACCTGTTATTTACACAGGCGCATTTCTTCTTTTGACAGCTTGGCCGGGTCGGAGGTCAATATGCAACACTTCCATAGTTACCTCACATGAGAAGCATAGTGCCGAACTAAGCTTGGTCAATCGTGATGAAGACCTTACCAGTGAAAAATGATTAATACGATAGTCAAATTAACTATAACTTCTGTAGTGAACTTGATTATTATTGGGTGCTCTACATTTTTAGCCTTGTGCCCCCCTAGTAAGCTGATTAAAATAATTCACTTACCTCATTTCACAAGTTAATCTAACAAAACATAATTTGGTATGACTCACTTGAGGTTTTATCTCATAATAAACTAAGCTTATATATATATATATATATATATAATTTTTTGTTGTAGTTCCAAAGAAAGGCTAAAAATATTTCAAAATAGGTAGGTCCACGAAGAGATTTGTATTTTTTAGGATTAATTTTGTTCTTACATACGTGTATGTTTCCAGCTTGTTGCTTTCGTCAGAGAACATATATGGTACAAGGCCTTGTTAATTGGGTACTCCATGAGATCTGAACTTACTCGTGTTTGCAGTTTGAATGATTTTCAGTTAGTTATGGGCTTATATGAGGTCACCCTTTCTTTTTCTTAGGGTGTGTTTTACCTTTGTCTACTTTACTCCTCATTGATATTTGATATGTTTTTTGTCGTTGTGTGTGTGTGTGTGTGTGTGTTGGAGTGGTTCTGGATTTCACTAACAGTTATTTTTCCTTTGTGTATGCAACATCTATATCTAACATGAAAACATGTACGGGCATATAATCCAATGAATACTGAAACCTTTTATATAATCGATGTACTTTACACATGCTAAACAAACTGAACACATTGCAAAACATACGTTGTTTTTTTTTGTTATATTTTCACCCTAATTCACAAATGTAAAAAAGAAATCGTTTACAGTTATGTATATCTAGTAAAATAGCATTGTAGATTGTATTTTAATCATGAATACAAGTACGTGCATTCGACTTTATATGTTTTAATAGTTAAACCTTTTATATAAAACGTGAACTTTATTCGAAGGCCAAATATCGGAAATATTACGAAAAGAACACCTTTTTGCTATGATTAGACACTAAATCAAAAAACAAAAAAATACATGAACTGGTGGAACAGTAAACTGAGAAGTGTATTTTCTATTGCAAAAGAAAAATTATTAGAAACTTTTCTATAAGAATTTCCAAACGTAGTACAAAAACTTATATATATCATTTGAACTGTAAGCCGAGGCTTTAATCACAAAAATAATAATAAAATCATTGTAAAAACAACAACCTTTTTTGAGTCTGTGTACATAAAGTGGGGAATAAATAAAATAGGGAAACAGTTTTCTATTATTCTTAATTTAAAATATTCATTAAAATTTTATATATATATACAATAGTGTATATATATATATATATATATATATATATATATATATATATATATATATATATATATCATCAAGATGCGCTGCTGGCACGGATTTTCCTAGCTCTCGTTACTCGTCCCTATCAACCATCGCTCCCAGCATGTCTTCCAGGCTATATCATGTCAATAGAGAGCTGTTGTCGATAGGTTCTAGTTGGTCGGCTAACACGGGCACGTCTATGTGAAGGGGTCCACAAGAAAACGTCACTTAAATGTTTGTCCTTACTTCTCTAGCAGTGTCTTGTTCGTTTTATTTGGATTATTTTAGAGACTGAAGTTAAGTGACCATTCAGCAATTGTTTCCTGGGGTGTTGCTTCTAGGATTTTTTTCAATATAGAATTCTTATTCAATTCTTGTCTAATTTTTTTCTCTTTACGTTTTGTCAGCGTTCATGTGGTACATACGTAAAATTGTATAGACACAAATGTTGCTTGGAAGAAATTCTGTTTTTTATAGAGAGATTGACAAAAGGCTGCATCTTCCCCTTCGACAAGAAAAATGACCTCAGAATCGCCAAAAACAACCGAGGCATAACCCTTATTTCAATGACGGATAAGTTCTATAATGTTCTGCTCCTCAATCGGATCGAATCAGAAATTGAGAAAATTCTTAGAAAGAAATCGAAATGGATTTCAAAGAAATTGATCCTCAACTTCAGATTCTGAGAGTTCCTCGAATAATAAAAAGAAGTCGTGCAAAAAGCCTCGAGGCGACGCTCTTGTTTTTAAAATTCTCCAAAGCATTTGATTCCATACAGAAGGGAAGATGGGGCAAATACTTCTTGCTTATGGTCTCCCTAAAGAAACTGTCACAGCCATAATGATGCCCTATAGTAACACAAAAGCCAATGTTCGATCACCAGAAGGAGATAAGGACTTCTTTGATATTGTTGCTGGTATTCTGCAATGGGGGATACATTAGCCCCATATCTGTTCATAATATTCAAACATTGATTGATCTAACGAAAGAAAATAGCTTTACACTAAAAGAGGTAAGAAGCAGACGATACCTCGCAGAAACTATTACGGACGTAGACTATGCAGACGACATAACACTCCTTGCAAATACACCTAACCAAGCCGAATCCTGAAGCAGGTGACTGGATGCATTGGACTCTACGTGAGTGCAGACAAAACGGAATGCATATGTTTTAATCAAGAAAGAGACATCTCCATACTAAAGGGCGGTTCTCTGAAATTAGTGAACAAGTTCACGTACCTCCGGAGCAGCGTTTCTTCGACTGAAAATGACGTCAATATCCGCCTAGCGAAGGCATGGACTGCTATCGATAGGCTATCCATCATATGGAAGGTGTGATCTGCCCAATAATATATATATATATATATATATATATATATATATATATATATATATAAAACAGTGAGGTCCTCGTTGCGTAATGGCTAACGTGTTGTCTTCACCACAATAAACAAATCTTCAGTAAAGTTTATTTGCAAAGCTTCAAATAACTTAATGGATTCTCATGATTGAATCGAAGGACGAGCGTGTTCGCTGATGGTCCGGGAAACCGGGGTTCGATCCCAAGTCAAATTATACCAAAGACTCAAAAGATAATACTTGATGCCACCTAGCTTAACAGTCAGCATTATAAGATAGGGATCAAGGATAAGTGGAGAAATCCAAGGAAAGGAGTAACAACCTCCCCTACATATCGGTGCAGCATCTTTTAATTTAAATAGGTTCGATTAAATAAAATAGCATCCTTAATTTGAACTTTTTTATTTCAAGAATTCTTATGTTTTTGTTTTGTTTTGTTTTGTTTTTTACGCTATAATCTTGAAATTTGTTAATGGTTTTCCAAAGAAGCAATTTGTGGTATACCGGGTACTTTCAGTTCTTATCAGAACCATTATCAAGGTAATGTGTATGTTTATCTTTAAATTAAAGCTGTTTAGTATTTAAACTAAATTATTTTTTAATTATTTTCATTTTTATCTCTAAAGTGAGGCTTGTTTTTATCACCAAGATGATGCTAAGTGGTAAGGGCAGTTTATTTTGAAATATTTCTATTACATGAAGTAGAATAAAATTTGTTCTATCTTTTGTAATATAGATTGTTCTATTTTAAACATTATAAAATATTATCACTAGTTTCGAAGTTAATTCTGTTAACAGTGTTGTTGTGCCTTGAAAATCGCGTGTCAAGCCTCATGATTTCTTGGTCCAAAGTGCTCGTGGTTTTCTTTATTTATTCAGGTGTCTGATTTGTATACCATGCTACACCTCCCTGAAATTGCGAGGTTTGGCGTCCTTATTTGGTCTATCATTTCCTCTGACTACTCTGGAAGGTCTATGCCACTTCCACATTTGTTCTTCTGTCCTTTTTAATGGAGACCTTGATCTATCTTCATCTTCTAAATATGTTACGTCATTTCCTCTTTCCTCCATGTTTTGTTCTGTTTCATTTTCCTCTACCTTAGTTTTTTCGTGTTCCTCCTCAGGTATTTCTACATCTTCAGGCTCGAACCTGGCTTTAAATTGATCAGCATCAACTAATATTGGCTGTCCTTTTTCCTAGTACAGCCGTGTTTTATCCTTTTTGTGGAATGAACTTCGCTCTCTCTAGCTCTGCCTCCTTAATTCTTTTATACCAAACTTTCTCCTCTATGACAAATGACATGGTTATTGGGGCTCTAATCTGTCTACCCATTAATGCTGATGGGCTTTGCTTTCTATCCACTCGAGGAACCGTTCAATAACTTAAGAGTAAACTAGGGGAGAATGCCTCAATATTCTAGTTGAAAGGTGAAAACGCCTTTAAACCCATTTTTACAGTTAGACCATCTTTTCTGTCATGTCGTTTGACTAAGGGTGATAGGGTGGTGTTTTGTATGGCATACACCCTATTTTCCTTAACCACAACATTAAACTTTCATCACAGAATTCCGGTGCGTTATCCGTGACAGTGGTCTTCAGTATTCCATTTCTTGCAAATATTGTTCTCAATATTTGTCTTACATTAGTAGTTTTCCTATCTCTCACCTTTATTACTTCTGGCCAACCCGAAAAGGTATCTACTAAGATAATAATAATAATAATAATAATAATAATAATAATAAACCAATATCTCGGTCTATATGAACCTTGTCCATGGTGCCCCTTCTTTGAGCCACGTATGTATTTTAGTTTGTTTAAATGTTTTGATCTCCGTACATTTAGGACATCTTATTATGTGTTCCTCAACATCTTTACAATACCCTGCCTACCAAGCCTGTTATCTCAATCTTCTTTGCGTCGCAGCGACTCCACCATGGATATCGTCGTGCACTCTTAATTACGTCCTTCCTTAAAATTTGGGGCGGCACTTTTGTATCTGCACTAAATATAACGCCCCTCTCTACTGTTAATTTATCTCGCGTTTCTTTGAAAGGTCTCTCCACTATAGTACAGTTACTCCATACATTCTTTCTTATGCGTTCAAGTATTCCGCTTAGTTTCGGGTCTCGTTGGGTTTCTCTGCTGAGTGTTTTGCGAGATAGTACGTCTGTCTCTACCCATTCTATCCTCCGAATTTTCATGTTCTTCTCCATTTTCACTATGAAATATTAGCCTGGATAGTGTGTCTATATGTGGGATGGTGTTTCTCTTAACACATATAATGTCAAAATCAAATGCCATGATTTTGATAGCCCACCTTAAAATTCTTGACAATGTTACTCTGGGTAACTCCTTCCTCGGATTGAATAAGAATTCCAGGGGCTTGTGTTCTCATTGTAAGAGGAACTTCCCCCACCAAAAAAAAAAAAATCAGTGTTCCCTCCATTCTCCAAACTATGGCTAATGCTTCCTTTTCAATGTTAGAATAATTGTATTCTGCCGACGTGAGCTTTCTGGACTGATACATGATTGGACGACCCTCTTGAAATACGACAGCTGCTATGGCACGTTCACTTGCGTCAGTTGTTAAGGTAACTTCTTTTTTAGGGTCGAAAATCTTTATTACCGGTTAACTTGTCAAAGCCTTCTTTAATGCTTCGAAAGCCTTATTTTGCTTCTGCGTCCATGAAAATTCTACGTTTTTTTTACGCATTTCAGCAAATGGTTCAATAAGCTCACTATATCTAGGAAGATATCTGCTGTTGAAAGTAATTAATCCCAAGAAAGATTCCAATTCTTTCTTGTTCATGGACTTTTCCATTTTCATAATTTTATTTGTTAGCCTTTTGTCAGGAGATTTTCCTCCTCTAAATATCTGATATCTTAGATGAGATATTTTTTCACAGTCTAACTCGCATTTGTCTCTATTTATTGTCTTACCTGCCTGTTTTAATCTCCGTATGACTTATTCTGTTTTACTCTTTAATTCCTCTCTGGTGCAGACTCCCAGGCATATATCGTCTTGATATATTATAATGTTGTCCACTTTTCCTAATAAGATTTACTCGATAGCTCTTTGAAAAAACATGACTAGCAGTTTTAATTCCAAAGGACAAGCGAGACCATCTCAGTAATCCCGTGGGTGTTTTCAGTGTGGTAATTTCTTTAAACTTGTCAATTTTGATCTGGTTGTTGGCCGACTTTAAATTGATTTTCGCAAAGTGTTTCATATTTTCAAGATCGTGACTGGCGATTTCAATACTCGGTTAAGGGAAGCGAATCCGGACATATCTGGTGGTTGACGCCAATTTTGTAGTCACAGCATATTCTAATATCCCCATCGGTCTTTTTAATGGCGATTATTGATGATGAATAATTGCTTCCTCCATGAGTGACCTTTACCAAAATATCCTGCTGAATCATTTTTTACACTACAATAGGTAAAATGTGTGTGGGTAATCGTCTTGCTTTGATATATCTAGGATGGTAGTTTTCTTTCAAGCGAATGCTTGCTTTTTAACCCTTAAGTAATCCTATTTCTTGTTCTTCCGATTCCATAGAATTTCGATTAGTCAACTTTTAATACATCTATACAAAGTATTCCATGGTCGTTAGTACATGCCACATCTGTAATAGGTTTAATCTCAAAGCGATTCTTAGTTTCAAACGTACCTTCGAAGGTGCCTAATGTTTTGGTTATGGTACCATCAAATTATTTTAATTGCAACGCTGACTTTTTAAGCTTTGTCTTTCCTAAATCCTGACAAAAGTTCACTGGAATAAGTGTTATGTCAGAGCCAGTATCTACTTGCATGTGGAAATATTTCCCATTTATTTTTACCTTTTCTCTATTTTTTTGTTGGTGTTTTAGCGTGAAAATTTCAGCCCCTCCTTTATCCATTTGCGTGTCTTTAAGTTTCTTAACTTTTTTGTATCTGCACACCTTCAGAGCGTGATTTTTTTTTCTTTTGCAAATGGAGCATGTCTTACCGAAGGCTGAGCAATTATTTTTTTCGCTGACATGCCGTTCGCCATAGTATTTGCATAGAATTTCGTATTTGTTTGAGCTGTACGCTTTTCCTTCGTTCGGTTGTTGGTTATACTTTTTTTTATTTACTCCAGTTGCTGCACGAACTCTATACATGTTTCTACTGTTAACTTAACACTTTGAAGCGTTTCAAATAATTTAAGTTTCAAAGCCGGGTCGTGTGTATTTTCCATCAAGCGTAGCTTGATCAATTCATCTTCTGTGGTCATTTCACCGGTGCCAAGTCTTTCAAATTCGCAATATATAGCTCTTTCTTTCAATTGGTGTACGAATTATTCAATAGACTCATCCGGGTGCTATCTTGTTTCCAAAAACTTTCTTTTTTCCACGATGACTAACTTTTTCTTTGGTCTGATATTCCTTTTTATTCCTCGCTAATTTCTTTGAAAGTCAACTCTTCTAGATTTCTTGGGTAGTCCATCGTTGAGACTCACGGGATTGCTTCGCACCCAGCTGTTGCGAGGAACATGTCTGTAATTTCATTTTGTTCCCCTTCGCTTCGTCTGTCACTTAATTCCTTTACCCGGGCCAGCGCCTCAAATCATCTTATCTATGTTTCCACTTACTCAGAATCGCCGAGTGTGGTCAAACATCCTATCGGCGACGCCATTGTTGTGCCTTGGAAATCGCGTCCCAAGTGTTCGAGGTTTGCTCTATTTATTCAGGTGTCTCATTTGCATGCCATGGGTTGCCTAAATTTTATATATAAAACTTCTAGGATTTAAAATTTTTGATATTATTGTCTGTATGGAGTATTTTGTATTATTAACTAAAATATTTCTACATGTTGCATTAAGACAATTATGTTTTTTAAAAGTTGATATGTGGAGCGAAATCAGAAAGATATAAAGTGAACCTCCTTGATAATTTTGTCGTGGTACAACCAATGTAACATGGGTTTTTTTTATTGTTGGAGACGCATTCTCCCAATGGACATTTAAATTGTTAAATAACATTGTTTTTTCCATTATCTAGGTTGGTGGGGGGGAGAATTATTATTAACAACTAAATTTAATGTTTTGAATTTTTTATAATAAATTATAAATCGTATTTTATCATTATTGTCTATATGGTATATATATATATATATATATATATATATATATATATATATATATATATATATATATATATATATATAATTACGTTTTTGAGGATTTTTTCATCCAATCTAAAATTCGGATGCATCTGATTACAATAAAATAAATTAATAGGATTCTAATTATTTTGTGTAATATAACTTTTATCATTTATTTTATTCATATTATTAATCATTAATTTAATTTGTTTGTCTACTAGGCAGTTTGGAAATCCATTGTTAAGAAGGGTTTGTTTGATATTTTTTAATTCGTTATAAAATATTTTATTGGATGAAAATACTCCAAAGACTTTTGACAGTAGATGCAATCTGTGTTTAGAAGAAAAAATGCACATTTTGCTTTTTCCAGAGCCGAAAAAATTATTAAATAAGAGAAGTGAATTAATTGCTAGGTGTAGACATAGGGCTAAATTTAAACTATAGATAATTAACTTAAAATTTTTTTTAAATGCATAGTTAAACTGAGAATTAATGTGAATGAATAAATAAAATAAAATGTTAGATAGAAAATTGTGAAAAAACATATCGTATATACGTACTACTCATAAAAAGTGTAACTGATTAATAGGTTCTTAATAGTTTTGAAATTTTAAAATAATTTAAAATCAATTAAATCTTGGTTTTAATTTAATATAATTATTACTGTATCATTACGTAAAGTTATTGAATAAAGTTTAAATCTAATTTAATATTAAATCTGTATTTTAAGTCAAAATGTAATTAGAATTTAAAAATTAAAATAAAAAATAAAAAATTTTTTTTAATAAATTTACTACATTTCTAACCGAAATTTAAAAAAAAAGAAAAAAACGGAAGTGGGCTAAATGAGGAGATAACTCTTCACCCCTCTTCTATCCCCTCCCACCTTTTTCTGTGTCTATTCTAGTTTTCTTATCCATAGGATCTAAAGAAGTCCTGTTAAATTTTTTTCGTGTTTTTGAAATTTTCAAAAACGCGTAACAGGATGGAAATAAATTTATAATCCTAATGTGACCGGTTTGTTGTTTTTCTTAAAGAATATATATATATATATATATATATATATATATATATATATATATAAGGGCTTTGTTCATTGCTTTATAATGCACAAAACATGTTATGTTTTTGTTTAGAGATCTAACTATCATAATCTCAAAATATATATTAGGGTAGGTTAATGCCAGAACAAACCTGTTATATATATAAATTATATATACCTATCGTATATCTGAATTCTATAAACCTGTTAAATATATAATACATAAGTATATATTATAATAATATGTATTTAGATATATTTTAAACGAAATGTTTAGCTAGTAAGATTATTTTAAAATGAGTCTGAGCTCGTTTGTTTGCTCACTATTAAATTCTTTCAAGTATTCCAAACACTAATAATGCATTTTTTATCATTAAGGGTTTTCGGACTATTGCCTTCATATTTATTGTTATTTCCACAACTTTTCGGCCGTTATGTCGTCCGGCCTTCTTCAGGTGTTTGTCGAACTCGGGAACCTTCACGGAACTTTGAACTACGTCCTTTATTGAATCCAACCTCTAGATGATTGTCTCCTTAGAAGCTTAGGGGACTAACGCCTATAACCGTTACGCTAGTTCGATGTTCCGTGAAGGTTCCCGAGTTCGACAAACACCTGAAGAAGGCCGGGGAACATATCGGCCAAAACGTTGTGGAAATAACAATAAAGATGACGACAATAGTCCGAAAACGCTTAATGATAAAAATCATCAAGCTTCGTCTCAGAAATTTTGACAACTAATAATTCTAAATGATTTTAACTATTTCAATCGAATATTCATAATTCTATTTAATATTAAACATTTGTTTGCTAACAGTTAAATGATTTTAAGTATAATAAATGATTGAATAGCAGTATTTGACCTAAAGACTAGATCTTAACATGTTCTACCACTCCAGGTCAGAGTGAACCTGGGAGTAAGGCAATGAAGATGTTCTCCACATTCCTCAAAGCTCCGGACTACACCTTCAAATGGTTAGTATGATAACCAGGACACTTATTAAGAGGGGTTTTTACCCCTCTGCAGAGGTGCAGTCGACGTATTATTATTTAGCCCTAACTGACTGGGTAGCCAAACATATTGGTATGAAACAGTATAATTTATTTGTTTCTCATTTCAACTGTGTACCAAAAGCATTTCTAATTGTATCAATAGTTACAAACTTTTTAAAATAAGAATTGTGATGCAGTAATTGAACTATTTTCTTTGGAAATTGCAAAAAGTTAGTTATGAGAAAATAATGAATATTTATTTACTTTAAAACAACTTTTAAACTGTTTTTAAAGTGAACTTTTGTCCTACAAAATTGATTTGATTATACGATGATTGACGGCTACCGACAAAAAAAACTATTGATACTTCAATGAACAATCTTCCAAAATTAAAGTAGCTGTTATTGCAAATTGGATCTGACGAAAGTTAATTCAGTTAATAATTAATTGACAGAATTTTTATATAAAACCTCTTTACTCCTATAGATAATTGAATATTTTCTAAGTCCAAATTTGAATAAAAATCTAAAAGTTAAATTACTTTCATTTTCTCTAATTGACCTTGTGGTAAATGGAAGCGATTTGTAGTAAGCTGAATAAACATCAATATTTTAAGTAAAAAAGCGCAATATATCTAATGTGTTAAAAGTGTTTCATTTTGACTTGAAATAAATTCATGTTTTACGTATTGGTTAATCAAGTATTTTGATGATGACGTCAATTAAACAGTTGATCCAACAGCCTTGAACCAAGAAAATGCTTTCGAATGTCGTTCAGTACGGTCTAAAATACTAAGGTCAATGCAACAACCGCATCCCTTGACATTTGAATTAATGCCGTAATTAACGTTTCGGTTTAAAAACAATAGCAAACAAAAATACAATTGTTTTCATAATCTGTATAATGCAGCACCCAATAGAAATTATTGTTCATAAATGATTGGTTTCAATTTCATCAGAATATAATACAAGTTAATTCAAAAATAATTCTAAGAAGTTATTTTATGTTGCTTTTCTTTTACGCGTCTGGCAAGAAGACAACATCCGCAAGTCACTTTAAAAATAAGAGAGAGAAATTCTTTTGTTTTGAACTCATAATCGCAGTAAATAATATTATTTAAGGTCAACTGAATATATATATATATATATATATATATATATATATATATATATATATATATATACTCATACGAAAGTGCGCGTGATGTCATGGTTTGAGATAAATCTTGGACTAGTTTGTTTGTTTGTGTCTTCGAGCTTCTACTTGACGGAAAGGACGACTAGGTGATCTACCGTTATGAATAAATAATTGGTTTGACTGGTCTCCCTTGATTTGATGAGGAAATAGTAGTATAAACTGGGCTTTCTAGCCTTGGTGGATAAATAGTAGGCTTCCTAGCTGTTGTGGTTAAATAGTAGGGTAGACTGGCTCACTAGCCTTGATGAGTAAATATTTGGGAAGACGGGGCTTTCTAGCCGTTATGGATAAATAGTAGGGTTACAATAGCGAAACTTGTCAATTTGATTTGCCATACTATCTTCCGTATTTCTCCTGTATCTTTATATATATATATATATGTATATCTGCCGCGAGCAGGATGTGACACATGCCCATTCTTTAAGCAGAGTACTGCTGGTTAAAATTAAGATATTTCTTTCTTTTTTTAGTTTGGTTGTCTTACTTAGGCTAGAGAACCCAATCTGCCACATAATTTACCCATAGTTGGGAAAAAACAAATGGATTCATGCCTTTCTCAAGAGCTTTAGTGAAAAGGGAAATACTAACAGCTTTGTCTAGGATTTGAATTCGATACGACTATTCATTTTTCCTTACAATGATAACCGTGATGCTAAGTGCAGCTTAAAGATATGTGTGTGTGTGTGTGTGTGTGTGTGTGTGAGTTACATTTTTCATGTAGAGTATTTCTAATCTGTTGATTTGTTTGCTTATTTTCTTAATACAAAATTTCAGTAACTACCAGAGAATTTGGGAGTATTTACGAAGTATTGCACAGTATGGTTGCAAATCTAAGGCATCTAATAAGTAGCAATTGTCTACAATATTCCCTTATTGCCCAGTGCACTAGATTAGATTTATTAGCAGTCACTTTTTTAGAGCAAATATATATATATATATATATATACATTTTATATATATATATATATATATATATATATATATACATTTTATATATATATATATATATATATATATATATACATTTTATATTATATCCTACACTACAAGCTGGTATTGATCACTTTTTGATGTATGAAAAAAGCAAATAGGAAGCGCACTGTGTACTGTTGTACCTTTTCAAGGAAATCAATAGTCATGGGTCTTTTCATGACCAAGAAGATTGTCAGCATGACCTTCTTTACTGACTACTATGCTCGGAAATTTGTTCTTACCTGAGAGTCAGTGTGTTTTCTCCCCGTGAACCATCTTTTCAACTTGAAGTGGTAAACATTTTAACCCTTTTTTGACAAAAATATCATTCTCTATACACATCCCATATGTTGCTGTAAATTTCATACAGTTGGCACTTCTCTGACACCAGATATTTCTTGACAGGCCGGTTTAATTTGCTGGCATCTGTTTGATTTGGCGCCATTTTGAATAACCTCTGAACAAATATTTTTGTTATAGTAAAATAATTTTTGCAGCACACCAATTACAAACAATGCAGAATTTACATTTATGTAAAAAAAATCTAAAAATAATTTTGCTTTTTTGCAAAAAATTTCCCCTACTTATTGAATAATCTTCGTATATATATATATATATATATATATATATATATATATATATATATATATAGATATATAGATATATATATATATACCCAATAAATCGAGTGTATATATATATATATATATATATATATATATACTCAATAACACCTTTTTAAGTGATTTCGAAAAAAAACACTATACGTCAAATTAACAGTAGAAATAATAAATAGTATATTTCACAATGAAGTCACTGGGGGTGGATTTACCCTATTTTCCGGAATACAAGACCCTTTTTTACTGGAATAAGTTTCAAAAATTTACCCTGTATCCAAAAAACCTAATGTTGCTTCTTCTTCTCTCTCTCTCTCTCTCTCTCTCTCTCTCTCTCTCTCTCTCTCTCTCTCTCTCTCTCTCTCTCCGAGTAATCAAAATTGAAGCGCGTCCTTGAGACTGAATCTTTTTCGATATCGGAAAACATGGAAAATATTCTTTTGCCTTTCCAAGTTTCTCTTTCGACTTCTGTTTTTCTTTTCACCAATCACGATAAACAGTTTTTCATCATTTTCTTTTTTTTAATTTTTCGTGTAATTTTTTTCTTTGTGTCGCTTTGAGTTTTAATCACGGAAACTATTTATGTTAGGTTACAAATTTTAAAATTAAAATTTAACGCAATTAGGAAAGAAATTAGATTTTGAATTGGATAATATAACAAGAATTAATCACGCAAAGAATCGATTACATTGAACTGTGTCTATTGTTAATTTCTTGTTCGTGTCCTGATCTTCGTGTTTATGTGTTTGTTTCTCTATGTGGGTGCGCACATTCGAACGTTGCTTTTGTGTATCTGCTAGTAAATATTGATTTCTAAACAGACCCTGGCCAAGTATTTATTGGAAGAGGCAGTTTGATGCACCAGTTTAACCTACTTGTACTTCACGTAATGACACTAGAATCCTTGGAGCAGAACTAGTAGCAATAGCAGAATATAGCTGTGGTGCAGTTGGTAACTAAAAACGTGGGTGGCATGCAATTTAGTGTACCAAGTTTTACTTCAGAAAGCGTATCTGATTGACGACATAGCGTGATGATTATAGGTGAACTTTAGTTCACTGTTTTGCACTTATATATTGCTTGGTGGCTGAAACGTATGCGAATTTAGTTTTGCTAGCTTTTGACGATATTTAAAGGTTTTAGTTTTTAAAAAATCTTGCAACTTCGAAGAGATAAAATATATAATTTTCCCACAGTATTGATTCATCCAGCTATAAATTGCTTTTTATTAAATTAAGATACTGTATTAGGTTAAAAACGTTTTGTATATATATATATATATATATATATATATATATATAGGGTGGTGGTGTGTGTGTCAGTGTGTGTGAAATGATGACCTTAGAATAACTTTCCTAGGTGCTAATATATTACTGGATTTCTTAGCAACCAATTAGTTTTCTTTATATTGCTTGTAAATATATTTGTTTGTGTGTGTGTGTGTGAGAGAGAGAGAGAGAGAGAGTGTGTGTGTGTTTGTGTGTGTGTGTGTGTCGGTATGATTGTGTGTATGTGTTTGTCAATGTGTATCGGTGTATGTGTGTGTCACTCTGTGTGTGTGTGTGTGTGTGTGTGTGTGTGTGTGTGTGTGTGTGTGTGTGTGTGTCCATTTACGAGCTATTATATTGATGAAAACACTTTTTGACAAAACAAGTCGGACAGGTAAATTATAAGGGAGTAACATGGGGTAATTTTTTGAACTCCCAAGAATGAAGTCCATCCCTGTTCACAATATTAAACACTTCCCGTATTTCTTGAGGCCATCATTTATACTTGACAGACCTGATATTTTTTCTATTATCTTAACGGTACAAAAAAGTACAAAACATCTTTTAATTTTAGTTTTATTGAATTAATTCCGGTAACATTTCAGGGTTTCCAAACGAATTGTTAGCGTTTATAATGGAAATGAAATTCTTATTATAGAAATGAAGCACTTGTTGTAGCAGGATTTTTTGTATTGCAGATATTATAGATTTTCTTGGATTTTTTTGTGTCTATCAGTATTCTTCTCAATCCTTATTTTCCAGATTCTTATATTTTGAAAATAATTAAATTCTTTTGATATTCATGTCTGTGAAATGGCATTATTTTCACTCAATGCGAGTTTTTCAAACAAATGATGGTTTTACACTGAAGCCTCCATGACTACGAATCTCCTACGATCATCTGGACTCTTCTAAGTATTCTAACTGATTTTAACTGAGTTATGGTCTGAATAATCTTTATTCTGATCTCCAGTTCTCCCAGTTACCTTTTCAGGCCTTTCGGCACTGTTCCAAGGGCAACAACTACTATTGATATCTCCATCATTCTTTTGTTCCACGGATTCTTCAGCTCTCTGGCAAGGTCCCGGTATTTAATTATCTTTACGGCACAATCCATTAGATGACGAGTTCTTTTATCCTGTAAATAATCATTATTATTACTTTTTTGACAGTTTTTCATTCCAGCGTTAACCGATGGTTTCTCAATGGAGTTTGAGTGACAGAAAGTCTCCTCAAGTCTCCAGGACTCTTTTCAGAATTCTGATCGATCTTAATAATGCTGTGGTTTGGATGGTCTCCACTCGTCCTCTTATTTCCAAGTCCTCCAGTCCCTGTATCAATCCTTTGGTGACTGTACTAAGAGCACCAATTACACTTGATATCACCGATCTTTTTATGTTCAACAGTTTTTTCAATTCTCTTGCAAGATCGAAGTACTTATCTTTCTTTTCGCAAGCTCACAATTCAGCAAGTTCCTTTTTTTCTTTTTCTTTTTCTTTTTCTTTTTCTTTTTTTTTATTAACTATTATTAGGTCTGGTCGTCTGGCCGAGATTGGGTGATCCGTTTGTATTTCAAAATCCCAAAGTAGTTAGTGCATCTCATTTTCTATAACGGATCCTGGGTTGTGCTAATACCATTTGTTCGTACGGTTAAGTTTACATTTCTTTCACAATTCCCATTGGATTATTATTATTATTATTATTATTCTCTCACAAGTGGCCAAGTCACAGCACGCCTCCACGAGGCTACAAAAATTTATATTGTTTTCTTGTAGACTCTTTCTCAGATTACCTATTCTGCTTGTATTTCTGTTTATAAATAGGGGCTCTGGGTGATCGTTTCCAAGCTAGATTTACTGGCCGATCACAGGTTGGTGGAAAAAGAAGGACATATATGAGAAAGAGGTTCGACGCAGTCACAGAGACAAAGAAATACAAAGGCTATAAGGAATAGGTAAATGGGAAGGGAAACGGGTTAGTGGGTCCCAAAGTCTTGATCAGGATAGAAATGTATCGGCACCAAATCGGCGATGGGTTCTGATAGGATGAAAGAAGCTCAAACGGAAAAGCCGTTAAAAAAGGACGCGAGATACAAAACTGGAAAATAGAGTCAGTTGGGACGAGATACGATGATGTGAAAACGGCTGAAAATTACGGCACCCATTTTGGGTGTGCTCCGGGAAGGGGTCCCACACCCGCTGCGAAGCCGTGAAGATGGAACTAGCAGGAAAACACGCGCGAGAACTACAACAAAAACGAGATATGTAATATCAAGGTCTGTATCTGCTCTCTCTCTCTCTCTCTCTCTCTCTCTCTCTCTCTCTCTCTCACACACACACACTCACTCACACACACACACACACACACGACAGCTTATTTTTCGCGGTCTATCTGAAGCGGTCCACTCAGTTTAAACTCTGTTTCTCTCTTCTCGACGACTACTAAAAGGTGCAGTAACAAATAAGCTTTTGTATTAGCGAACCAAGACGGTGTTTTGTATGTTCATCACTTTTTCCATGGCAGAATTACAACGGGGGTCCGACTGTCATTTAAGGTATAGTGCTTCACTCATAGATCCGTTAGAACTGCGATGATACAAATGTCTATGTAGTGCCTTAGCGCTATATGTGTCTGCCAAAAACATTTGTTGTGCAAGCGTCCATTTGGTGTCGTAGTATTACAGACGTCTATTTGTGCCGTGGTAGTGTTAGACTTTTACTTTTCCGAGAAATCTTCATCGCCTTTCCAAATGCTCCAATAATTATCAGTACAACCGTCATTTTGCATAATTTACCTTTGATTCTTTTAGAATATTATCATTATCATTTATTTACTCCTTTAGAATTTTTCACGTCAGTGTTAGCTGGTAATTTTTCACTGGAGTTCGAGTGACAGCCAGTCTCCTCAAGTCTCCAGGACCCTTCTCAGTTTTCTGGCCGTTCACAATAATGCTGTCGTTTGGCTAGTCTCCACTCGTCCGCCTACTTCCAAGTCCTCCAGGCCCTTTAATAATTCTTTAGTTACTGGGCCAAAAGCACCAATTACAATTGGTATAATTAACACCATCCATAGTTTTTTTCTTCAATTCTCTATCAAGGGTGAGGTACTTATCCTTCTTTTCACTTTCTATCAGTTTTATTCTATGGTCAGCCGGGACAGCAAAATCGATAATTTTGCATATTCTCTTTTCCACTTTCCCTCTATGTATGGAATCAAATGCCTTGAAAAAATCTACAAACAACAGGGTCGCCACAAGAGTTTTTGCACGAACTCCTTCCATGATTTGACGGATGATCAGAATCTGTGATGTTGTGGTTCAGTTTCTCTGAAAATCATTTTTATTCTTTCTCAGAATTCTTTCAATTTCTGATTCGAAGTGATTGAGAAGCAACGCATTATAAAGCTTAGCCGCTATGAAAGTAAGGATTATGCATCGATAGTTCTTGGCAATTCAGAGGTCACCTTTCTTAGGGAAGGAGAGGGTGTAGCCTTTTGTCCATCTCCCCGTTGTGTTCTGGTTATATCCGGCGTTGCAGAATCGGAGCAGTAAGTCATCGAATTTCTTTGTCGTCCATACTTCTAGGGTTATTTCGTCAAGGCTGACAGCTTTTCTGTTTTTAATTTCTGTCAGTACTGCGTAGAGTAAACTGTCCAAGTTTGATGTCTGTTTGTTAAATAATAATTTTCATGATAGGTTTATCTATGACTTTTGAGGAGTTTCCAAGGAGATTCTTGAAAAGTTCTTTCCGTATCTGTATCCGTTCTTCTTGGCTGGCAACATTTAGTTCTTGAAGTTGTCTTCCTTTTGCTCACTTGAAATACTGCCTGCCACGCTATTCGAGGTTGCCTATCTTCGACTAAGTTTCTTATTTTATTGATTTAACCTAAAATGTTTTATATTTGTTCTTTTTTGAAAGCGTTAATTAGTTCAGTTTGTGCCTTCTTAAGTTTCTGAGGGTTGGCATTATTTGGGTTTCTTTTATTACATAGAGATGCTGTTTTCTCGTCATCTTGTTTTTCCTAATTGCTAGTGTCTCCCATGGAACACAATATTTGACTCTTGGCTTGGTTGTTATGCATTCTGCTGCTGCTTCCATGTGGGCGTTGACGAATTTTCGTATTCGTCATTAGGAGTAAGTGTTACGGATGTCTCCTGATCATCGAATTTGTTTCTTCGTGTTATTATATATTTATTGCAAATATCTCTATTGTTAAGTGAGATCCAATCATAGTGTGTGGTTCGGGCCGTTTGCGTCGTATTCCTGTATTGGCTCAGATGTATCTTTACTGTGACAATTCTGTGAACGGAAGATACTTCTTCAAAAGTGGAATATGCCTCACAGTTCAAAGCGATATAAATCCTTATCTTATTCATGAGGATGTAATCTATCTGTGCTTTAGCATTATTTGCGTAAATATAGGTCCATTGTTTTCCCTCCCATTTCTAGAATTTAGAATAAAGGCATGTTAGTCTATTTTCTTGTAAAAATTCTCTTAGATGTTTCCCATTTCTGTTAAGTAATTTGTAGATGCAGAATTTGTTGTTTTCGTCTTTACCTATTTGAGCATCCATGTCTCCATCGATGATTAGAACGTTGTCTTTTGGAATGATACGGACAAGGGAGAATAGCTCATTGTAGAAGGTAATCAGGTCTGTTTCATTATTAGCATCGGTGGTACTGTAGCAGGAGATGATCGTTGTGCTGGTGTTGTCGCTAAATGTAAGTACTATCATTCGCGGTTGTATTTTCTCGATGCCTTTAACTCGTGACTTTAAGGCCCGAGGCAGGAGAAGCAATTCCCGCCCCTTTCATGACAGCATTGACGGAGTTTTTCGATGCAGATGTCGCGATAAACGACTATCCGTTACCGGTATCGTAGTATTTTATTTCTAGTTCGCTATGATATTATCTATGTTCTTGTATGCATACTATGGCTATATTATGTTCTACCACAAACGCTGTCAGCGGACCAGTGGAGTTCTCTCACCTTGCATCAGGTGAAGCGCACTGTTGACCCAACGTTGGGTTCATCCCCTTTACGTCACATCCACCATGCTGCTTCCCATTGCTCCTGAACTTTTATGTATGGGTTAAAAAAATCCTCCTTTAAATTTGTTAAGTTTTAACTTAATTAAAGTCCAGCTATTCATTTTTATTTATTTTCTTCTTTCTAATTCTATTGTCGACCTTGTGTGTTCGATTCCCGCTTAGAAATGAAGACATTTAGCCATAAAGATGCCCTGCAGTGACACGAACGCCAAGGTTCGCTCCCCAGACGGAGACACATACTTCTTTAATATTTTTGCTGGTATTCTGCAAGGGGATGCATTAGTACCATATTGGTTCATAATCTTCAAAGACTACATACTTCAAACGTCGATACATCTAATGAAAGAAAATTACTTTACACTAAAAAAGTAAGAAGCAGACGATAACCGGCAGAAACTTTTACGGACGAAGACTCTGCAGATGATATAACGCTTCTTACAAATACACCAAACCAAACCGAATCCCTGCTACATCACCAGGAGCAGACCGAAGGTGGCATTGACCTCCACATAAATACAGACAAAATAAAGTACATGTGTTTTAATTAAAAAAGAAATGGATGTTCTCTGAAATTAAAGGACAAGTTCACGTACCTCAACAGCAGCGTCTCATCTACTGAAAGTGACATCAATATGAGCCTAGCGAAAGTGTGGACTACTATTAAAAGGCTTTCGATCATATAGAAGTCTGACCTATTTGATAAAATATAACTGTATTTCTTCCAAACTACAGTTGTGTCAATTCTACTGTATGGATGCATCACATGGAAACTGACAAACATACCAAGAAAAATACAGACGGGAACTGCACAAGAATGTTGCAGGATATATTCAACAAATCCTGGATACAACATCCCATGAAACAGCAACAATCCAGCCACCTAAATTAGAAGAACAAGACATGTGGGACACAAATCCTGGATACAACATCCCACGAAACAGTAATAATACAGTCACCTACGAGCATCAATATATATATATATATATGGATGTATGTGTGTGGGTCACTGTGTGTTGTGTATGGCCGGCAGAATCATCTTTAACATCTTTAAAGCGGTGCCAGAGTGTCTAGATATTCCTTTGTCTATTTTAGCGCGAAGACCACAGAAAGAGCTGTGTCCACGAAAACCTGTGAGACCGGAAGAGAGAATGTAGGACGTGGTCGGTTAGGAGTGAGACTCCAGAACAGAAAGTCAGGCCCGTGACCCGGGGCTACTCAGTTGAATCTAAGACGTAGGTTCAGAGCAGTCGGAAAGCCAACTTCACATTCTTGCGTTTTGCAGTTCTAAATCTGTGTTTGACTGTTTCTTCCTTCTCTGTTGTTTGTTTGCGATTTTTAAAGATTTTTGTACAACCTGTGAAATGCTTACACGGTCGGATGTGAGAAGAAACAACGGTGTCCACACCAGTAGACGGACGGCCAAACCAACAAAACCCGCCGTTTGTGTATTGCTTCGCACTGGTGCCGTGACCAGGGTCCACCCTAAAAGAAGTCAGTCGAATGAAAAGGGAGAGAAAAATCGCCGCATCCTAAGGTGGTCATTCTGCGGACGAGAAGAAGGAAGAACGCACCTCGAGGACAAAGATAGGGAAATGTTTATATCAACTCGCGTGTAGGAGAAAAAAAAAAGAAAAAGAAGACTGGAAGGACGGGGACATGAATGGAGAAGAAAGGAACAAAGAATGAATAGACAGAAAAAACGCCCAAGAGACCTTCAGATGTGTGAACAGAGGAAGGAGAAGAAAAAAATCAAAGAAAATAGATGTGTGTGTTGAGAGACACGTAAAACAAAAAATCCCTCGCACACGAAGAGACATTTTTTGTTAAAACAAAAAAAGAGACATTTTTTATAACAAAAAAAAAAATAAATAAATAAATAAAGAGAAACCTACAAAGTTAAGGAATTTACTTTTTATTACCCAGCCCGATGCTCTGCACCCGGTTACAAAAATTTAATTCGTAAAGAATTTTAAAATGTAAAAAAAAAAAAATTTAGAAGACAATATAAGTAATCTATTTCCTTTTTGTGGGTGTGGGTGTGTCGTCAAATTGTTGAGAGGAACCTCCCATTGCTGTTGGCTTGGTTTTGTTAGAAGGGAAGGGAAGAATACTTTTTTATGCTAGAGAAGTGATAAGTCACCGTTTAAAAAAGATTAGTGGAAAGGACCTCAATCATAGTTCTTTTCTGTGGCACCTTTATTTTGATTCTTCTCTGTCTCTTTCGCATCGAAAACCTTTCCTTTGTGTTGATTGAGAAAACGGGTTGATTATAAACTGGGATGTGGAAAAGATGACGATGATAAAGGTAAGAATAAGATTGATAAAGGCGATGCGAATGAATTGGATATTGATAGCAGAAATTCGAGGATAAAGATATGTGTAATGGTTCGAGATCGTAAGAAGACGAAAGAGATGCAATGTAAAGAGAGAAAGTTAGAGTGGTGATGGAGATGTAGAGATACTAGGGATAAGGCGAAGAAAAGGAAAGAGAAGAGAGAGAATGATGAAAGAGAAAAGGTGGAGAAAGGCAGAAAATTTACGATGGATAAATGAAAAGAAAAGAAGGGAGGTATAAAAAGAAAAAGAAACATTTATAAAAAGGAATGAAAGTAAGTTTCATTAAAAGAAAAAAACATATTGAAAGTTAGTTTCAAACCAACTGGTCAATGTAGAAGCGCGCAGAGATATAGGCGCAAGGGTGTGCAGAGGGGACTCTCCCACCAAAAAAAAAAAAAAAAAAAACGGGGAAAAGAGAATGAAAAAACATAATAAACGGAAAAAGAAGAAAAACAGAGAATGAAAAATTACACAGAAAGAAAATGAAAAAAAGAAAAAGAGAATGGAAAAAGAAAACAGAAAATGAAAAGAAGAAAAAAAAGCGATGATAAAAAGGAAAGAGAGAGAGATTGGTAAAGTAAGGAATTTTTGTCACTCTACATCTATACCTGTCTCCTAGCTATAAGGTTTTTAAAAATTATAAACGAAAAAGAGGGGAAAGGCACAATTTCTCCCCATTTAATATTTTTAAAGTTGAATAACAAAAAAGTGAATAAATGTATTTATATAAAAAAATTATGGTGGACGTTGTAATAATAATGATAATAATTCGCATTCCTGTAACAATTTAAAACCATAATTTTCGATTTAAAGTCGACCAAGGTTAACGCATTAAGATCGATATATATATATATATATATATATATATATATATATATATATACGAGGTGCATACGATAAGTTTCCAGACTTTATTTCGTAAGGGCTCTTTTATTGATAGTAAACACGTGAAACTCTAGTCCCCTTCGAAGTAATCTCCTCCGGCTGCAATGCACTTGTTCTACCGTTCCAACAACTCCCGGAAGGCCCCATGGAAATCCTTTTGTGTGACCGTGTCAATGACCTTCGTCACAGCCTCTTTCATCTCCTCAATTGTCTCATAACGACAGCCTCTGAGCTTAGGGAATAACCAAAAGTCACCGTCTGGACTATAGGGAGGGTGAGGAACTGTCTTGATGCCCATCTTGGTCAAATAGTCTGTGACAAGGATGGAGTTGTGGACTGGTGTATTGTCCTGGTGGAAATGCCACTGACCCGATTTGAAGAGTACTGGCCTCTTCCCAAGGAATCTCTTCCTGAACTCCCTTAAAAGCTCAACATAGTAACCCTAACCGTTTGGCCAATCTACTCTGGTGCATTGACTTTCTTACTCCTCCCACACCTCTCATCATCCCTCACAGACAACCTGGCTTCCTTGAACCTCTTATGCCACTCAAAAACTGATGCTCCATTCATGCAAGATGGTCAAAAAGCAGTCTGAACCATTCCATACGTTTCTGTGGCATTTTTTCCAAGTTTAAAACAGAATTTTATGGCATATCGTTCTTCTAAAGTGTCTGATTGGATTTTTGAAATTCACCAGCTGTGACAATCAAGCTTTAGTAAGGTGTATTCCAATTGCTGCTGTAGCTGTTCCTTTGAATCTGAAATCATAAAAATTGGCCAGTCATCTCATAAGATGTATAGCAATAATATACTGAATTTTCAAGTGTCAACGACAATTTTAAATGCCCGTACGTAAAAAGTCTGGAAACTTATCGCATGCACCTCGTATATATATATATATATATATATATATATATATATATATATATATATATATATATATATATAAGTGATTTGATGATTCCTCGTATTTAAATTTAGAAAAAAATGTTTAATTTAGAAATAAAAAAGAAAGGCTTTTTCACTTATTTGGACCAGAGACCTGAAGAGATAGATAGATAGATAGATAGATGTGGGCAGTTGGCGGTAAACCCCTGTCGAAAAAAACCCACTCCTGTTGGTATATGGCCCGTCTTCCTCTCTTTATTCCTTGCAGTATTTAACCCTAGAAAAGAAGAACGGTAAAAATTAAGCGTTTTTGGTTGAAAAAAATCTTTTTTTACAAATTCTTTGGACACTATTCTAAGAAGAAAAGAAAGTGCTGGTCAGTCAGGCAGGAAGTTCAATGGATACACAGAGAGAGGAGGGGTCAGCTGAAGAGGAAGGCAGCAAGAAAGAGTGAGAGAAACAGAGCAAAGAAAACAGTAGGGAGCAAGAAAGAGAGAGAAAAAAAACAAGAACTGGTTGAGGGGAAGGCT
Source organism: Sepioteuthis lessoniana (assembly GCA_963585895.1). Lineage (NCBI taxonomy): Eukaryota > Metazoa > Mollusca > Cephalopoda > Myopsida > Loliginidae > Sepioteuthis > Sepioteuthis lessoniana. The sequence continues at coordinate 158,644,855 of OY757904.1, read as the reverse complement.
CCAAGAAGGGGCCAATGAGGCGGAGAGACAAGAGAACAGGAGGGGGGAAAGAGAGGAGTAAGGAGTCAGTAGACTAAAAGGCAGGAGAGAGATGAGACAGAGATGATGTGACAGGAATTCCTTGTAATTGATTTGTTTATTTTATTGTTTCATTGTTTTATTTTTTTTTTTATGTATGGACTGTTCTTTTATAGAATGTTTGGATAATATTTTTGAAATTCCTTGTTTTACTTTGTTTTTGTTTGATTTGACTTTTGGAATTTTACTTGCCTTGTCATTTGCTTTGTTTTATTTTGTCTTTATGAGTTTTCTTTTTTTTTTATTTAATTGTAATTGACGTACAGTTCTCTTTGTTGGTCTCATTACATCTCCTAGTGGGCGGTTACACCGCACTCCCGCTTCGACCTTGGGCATGATGAGGTTAGCAAATTATGTTACTGATGTGTTGGAAGGCTGGAGGCCCGTGAAATGAAGTTCTTAAAAGAGGGAGAAATATATATGCTTGAAGAAACGGTCAGTTCGGGTTGGGAGCTCGATCTCTGAGAGCGGACGCGGAGTCCGGTCCCTTCTTCCTCACCCACCCCCCGGTTGGCCGTGGCGGGCCGATCTAGGAGACGGTGTCAATTGTTTTTTTTATATATATTTATATAGTGCTCTTTGGAAAATCCATGAAATTTGGCAGCAAGATGATGATGGCGAAAAGTGTTCCTGGGATTAACTGTTATCAGGTTGGGATGAGGGACCAGGGGCCACACATGCTGAGACCCCCTAAGATGGTAACTCTTGATCCTATTTACCCAACCCCTCCGCTCGGGCAGGATATGACACATGGTCAATTTTTGAAGCGGAGTTTAGCAGGTTTGAATTCAGAGTTTTCCTTCTCCTAGACTAGTTGCCTCACCAAGGCTGAAGAACCTAGTCTGCCCTACTATTTACCCATAGCTTGAGGGAGAATAATTGGATTCATACCTTTCCCAAGGGTATTAGTGCTACGTGAAATGTAATCAGTCTCATCCAGGATCTGAACTCGTATCGCCGTGTCCATATCCTGCGACGATAACCATTATACCACGGGCACCTCCCAAACACCACGGGCACCTCCCGTAACTCTTGATACAACACGTAACTCTTGATACAACACGCTGAGATTTCTGATGCTCACAATTGCCGGGAGTTAGTAGAGTAAGCCATTAAGTTCTTGTGGATTGGTTGTTGTACGAAATATGGAAAGTGGTTTAAAGTCCTTCTGGGTTGATTGTTGAGAAAGGGGACGAAATAAGAGAAGGTGGTTCAAAGTCCTTCCAGAATGAAATGGGGATGGATAACAAGAGATGTTTTAAAGTCCCCTGGAATGAAATGTGGAGACAAGATGATGAGGGTCAGATATGTTGAGGCTCCGGAAGTTGTTAAGTCCTGGTATAGCATGTGGCTAACTGCAGAGACCATAATGCTCCTGACCCGCAAAGAGAGATGTGAAAAGGGAATGGTCAAAAGCCAACGCCATGATTGATTTTGAGGAGTGGAGTAACACGCCACCCCAACACATTGCTGTTTGTCTTGTAACTGTGTGGAGCAACCTCCCCTGCATGTGTGTTGGTTGAAGGTGCGATGAGGGCTCCTATTGGATAATGTAACACATTGCATGTTAACAGAGAGGGAGGAATGTGGCACGATAATGAGCATTAATGTGTATATATATATATATATATATGGATGTATGTGTGTGGGTCACTGTGTGTTGTGGGTGGCCGGCAGAATCATCTTTAACATTTTTAAAGCAGTGCCAGAGTGTCTAGATATTCCTTTATCTATTTTAGCGCGAAGATCATACAAAGGGTTATGTCCGCGAAAACCTGTGAGACCGGAAGACTGAACGAAGGACATGGTCAGTTAGGGGTGAGGCTCCGGACCAGAGAGTCCGTGAGTTAGGCGTGAGGCTCCGGGGTAGTCAGTTAGGAGTGAGACTCTGAAACAGAAAGTCAGGCCCGGGACGCGGGGCTAGTCAGTTGAATCTAAGACGTGGATCCAGAGCAGTCAGAAGGCAGTATGGAATCAAGAACGAAGAGACAGAGCAATGAAGACGATGATCAGATCAATCAGCATCTTTGGTAGCTGTGTTTGATTTTCGCATAGTTCTTGCGATAGCCATGAACAGACATGAAATACTAAAAAGTCGGACATCTTGTACATTTTGAGAAAGTCTATTATCCAGCTTTGCTGAACGATATCGTATACTTTTTTGTTGTCAACCCACGCCTAAGCTAGATGTTTCGTCTCATTTTGCACTCCTTAAAAATGTATTGATCAATGTATAGTAGATGTCCTGTTCCTCTTGTTCCCTTATGGCATTATTTCTTCGGGGAACAGTCCGCGGCTCATTAACGAATAGTAAATCTCCTCCCTGATTTGTACTGTTAGTCTTTTCCACATCATCGGTAAGCACATTATGGGTCTGTAATTGCATGGGGCGTTTCCTTTTTTGGGTCTATTTGAATCAATAAGGTCTTTCCTTTTGTCATCCATTCCGGTATTTCTGTTTCTTCTAAGCATCAATTCATTTCGATCACAGTTACTTTGCGTTTCAGGTCGATTAGAGGGTTTTTGTTTTTCTGTATTTAGTGTTTTGATTATTCTATTAAAGTCTTGTGGACTTGATTCCCTATTTATTTGTTGGTGTATTTCTAATATTTCAAAGTCAGAAAATCAACCTTTCTTTATCATCGTCCTAGCTTGGTCAGCGAGTCTTTGGCTTCCTGTTTTAAATATAGCGCATTTTTTTTTACAGATTTCTATCATTCTTTTTCAATACCTTCTTTGTGTAGGGTTGCTCCTAAAATAACAGTAAAGTGAAAGTTTTTTATCTTCCCAAATCCATTTTCCGCGTTGGTGTCTCTGATTTGTGTTGTTGCTTAATTTGTCGGCACGTACCTGAATAAAAGAACAGACAACATTCGCAGGATGCTAATGGGTCCCCCTCCCATTGGCTTTCAAGGGAGCACCTGCTGATTATGACATCCAACACTGTTGTTTGGTACGTTAACTTATGTTTCTATTTGTTTTGTTTTTTTTTCATGGTTAGTATATTGTGGCTCTACTTGGCCCAGGGGTTGCTTATGATCTACGCACCTGTCACAGATGTGAGCAAGTACCCATGAAGTAAGAGAACTCACAGGTGGGTCCAAAAAAACATTCCCTCGAAATACATTAAGTTTTAACTTAGTTAAAGTCATAGGTGGACTTTTTTTTACTTTACCGTATTACTGATATTTTGTTCTTTAAATCCTAATTTATTCGGTATCATACATTTATTATGAATTTCCCTCTGCTTTTTGGAGTTGTAAATAATTTTGGTCATCCTGCTACACTTAAGTGATTTCGATTGAAAAAGTTCGTCACGTGATTACCAAGACTATCCTATCTCCTTCCTAAGTTTAATTCATATCTTTACCACTATTCCCTCCCACTACACCCTCTAGCAATTTCTGCTTCTCCAATCTTTTCTTGCCACTTGTCTTAATTTAAAAATCATTTCCTGTTAGACGCAGATATTATACAAAAGGCATACAGAAAATACAAACACAAGCCATGCACTTCGATCATTTACTCTGAGAAATTAAAAAATAAGAAGAAAATTCCCTTACTTTACCTTTTATCATTATTATTATTATTAGAGAGTTTTTCACATCAGCGTTAGCTGATGGTCTTTCACTAGAGTTTGAGTGACAGAAAGTCTCCTCAAGTCTCCAAGACTCTTCTCAATATTCTGGCTGATCTCAATGAAGCAGTAGTTTGGATTGTCTCCATTCACCCTCTTATTTCCAAGTCCTCCAGTTCCTTTACGAATCCTTCGGTGTCTGTACAAAGAGCACCAATTACAATTGGTATAATTCTCACTTTCATGTTCCACAGTTTGTTTGTTTTTTCAATTCCTTAGAAATGTCGAGGTACTTATCCTTCTATTCGCTATCTTTCAATTTTACTCTGTGGCCAGCTGCGACAGCAAAGTCCACTATTCACAGAGTTCTCTTTTTTGTTATTGTTAATTATCATAAGATCTGGTCGTCTGGCCGAGATTCGGTGATCCGTTTGTATCACAAAATCCTATAAGAGTTTCTGTGTCTCATTTTCCAGGACAGATGCTGGGTTGTGCAGATACCATTTGTTCGTATGGTTAGAGTTAAATTTAAATGTACAATTCCAAGTAGATCACTTTGCCCGGCCAGTTGTGTCTTGTCTTATACTATTTCAGTGCTAATTTGCTGCATTTGCTAATTATGTGATTGATTGTTTCGTCGCTAGCACCACATAAACTACATCTGCTGTTTTGTTGTGTTTTATCTACTATTGCTTTGATATGATCAGTTCTTATGACGTTGTTTTGTGCTGCTATCAGAAGATATTCAGTTTCTCTCGTAAAGTTTCCCTTTCTTAGCTACGTCCACGTTTTCTCGAGTGAGGTGTTGCTTATTAGTCGCATAAAAACGTCCATAGAGTTGTTTTTCTTCACATTTTATTTGTCTGGTTATTGTCGTTCTGTTGGTCCTCGTGTTGTCAGTATTGTTTCTGGTGGCTATAATCAGTCTTCCTCTGCACTTTTCTATGTAGTCTCCAACTCGTTGTATTGATACGGTCAACGCTGTCTTCAATGCTGTTAAGTCCACTTCTATCTTTTTTATTGACAAATTTAGTCTGTCAACGTTATCTCTGGGATGTGTAATGCCTTATACATAGTCATTAGAAGAGGTGTCTGCAGCAAAGTCAGTAAAACTTCGAGCCACGGAGGAGGTGGGGAGCTATCATACCTTTGCTACTTTTACGGTCCTCGTTCTGTTCTGACTGCTTACTACTATTCTGGTTAATTTATGCATATTCTTAACTAGGTTAAGGATGGTGGTGGAATTTTTTAGAATTTCATATTCAAATCATAATTCTAAAATTAGGCAGAAAAAAAAAAACACTTTGAACATGATAGTAACTTTAAGATGTCACATTTGTTTTCGTAATTCCCTTTGTCATCGAAATAACCCAGCTCTTAAGACAGCTTGCATTCTCATTAAACAAATTGTGAATTTCGATAGAATAAAAAATATATTTTTACACTTCCCTTTGAAAGTCCATTACGCAGTAACACATTTGTAGTTCTTCTAAAACCCACTTCGATCTCTTTTCCTTCTGGGTAATGAACCCCTTCTGAACGGTCTCTGAAACCATAGGGTTACTTAAGGACCAATAATATTGAAGCGAAAATCGATAAGACGCAACAGAAAAGCAAATGTAGGTTATGCGGAGAAAGAGATGAAACGATTAATCAGATTGTAAGCGAAAGCAGCAAACTAGCACAGAAGGAGTACAAGATTAGGCATGTCTGGGTGGGAAAAGTGATTAACTGGTAATTGTGCAAAAGACGTGACAAGAGAATTAAAAAAAACTGTGGAATATGAGGGTAATGGTGATACCATTTGTAGTTGGTGCACTTGGAATAGTCTCAAAAGACTTGGAAAGAAAGACTGGAGGAATCAAAACTCAGAAAACGAACTGATACACTACAGACCACACCATTGGTAAAATCAGAATACTAAGAATAGTTATAGAGACCCGATGAAACTGGCTTCAGAGAAATACCACCAGCTAACGCTGGTGTGAATGCATTTTTGATTTCATAGTTCTATCCCTTCTGATGATTCTCTTTCTCCTCTTTTCATTATCAGCATGACGCATTTTTCAATGCCAAATTCCATTCGAATATCCAGGTTGTATATTCTTATTGTTTGGACGTAAATAATGGAGTGTAATCCGACGATATATAAAGAAAAATTGATAACAAGGTTATCCAAATAGGAGAGATTTATTGAGAAGCAAAGTCGACACTCGAGCGTTTCGGTTCTAATGAACCATCATCAGGACTATGGGGGATGATATTAGGGATGTTAAATCAACGATGGATTTTTAAGGTGCAAAATGCAAAAACCTTGGAAAAAATTGTATAACAATAAAAAGTTGGCCGTTTAATTAGTGAATCAGCGTTTGTTGTTTTAAATTACGTCATTTGACTTATTAGAAATATTGTGGAGAATTCGTGTTCGGTTTTTTTATCGAGAAAGATTTCGAATCAAAAGGAGGAAGAAAAAGAAAGACAAAAAAAAAGAAAAAGTATAAAACTATGATATACGTGGAATATATTAACTAAATATGGAATATATTGTAGCTATTTAAAATGGATTTGCTCAAGTAAGGAGAAATATTATAAAAGCCCGGACGAGTATTTAGGGAATTAAAGAGTGAAATAGCAGCGGCTTCGAAAAGTCGTCTTAGTCTTTTATGAATGTAAATGAGCATCTTTGCAGAACTGAAATCAAAGTTGTGTTTAGATTGAGAAATGTGTAGGAATAATCCATTGTTTAAGTAAAAAATTCTTATGTCTCTTTTGTGTTCTTTCAAGCGAACGTGAAGGTTCCGAGATATTTTACCAATATATTTTAATTTACAATTCTTACAAGAGATACAATAAACACCGGCGTCTGAAAATATGTTGCGTGGAGGGCTAGAGTGTACTAATTCGCGGATCGTTTTAAAGGGTAAAGAGGTAGTTTTGATATGGAGTTTATTTAAGTCGTTTATTATGCTGCAAGAGGAAGAATTGTTTGGCAAAGTTATGAATCTATGAGCGGAACTAGTTTTATAAAATTGTAAGTCGGGATTAGTTTGAGGTTGATTCTTATTGGGGATTTTGACGGCTTTAGATTTAGCAAAGTGTACAAAAGTATTGGGGTAGGGGTAGGGTTAAGGAAGAAGATTTCTATGTGGTTGAATTCATCATTTAAATATTTCGAGGAACAAATGCATAGAGCTCTGAGATAAAAGCTTATGATGATACCTCTTTTGGTGTTGTTGTTGGTGTGTGAATAAAAATGTAAGTGGTCATTTTTACCGGTGGGTTTCCGGTTTCAAATAGCCGACTTGTATTTTGTATTTCTCACTCTTCACTTTCGGTACAATCTGCTGCGTTCTAGGCAACATCCTGGCAAACTGCTCGATCGCTTCACAGACTGACTTCCTCGGCCGATGACTAAACAGTCAACAGCCGACGTAGCACACTGGCCGATTTCCCAGGTAGACTTCCTCAAACTTTTTGCCCCACATTGCTGCGCTATCGACCAACGGCAGCCCCAGTCAAGCAACGTCTGAGTAGGGCCTTTTTTTAACTTTTTTTTTTATAAACCAACAACTTGTTTTATTTAATCTCGATACTGTCCGGTTTTTACTAGACTACCTCCAGCATACATAAGCTCGACACGGTCCGGTATTTAATCAGCCAACCCACGGCTTACCTAACTAGATAAGACGTACAACTTAATTTCGTAATTGATGACTGGCCTTATCAGTTTCCATAGTCCGGTTATCTTCGGCCCGTCTATAGTTAATTAAACCTGACTAAAACTTTTACATCTTTTGAGCAAACTTGTAAGCTTTTCAACTTTTTGGAACAACATTTAACCTTTGTCATCTTTTGCGACTTATTTTATTGTTTATTTCGCCAAAAATGAAATTTGACCATTTGAATATGACCAATTTGTCTTTGCTCTACTTGTCTTGGCTGTTGTCACTTATTCTTAAACATTTGTGGGGATCGACCTACATCATCGACCCCACTATACATCTTTCTGCTACACAGTCAAACTGGTCGACAAGACAGTAATTCACTCCTCTCACAAACGTCGTGTCTTGCTTCACATTCTTTCGACACCTCTTGAACTTGTGAAGGGTGTTCCTTTACTTGCTCTCTAACACAGCAAAGGTCACCACTAATTTTGCTTCTCTAGTTTTCATTGCTCAGTTCTCAACACCTCAAAGAGTTCAGAGATGGACATTTCGTTCTTCTTGTCTCCATATTGCCAATGTAATATCATATCACTTTTTCTTTTTTCTTTTTCTTCTTTTATTTCCTTTATTCAAACTCTAGATATCACTTGTTTCTGCCGCTAAGCCTTCTTTCAAAGCTATACTGCTTAGCAAATTTCCAATCCAGGTACTAGCTATGGCAGCAGTCAAAATTTGTTACTAAAAACCTTGCAGACAAAATTAAGATCAGCAACAAGCTACAAAGACAACAACACGGAGGCCAGATACATAACAGGAAAGAAACCTCCCTGAGTTTATTTAATAAGTTGGTGACTTCTGTCCAACGGTTCCAAAAGCTATTGGTAGTAGAATTTGAAAAAAACACAAAGGTACGACAAGAATACGCAAGTGTTCAAAAGAAAACGTGAAAAAGGAAAAAAAAAGGGACTGAAACAGAAGCTCAACAAAGTTCAGCAATACAAGCAAAAAGGAAAACACTTACTCTGCTCTCTCTCTCTCTCTCTCTCTCTCTCTCTCTCTCTCTCTCTCTCTCTCTCTCTAGCCATCTCTTATGCGTTTTTCCTTAAAGAATCGCTCCTTGGTACTTTGTCCAAAAACCCACCTTTTGTGGTGTTTCCGGTGAACAGTCCAACTTAAATTAAAAAAAGATAAGCAAAATTAAGAGAAACAACAGCAACGATAATACACAGACAAGATAAGTAAAGCTGACTGACAAGAAATTGAAAAAATCCCCTTTGTCTTTATTTAATAAATGGGTGACTTCTATTTGACTATCCAAAGAAGAGTAAGTAAGAATTTGAAATTATTTTAATCAAAGAACAACGTATACAAATATGTAAACAGTCCAAAAATTTGTCTTCATGACAATATTTTGCGAATTAGAATTTTGGTATGATGGGTGGTTGAGTTAACAAGAAAATGTCTGAGGAGGAGAAAAGTAAACAAATTGGTAAATAAACAAATTATGTTGATAGGCAGCCAGATAGACGTCATTTTATCGGAAACCTGCTTGTTTCATTCAACAATTATAAAAAGATTTGTAGTGAAGCTTGTATTTAACACATACACCCTTTTGAAAAATATTTTAGAAAGTCAGTCTCATCGTTTAAGAAAATACGGATAAATAAAATATTCAGTGATAAGTTAAAATATCACAATAATGTTTTTAAAATGTTATTTGAAACCGGTTCAATTCGATTGACAACTGATATTTTAGAAATTAGATGTATACTTTTGATTGTAATTTTACAGCAAAATACCTGAGGACATCAGTTGATTATGTTATTACATGTAAATGACAAAACATTTCTATAAAATCAGTCGTAAACAAGGGTTTTTGGCAGAAGGATCTTGACAGAACCAGAAGTGTCGTAACATATCCCGAATAGAATGGTCAGAACTACAAAGCCAGTCAGAGGTTGTCAGCCAAGCACTCGAGAGAGGATTAAATGACACTCGCAAAATAACAAGATCACGAATTTCCATTTTCTCAACAACGTCTAAAATAAATACGAAAAAAAAATAAATAAATTAAAGAATTCACTACTTGGGTCTGATAGATTTTAAAAGAATGGATTTCTAGGAGTACAACAAAAAATTCTTCCTTATAATTTACTTGTCTGTAAAGGGCCTCGTGGAATGTCACATGACAATCCAGAAAACCCTTTCTCTTTGTCTCAAAATAGTAGAGATGTTGTCTCTGGTTCAGTCAGGAAACGGCAAAGCCACATAGCGAAATCACCTACTTTCATCAAGTAAGCTTTTTCCATTTACATACCCCTTCTACATACTGCTTGTTCATTTTTTGACTACTTACATACCCCTTATAAATACTGCTTCATTTTTTGTTAATTTACATACCCCTTCTATATACTGCTTGTTCTTTTTTTTAATACTTGCATACCCCTTCGACAGAAAGCTGATTCATTTTTTGTCCATTTACATGTCCATTCTACATACTGCTTGTTCATTTTTTATTCATTTACATACCCCTTCCACCTACTCTTGTTCATTGAAAAATATATGTGCATTTATATCTGCTGGGACACATTTGTGTATTTTTTCTTTTAATACCACTTGTATGTATATTGCATTTATTGAATGTTAAATGCTCCCTTGTGTGTAAATGGATTTTCCTGTTTTTCCTTTCATTGTGTACCCTGTTAGTATGTCATGGTCATACTAATGCTAATATTGGTCATTGGTGTGTACGGATTCAACTAAACCAATAGTTGTTACCTCATTTCCTATCAACATGAGTCAATGGTGAAGTCGTTGTTATATCCCCTTTCCACTGAACTTCACAGAAGTTAATAGTATTTAAAGTAAGGAAGATAAAAAATGACAGAACTTTAGAAAGTTGTTTTCTTTAAGCGTACGTCATCGATTATCAACAAACTAGAAACTGTAGGTTGCCGATGATTATTTATTTGTTTGTTTGTTTTGTATAGAAACAATTGTAATTCTTAAATCTAAAAGATACGGACTATTATACTCAGTTTTAACAAGAAATTATAGATTAAAAATAAAATAAACACTTAATTTGAATGTATGAGTTTTACTGGAGTAAATACTTGTAACATATGGTCTTCCCAAAGAAACTGCTACCGCTCCAATGATGCTCTACAAAATCACGAAAGCAGTGGTTCTCTCACCCAAGAGTAACACCGACTTCTTTGACATTGTGGATGGAATCCTTTAAATAGATACATTAACTCCATATCTATTCATATTCTGCTCAGATTACGTATTCCGAACATCAATAAAACTAATGAAAGAATATGGCCTGCTGCAAAAAAAAAGGTAAGAAGAAGACGATATCGCGCAAAAACTATAACTGATGCAGATTACGCAGATGATCTATAGCTTCTCGCAAATGCACCAGCCCAAGCGGTATTGTGAGAGGCATTAGCCTCAACGTTATTTCACATTCATGTGTTTTAAACAAGAGGAAGCCTTCTCCAAACCAAACGACGAGCCTCTGAAATTAATAGACCATTTCGCACACCTCGACAGGAATATCTCATCAACTGAAAGTGATGTTAACATACTGATAGGAATGGCAATCGACAGATAATAGACCATATCGGAATGTAATATCTCTTATTAAATAAAACGGAATTTCTTCAAAGCAGTTGCTGTGTCAGTATTATTGTACGGTTGCTCCTCCTTGTCCTCAACAAAGTGCTTGGAGAAAAAGCTAGATGGAAACTACACTAAGATGCTGCATGCTGTTTCTAAGAATTCCGGGAAACAGCACTCATTTAAAAAGCAGCTGTACGACCGCTTGCCGCCAATCTCACAAACCATCAATGTAAGACGAACAAGATATGATGAGTGAAGTACGGGTGAACTCAAAAGCGACGTTTTCCTATAGACTCCTACACATGGACATACCAGGGCTGGACAAGCAGCAAAGGCCTATATTCATCCACCCAATGAGAACACTGGATGCTGTCTAGAGGACCTGCCGAGAGCAATGGACAGTAGAGATGCATGGTGATAGAGAGAGTTCAGATAATCCGTTTTATCAATATGACTTAATGATGATTAACAAGATTTTGAGTTAAAGAATAAAATAAAGACTCAAAATTTGTTTTTTTTTGGGGGGGGGAGTTTGCAGTTTATGTTGTATGGTTCATAGCTGATTTTCTGTATCTTCAAGAAAATTTTCAAAAAGAATTCATTCATTTGAATTATATAAAAATTATTGTTTTCGTTCTTCGTCTCAACATTTTCTTTCTTTTTTTATCTATTTATTAATTTATTTATAAAGATCATGTGATCACATGACTGTACAAAGTAAATCTTTTGAAAATGGGGATTCATTCACGTTTCAGGATAAAATATGTGACCACCAAATGAATTGAGAAGACTGAATGACAACAATGATTCTTAAGGTAAACAAGGACAACTAGCTTGAAGCGTAAAATCTCATCATAGGGTTTTCATTTAAAAGTAGGGGACTAGGTCGCCATATAAAAAATGTGTCAAAGAAGATTCCCGTCTCTAGGTAAATGGGAACAAGATACGGGTCAGTATTTAAAAAAAAACGAAAGGTTGGTGACCTTTTGTAAAGAAGCAGAACTGGAGCGTGGGAGAAACGAACGAGGCGAATTAGAGATTGATTAACTGTTATGATAAATCAAGTCAAAAAAGAAATAGCATCAGAGTAAGCGTCAGAAATTTATATCCTTTTTAATAGAAAAATGTTTGGAAAGAAACCGGAGATTTTAACGATGTCAGAGGGAGTTCATGAGGAGACCGTCATGTGAATTTACCTTAAGTACTTAAACTGCCGAAGACGCCACAAAGGAAATAATCTGAATAGAAAATGTAAATCTCCACCCTTTAGAGTTGACTAAGTATCCAATTTGACCTATTTTTTTACCTGGGAAAGAACAAATAAATTCGTCTTTCTTGAGGAGGTGGAATGAAACGAAAATAACCTCGTCCAAGATTTAAACTTGGGTCGCCGATTTAATTTTTATTCCATGTGCCTAAAGGAAGGCATGAATCCATCTCTCCTTTTTCCAGGCTCTTAACCTTGGTTTGACAACCAGTCTTGGAGATGAAAAACTATGAATCCAAACTAACTTTATTCTGCTTAAAAACATCCTAGTCATGGAGAAGGGGTAGGGTCAGTAGGTGTGTTTAGTTATCGTCGTAGAAAATGAAATCAGCGACCTGAGATCAAAACCTGTCTGAGTTAGCGTTTTATTTTTCGCTAATGTTCTTGGTGTGAAATTAGGGTGATTCACTGATGCTAAAGATTTATTAGTGGAATGGTACGTTTCTTTTTTAGAAAATAGGAATAATAAGAATTGTAAAAATAATAAGAATTGTAAAAACTATTAGGAACTCGGTTGATTGTTTTAATAGTTAGTTGTTCCATAGCGAGATTTACTGGTCGACCACGGGACGGTGAAAATGAAAGGAATATACATGAGAAAGAGAATCGAAGCAAGCAAAGAGAGAGAGGGGGGATATAAGGGAAAAACGAATAGGAAGTGGAACGTGGGGTTCCCTAAGTCTGAGCCGGAATAGTAACGGGTGTCCGGGTTCAAAATAGAAATGTATCAGCAGCAAATCGGCGACGAATTCTGATAGGCTGAAAGAAGTTCAAGCTGAAGAACCATGAGAGTGAACGCAGGATAGAAAACAGGAAAGGAAAGTCAGTTGAACACTAGATGCGATGATATAAAGACCGCTGAAAATTATGGTACCCATTTTGGGCGAGCAACGCGAAGGGGATCTACTCTCGCTGTGAAGATTTGAAGCACGTACGCTGACAACAACAGAAAATGAGAAGGTATTTTTCTGCCCGCTCTCTTACTTCTCCTGACGGTTTGTTTCTATCAGCCTATCATAAAGTAGTTGACTCATTTTTCATACTCTATTTCTCTCTACTCGATGACAACGAAGAGGTGTAGTTGGGAATAAACCTTTGTGTTAGTGAACCAGGACGGTGTTTTGTATGTTCGTCCTTTTTCACCCAGTGAGGTTACAACAGGGGTCTGACTGACACTTAAGCCTTAGTACTACACTCATAGACCCATCAGAACCGTGGTGGTGCAAGCAACTATATGGTGTAGAAGTATAATGAACGTCTTTTTGAGAGTTGTAACGTGACATAATGATTTAAAATTCACCTTAGAAGGTCAGAATGATTGCAGACATTGTTAAACATCAACTTGGAAGGATTATTTTCAAATTCATTTCCCTTGGATAAAGGGATATTGCTAAAATCAATTTGTAAAAAATTTGTTTTGAAACATATTTCCGGCCAAAGAAATATTTTTATTCTCGGAAAAGAAATTGAAAGGTCAGATTTATCGACTCTCCTCCCAAAAGGCGTTGGCGAGAAGCCTTTATTAACTACATTGTTGCTTGAGTGTGTAACCAATGAGGATTTGATACGTAGGAGGGAGCCCTTCTCATACGTGAATTGAAATTATGATTGGTTTGCCAATCAAAAGTGTTTGTTTTTTTCTGGAGGAGCCCTCTCTAAAGTGTTTAACTCGCGAGAGAGTGAGACCCGAGGAAAGACAAAGAGAATTCTCTCCAAGACTCTAAAACCCTTCTCCAGGAAGACCGAAAAAATCTCAAATTTCCTGAATTCAACCATCACCACAGATAACTATAAAAGAAAATAGCACCTGTCGAGTCACCAATTTTCTCTCTCCAAAAAAGTGATATATTTTTTGTTGCACAATTGCGTTCCAATAGATATTTGTTGTTATCAACAGAGAATTTGTTGTTTTTTGTTTTTATTTTTGTTTTGTTTTGTTTTTTTGTTTTTTTGTCTTTTAAATTGCCAACACCTGACAGCTTGTTCAAACCAACAGCCGATCAACCAATGAGAAAGCTTTGACGAAGTTGCGTCATTTCCAAGTTCAGTAGATCTTTGAAAACACAACGTGAGTACAGAACCATTAGCCGATCAACTAGACGAAGACACATGTGGTAATCACGGAACTAAGTCATATTATCAAGTACCATGACAAGAGTAGGACCACACTGTAAAAGATGTGAGTCAATTTGTTCTTTCCTTACATCTATGGGTAAATAGTTGAGCAGACTAGATTCTTTAGTCTTAGATTGGACACCAGTCTAAGAGAAGTAAGAAAATGAATTGAGACCAACTGTACTCCGCTTTAATATTGACATTGTGTTGTGTCCTACTCGTTGTGAAGAGAGAGGGTTAATTACATACTGGAGTAATGTTCGACAAGACTTTCTCACTAAGCATTGTTCCAGTGAGAAACATCAAGTTCATTGAACCACCATGACCAGAAAATCTGGCGAACACTTACCACGACATAAGAAAATACTGAACAGCTGTTTCGACCTTATCAGGTCTCATCAGCAGAGTATACAGTTATAACTACCCAGTCATAGTAGTTCAATTCACTATGTATTCCTCTACTTCAAAAAGAAAAACATATACATCAAATTCAGTACAAGACAGAAGAATTGGAATCACAGGACGTTGATCAACCGCACTAGCTTACTAGTCTAATTTGATCTACATTGTTTCACAGCGAAATATACATTGACATACAATGACTTTCTTATGTGTTGTTTTGCTTTCAGTTATCCACGGTCAAACCCATAAATAAACTATTCATGTATTTTACTCCATAATAGTTTTCTATCTGACAGTATTTCCCTTCCCTTATTTACGGTTTCAGTTATCCACTGTCAAACATTGAAATAAACAATTGATATGTTTTACTTCGTAAAGGTCCCAAAGATCGAAAATTGTGATGTCCGCAGACACGCCAAAGAGAAGCTGTAAGAGACTTCACTTAAGTAAAAAGATGAATGTTCTTAACTTAATAAGAAAGTAAGAAAAAACTACAAGCTGAGTTCGTTAAGATCCTAAAAAAGATTGAATCTTCTATCATAACTCTTAATTTTCTAACCTTAGAAATAAAAAAGATTCAAAATTACGTTTACTTTTGAACACCCTTGTGAAAGATATTAAGCCCCTTATCCCACTGCAATGAATTACATAGTACCACTGCTGTTCTTCTACAAGGAGGGATTTCAAATTAAATAACCCACGAAGAGTTATGTGCCATTAAATAAAGAATCCAAACCAAACAATTCATAAGTTTTATCTAATCATGATCATAATCAAAATGTGCTGATAGCACGGTTTTCCTTCACACTCTCTCTCTCTCTCTCTCTCTCTCTCTCTCTCTCTCTCTCTCTCCATTTATCCCTATCCTATCATCCGTTGCTCTAGGCAGGTCTTCACACACACACACACACACACACACACACACACTCACGCACATTCACACACGATAGAACAGTATTAAAGGGTTTTTTCCTTTTTATTGTATTCATATATATTTATTCTCTCTCTTAAGTTGTCCATGTTTCAATGAATAAATTTTATTTAATTTTTTAGTTCTGTTTTCTTCATTTACAACTCACATGGGGTTATATACTCCTAACACAAGAAGTGAATAAATAGCACGCTGAAATTTTTGAAGGCGTATCTTCTGATTTCACATTCATCTCGGAACAAAGTGTTTAAGTCAACGTACAAATGATAAACAGTTAAAATCAAACGTTATGACTGGTCCTCACTTGCCAATAGAGACACAAGCAATAGATTTTCAATAACTGTAAAAAAAAACTTAATATTTTTTGAAGACATCTAAAAAATACACTCCGAATGATGAATATGAAAAATATGTTACGGCCCATTTAGAAGCAGCGGCAGAGTGCATACCAACCAAACCAAGAGCTAAATGTAGAGTCCTTTAATAGTCACTTGTAGCAAGGAAAGTCCGAGATTACTTTTTAAAAATCATCCTTATTTAATAAAAGAAACCTAACAAATGCCAACGTGTAGAAACTTAACAAAGCCCACTGAGAACTAATTAACACAAACTAAATAGAACAGTTAAAACATATTAAATGCCATATCAATAAAATCAGAAACTCTGAAGAAGACAGACAATTACGATTAGTATGGTAGACAGTAAATGAAGTGAGAGGAGAGAAAAGCACCTTGAGAGCAACAATAACTGCCAGCCAAGAAGAAAGGCTTCTAAAGTGGAAAGAATACTTCACGAATATGCACGGAAACCCTCCGTAAAGCACTGACAAATCTATCCGAAAATTATCAATGGCCAACTAGACATTAAATTAGGACAGTTTACAGAGAAAGAACTTGCCGCAGTATTGAAAAGAAAATTAAAAGAAGAAAAGTTGTTGGTCTCGACGAAATTCTCACTAAAGTTTGAAAATCAAGAAAATTTGATGACATACTTCTCCGATTATGTAACGATTATAAACAAAACAATAGAGAAATGGATAATAGACTTCATCCCTTCCTTCCCCAAGAAAGGTGACCCCGAAATCCTCAAGATCTACTGAAGCATAATTCTTACTTCTATAACTGCTAAGGTTTATAATACCCTGCTTCTTAATCGTATCCGACCCGAAATCGAGAAATATCTTAGGAAAATTAAGAACGGTTTTCGAAGAAATCGTTCCCCAACCTCTCAGATTCAAACAATCAAAATATCGAAGGAGTACGAGCAAAGAATCTCGAGACAAAACTACTGTTCGTAGATTTCTTCATGGCATTTGATTCCATACACAGAGGAAAGTTGGAGCAAATACTACTTGCATATGGTCTTCCTGAAGAAATTCTTACCGCTATAATGATGCTTTACAAAACCACGAATGCAATGATTCACTCACAAGATGGAGACACAGACTTCTTTGACATTGTCACTGGAGTCTTGCAGAGAGATGCATTAGTACGATATTTGTTTATATTCTATCAAGACTTCCAACGTCCATAGATCTTATAAAAGAAAATGGTTTCAAATTTAAAAAGGCAAAAATTAGACAATATCTCACAGAAACTATAACAGACGCAGACTACGCTGATAATCTTGCTCTTCTCGCAAATGTACCAGCTCAAGCAGAATTCTTATTGCATAGCCAAGAGCAAGCAACAGGAAGAATTGGCCTCTTTATAAATACAAATAAAACAGAATTTATGGGTTTTTAACAAAAAGGAACCATCTCTACTCTAAGTGGCGTGCCTCTAAAATTTGAAAACCTGTTCACATATCTCGGCAGTAACATCTTATTTACTGAAAGGTATGTCAGCATATGCCTAGCGATGGCGTGGAATGCTATTGACAGGCTATCGACCACGTGGAAATCTGATCTTGGCGATAAAATAAAACAGGATTGCTTCCAAATTGTTGTTGTGTCAGTACTATTGTATAGATGCACCAATTGGACGCTAACAAGACACATAGAAAAAGGTTACATGAGAATACTGCATGCTCTCTTGAACAAAATCAGGAAGCAACATCTCACAAAACAGCAAAATTGCCTCCCATCTCACAAACCATTCTAGTCCAACGAATAAGACTGCTAAAGAAGCAAGAAAAAACTCATAAGATGGCTTTAACAATAAAACTTTTACCTTTTAATCCAGTGGATTTGCAAATCTCTTTTGCACAATTAAATGCGATATTTGCTGTCAGAAAAGTAACATCAGAGAAAATGAAGTTCCCAAATTCTAGGCTTATTAAATAATGTCCCGGATACAAAACCATACGACAGAGAAATACCATTTTATTGAGAACTGGTGAATGAGAAGTAAAAATATAACAAACCACTTCAGTAATGAGTTTACAGTAAACAGAACTCTGACACAACTTCTTCGACACATGAAGAGTCTCACTGAGCCGCACACTTTACCCCAAAATATCCTCCGTCGACAATGCCTTGATAAACCCAATTGACATTTGATTGGAAAATATCGAACCCGACAAAATTTGTAAAGACACACAAATATCAACGCTGTGCAAAAACCTTTCAGTCAACAACAAGACCAAATATTGCAACTGTTGTCTGCCATAGACTGACTCACCGAGCGAGTGGAAGCCATTTCTTACAGCGTACTTCAATAGACAACAGAATGTCATTCCAGCTGAAACAAAAACAAAAGCAGTAGTCGATATTAACCGAGGACCACATTCTGTGAGTCGGAACTTTGCTACTACCACCATAAATTTGCTACCAAATCTTATTAGTGCATCAAGCCTTGCACATTTGTCTCCAAGAAACAGTGAAACGCTTAATCTGGCCAGTCATAACAGCAAATGCAATCAGCACTTAGAGTGAAAATCGTATATTTTACACCAGGGATTCAGGCGGATATGAATTTTTAGTCGACACAGGTGCAAAAATTAGCGTCACTTCTCCAACACCAAGACAACAACAAACAATAAACAAACTTCAAGTGGCAATTGGAACAAAAATTTATACATACAGTGATAAATCACTGTAAATTTCGAAATGCGACGAAATTTTTCCTGGATATTTATTCAAGCAAATGTGAAGATTCCCATACTTGGAGCAGACTTTCTCACGTATTTTGACTTGACAGGGAACACGGCATCAAATCATTAACGAACGACCAAACCAACATAACAATTAAAGGAACTATGATGAAATGAATTTCAAAGGACGATAAAAACTTTCGATCAATTTCACAAAAATTCCCAGAAATGTCTACACCTTTGAAGCACACTGAAAAATACTTCACTCTACTCCACATCTCATTAATACAACAGGACAATCTACCCATCCGAAACTGTAAAAACTTAGTTTTGCTGAATAAACAATTGCAAAAGATGAGTTCCAACACATGTTGCAATTAGAGATTATCCATCCTTTCCAGAATCAGCGCTCATCACAGTTTCATTTGGTTCCCAAAGCAGATTTTTCTGCTTGGAGCCCTAATGGAGATTTTCGACATCTTAATACTTCAACAAACCCCAAACCGTTACCCAATACCACATACAAATAATCTGACGACAGAATTGCAAGATACGTCAATTTTCACTAAAGTCGACTTAAATAAGACAAATTATCAAATTCCTGTCGAAGAAAATGATATACCTAAAACTGCTATTACCACACCTTTGGAGCAATTTGAATTTATGCAAATGCCGTTTGAATTAAGAAAGGCAGCTCAGTCGTTTCAGTGACTTACTGACGAGTTAGTGAGAGGATTACCTTTCATGTTTGCTTCCAGCAAGGACATGTTAAAAGCAAGCAAAATTATGGAAGAACACATCGAACATTTTCGACTTGTTTTTGAGTACCTATAGTATTTTGGTTTAAAAATCAATGCTGATAAGTGTAAATTCGACACAAATAAATTGTCATTCGTTGGACATAAAATTGACGAAACAGGAATATAACCATTCCCTGAAAAGATTGCTGCTTTACAAAACTTTCCTTAACCAGAATCACTCAGACAACTTCGACGATTTATTGGACAGACCAACTATTATCGACGATTTTTGTCGCAATGTTCGACTTTATAAACCCCGCAAACATTCATTCATAAACACTAAAAAAAAGAAGGCAAAACTCTTTCTGCAAAGTCCTGCCTGCCTTTGACGCATTTCACGAAGTTAAGAAAGCCAAACTGAATTTTCTCAGTGATGAAGAAAACACAGTGCTTACAGTAATAACATTAATAATGCAGTTTACAACACATTTGCAAAGAAAATAAACTATCTTATCTTTTTCTCTCTCAAGCTAAATTCTGCCCAACACAAGTATATCGCATTTTCAAGAGAACCCTTAACAATCTATCTGTCCGTTTTTCGAATATATATTAGAAAGTCGTGAATTTATAATGCTCACAGACCACAAACCACTTACTTAAGCTCTTTACAGCAAATCCGATAAATATTCACCATATGAAACAAAATACCCTGATTACATCTCACAGATCATTTCGGACATTTTTAGCGCATAAAAAAGGTGGTAAAAATATTGTGGCACACTTTCGTATTTCCATATCAGTGCGAGAATATTACCGAAAATGTTTATTCGAAAAGCGCAGATTCATTTTTATAGGGGGCTTTTTGGGGGGCTTGTAAGGGAGTAATGTTTTCTGTTTTCAATAACACAATTGCATTTGTTTTTAATTTGACTCTTTCTTTTGCAGTATGATAACAGTATAGTTGTGACACGGTGTTGGGCATTCGTTGGGTGGGTATGGGTAAGTCCCAGTCAGAAGATTCCTTTGTCTGTTTTGGCGGGAAATCCATACAAAGGGATTGCACACGAGATTTCCCACAAGACCGGAAGAGGACGAGGAAAGGAAGGTCCCAGAACTGAAGAGAAAGAGTCAGTCAAGAGACAGAACAGACCAGTCGACAGATGAGAATAAGGCAGTTAGCGGAAGAGAGCAGGAGCTAGGCCTGTGGACTCAGGCCGGGTTGGCCAACATGAGAAGATGAGTCAGCATTCCTAGTGGCTTTGTGGGAATTTCGCTCGAGTACACGCTTGCGTTAGCTCACAGAAGCACAGAATGTTAGGAATGTGTCACAGACTTCTTCCTTCTTGCGCTTGGAGCTAACCCAAGCCCGTGATTATTTGTCCTTCTTTTCTTCCACCCTCTCGGCTGTGTATGTTGTGGGTTGTGTGTCCGTAAAGAAATATGGAATACCCCCGACCGGAGATGAGAAAAACCACTAGACGATCCAATGGCCATGAGTATTTGGATGGTTGAGATAGTGGGGGTCGGCCGGCGGTGTATTGTCACATAGTGATATACAATGCGTGACAATTTAACTCCTGGAATGACTGCGGCATGTCGCTAGAATGATGTCAGGAAAATATTTGCATCTGAGAACGTTTGGATATGTTCCAACTTCCGCTTTTTTGAGAAGCAGACTAGATGAGTTATTCGTTGCCGAGCAGTAGTAGAAAATGTTTGTGGTCATGTTATACTATTAGCAGAAACTTAACGAAAAGAATCTGGAGCAGCGGATTAGGTTTTAGGTAAAAGTCCTCATCATTATAGCTGGATCTGTAGCGTAATGGAGCATTTGGATGGATTTTAGTTTAAGAAAAAAGTATATATATATATATATATATATATATATATATATATATATATATATACACGATAGTGCAAAAGATTTGGCAGATTTAATATCCTCGCAAAAATTCCATATACTTTTAAAGGAAATGAAATTGTGTTCAGTGTTAATATATGATAATGTAATGATATAATTAATGATTAATATGAATTTGATGTTTATTACATTTGATAACTTAAATATCATTGATATTTTGTATGTCTCCCTTTTGCAGCTAGAACAGCATTTATTCTTTTTGAGATACTAAGTTGTAATTTATTAATATAATCTAACAGTATATTATCCCAGGCATCTTGGAGGAACTGGCACAAATGTCCATTTGATTTTGGTTGCTTTGTAGCCTTTCTTTGATCCAAATAATCCCACAGAGACTCAATGATATTCAAATCTGGACTTTGAGGAGACCATTTCATAATTTGAACGTCCCCAGATTGTTCCTTCTGCTCTAAATAACTTTTTACCTTTAATGCAGTGTGCTTGAGATCGTTATTCGATTGGAAAATGAAACCATTACTAATTAGATGCTTACCAGAGGGGATTGTATGGTGGACCAGAATTTGCAAATATTTCTCAGCATTCACTATTCCAAGAATTCTGACCAAATCACCCACGCCATTTGCAATTAAACATCCCCAAACTATAATTGAACCTCCTCCATGTTTAACTGTAAGCTTCAAGCGCACATCTTTCATCTGCTCTCCAACCTTTCTTCTTACATTCTGTCTTCTCTTTGGACTGAAAATTTCTAATTTTGATTCATCACTCCATAAAACATTCTTCCATTGTTCAACAGTCCATTTCTTGTGTTCTTTGGTAAATTCAAGCTGTTTTTGTCAGCTTCTTTGTGTTTGACAAGGTTTCTTGTAGCTACTCAACCATGAAGGCCTTCTTTCACAGGTGCTCCTCTGATGGTTAAAGAGTGATCCTGGGTGGGAGATGTTTGAGCGATATCTGAACCAAATCCCCAACGAGATTAAGTTCTATTTCTTAAAGATGTTATCTTTAGATATTTACTATCACTTTTACGTGGTGCCTTCAATAAGTTTCCAGACTTTTTGGTACAGTCATTTAAAAATGTCGTAGACTCTTGAGAATTCACTATGTTATTGCTATACATCTTATGGGATGACTGACCAATTGTTATGATTTCAGGTTCAAATGAACAGCTACAGCAGGAATTGGAATACTCCCTACTAAAGCATGATTGTCACAGCTGGTGAATTTCAAAAATGCAATCTGGACGTGAGGACACTTTAGAAGAACGATATGCAATAAAATTCTGTTTTAAACTTGGAATATATGCTGCAGAAACGTACGGAATGCTTCAGACTGCTTTTGGACCACCCTGCATGAATCGAGCATGAGTTTTTGAGTGGCATAAGAGATTCAAGGAAGCCAGAGAGTCTGTGAGTAAGGAAGTCAATACACCGGAGTTGATTGGCCAAAGGGTTAGGGTTAGGGTTACAATGTTGAGGTTTTAAGGGAGTTCAGGAAGAGATTCCTTGGGAAGAGGCCAGCACTCTTCAAATCGGGTTAGTGGCATTTCCACCAGAATAATGCACCTGTCAACAACCCCATCCTTGTCACAGACTATTTGACCAAGATGGGCATCAAGACAGTTCCTCACCCTCCCAATAGTCCAGACCTTGCTCCCTGTGACATTTGGTTATTCCCTAAGCTCAGAAGCTGTCGTTATGAGACAATTGAGGAGATGAAAGAGGCTGTGACGAGGGTCATTGACACGCTCACACAAGAGGACTTGCATGCGGCCTTCCAGAAGTTGTTTGAACGGTACAACGATAACCCAGCGATGTTATCATTGTCGATAACAGAATTCACTTCTGATAGCGGTAAAAAATTTCGTTGGCTGACGACATAAGTGACACTGCGTTTTTCAACAGGAATTTTAGAGTTGAGTAGCCGGTAGGGCAACAGTATATATATATATATATATATATATATATATATATATATATATTGTTTTAAAAGAAAAATTTTTATTACCAGTTTTTTGTTTTGTTTTGTTTTTTTGTTTTTTTGTTCCCTACGACTCACTTCTAGTAGCATTCAAATGTAATCCATTTTGTAATTTGACCCCCCCCCACGCACACACACACATCCTACAGAGCAGAGATGAGATCGGTGTAATGTATCATAATCAAGTCATGTTAGTTCCGGGTTTAACGGTTAAAAGATACGACTCTATGACCCTAAATAAGTATGAAAAGAACAAAGAAACAGGAAATGACCATGCACTTCCTGTTTCTCGAATGTTATGGAATTTCCTTGGAGATTCTGGAGAATTTTACAGCACTGCGATGTATATAAAAGCCGGCCCCGTCCTGGGAAAAGGAGAAAGTAGGTTTCAGTTGGGAGAGTAGAGCAATTCCTGGCCCAAGAATTGGAGTCGGGATTTTTACCCACTAAACTCGAAAAAAGACAACTGATAACAAGGAAGAATACAGCAGACATTCTCCTTGGTTCCCTTGCATTTCTACCACCTACCTGAATAGCTGTAACGCGTCACATACAGTCATTTTTGTGACACTGACATTTTTTGTGCTTGAGATTGCCATTGACTCAACCGAATGAAGTTCCTGGAAACGACAACAAACATTATGTAGACTCGACGACATTGCAATGCAAACTATCCTCAACGGCCCTGAAAAAAATCATTCAAAACAGGAAAAAGCTAAGACGAAGAAAACAGGGAAAAAAGAGGAAAACAAAAGTGCGACCCAGCAGAACAAAAAAAAAAAAGGAAAACACACAGACACGTACACGCGCGTGCGCAAAAGAATGCAATCAAGCAGAACGGAAGTACAAAGAAGAAAAGGAATTAGGAAAGAAAAAAAAAACTCTTTCTTTGAAAGAAAAGTACAAGAAAAAAGAAAAAAATAAGAAAAAAGTCGGTGCTCACTTTTCGTTTCTCTTCCATTACATTGTGCGTTACAGCTTTAATTTGTTTTCGTATATAAAAAAATCAACAATAATAACTATTATATATATATATATATATATATATATATATAGAGAGAGAGAGAGAGAGAGAGAGAGAATAGAATAGAATAGAAATTTTATATAATGGAATGCCAACATTTTAAAGATTTTCCTTGGGGTTTCACTACGGAGTTGCTCGATGCTACAAAGTCGGTAACGAACTCGCTAAAAAAGCGTGGGATACCTGAATCAGATCACTCCCTTCGTTTGCAAGAATGACGGTCAGTATGAGGTTTGGGTGGAGAAAATGAAATAGTAATTTTACAATGAATAAGGCGAGCGAAAAGAAAAAATGTCAAGCGACTCGATTCATGACAGACGGTCAGTCGGCAGATATAAACAAGCAATTATAGAGGTAAATAAAAAAAACTATCATGGGTGCAACTAAAGCATATGCTCCAGAAATATAACAGTGTAGACTATAATCTTGATTGATTTTTATTACAACTAGCGAATGTTCGGCAGAGTAGTCTTGTGGGGCAACAGGGTTATATGCAAGGAATACTACGACTCGTACACACTTGTACGGATAAAGACGACCCGATAGCTACAGGACATTTTAGGAATTTTTTCATTGAAAAGGATCCCAATGTAAAACTAGCAGTATTAAGATACGAGCCACTCACTACTGATTGTTCCTACCAAAAAGAAATCTTTTCAAAGACGGTTTAAGGAATCCTGAAATAAAACTAGCAGTATTAAGATACAGGCCGCTCACCATTGAGGGTACGTACCAAAAAGAACCCCCGGAAGATCAAAGGTGGGTTAGAGTTAATGCCTCTTTCGATGTCGAATACGAGTCAATGGAGGTTTGTCATGTTAGACTTAAAAAAAAGAAGACTCACCTGGACACAGTCCAAGGGGCGGCCTTCGAATTTTACAAGTGGACTAGTACCGTCCACCGCAGATCGGACGAAAAGAAATGCACATTACCGACGTATGGGATTGGTTAGATGGCCATCGAATTCAATTACAAGATTAGGTTTTGCTAGTTATAGGGGCTTAGTAGACACAAGAGCAGAACTCTCCGTAATTAATATCAGGGTATACCGAGTGCTAAACACAAGATCTGTGTAAAAAGCAAAAATATAGATTTGAAGACAGTTGATGGTTCTATCCTAAGAATGTAATGACTTACCGATCTGCAAGATAAAATAAGTAAGCAGCTTACTCATTACGATTAGTTAGGAATAAAAAAAAAAAAAAGATTTGAATAGGAACATCATATTAGAAAGTTACCGATTAAAGACGTATTTATTTCAGTTTAGGGGCTCTTAGAATTAATAATGGGTACGTCGAATTAGAAATTAAGCACATTCTATCGATAGTTAGATTAGATAGATCAATACAAAGACTCAAATTAAGAGAGGATATGGAGACGTCTACCAAACAGAACATCTAACCTCAAGCTATTTTACTTGTACTTGTATCGGCTTTCAGCCTGGTCGGGTTGAACCGGCTTCCTCCCGAGCAAGTAATATGTTGCTCATTGAAGATACTTTGGGATTTGATTGAAGGAAGGGTCCCAAGTCCTAACCGGAAAAACGCCCTGTTTGCCGCAGATTTTCCACAAACGCATTGACAGAACGACCCGAGGCCGCCGGTTGCCGGAACAGACACCTCCTGGATTTTCACCAGAGCCCCTTTAGCCGGGTTGCAGCCGTAATACCGCTGGGTGCCAGACCAATCCACCTTGGGTGGCCCTACCAGTCACCGAAGTTCCCGACAGCATAACTCTGGCACTACCCGTTGCCACCATCCTGCCACGTTGCGGAGGGGTTGGACTTTAGGGACGGATCTAGCTATTTAAGTAAACTCTAAACATATCAGTAGTTTGGTTATGTTTGGTTTGTTGCTTTTATGGCATATCAACCTTTGTAGGTTATTTAAAGCCAAATCCATTTTTATGTAAATAATCTGTACTATTGAAAACAGTTAAGTTTAGCATAAGTACACAGTTTAATCATCAAAAACATTTCCATTTCAAACTATTCAAGCAGTTATATGTAATAATTCAGTTAAGTGTAAATACAGTTTTAATGTCGAAAAACAGTTCTATTTGAAATAATTCAGTTAAGCATAAGCACGCTGTTTAAGTGTAAGTACGGTTTAAATGTCAAAAACATTTCTATTTCAAGCTATTCAGTTTACTCAATTCAGTTTTGCATAAATATGCTGTTAGTTCTATTTAACCCATAGATAGGGCCCTATCAGATGCTACCACTCCGGGCCAGAGTGGACCTGGGAGCAATGGCAAGGAAGGGGTACTCCGCATTCCCCAAAGCTCCAGCACTGCTGGAACCTCACCATCAGATTGTTTAGTGTCATATCCAGGACACTCGTTATGGGGGGGGGTCTTACCCCTCTGCAGAGGCGCAGTCAGTGTATTCTACAGCCCCAGCTGACTGGGCAAATATCAGTAGTGTTGAAACCCCAAAATTTATACACGAGAATAGAAAAGAAACAAATTATGAGAGTATTAGGAGACAAAACAGAATCCCATCGAACTATTTAAGTAAACTTCGAACTATTTAGATAAACTAAAATGCATTTCCGTAGTGTTGAAAGCCCAAAATATACACAGGTATATAGGAGAGACACAAATTACAAGAGGATATGGAGACATCTACCAAACTGAACAGCTAACTCCTTACTATTCAAGTAAACCCCAATGCATATAAGTAGTTTTGCAAGCCAACATATCCACAGGTTCGTGGGAAAGACACAAATTACAAACGGACATGTAATCAACCACCAAAAAGAAAAGCCAAGTAGTTTATGTAAATTATGAAGCATATCAGAAGTGTTGAAACTCCAACATACATATATATATATAGGGGTGTAGGAGAGATACAAATTATTAGAGGATAAGAAGACATCTACAAAAGAAACATCTAACCACGAGCTATTTAAGTAAACTCAAATTCATATCAGGTGCGTAGAGAAGAAACGAATTATAAGAGCATATGGAGACCTCTATAAAAAAGGATCATCTTATCTTGAGCTATTTAAGTAATCTATAACGTATATCATCATTATCATCATTATGTCGTGTCATCAGCACAGATATCCCTAACCCTAACCCTCGTCACCCTTCCCTATCGTCCATTGCTTCCGGCAGATCTTCTGGGCTACATCCCATATCAACACAGATCTGCTGTATGTAGGTTCAAGCTGGTCGTCCTGCCTTTGCTCGTCCATGTGAAGGGGTTCACAAGAG
Organism: Sepioteuthis lessoniana; assembly: GCA_963585895.1. Lineage (NCBI taxonomy): Eukaryota > Metazoa > Mollusca > Cephalopoda > Myopsida > Loliginidae > Sepioteuthis > Sepioteuthis lessoniana. The sequence continues at coordinate 158,617,318 of OY757904.1, read as the reverse complement.
TACATCACTTACGAGTTCGTCCTTACTTCTCCAGCAGTGTCCAGTTCGTCTAACTTGGATAGTTTTCGTAATGGATGGTAGGTAGCCGTATAGCTGCTGCTTTGTGGGATGCCGCCTCCAGGACTTGTTCAATATTTCTCGCAGCATTCTTGTGTAGTTGCCGTCAAGCTTCTTCATACGTTTAGTTAGCATCCACGTAGTGCATCCATACAGCACTATCGACACAACCACTGCCTGGAAGAAACTGGGTTTTATTTTATCGGCTTGGGCTGACTTCCATATGACTGATAGCCTATCTTAGCTGTCCATGCGTTTGCTAGTCGCGTATCGATGTCTATCTCGGTTGATGAGACCCTGCTCCCTAAGTAGGTGAACTTGTCAACTAGTTGCAGGGAGTTACCGTTTAGTTTGAAGATGCCTGTTTGATTAAAGCACATATATTCCGTCTTGTGTGCATTGACATGGAGGCCAATGCCTGCAGTTGCTCGTTCCAGACTATGTAGCAGGGTTTCGGCTTGGGCGGGCGTATTTGCCAGAAGCGCTATATCATCGGCGTAGTCGGCGTCGGTAATTGTTCGTGTGGGGTACCTTCTGCTTCTTTGTTAACTTGAAACCGTTTTCTTTCATTTTTATCAGTAGATGTTCTAAGCATGTAGTCTAGACAGTCGTATGGGGCTAATGTGTCTCCTTGCAGTACACCTGCTACAATGTCGAAGTAGTCTGTGTCTCCGTCCGGGGAACAGATTTTACTTTTGTGTTTCTATTTAGCATAAAATGCATATCAGTAGAGTTGAAACCCCAGTATAAACAAAGGTGCGTCGGGAAGACAAAAATAGCGAGAGGATATGGAGACATCTACCAAACAGAACAGCTAAGCTCGAGCTATTTAAGTAAATTCTAAAGCATATCAGTTGTGTGAAAACCCCAACATATACACAGCTGCGTAAGAAAGACACAAACTACGAGAGGATATGGAGACATCTACCAAACAGAACAGCTAAGCTCGAGCTATTTAAGTAAATTCTAAAGCATATCAGTTGTGTGAAAACCCCAACATATACACAGCTGCGTAAGAAAGACACAAACTACGAGAGGATATGGAGACATCTACCAAACAGAACAGCTAAGCTCGAGCTATTTAAGTAGAGTATAAGGCGTATCAGGAGATAACGCAATAGTCACGAAAAGTCACCATATCAATAATGAACAATCCTAACCAAACGATCTCTTTAAAACGAGGCTGTCCTGTAGTTAAATCGATAACAAATATAAATGAAATTTCTTAAGCTGGCATGGCAAAACAACAGATTAAGGATGAGAAATAAGATTAATTTGAAGTGTCTTTAGGGTTTAAGGATGAAATAATTGAACTACTAAAGAAAAATAAAGATTTGTTTGCTAGTTAGAAAAAGCATTTTAGGAGGACGGATACTGTAAGAATGAAAATTGATACGGGAGGCCATGAACCCATAAAGAAACAGTCATCTGGCACTCCTCTCCGGCAAAGAAAGTAGATGAGGGTCATCAATGAAGTTTTCGCTGCTGGAATTATTGAACGCTCGAGGAGTCCATGGAGATTTCCAATTGTTTTAGTCGTGAAGAGATGGTAACAAAATAACACCCACCCACTCCCGGTAATCGATGATATCTTACCATCTTTGGGATCAGCAAGTTATTTTTTTAAATTAGATTTAAAATCAGGTGATTGGCAATTAAGATTTCATGATGGTAAGTAAAAAGCTTAATTTACACGTCATTGGGGTTCTTTCAATTCAACGTTATTCTTTTCGGCCTTGCTTTTGCACCTGGAATATTCCAAGAGTTAATTTCTGTAGTTTTAGGACAGGAAGACTAAGCATTAGCATATCTAGATGACATTTTACTATAATCAGATACGGTAGAGAGTCACCTAAAACATTTAGAGAAAGTTCAGGGTAGTTCGAGGAAATATCATCTTAAATTAAGTAAAGTAAGTAAAGTTGGCGACCGTAGTCGAGGGTGACCCAAAGACTCCATTTTCAATAGCTACTACACCAAGGTGTAGGAGAGGGCGCTACTCCATTCCTTGGATTACTTCACTTTACCCTATATCCGTACCTTATAATGCTGAGTGTTAAGCAAGGAAGCATCTAGTACCATTTTTGAGTCTTTGGTATGACTCGACCTGGTACTGAACCCAGGTCTCCCGAGCCATTGGCGAACACTCTAAATTAAAGCCAGCAAAATGCGACTTATTTCAGAATGAGACTCAATATTTAGGAATATTAGTAAGGGAATCCAGCCGGATTTACATAAGATTAAGTCAATAAAGACAGTGGCTAAACACAGTACCGTGAGGGAAGTAAGGGGATTTATCGGAACGTGTTCGTACTCTAGAAGGTTCATTCCGTATTTTTCTAGCATCGCTGAACCATTAATTAATCTAACTGAGAAGTATGCCCGTTTCCAGTGGGTCGATACTAGCAAGGTAGCTTTCGACTCCCAAAAGAAACTGCTTTAGGACTCCTATAAGGAGTATTAATTGTATACTGATGAGTCTGATCTTTCTATAGTTGCTTGCCGAACACAGTATATTTACGATGAAGTAGACGGTAGGGAAATTGACAGGCCTGTCTATTTTCTATCATACAAATTGAGTAATACCCAGACAAGGTGGTCAACGATAAAAAAAAAAAAAATAAGAGGCATATGGCATACATTATTCATTAGCAAAGCTCTAACACTTCTTACCATGTGCTACTTTTACAAAATTCACAGACTATAAACCACTACACTTCTTACTGAACTTATCCATGTAGAATAGAAAAATACAGTTGTGGTTTTTGAACATAGCAGGGTACAATTGTTGCATAGAATATCTACAGGGCAAGAGTAACGTATGTAAGAACGTGCTATCTCGTTCGAAGGGCGCACCAAGAGAAGGAAGGTGAGAAACGTTATAGATCATGGAGCCTATGAAGTTAGTGCCATTAATTCCCATCAGTTTGCATCATACAAAAATGAGTTGACACAACCTATAGAATATGAAAAAGCAGTATTGCTGGATATAGATATAATTAGAGACAGGATGAAGATTAGGATATTTTAGAGCTTAAAAATAAAATAAAGAGAGGTAAGACCATTAAGCTGGAACAAAAGAAATATATATTATCATGGGTGATGTTGTCTATAATTTATAGGGCTTACAAAGAAAAAAAAGAAAATAAATAAATAAAATAAAATAAATTAAAAAAATATAGCTGTTCCCAGAAGCCTCGGACAGGAAGCAAGAATGGCGCACACCTAGAAAAGGGCCTTACGAGTGCTAAAGAGAAATTCTGCCTCACTTAAACCGTACGCCTGACACTGAACGGACTTCCTTCTCTTAACTGCTGGCCGTTCACCCACGTCTCGGACTTGGCAAAAGATCGTGTCACCTGCTTGCAGTGGCCTCTATTGAAAAACACCGACCAGACATAACCACGGACTTTAAACTCGTAATTCACCAAAAATTAGAAATATATTCCTACGCATTCTCAGGGAAACATGATATATTTCTGCTAATTTAGGAAAACTCTTCTCGCCTCAGAATAATCATTAAAAACTCTTAGATAAAGTTGGAATGAAAAGGTATCTTTGTCTCTTTCCCGCCTTCCTTAAAATTTTCTTGCAGCCTTCTATAGACAAAGAATAAGCCAGCCAGTTAAATGGGATAAGAACAACAAAAGGAGTCAGAAACGTTAAACCCAAAATCAACGACCACCAACAAGTACTACCAACCAAATGAAATAAATAATACCAGCAAACCTTCCTATACCCCATAAATTTGCCTCACCCCAATGACGTGCCAGTGGTAAGTCACACCTAAGAACGTGAGTGCTCGTCTAGGCTATGTGGGTACGGAAAAGACTTTCCAAACAATTTACCAGAAATATCTTTAGCCATGTCTTATAAGGGAAACCTTTGAACACGTGATTAGGTGTATTCCGTGCCAAACAAGAAATTCAATTACACTCCGACTACGTATAGAACCTGATATTCCTCAATTTCCTTTCGCAAAAATTGCAGTAGATATTTACGGGCCGAACCCTAAAACACTTTCGGGAAATCAATATATCGTATCATTCATAGATCTTTATAGTAGATGTCACAAATCAATATATCGTATCATTCATAGATCTTTATAGTGGATGTCCAAAATGTTTTCTGGTTCGAATAAGAAAGCGGAAATCTTCAGTCACTAAATAGTTGAAGAGATATTTCCCAGATTTGGTACCCCACTGATAATGGTCCGGAGAATATCAATAAAATTTTGAAGAAAACCCTAGAAGAGTTGAACGTATATCATGTGACCACTTCTTTTTACCCCCCCCCCAGAGTAACGGTGACGTAGAAAGACTAAAGAGCATCATGAACGATATTTTAGCTAAGAAAATAGGAGATAACGAACGTTCAGGGGATCTATACATCAAGCAGATGCTTGCAACCCCTCGACTGAACGTGAGTGAATTTACAAAATCCTCCCCGTTTTATTTACTTTATAGTAAGAATATTATCCTTCCACAAGAGAATATTTTGAAGCCTCCCCAGTTATACTATGAAGATGAGCATTATGAGATAGCCCTCCGAGCACCAGGGTCTTGTTTTTGTCAGGAGGAACCTAAAGAAATCAAAGCAACGTCAAGCGGATCGATTAAGTATCACTCACATTGACTTTCCTCTTCTCTGCTTTGAAGGAAGTGACTAAGTCGTAAATCACGAAACATCTCTCTCTTCTCCGCACTCGTAACATCTGATTGACGGCTTGCGCGTAAGTCTAACAATCCTACCACTATCAAGCATAGGACATTTTTTACTTTCTTTAATTCGATATCAACACGCTCATACAAACCCAGGTATTTGAACTTTTTCAATACAATTGTTTAAATTTTTACGTGCCTTCGTGTTCTTTGTTTTGCAACAGTGTTTCGTTCTTTCCTTGCAACTATACGCTGATATAACAAGAGGAAAATCCACGTACGAGAGTGATATTCCAGTCATGAAACGACAAATGGCCGTGAGAGAAAGTCAGATGGATGACAGTGACACAAAAGAGATATCGAATAGTAAGATTAGAAGTACGGTACCATTTGTTTAGGTTAGGAATCACGAAAGCAAAGACTAGACTTTTGGAGATGAGAGGGAATATATGAAAATTTGTCATAATAGAAAAAAAAGAACCAAAAAGTATAAAATACCTAAGAGAAATAAGGAAAACGATACTGATAGGAAAAACATGATAAGGAACAAACAGCGCCAATCAAATAGGAAATCAAATACGACACTAGATAGTTGTAATGAGGAAGAAAACGTAGCGCCCAAACTGGGATAAGGAAAACTACAAAAGAATTTTTCTTGGGGATAGAAGCTAAAAAGTCGCAGCCAAAGTCAGGAAAGGTCATCACAATGAGCCAGACAAAACCGATGGTAAAAGTCATAAAAAGAAAGGAAATGAGATAGAGAAGAAAAATGAAAAATGAAAAAAAAAAGGATCAACATTCAGACATAACTAAAGGCAGAGATATCGCCTCTAGTAAGCGTTAGATCGGATTACTCGGGTATTGTCAATCAACACTGAAAAGTGACAAGTGGACGCACGAGTGAAATTCCTCAAGTGGTTAGAATAGCCACGCGTCTCAGGTAAGTCATAACCGACCAATAAAAGAAGATGTCAACTTTAATATCAATTATTTTATTTTGTGAATTGTGTGTGTGTGTGTGTGTGTGTGTGTGTGTGTGTGTGTGTGTGTGTGTGTGTGTGTGTGTGTGTGTGTGAATTGTTCTGTTTTTATGTTGTGGTTACTGTTTTCTGTCTGCTTGAATACTTTAAGTACCAGGGTAAGTTAGAAGTATTGCGATTGATTCATAAAAAAAAAAATAACAAAACAAATAGGCTAACAATACAATAAAGGGGAACAGAGAATGGGCACAGTTCTGACAATTTTGACTAAATGGTGGCAATGAAGGAATGTAGTGTAATGGGGAATTTGGAAGAATTTTAGTTATATATATATATATATATATATATATATATATATATATATATTGAAAGTGCATTGTTTAAAAAGAAAATTTTCTATCGGCAATTTTTTCTTGTGGGCTTAAATGAATTCTAGAAGCATCCAAATGGAATCATTTTGTAATTTGACCCCCACCCCCCAAGAAGCAGAAACGGGATCCTTCCGTTATTTTACCCCAGATGGAATCGGTGTAGTGCATCATAATCAAATCATGTTGGTGCCAGTTTTAACAATTAATCGATACGACCCCGTGAACCCAAGTATGAGGCTACCCACGGGAAAAGGGTACAAAGAAACAGGAAATGGTCACGCACTTCCTGCTTCTCGAATGTTGTGGAATTGTCAAAAAGATTCTGAAGAATTCTACTGAGCGGCGATATATATAAAGGCCTGTCCCGTCCCAGAAAAAGAGGGGTATGTTCCGGCTGACAGAATAGAATAATTCCTGGCCCAAGGGTCGGAGTCACGATTTTTACCCGTTGAATTCGAAAAGAGACAATTGGTAGCGAGGAAGAATTTCCAGCTCCTACCTCGATAGCAATAACGTCACAGATCCATTGGAACAATTTCAACGGAACTGGAAAACGAGATCAGTGGGTGATAAATCTGAAGAAGAATATACCGCTTAAAGTACAAGACTATCGAGATTTGCTTGAATACTGAGAAATGTCCTGCCGATCATCATCATCATTATCATGTCATGCAGTAAGCACTGCTTCTCTTGTCTTTCTCTCGACATTTGTCCCTATCGGTCATTGCTCTAGACCAGTCGTCCAGACAACAGCATATGATATCACAAGGATTTTCACTGGCGTTTAGAATTCATTAACGAGAAAAAAGAATCGTTTTTTTTGGGGGGGGATAGTTTTCTTGAGGAGGGGGAATCAAAAGTTATTTTGTTGAAATAAAAAAACATTAAAACCAATATCTTCATCATTATCATCATCTAATCGTCCTCTCATCCTCTCTCTCTCTCTCTCTCTCTCTCTATCTATCTATCTATTTCCATTAGTTCCTATCATCCATCACTAATGACGGATCCCTTAGAATGCATCCAGTGTCTGCACAAAGCAGATATGTATAAGTCCTGGCTGGTTAGCCAAGACTAATGCGTCCATGTGAAGGAGTCCATAAGAAAACGTTGCTTATGAATTCATCCTTACTTCTCAAGCAGTGCCCCTGATTAAGTTTACAAATTCAATCAAAGCTCACTGGAACTCCTTCTTCCCTAGCAGTGCCCTCTGATTAAGTTTTATGTAAGCAAAGATTACTGGAACTGCTAAGTTGATGAGTTTATCAAAGCTGTTAAAAGGAAACGGTCTGACCTCTCCAGGTCACATCTTGTCGACAATTTATATGATAGGAACAAGCACTGACCAGCTAAAAAGGGATCAAGGGTATTTTGCTCTTCTTTTCGATCTCTGTGATTGGAACCAGTGTTCATTGACTGGCCAATGAGAATGCGATACGAAATGATCTGTCATTGACAGACCGATCAGAGGTTTTTAGGTATATGTATTATGCATATGTATATGTATGTGGCTATACAGCATATTCATATTTGGTGCCTGTGGCCGGTTCATGTCCACATGCATGATTTCGAACCTGATTTAAAGCTAGACGATCAAAGAAACGGCCAAAGAGAGAATCGGAAACAGAATGCAACACTTCAAGAGTGAACGAGACACGAAAAGAAAAAAGAAAAATGCAACAGACTGGGAGAAAGAAGAAAACCAGAACAGACCAACAACGAAGAACAGAAAAGATGAAAAGAAAAGAGAAACACATAAAGATTGTAAGTAAATTGTTCATTCGAATATTTTTCACTTTGTCGTCATATTAGGATTCGTGGAAAGAATTTAAAATGATTATAAAAAAAGTAATAATGACAAGAGGAAGTAAAATGAGTCTTGTTGGCTTATATATTAATGTCATTTCGGGGCATCAATTATGTTGTCTGGAGAATGCTCAAATACCTTTGGATCGATAGTTAAGGCTGTGGGACGGGTTTGATGTTTGGAAAAGTTGTGGAAATTGGAAGTGTTCTGTGAATTCTCCCTGGAATGGGATCGATATTTTGTGTACTGGTAGTAGCCATATCAGGTATTGTGCAGGTCTTCCCCCAGAGAGAGGTCGAGAAAATTTTAGAATCTTGTCGTATTGGATATTTTGTGAATTCCCCTTAGACTGGAATTGAGAATCTTGTGATATTGAAGTACTGACTGGTTAGTGACCAGACGGAATTATGAATGGTCTCCCTGGAATGGGGTTTGAAATTTTAAACAGGGTGGGAGAGTAGGAAGTATATGTGCAAAATCTTGACGATCTCGTTGTATGTACCGGAAAAATTAAGGACTCGGTTTTTAATTGTTCTTGAGGGGGAAATGTTGTTGGCTGAATGGATAAAAGTTTGGGTTGTTTAGGAAATACACCCCACCCCCGATGTTTTAACTCATCTTTAGAAGTAAGCAAGAAACTAGTATTGTGTTGTCGTGTTCAGAACTAGTAAAAATGAAGAAATGATGGCTGGATGCGAGCCATGCTTTTGTAGAGATTCTTGCTGAAAGAAGAAAGAATATTACTGAAAAAGTTTGATTAACGAACCTATAGTTATTATATTAAGGTGAAGACAGAGAGAAGCAGATATAAGGTTAAAAAAAATAGTGAATGAGCAATTTATTATAACAAAAAAGGACGACAGGACAATGGAAAAAGACAGAAAAAAGAAAAAAAAGAAAAGAAACTTGAACACTGTTGAACACAGCATAAAAAAAGAAAGAAAAAACGAACATTTTTTAGGAAAAATAGAAGTGCATAGATTGTAACAAAAGAAAAACTGAACATTTATTTGAACTTAGTGAACTTTAATTGTCTACATAGTGTTAATATTGTTTCGACTTATTGAGAATGGTTGAAAAAGTAGTGAAAAAAAAGTTTGTTTGAGTTTAAAGGCGACATTAGAATTTTTTTTTCTGTTTCATATTATGAAATTTGACTAAAACCATTAACAGGGGATTTAATATTAGGTTTATGAAGATTTTAAAATAATGTTCATTTTAAATTTTTTTTGAATATTGGGTTTTCATGGAATAGGAAATACTTTGGGGGGGTTCTATTTTTGAGAAAATCGTGGGCAGACTCGAAATTAGGACAGAGATTTGTTGAAGGCCTGTGGTGGCCAGTATTTTCAGATTGGAGTTCCAAGTTGATGGAATAAAGGAAAGAAAGGGGTGGCCTGCTCCAATATTTTGTGGATGATGTCTGAATCTTTCAGTTCCGATGATGTTTTGGATTCGTGCGTGATTCGGCGAAGTGAAACGAATCTGGAAAAGGCAAGGTGCCTATATCTTAGTAGCCACGAGGGTTCCTGATTAAATTGAAAAGCAACCCGGTGAGGGTGTGATCAGGTAAAGTATGTTCCTCAAGTGTTTACAGACCAATGGGGACGGTAACAGAAACTTAATAATGAAAAAAATGAGTAACACATTGCTAATAGATATTTTTGCGTGGTCTATTTTAGGTGGTTTACAGCATGCGTCTCAGATTGTGATACATTTGGATGTATTGTTGTTTTATGGAATTGTGATGCATTGTTTTGGGCCATGATTTTTGTGGATTCATGAGGAATGTTTTGGGCCTTGAAGATATTGTTTTTTTTAGTTGTGGAATTCGCCAGTTACTCCTGGTAGGAACCTGTTGAGCAAAGGACTGTATTGAAGAAATGTATTGCTAGAATGACCAGAGTCACTAGGTTTGTGTCCTGGATCTGGGACCAGAGTATGGTCCTTTTATGGTTTTGAGATTCTTCAAGGAATTGCAGAGGGCCCTATTGTGATTGGGAGGATAAAAGATGCATCTATGTGGTACTTTGATGCACGCATGTCAAAATAGCCAACCGTACAAAGATAGTAAGGAATAAATTTAGATAATAATTAGCCGGGGAAGGTGTTACATAGTGAGGTTACCTTCAAATTAAGATTTTGTTTTTTTTGCTGTGGTTCAAGTAATTTCTTTTTGTATTTTTTGCTATTGTTGTCCTTGAGCATTATTTGTAAAAAGTGAGGGGGATGGAGACGGACGTGAAGAAAAATTCCACATGTGGAATTTTGAAAAATAAGTATGAGATGATTGTAACATATTGACCCTCGACCGTGCCGTCAATCAAGAGATGCCCCAGCGTAAATAAGCGGAAGAACAGCGAAACAGGTGCATCCGGTCGAAGATATCAGAATATCAACTTGACCTGTGGACGTGGTTGGATTCGGTGCAGATGCGTACGTCCACAAGAAGCAGGTGGAGGTCAAACAAAATTATAACCACGTGCCACAGACGGCTTGGGTCAGTTCAGTTCCAGTTGCAGTGGAGTCAGTTGGGGACAAGATGCCAGCGTGAAAATCAGCTTGCGAACTGAGGGCTTGTTTCCGCTATGTTTCCGCTTATATTTTTATATGTATTATGTATATGTATATGTATGTGGCTATACAACATTATCATTATTATTATTATTATTATTGTACAATATATACAGGCAATACGCTAACTAAACGTATGGAGAAAAAGCTTGGCAGCAACTATGCAAGAATGCTGCGAGCAATATTGAACAAATCCTGGAGGCAGTACACCACAAAGCAGCGGCTGTACGGCCACCAACCACCCATCACGAAAACTATCCAAATTAGACGAACCAGACATGAGAGACACTGCTGAAGAAGTAGGGACGAGCTCATAAGTGATGTACTCCAGTGGAACCCTTCGTATAGACGAGCGAAGGCAAGACGACCAATTCGAACCTACATACAACTGCTCTGTGCCGATACGGGATGTGTCTCTGAAGACATACCGGAAGCAATGGACGATAGGAAGGGGTGGAGTGAGCGGGTCAAGGATATCCGTGCTGATAGCGTGACATGATGATGATACAGCCAATAAAGATGTGATCAGCTTGTTAAAATTGAATATATTTCGGCCAGGTGTTCTTAACGCCTGCTTCTCTGCAACTACCTACCTTTTCTCCCTGACCGTTATCACCAACGTCCCTTTCAAAATCTTAAAGCAAGACGGTAGGTTAGAAAAGATATATATATGTTCTCTTCCTTCACCAGATAAGGATCAGAGGGTGAGTGGATGTATATTGTTCTAAGCTAGCTGGCATTGCTTGACACATGGGTTATTCGGCGCCAACGGTCTTTCACTTGTCCAGCATGTCGACTCTAAAAAGTTTTTAAATTGTGAGTTAGCGTTGGTCAAATCCATCCTTAAAAAAAAAAAAAAAAAATTATATATATATATATATATATATATATATATATATGCTAACCATGAGCCGTTACGTATCAATCAATCAGGTAAATTGATGTGTAGGCTAGCCGTGAACCCCTCTTCCTAAAAGTGGGGGAGCCTTTGATGTGTAAGGAAGCGTATATTGAATTTAAAATTATCAAGGATACATTTCTTCACTCACAAAACTTCAAATCTTAAAATTTCATATTTTAAATCTTGAAAATTTCATTTTTCATTTTTTAATGACCAGCAACGATTGCTTTTCCTGGATCCATTTCTATGACAACCACGTTGACAGTTTTCCCCGTATTTTTTTCAATTTTATTCTAATCAATATCTCATCAAGACCTCAAATAAGAAAAATGTAGTAATACTGGCAAATTAATCTGCCTAATTTTCATGAGTCTAAGAGAGATAGCCGATATAATTCTCTCACTGACAATAACTGGGAAGCTTGATGGCCCACTGACTAGTGTTAATCTTGCACATCACAACAATGGCGTCGCCGATAGGATACCAATTGTCTCTCGAGGATCCCGATTTTGCTGATACCAGACTACAATGTTTTGCTGCGAGCGCAAGAACTAAAAAGCTGAAAGACCACAAGGAAAAGGGAGGAGAAAATGAGATTACGGATCTCTTTTTGGCTCCAGCTGGATGCGAGGCAATAATTAAAATCTCCACCATGGCGTATCCCACAAACCTGGAAGCCCTGACTTTTGAAAAAAAATAAGTCAGATCATAAGAAGAAATATGAAGCCCAAGAAAAGGTTGGTCGTGGCAGAAAAAATAAAGTTCATGTCGATGAAACAAGAAATTGACAAACCAATCATAAAATATCAGCACCGTCTACGAAATTTGAGTAGATGTGAATTTGAAAAACAAGAAGAACAGACGATAGAAGAGGACTTAATTTAATTAAGGTTAATTGAAGGTATGTACAATGCATCACACCGATATAAAATAATGGAACAACTAAAAATAGGAAATATGTCTTTAAATACCTGCATTGACTTTATACAGCAACAAGAATTAATATAGAAATACAACCATGATAAAAGTCAACCCAGCGAACAAATATTAGCCGATACTTACATGTTAAAAAAGATTTTTAATATGTTCCTATTGTGGATGTGAACATGAAATAAAAAGGAAAAAATGCCCAGCATTTGACAAGACTTGTACAAATTGCTTTAAAAAGAACCATTTTCAAGCAGTATACAAATTCAAAAAGAAAAACGTTGAAAGAGTTGAAAAAAACGAAACCAATATGCAAGTCTTTTCAGTAAAAAACAAAAACAAGAAGGTAGAAGAAACTGACCAGAAGAAATAGATATTATACTAAAGGTTGAAATCAACTTCGATTTTGATATGCAAATGAATATCAGCATTGAGGTATCGCACATACAAAAAGATTTCTGGGAATGCATTGTAAATCCAACTTTACGAAAGAGCAGTTTACTACTCTGCCAATTTCATGGGTCGGTCATAAAAACTTTTGGGTGCTTTGAAGGTTCATTGGAATTAGAAGATAAATTTGAAGTAATACTTATAATTGTCACATCTTGTAAAAAGAACCACGGAATTCTTGAAAACGATATGCTTAACATAAATTCTACCAAATCAATTAATGAGATAAAAATGGAAAAAAATGGAAAATTGAAAAACTATAAAATGAGTTTAAAGTTCAAAGAAAATGTTACCTCCTTTTATTATGAGACAAGAAAATTTCCAGTAAATTTGTTGCCATTGGTAGTAGCAAAACTACGAAAATTATTAGAACAGGACCTTCTTGAACATATTCCCCCTGGGGGTAGCAAGTGGGCATCACCCATTGTAGTTTTTAAAAAGTCAGATGGAGACATATGTACATGAGGAGATTATAAAATAGGCGTAAATCACAAAGTTTGCTCGGATTCATATCCTATACTTAATGTTAAAGTTGCAATTCATGCACTGGCAGGTATGAGCGTTTTTACAAAAATAGATTCGAAAACGGCCTACCACCAAATATCAATAGACAATAACTTCAAAGAAGTAACGACGATAAACATACCAATAGGCTTAATGAAATGGAGAAGAATGCCGTATAGAATAAAAGCAACAAGCGCCATATTTCAAAGGGCCATCGAACAGATTTCTAGAAGATATAAAAAAAAAAATGATTTGTTAACAAGACAATATATGCATTGGAGTTATTAATGAAAATGAATTAAAAAAGAAAACCGACATCATCTTGAAAAGATTAAGAAACGCTGGAATGACAATAAATGAAAAAAAAAAAAATGCGTAAATAATAGTAGTAAAATATCACTTTTAGGTTATACTATTTCAAAAGAAGGTTTATCACCAGACCAAGCCTTGGTAAAAAAAAAATTCTAAAAATAGCTACACCTACAAATAAAAAAGAACTTGAATCTTTCTTGGGATTGGTGAATTTCTACAGGTGATCTGTACTAAACGAACCTGACTGAGCCGTTGGCAAATTCAAGAAAAAAGAATGTTGAATTTATCTGGTCGGAGAAACAACGAAAAGCTTTTGATAGATCAAAAGTAATTATGGAAAAGAAAATAGTAGTGAAAATTTTTGATCCAAAAAAGGACACTACGTTAACCACAGATGCAAGTGAATATTCAAAATCTGGAATATTATCACAAGAAGGACATCTAATAATGTACTTATCAAGAAGACTAACAAACACTGAATTTAATTATTCAAATATAGAGAAAGAAGCCTTGGCCATGGTGTGGACAATCACTAGAGCTCGAAAGTTTTTAATTGGGAAAAAATTATTTTGATAAGTGATCATAGACCACTAGAGTTTATATTCAATCCAAGAAAAGAATTACCCAAAGTCACGACAGCGAGAATACTAAGTTGGGCAATAAGATTTATGGCATTTGACTTTTATATCGAATATGTCAAAGGAAATTCAATTCTACACGTAGATGCACTATCAACATTGCGATTTTACAGGGAGTGAAAGAAGAATTTGAAGATACATTTTTACATTGGGTTGGGGCTGTTGTTTTGTCTTTAGATAGAATGGCTGCGGAAACTAGACATGATCCAGTACTAAGTAGGATAACTTCAAGAATACGAAAAAACGTATGGCGAAATCACTCCAGGGCGGAAAGACCCTACAAAGAAATAAGACATAAGTTAACGATAGAACATGGAGTGATTTGTAATGGGGATCAGATAATTCCCCCCAGAAACACAAAGAAAATTGGTGATAAAAAGTGTACATGATGATGTACACTGTGGAGTAGCGGCTACACAAAAAAAGGATAAAATTAGAAGCATGGTGGCCGGGATATTCAGGAGATGTCGAAGAATATATAAAAAGATGCAAAAAATGTAAGGAATTAAGAAATTTTACACAGACTACTTTACATTCATGACCCAGGGAAGTGGAGCCATGGAGTCGTGTGCATATGGATCAAGTCTACATTACTGGAGTGGGACACTTATTAATACTAGTAGACTCTTTTTCAGGATGGCCTGAAGTAATCTGAGTGCCAGACAAGAAAAGTTCTACGATAAAACAGATTCAAAGGGTCATATTTCCAGAAAGAGCATACCGAAAACCCTGGTATCTGACAATGCACCAGAATCTTGTGATGAACTTAATTTTATGGCTGGAAAAAATAGGATGTAAACCGTATAAGACACCGCCATTTCACCCTCAATCGAATGGGTGGGCGGAAAAAATGGTGCAGACCATAAAAATGAGACTGAAAGCCTGTTCTCAACAAAAAGAAAAAAATGAAGTTTTTCTACCAAAGCTGCTTTTAAGCTATTGCACAATACCACTCGTCGGAAGACTGGAAAGCCCATCAGCTTTAATGGGAAGGCAAATTAAAGCTCCGCTAACGATGTCGTTTCCACAAATGAAAAAGTATAGTTCCAAAAGAACAAAGAATCAAATCCAAAAAGGGCAGAATTTATCACGCAGAAAGGCCACCACACAGCTGTGATAAATAGAGAAAAGGGGAACAGTAAATAAGCAGATCAAATAAGGTCCCAGGGCGAATATGAAGAGGAAAATGAGGAAGATGTCTCTACGATTCCTTCGATTTATTATTTAATGGAACAACCTTTACAGAATGAAACGTCAGAAGACAAAATAATGCATGACCAGGTGGGCTAGAGTGACTTTGAAAACTCCGATGAAGATCAAATAATGCAAGAAGACGACCTTGATTACAGCTCAGTGCGGGACAGATCTATATCTCCCAGAGAAAGAAATACGGGAGAGAGACAAGGAGAGCAAGCAATCCCGGAAATGAAACAATCACTATAAGTAGTACATGATCTATAAAGGTAATAAGATCCATGCGTTTCAGGGAGATGTAGTGATATTGGCAAATTACTCAACCTAATTTGCATTAGATAAGTCTCTCACTGTTTGATTAGCCACTGCTTCATGCAGAGGCTTTTTCAGCTGACTGTCTGGCATTCTTGCCGGATGGTTTATTTCCTCGAGCCTCAGGGAGCCGCCCCCCAGGCTTTAACCCTCTTCGGAGGGGTTAGGTTTATTGCCTGGCACCTGAAGCGCTCCTCTTTAGAGGAATGCCGACGGGGCCCGAGACATTTTTAGGAATGCCGGGCGCGTCTGGGCTCAGGCCCTGCGCCCGAACCCACACTTGCCCGTTTGGTGGGGTGGTCAACAAATACTGCTTCGTGCGGAGGCGTTTTCAGCTGACTTTCTGGCATTCGTGTCTGATGATTAATTTCCTCGAGTGTCCTGGGGCCATCCCCCCAGATTTTTACCCTCATGGGATGGGTAGGGCTTATTGCCTGGGGCCTGAGGCGCCCTCTTAAGGGAAATACCGACGGGACCCGAGGTATTTTTGGAGCCGCCGGGCGCGTGTGGGCTCCGGTTAACAAATACCGCTTGATTAGACAAGAGTTAACCTCGCACATCTCAACAGAAAACGTTATATTAGATAAGTAAATACTTCTGTAGATTATTTTCTTGTCATATTTCTTCCCTTCTGTCGGACGGTATATATATATATATATACATTGGCAGTATTTCTTCATTGATACATATTTGATTTAACATAGACATTTTTTTGTCTACATATTTTTTTGTTAATCCTTTCGAATTGCCGTATTGATCTTATGATATTCGGCTGGAATTGGTTGATAAATCATCCATAATTAGTTATTCCCCAAGTACTTTCTACCCAACTTTGGGCCATCATCAGAGGAGGATGTATTACAAAAGTGATGTAACTTTTGTATGTACATTACGACTTTGTAAGAATGAGCATTTGTACTGTTGTATTGTGTAGCGTTTATTTTTCGAATTTGTTTCTATAGATAGCGTCAGTAGCTAAAGACATTTAAGTATATTAGCACTGGTTTCAAAATTAATTCTATTAAGTTTGGGTTGTATGTTCCTAATATGTAGTGCCTCGAGAATCTGTAGTTTTTACTAGTTATTTTGCTGTTCTAATATTGTTGTGTTTTCGGTAAGAATTTTCCGTAATTCTGTTGTTGGGCATGAATTTTTTTTTTAATGCTGTGCTATGGAACTGGTATTAGAAAGGTGCATTGTAAGTCTTCTCGATATATATGTCGGTTTAACCTCAAATACCCTATCGAGAAGACTAAAACTACCTATCGAGAAGAGTAAAATTCATCCGAACGTTTCATAATTTCGAATGCTTTCGTCTGTGTTTCATTTTCATTAATAGTAGAATTTGCTTTAATAGAATTTGATTTCTCCCAATGTAAAGCTACTGAACGGAGCTAGTGACTGGAAAGTTTCAGCGGATCTAAAGAAATCTCTACAATTTCCAGTCCACATTATTCTAATGGAAAAGCGGCCAGGCATTGTAGCGTGGTCCGATTCAAAGAAGACTGTCCTCCTCATAGAATTAATTGTCCCCGGGGAAGAAAACCGGGAGGAAGCACACGAGCGGAAGAAAAACCAATATAAGATACTGCGTGCTGACTGCGTGGAAAAATGTTGGATATGCCATGTGATTCCTATTAAGGTTGGTTGTCGTGGTTTTCTAGGACACTCGGTCATTTCGTTTCTTTCTAAAATAGGAATCACTGGCCGCAGTTTGAAAGCTGTCTTAAATAGTCTTCAGACCATGGCGCAACATGTATCAAGTTTGATTTGGTCGAAAGCGAGATGTTTTCAGCAAGAATGAAATTCACGTGGAACCACCATTCCCGTGTGACTGCGTAACACCAGGAAATGGTTACTGTAAACGCGTTATGACATCTACGGCCGAAAATGAAAGCGTTTTTTTTTTTAAATCACAAACTGCATACCAAGAATAAAGATGAACGTCCAATGAACTCTCTGCTATTGATTGATCTGGCGTATATATATATATATAATTCTTTTAATACCCTGTCCGGTGGCAAAAGCTGCTTGGTAGCGCCGGGAGTGGCAGTACCGCCTTGAGGTACCGAAACTTAGAGACTGTCGTTATGAGACAATTGAGGAGATGAAAGAGGCTGTGACCAAGGTCATTGACACGCTCACACAATAGGACTTCCATGGGGCCTACCAGAAGTTGTTGGAACGGTACAAGTGCTTTGCAGCCAGTGGGGATTACTTCGAAGGGGACTAGAGTTTCATGTGTGTACAATCAATAAAAGTGCCCATAAGAAAAAAGTCTGGAAACATATTGGAGGCATCTCGTATATCCTCGATATTGACTTCTCTTTATTCATAAGTAAAGCTGGTGACCATAGTCGAGGATCACCCAAGGGCTTCCTTTTCAATAGCTATTACACCAAGGTGTAGGGGAAGGCGCTACTCCATTCCCTGTATTGCTCCACTTTACCCTTGATCCTTACCTTATAATGCTGTGTGTTGAGCAAGGCAGCATCAAATACCATTTTTTGAATCTTTGGTATGACTCAACCTGGGATTGAACCCCAGTCTTCCGGACTATTGGCGAACACTCTACTCATTAAGCCAATAAATATTAACATAGCAAACAAGAACTAAAATACCATGATTCCGGTTATTGATGGGTATTTGTCTCAACATCTGCATGGGAAAACTCCGCCAATTATGCTATTGTAGGTGTAAAAATGCTTTTTAGTTCACTAATATTAAAATCACAAAATAGCATAGACAGAATCCCATAAAGAATTATGTGTATAACATTTAATCGCAATCCCTGCACTACAGTTGCACCAATAACTACCTTTTACAAGTTTCCTTGTGCGACACATTCCCGAACACAACGTTCTAATCATCAGTGAAGATATGAATGCTCAAATTGTTAATGACGGAAATAATTAATTCTGCTTACTCGACTCACCAAATAGAAATGATAAACATCAAACAAATTTTTGATTCGAGAACAGGATTGAATGCTAAAACAGAAATTGCCAAAAATTGAGTGAAAACTACAGAGCGACATCCTCCCAAATAACTCTAAAACAAAAATCGATTATATATTTATAAACAAAAAGTGGATCAATATCGCTTTGAGCTGTTAGGAATACTTCTATTTTAAATTAATATCTTGCCATTACAGAATCGTCACAGCAAAGATTCGACTGAGTTTGCACAGAAATAAGTGTTTAATGATAACTGGTTTTTTTTTCATATGACTTGTCCTCATTTGCCAATAGTGATATAAGCAATTAATATAGGGTAACTGTAAGAAACAAGTTTGATTATCTTCAGGAGATATCTGAAAGACATACTGTGAATGACGAATAGGAAAAATTTAGCCGCCCATTTAGAATCTACAGCCTAATGCATACCAACCAATAAAGACTCAATTATAAAGTTCCCTTCAATTCAAAAGCAGTTTGGATAAAACGTAATAGAGAAAAGCATACTTACTTTTTCTTTTTTGTTTTTTGTTGTTTTCTTTTTCAGGGTTAAAGTTAAGTTTTGGTGGTCGAATGGAAAGGGTAAGGTATTTTGACTTTAGAGTGTCTTCTTTGTCTTCATGAAGAAGAGGCTCAAAATACTTGTTAAAGAAGTAAAGTTGTAAGTTTCTGGTGGAACCTGGAAAATAAGAGTTCTTTGTCTTCTTATGCTGACTTTCGCAGAATACACCCTATTTAGGTAAATGCGAACATTTGTTTTTCTTCTCAGTCTGTTGGAACAGCTTCCAACTGGCAAAGAAGGGTTTCATCTGTTTCGTTCTGTATAGGAATTCTTGTAGCAGACACCGCGTCCAAAATGCCACTAGTTTGAGAGTTAACATCACACGTTACCGATTTGGCGACGACAGTGATTCTGGAGAGCCACCAAGCAAACTTCTCAAAGGGCCGGTAGGCGGGACTTGCTACCGTCTCCGCAAGATCCTGATTTAACTGTCTCACTTCAAACTATCCAACGCATGAGCTACATTGGGTTAATTTTGCCGTTTCTAAAAAGTATTTTTCGGTTCGTTCATAAGCCGAAAAAAACATTGTATATATTTGCGCGTTCAAGAGTCCAAATGAAAATGTGAGAGTTGACGCTTTTAGGTTAACACTCAGTCTACGCCGTTAGGGAGAATGAAATTTTGAAAGTACGGCTAATGTTATAACTTTTTAAATGTTTTTGAGGGAAAATGTTCGAGTTCAGTCCTTTAGGAGGACAATCAGTTTATGCCCTTGAGTGTGAAAGAAGCTTCTAGAAAATAGAATCCAAATATTTTCTGCAAACTTCTTTCACGCCAAAGGCATTGACTGGCTGTCAATCTAAAAGACTGAACTCGAACATTTTCCCTCAAAAACATTTAAAAAGTTATAACTTTAGCCGTACTTTCAAAATTTCATTCTCCCTAACGGCATAGACTGAGTGTTAATCTAAAAGTTTCGACTCCCACCTTTTCCCTCCAACAGCTTTAAGAAAGAACTTTAGCCTTAATTTCACAATATCTTTTTGGCCCAAAGGCATACTGGAGGTAACTCTAAAGGAATCACAATTTCATTTACCCCAAAGATATAGACTGTTAACTTTTTAAAAAAGTCAACTTCCTCATTTTCCCACCAAGAGTTTCAACAAAAAAATAACTTTAGCCTTAATCTCACAATTTCATTTACCCCCAAAGACATAGACTGTTAACTTTTTAAAAAAAGTCAACTTCCTCATTTTCCCACCAAGAGCTTCAACAAAAAAATAACTTTAGCCTTAATCTCACAATTTCATTTACCCCCAAAGACATAGACTGTTAACTTTTTAAAAAAAGTCAACTTCATTTTCCCACTAACAGCTTCAACAAAAAAATAACTTTAGCCTTAATCTCACAATTTCTCTCACCCCAAAGACTTAGACAGACAGTAAATCTAAAACAGTTCACTTCCTTCTTTTCCCTCAGACAGCAGTAACAAGGAATTAACTTTTGCATTATTTCATTTTTTTTTTCTTTCACCGCTAAGCAATACTCTAACCGTAAACCTAAAGATGTCAACTTCCTCCTTTTCCTTCCAACAGCGATGATAAAGAAATAACTTTAACCTTCGTTCCACAATAACTTTAGCCCGAAAGGAATCATAAGAGTAAACCGAAAAGAGTTATCTCCCTTCTTTTCCCTTAAACAACTTTAAAAAAGAAAGAACGTCAACCTTAGATTCAAAATTTAATTCATCCCAAAGGCATACTCGGACTTAAAATTATAAAGTGTCAACTTACTCCATTTTTCTCAAACAACTTAAACAAAGAAATAATTTCAGCCTTAGTTTCACAATTTCTTTTACTCCAAAGGCATAGACTGACTGTCAACATAAGGGAATCAATCTCACACTTTTTCCCTCAAAAAGCTGTAAGAAAGAAATAACTTTAACCTTATCTTCACAATTTATTTCACCCCAAAGGCATAGACTGACTGGTAAGCTAAAAGAGTCAACTCCTTCCTTTTCCCGCAATTTTAACAAAGGAATAACATTAGCCTTAGTTTCACAATTTACTCCATCTTTTTCCTTTCAAAAAGTTTTAACAAAGAAATAACTTTGGCCTTCATTGCAAAATTTCTTTCCCCCGAAAGGAATACACTGAGTGTATACCTAAAGGCGTCAATTTTCTCCTTTTCTCTCAAACAGCAGTAACAAAAAAGGACATTAGCCAAAGCTTTACAATCTATTTCACCCCAAAGGCATTGACTGACTGATAACCAAAAAAAGTCAACTCCCATCTTTTTCCTTCTATGAATTTTAACAAAGAAATAACTTTAGCCTTAATTTCACGATTTCATCCCCACCCCAAAGGCAAAGACTGGCTGTTAACCTTAATGACTCAAGTCACTCTTTATCACTCGAAGTGCTTTAAAAAAAAGAAATAACTTTAGCCATGATTTCAAAAATTCTTCTCCCTAAAAAAGAGACTGTTAACCCAACAAAAGTCAACTTATGGGTGTTAGGCAGACGTCAAGGGCAAGCTGTTTTGCTGTTTGATATCTGACTCCATTCAGAAGTTATTTTATTTTACCCCACGTTGCCTAGTTGATGTAACTCCTTGAACAAGAAGGCCCAAAAAAAGAATTATAAGAAAGAAGACAGCAACAGATAGGAGACGAAGACGTTTCTTTTATATTTTCCCTTTATTTCCTGGGTTCAACAATCATTCAATGGGTGAAGGAATTTTCCCTGAATTCAATTGGAATGGTTGAATCCCCCAGTCAAGGTGTTTAAAAAAACGTTCATCGTTTCTTGGTATATGTTTGTCCTCATTTGGTATTTTAAAATTTCAACCATGGTTAGTTGCTTTTGGGAGTTTGTCGAAGTCCAATGTTTTAGTTCGGAGTTCCATTTCGTAGCCTTTTATATTTCGGCATACTGTTAACCGAGAGGTCTGCTACTAGTGAAAGGACTAGCCAACGCTTCGTCCAAAGAGAAATGCGTGGCGTCTTCCACTAGTTAGCAAGGTGTTGTCACTTCACCGGTCACTGCCTGAAAGAGAATGAGCCTCCTCCTTATGACGGGAGGTCCTTTTTTCTTTACGCATGCGTCGCCCCTTTTTCCTGTCAGAGACCTCTGGGAGTTTCAGCATATTTTGATAATTTTCTTTTTTTAATTCAATCAAAATTTTTTTTAAATTTATTTATTCATTCCCTACAAACTCTCTCCTTTTTCCTCAAACAGCTTCAACAAAGAAATAAATTTAGCCATAATTTTAGCAATTCTTTCTCCCAGAAAAAGAGACTATTAACCTAACAAAAGTCAACTCTCTCCTTTTTTTTCAAACAGCTTCAACAAAGAAATAACTTTAGACATACTTTCACAATTTCATTCACCCCAAAGGCATTTGAATGACTGTTAACCCAAAAGTCTCAACTCCCGCCTTTTCCCTTAAAAAGGTTTAACAAAGAAATAGCTATAACCTTAGTTTCACTGGGGGGGGGGTTGTGCTAGAGTGTAGAAATTATCACAAAAGGTTTAGTAATTGTTTGGTTTGTGTTAATAATATTTTGTGATTAACAATATTTTGTGATTAACTATAAATACAATTTTTTCTAAATAAAAAACTTCTAAATTGAATCAAACATGTTTAAAAAGCCAACAGTTAATTTCCCGGATAATTTTCAGAATATTACTTCTCTGCGAGACAAAAAAAAAAAGAAAAAAAATTGTTATGACTAACATGTAATATTTTTTTTCTTTCGTCTTAACTTATTAGTAGTATATTTCTACTGTAAACCTCTAGTCCTTAATCATTATTCCAATTTTAGCGCCTAAATTCAAAATAGCTCGAAAAAATTCCTTTGGTAGGCATTCGTTCCAATAAAAATACTTATGCTTGAGGGGGTGATTTTCGTCTTTGACCGACCTTTCTAAAACCGCACCCAACCATGATTGGTTCTATGCTTTCTAACCCTGACCCTGCTGCTTTCTTAACCGCCCACTCTAAAAGGCCGCATTCTTAGCGTGCCAACAGACGTCCCACATATCAGACATGGATTACATCTTTGATACACTCAAACCTCTTCCTTCTCTTCTTTAGTGACTCATTCTTGCTTTGCCTCCTCTTTATAGTTTCTTTTTCCTTTCCCTTTGTGAAATTTTTACTCAATGGTTCTCTCATTTTCCCCTGCTCTCTCTCTCTCTCTCTCTCTATCTCTCTCTCTCTCTCTCTCTCTCTCTCTATTTCCTTATCTCCCTTTCCCCTGACGTACTCATTTGCAGCCGGGCCCACTTCCCTTCTCTACAATACAATCCTTTTACAGGGATTTTTAGGGTGTGTTGTTTAATGATTTCGTTCGTTCTTTCTTTCTTCCCATCTTTTCTTTCCTTTTTTTTTTTTTTTTTTTTTTTTTGTCTGAGATATCGGTCGACTAACTCCCACTTCCCTTACTTCTTTTGGTTAGCAACGAATGACACCCCTATCTTCTTACCTCACCGAACACCCTCTTACTCCGCGTAAAATCCAACCCTACAACTGACGTGCATGCATCAAGTCACGATTTCTTTGTCCACCCTTTTTATTAGCTGAAATTTTATTGCTTTACTAAATTTGAAATAAAATGTTCGGAGGTTTAAAAAAAAAAAAAAAAGGCTCCAAAAACGCCTCAAGAAATTCGAGAAACTTATTCGAAATCTGATGGAAAATTTTTATCATTGACTTGTCAAGTTTTCTTCATTTTATAATTGCTTTTTGGGTGCCTCGTGTAGTGTAATGGTTAGCAAGCAAAATTAGCCGACAATTGTTAGCGAATTCGATTCTCATTGGGTATCCTATAATTCTAGCCTTGTGCCATAACCGAACTACGTTTAGTAAATAACTATTGTTGCTTTTTTACCACAGCGTTCTAAATTGAATACAAAGAAAAACAGAACAAATTTAGACTTAAATGATCGGAACATATTCGACTTTTGAACCCAGTTATTATAAAACAACAATAAAATATATAAAACTAATTATCAATTAACCCTTATGACACTGAGCCACCTACCCCTACTCCCTCGACTGAAAATGAAAAATGTTGTAATTTGTTATTTAACAAGTCATTAACCACAATTGCACTGTGGAAATTGAATTCGGGTCGACTGACCGGGTATATATACTTGTAGGTGGTAGCATAAATACCGACTGCTCAAGTGTTAAGAGTTAGTACTATTTACTTGGGATATAACTTTATGCATCATAAATTGGCATCCTTATTCTATTTAGCAAACTTAATCTAGCACAAACCTACTGTAACCAAGCATTCAGTGAGTATCGAACTCGCTTCACTATCAAATTGGTCCGCTTGACTGTCTCATTAACCCTAACGTTATACTATAGGATTTAAACTCCTATATTTTTAAACAGTCAGCGAAGAGCACTTGAAGCAGAAAATTCTATTAAAAAAGATAGGATCCAAGACTCATTTGTTCAGAAACAAAAATAGTTAAGCGTCAAAATGAATTGAATAGTTTTAGGAACATTATTGGACAATGTAGTCACGTGTCGGTGTTTTCAACTACGTCCGAGTGTTTTGAATTCGTCCCGTGCAAAAATAAATCTTGCGTTTGGAGTCAGTCATGTGATGACTGAACCTATATATATTTCACCCTCACGAAAGCTCTCTCTCTCTCTCTCTCTCTCTCTCTCTCTCTCAGCGAGTAACCCACTGCTCCAGACTATTCAACAGCTTTAGACACACAGCCGAAAAATGGGAGAACATATAGCCAGCAAAACTACGTTCATAGCCATATTGAAATTGGTACTTTTACCATCTTTCAATATGCTAAACTTTCCATGAACATGGATGTCTCCTCACACACACAACCACTCACATTCAGCCTGTTGGGCAGACACATACTTCGCTGTTATTTACCTTTAGTTCACACGAGTATATATATATATATATATATATATATATATATTTTAACTAGGACTTGACCACCTTTTTATTATTTTTGTCTTGTTCGAACTACACGCACTTACATAGGCATAACATTTGTATTATACATACCCCCACACACAAATAGTTAACGAACATATTCGCTTAATTGCCACTTTATATTAAAACTTTTCGTAGTTTGTCATATAAAATTTATCTGTTTTATATTATCGTTGTCGTGAAATTTATTTTTGTCTGCGTGGTTCATATTCTTTGTGTTATTGTTTAACGACACTCGGAGTTTTTTTTTTTCTAACAAAACCTCGAGAAAACCAACACGTCACTCCACATTACATCGACCACAATGCTATGACAATCAAGAGAATTGTTGATATTGATGAAAAATACTTGTTTCCTAAGTTCGCTTTAGTTTGGCACAAGGTCATAATATCGAATATTCAAGGAGTTTCAAATTCAGGATTAATGCCTCACTACTTTTGCACGTTCAATATTACTTTACGGTGAGACACCGATAAATTAGTTGTTATATTCATTTATTAAACTTACTTTGATTTTATCAAGTGGCTACAAGTATGAGACACCTAGTGAGGATGAAATTCCCTGTTCAGAATTTACGGTGCTATTAAACCAAAAAAGGGAGATGTAAAACAAAAATAGAGTTCCCAAAATGGAGACCATGGCCCTCGAGTGTCTCCAACTGTATTACGGCATATTATCTATAAAAAGTTAATGCCCTTGGGAAACATTAAAAAATCATTAGAAATTTGTCTGTAAAATATTAAAAAATAGTGGAAATTTGTGCTGCAAATATGGTTAAGTGGAAAACAAAATAAAAGTTTGTATCGGGAAAAACATAAACACGTTGGAATTTTAAAGTATTATATTACTGTCGCAAAAAAATTGTTCTGTTTGCGGAAATATCGTATTATACAAAATAAACATATAATAGTCCACTTAACTTTGTTGAATATACCAAAGTTTAACATACTTCATACGGCACCGGTTCACTGCTGGAATTTTAGCAGAGACAATTTTAACGTACGCTCGTTAGTGAACTTGGTATTAAAAAGGGGCTAGACGTGTCTTTGATATCTGGCGCCAACTTCTTGGGAGCTAGCGATTGGTTTGTTTAAAAGATTTATCGACCAATTATATGTTATACATGTCCTTTAGAGAGTTGGATCGACCAGGGGAGACAACCCACTTACCTTAATTATATATTTTTTATAGAAAGGCATGAATCCATCTCTTCTCCCTCCTCAACTATTCGTAAATAATAGAGCAGACTGGTTTCTTCAGCCTTGGTTAGGCAACTAATCAAGGAGAAGGAAAAGGAATTCAAAGCAGTTTTACACCACTTAAAATTTGATCTAGTATCGCATCTTGTTTGTGGGTTGGGAATACATATTCATAAAAGTTTTATAATCAAATATCGAAGTGGTGAAAACTAATTTATATGATTATTAAAATTAGGAGGGCAAAATGCTGATGGTAATAATAATTTCAAACAAATACTCCAACTAATATATTGATTGTCATAGATTGAAACTGAGGCATGATAAGACAAGTTAAATTTTCCAGTTAGTTCCAGTCAAAAAAAGGTGGGGGTGGAGCTAAATATACCTCTCTATCCTTCAATCTCGCCTCATAGCACTTGCTCAATCGTAATTATCCCTAACGATGTAGTGTCCATAGATATTTTTTAATTGCTGAGCAAGTTTTTTTCCCCAGGTTCCCCCTGAGGAGATATGTACCGAATTTTCTCCGTTTTCATCTGAAATCAGTGAACTATGAAACTGAACAAAGATCCTTCCTTGGACAAGTTCTTTTAAGCTGTCACAAGATTTGGAATTCTGCCTGGCACGTAAACGCATATCAAAACTGGAAATATATTAAATTAATGGGTGATTTTATTTCTAACAATAAAAATTGTCTGGGAACGTTTATATGTTTTTTTTTAATTTGTGAGTGTGTATGTGTGTTTGAACGCATGTGTGTGTGTATGTGCGTGTGTGCAAGTGTGTGGGTGCACGTGTGTCCGGTTGCGTGTATGTGTATGTTAGTGTGCGTGTGTGTGTGCGTGAAGCAGGTCTGTGTGTGCGTGTACATGCGTGTGTGTTTACGTACGTGTGTGTGCGAGTGTGTATGTGAGTACATTTACGTGCGTGCACCTTGACAAACGTGTGAGTTGTTTGTTTTTTTTGTTTTTGTGCGTGTGCTCGTGCTCGTGCGTGTGGTAATTTACTAAGCTTTTTTGCTTAGATGTGGCACAAGGCCATATGAAAGGGGCACCCAATGAGACTCGAACTCACTCGTGTAGGTTTGCTAGTCGAGCTTGCTAACCATTACACCACCAGTGGCGCCTTCGTGCTCGTGCGTGTGCCGAGACTAGCTTGTGCGCATGTGTGTGTGCGTGTGTGCATGTGTGTGTGTATGTGTCTGCTTAAGTTAAGAAAAGGCACAAAATACTATGCCTTATTTTGCTTTTCTTTTTTTTTTCTTTTTTTTTTTTTTGTCGTTAATACTTGCATCAGCTCCTGACCTCAAATAATACTGTATTTCAATAATAATAATAATAATATGGAGACGAAACGTTCAATCTCACAATAAGCGAATGCAGTCAATTAGCGCAAAGAGAGTATAAGACGTGACCCGATTGTGTAGGGAATGTGAACCCTCGGGAATTGTGCAAGAAGTTTAAATTTGACCATACTTACAAATAGTATATGCACAACCCAGAAACCGTCCTAGAAAATGAGACACAAAAAATTCTTTGAGATTTTGAGATACAAACGGATCATTTTATCACAGCGAGACAACCAGACTTTCTGATAACCAATAAAAAAAAAGAGAACCTGCCGAATAATGGACTTTGACGTTACGGCTGACCACAGGGTAAAACTGAAGGAAGGCGAAAAGAGAAATAAGTACCTAGGCTTTGCCAGAGGACTGAAAAAAACTATGGAACATGAAAGTGACGGTGATCCCAACTATAATGGCGCGCTCAGTGCAGTCAACAAAGGATTGGTACAGGGACTGGAGATAAGAGAACAAGTGGAGACCATCCAAATTACAGTATTATTGAGATCGGCCAGAATACTAAGAAGAGTCCTGGAGACTTGAGGAGGCTTGCCGTCTCTCAGACCGCAGTAGGAAACCATCAGCTGCCGCTGGTGTGAAAACTCTCAAATGAGTAAAATAATAAGAACAAGTTGTGCAGTTAGCATTATGATTATCTTGGACTTTATCCACACGATTAATATAACACAAAAACAAATATACTTGATACCCAGTGAGAATTAAACTCACTGCAGTATTGGCTTGCTAACTGAATGTTTTTTGAAACTTTTGACAGCATTAGCCACCTCTTCGAATGAAACTGCAAAAATAAATCAATCTGAATAATCCTAATCTCAAGTAAAAAAAAGAACATACTCGAATGAAGCAGACAAAAAAAACTGATTGAGTTTCTAATTGAAAGGATAAAAAAAGAAGAAATAGCAATGTAGAGATAGAATAAATAATTAACTTCTTTAGATTTTGGAACGTCCGTTAAAGGCCTCGAAGAGTGTCACATGAAAGTCCAGAAACCCTTTTTTGACCTACTGTTCTTTGAACAGTAGAGACGTTGTCTCTGGTTCTGCCAGGAAACGGTAAAGTCACTTTCTCCCTACTCAGTGTGAATAAGTCTTGGGAGACTTTTTTTTTCAAGAAAAAGAGTTAATTGGTTTCCGCCGTAGAAGGGAAGCCTAGAATTGATTTCTTTCCGAAGGAAACCGAAAAGCTGCTGAGTTCTCCCTACTCATTGTGAATAAGTCTTGGGAGACTTTTTTTTTTCAAGAAAAAGAGTTAATTGGTTTCCGCCGTAGAAGGGAAGCCTAGAATTGATTTCTTTCCGAAGGAAACCGAAAAGCTGCTGAGTTCTACCTACTCAGTGTGAATAAGTCTTGGGAGACTTTTTTCAAGAAGAAAGGACAGTGGAAGAAATTTAGCGAAAAACGTTAAATTCCTCAGAATTATCTAGAAGCCACTGAGAAAAGGGTACATCCAACTGAAAGAGTGAAGAAAATTGTTCCCAGTCTGTGAAAACTATGCGCCAGAAATTTGAAACAAAAGAAAGAAAAATGGAAAGAGAACTTCGAATTCAGATGCCATATTGGTATTTCAGTAGAAAATTTGTTTTTACATCGTACAATTTTTCATTGTTTCGGTCCAACGGCGAGTAAGTCCATTTGACTTTCCAAATCTATCCTTTTATTTTATTTTTTGCTGTAGAATAAAATTTGATTTCGTTTAAAAGAAGCAAATAAAGTTCCTTTTTGAGAAAAAGCAGTTGTACATTTTTTTTCCTTTCTGCGATGGCCCAGTCGGCTAGGGATGTAGAATACACCGACTGCATCTCTGTAGAAGAGTAAGAATCCCCCAATGAGGGTCCTGGATATGACTCTAAACAATCTGATGGTGAGGCTTCAGCAATGCTGAATCTTTGGAGCATGCAGAGTACCCTATTATTGTCACCGCCCCCAAGTCCACTCTCTCCCGGAGTGATAGCACCTGATAGTGTCCTATCTATGGGTTACATTGAACTAAACAGTGTACTTATGCTAAAATGAATTGTTTGAAATAGAACTGTAAATTAATTAATTTCCCATAAGTATAAGAGTTTATTTGGAAGTGAAACTGTTAAAGTAGCTTCAATATTGAATAATTCAGCAGTAATTCAAGTAACAGACTTTCTTTGTTTGATGCGAAACGTTAAAGTATAAGAAAAATTTTATTGGTCAGTGAGATATATAGAAATTGCAGGACGGTTTCTTTTGGTCGGGGGGAAAAGTAGAAATGTTGTAAGAAAGTGATGAGAAAGAATTTCTATAGTGAAAACGTTTGTGGTACGGGTTAAACCTGAGGTGATGGTGGTATTAGAGATGGACTTATTAGCTACTTTCTTTATTTTTTTTTCCAGCCACAACTGGTTGACCTCTGTGACCTTCCTTCCTTAGCTTTCCCTTGGACCCCTTCTTTCTTTCCCCCTTTCGGATCCTTTATCCAACTATATCTGCTTCTCCAAAATTATTTAACTCAAACATTTCCCTCCTTTTACGTCAGTCGAAGGCGAAAATATTAACTCCGGATTCGAGCTAATATTACAATTTCCTTATTTCAAATGTCTTTCAAAAGTTGTAAAAATTTCAACTGTTACACTTGACTCGCTCTGCCCGACCAAGAAAATCTGAGTCTTTCTTAAATTGTTGTAATGTGTTGATTTCTTTTTCATAACCAAATAAAATCCTAGTTTAATGAATTTAAGGAAATATTCACTGAATCACATTCAATCAGGCACAAGGCCTATACCAATGAAACTCTATGATACAATTCTTTATTTCACTATATCTTCACAAAAATAAACATTTATTTTTATTTAGTTTGAATATTGCTAATATGAGTTAACAATTTTGCAGTATTCTAGCGACGTGTGTCAAAATTTGGCAGCTGCAGATGTTTTTTGTGAAGGTGGTGAACCACACTGAGATGCCAAGTGTTGTCTGTGTATACATAGACTACATTAATGTACAGTTAACTCCCTGGAATTTTTGGTAGGGATCACCAGAAAGGAGGGACAGGAAAAACCTCAGTTGAAATAAAAAGGTTGTCAACTTCAAACAGGTGTTGCTGTTATCCGTTAATCCGCGCCTGGTAATCATCTCCTTCTCTTACAGGTCTAAGTCCTAAATGGACTCCGGTAAGCCTAATCTCACCTTCGTCTTTGAATATAACATGGTGTCAGAATCTTAAACCTTTTTCTAGCGTCAAACTATAACCCTCTCACTCACCGTTACGTTCTAGTAGTCGGACTAGAGACAACATGGCTTCTCAATTTGCTTTCCCGAGTCCCCTTGATTTTTCTAAAGGAAGTATTTCTGAGAACTGGAAAGTTTTCAAACAAGAATTGAGGCTTTACTTAATAGCCACAGAAAAATTAACGAAACCAAACGACATCAAAACTAGCATTCTACTCATAAGAAAACAACTTTAAATTTTCGTCGGTAAATGATGAAATGGATTATGACATACTTATAACAAAATTCGAGGAATACTGTATTCCTCGAAAAAAATTAGCACTATTGCGGTACAAATTTCTTACTTCTCGTCAAAACGAGGCAGAAACATTCGACAACTTTGTTAACAAACTGAAAACGCTGAGTCACGAGTGTGAATTAAAGGAATTGAGAAACATCTTCATCAAAGACATGATAATAATTGGAACAAACGAACTCCGTCTTCAGGAAAAACTCCTATCAGAAACAGATATAACACTAGAAATGGCAATAAAAGCAGGACAAACTGCCGAGGCAACAAGATGGCAAGGAGGACTCCTACAAAGAGAGCCTAAGGAAGTAAATTTCCCAAAAGGTGAAAAAAAAATAATAAACCCAACCAGTCGGCAAGGAAAAGCCTGAAAAAATTCTCTCTTTCAAAAGGCAGAACTTCTATCTCCAGCGGAGAAAAAATAACAGTGCAAATTTTATTCATTCTCGCACTTTCGAAGCAACAACCAAATTTGCAACACCAGCAAAAAAATGCAAACACTTTGCAAAAATGTGCCCCCGTCAAACAAACACGTTCGGGAAATCATGCATGATGACTCTAACCCACCAATATCAGAGGATGAACAAACTTTTGTCGGCTGCATGACGGCCAAAACACAGTCACCAACACACAAACGAAGAACCTATGAGGTCATCTCAACGTCAGAAGATTGGCTGGCCACATAAGCAGTAAATGGCACAAGGACATGATTTGAAATTGATTCAGGTAGTCAAGTAAGCATCATTCCACGGAAAGAAAACCATCTATTGAAAAAAAAACTGGATTAACGCCTACTCGTAACAAGATTAACAGCCTACAACGACACTTTGATACCGGTACAAGGAAATCATGTAAAACAAATTCCATACAAATTCCAACATGTGTGATGTCCTAATAATCGTAGAAAACACTGGCGTCTCTCAAATTCTTGGACTAAAAACCTGTGCTTACATACACCTCAAGCAAAGAGTTCAGAGCATCTCAAAAGGAAAACCTGTGTTCCTCTCGATATTTTTAAACTGTTTTTGAGAACTAGGAACATTAGCAGGGTATTACAATGGACCCAAAGGTAAAACCCGTCATAAACCCACCACACAAAGTATCATTTGCCCTCAAAAAGAAACTAAAACAGGAGCTACAACGTATGACTCAGTTCGACATAATCTTTCCAGTGAATGAACCAACAGACTGGGTTTTCTCTCTTATAGTAGTAGAAAAACCCAATGGCATCCTGCGACTTTGTTTAGGCCCTTGAAATATATACAAAGCAATTAAAAGGAAGTACTACCGCCAACCATCTGCAACTGACATATTTCAGGAAATGGTAGAAGCACTGTACTTCACCAAGCTGGATGCCTCAAATGCCTTTTGGGAAATCAAAGTGGATGAAGAAAGCTGCAAACTCCACACCTTCAATTCTCCCTGTGGCAGTTTCAGATTCCTACGTTTTTCATATGAGATTCACCGTGCCAGTGAGGTGTGTCAAGCAGTGATCATGGAATCCATAGAAGGATGTCAGAATGTACAGGATGACATCCTCATCTTGGCAGATACACCTGAACTGCTTGAAAAAAGAACAGTTGAAGTTCTGCAAGCTGTCAGACGGTCAGAATTAAAATTGAATCGATCCAAGTATCAATTTAACCAGCGTGAATCGACATTCCCCAGAAAGACAATATCAAACAAAGGAATAGCACCAGATGCCAGAAAAATAAAAGCTATCACAGACAGGCCTGAACCAACCAACCAAAAGGAACTATAGCGCTTCTTAGGTATGATCACATACCTGAGGAAATTTCTCCCAAACCTGTCAAACAAAACAGCGCCCCTACGTCTTCTTGAAAAAGACACTATTTAGTCTTTTGACAAGCTTCAAAGGGATGCACTTCAAGACCTAAAGGAAATGATCCCTCAGAGCCCAACACTAAAGTACTTTGACCTTAAACTACCAATTAAAGTATCATTAGATGGATCTACCCAAGGATTAACAGCCCTCCTAGAACAGTTGTATGACAATGAGTGGCATCTGATAGCTTATGCCAGCAGAACCCTGACAGGGACAGAAAAAAAAACTAATGTCCCCAAGAATTAGAAATACAGTCAATTATGTTTGCCTGTCAGTACTTCCATGAATACGTATATGGACAACGCTTCACCATACACAATGATCACAAACCCTTCCAATCCATAATTAATTTTAAAAAATAACCGAAGCTCCGCCTAGAATACAAAGTTTCCTTTTAAGGCTCCAAAAATATGATTTTGACCCAGACTATATAAAAGGCCAATTAATGAAGGTTACGGACACACAATACCGGACCCCATTATAAGATAACACTCCGGAAATCTCCGACAAAGAAATGAACTACTTTGTCCATTTTGTGACGTCATCTTTCCCAATCAATGAAAAGATTCGCCTGAAACTAGTAACTGAAACAGCAAAAGATGACACACTATACAAACTACGACATCAGATCTCTGCCGGATGGCCGCAGCATCGCCTCCACCTCTACCCCTGTCTCAGACTATACTATCACTATTATTCAGAGGTCAGATACTAAGATGGGCTTTTTCTCAAGGGTTACAAAATCCGAGGGGAAACGTGCAAAATCATACACCAAAGTCACTTGGGAATTGAAAAAACAAAATCCCAAACCAATAACTCTTCTGCCCAAACATGAATACAGTCATAACAAATACGGCATCAAACTGTGATGCATTCCAACAATACAAAACCCGTCAAGGTGCTGAACTGCTCATGGACCATGAGATACCAGACAAACCTTGGACAAAAGTCGGTACGGACCTGTTTAAAATACAGGGAAGAACCTACCTCATTGTTGTGGATTATTACTCCAAGTATTTTGAAATCAGCAAACTCCTCAACAACACCTTACCAATTGTGATAAAGCATATGAAAGCAATGTTCGTAAGATACGGAATCCCCTAACTAGCCTTTTCTGACAATGGTCCGGAATTCGCCTCGCTAGAATTCAGAAAAGTCTCAGCAAACTGGGACTTTGAACTTGATACCAAGAGCCCAGAATTTGTGCCATCAAATGGCATGATAGAGAGAAGCATACAAACTGTAAAAAGGACCCTATCAGAATGCCAGAAATCAAGGGGCGACAAATACTTAGCATTGCTAGTCTTATGCACTGCACTAGGCATGGAAAACACTCCGTTACTAGCAATAAAACTGATGAAACGTGAGCTACGGACATTGCTACCAAGGGTAACTGAACCCACATACCCGGTCAAAGTCCGTAAGCAGACACATAAAAATATCGCAAACTCTTTCCCTTGAACATCGGTGACTACTTCCGTTTACATGATGGCAAAATCTAGTCAAGAAAGTGGAAGTTAATCAAGAAATGTGATCAATCTCATCCTAACAGAGAATGACGGAAAACTCCGTCGCAACAGACAACATCTGTTAGCCATTCCTCAAGTAGAGTAGCTCAAGATTTTCCCCTTCCCGAAACAAACACACGACCCCCAGAAATCCCAGGACATCAATCAACCACAACTGAACAAATGGTCCGAAATAGTGCTGGAAGAAAAGTGCACTCAACCCGTTGGATGTCTGAATACACATCATAAGTCCAGACCAAAACACAGCTGAAGAACAAAGGACTTGGAAGGGGGGATGTTGTATATGTATACATACGCTACACTAATGTGCAGTTAACTCCTTTGGAGTTTCAGTCGGGAGCACCTCCGGCTCGTAAGGGTAAACAGGAAAAACCTCAGTAGAAATAAAGATGTATTCGACTTCACGTACGTGTTGCTGTTATCCGTTAATTTGCGCCTGGAAATCATCGCTTTCTCTTAGAGACGTCCCAACTCGATTCCAGTAAGCCTTATCTCACCTTCGTCTTTGAATATAACACCGGACTTGCTTGATGTGCTTCTCGCCGCATTTACCTGTATGGTTGGGGGCACAACCTCGGAATCCACGGTTTTAGGCCTACCCGACCTTGCTTGATCGGTTAGATTCTTGTAATCCATGCCAAATTTCTTAAACCACCTAGTTACGGTACTGTGATCAATTGACCTTTCACCCTTAGCCCGACGAATGTTTTTTGGTTACTTTACGGCGTTACGGTCCAGTCCGAACTCGTAAAAAAATAAATTTCATAATTTGACTACGTTCTACATTCATCTGTGCAGCTTTCAAATCATACACGGAAGGAAGCAGTGTACAACTTGTCGGCGCACCAACTACCAAGATACTACCAACCATAGCGAGTGCCTTTCAAGGTTTGAACCGCTTCGGTCACGTGATATACGTGCCGAAAACTAGCACGTCCTATGAAAATATTGCAAAACGTTTGATTCACTCTAGTAATAATACCTCTTAAATGCAATCTAAATTTTTGACTAAAACACCTAATTTTTTTTTATTTTAAAATGCGTTTTAAAAATTTTTTTTACAATTTTGCATTTGACAGAAAAACGTTTTCATTTTTTATTATTCTAATTCTGTAAACAATCTGAATACTAACTTTGAGATATTATTTTTCTTTTTTTTATTATTTACTCTTTATAAAGAGGGTTATAATGGTGTGCTTAGCTAGCAGAACATTACTAGTGACTTTGATTCACACTGGGTGCCCTATACTTCTGACCTTGTCCTAAAATAAGTTAAACTTGGTAAATTACATTCGGCTGAGAAGTGCCATATGGTTTCCATCTCTGGTCATTTGATGAAGTAGGACTATTCACGAACATACTTCCAGTTTCGCTTTTACTGTGCTGAAATAACACTGAGGCCTGCTTTCAGAATAATCGTTTTTTATTTTATCTTTATTTTATTTATTTTATTTTTATTTCTTCTGAAGCCACCGACTATATCCCTTATTTAAAACATTATGAAGACACAAAACTTTTATCGACTCCTATTCTGCACCAAAAAGAGTTACTTGAGTTAAATCGTTTAACACCTGAAGGTATTTAAGGATTTTTCTATCTAAAGGACGATCACTAAAACAAAGAAAATGACACAAAACTGTCTCTACTGATAGCGGAAAAACCTACAAAAGAAATGGAATTCTGGTGGGGACAATTATATGCGAGTTTATGAAGATAATAATAATAACAATAATAATAATAATAATAATTGAGAACATTATTCATCTAAAATTCTTAGATGAAGCTTGATAATTATTATTACTTAGAATATTTGGACTATTGACGCTCGTCTTTATTGTCATAATCACAACGTTTCGGTTGATATGTCCTTCGGCCTTCTTTAGGTGTTTCATGTCGAACTCGGTAGTCCACACAGAATCTTGGACTGATCTAATTCTGTTAACCATGACTGGGTACAAGTATTAAGTTATAGTTTGTATTTCTTGTTAGTCTTACCTGTTGTTGGCATTGAATCATCGGGAAGTAGCAGATTCAATCCCATGAATGTGTCAGGGATGCCTATAGTTGTTGGGGACCTTGAAACAGTTCCCAAGAACTAAAAAAATAAAGTCGATGAACTGGAGATTAGTGGAAGAATTAAAATCATCCAGACCACAGCACTTCTAAAATTGGCTCTAATACTTAGAAGAGTCCTGGAGACCCAAAGAAACTTTTTGCCATTCAGACTTCAGTGAAAAACTGACAGTCATTGGCATAATGGTTAGAGTGTTCTTCAACGGTCCGGGAGACGAGGGTTCAATCAAAAAATGGTACTTGATTCCCTTTTTCTTAACACACAGCATTATAAGATATGGATCAAAGGTAAGTGTAGTCATCCAAGGAAAGGAATGACGCCATCCCCTGCACCTCGGTGTTGTAGCTATTGAAGAGCGAGCCTTCGGGTCGCCCGCGACAACGATCGGCCAACTTGGGAAAAAATCACAAGATAAAATAACTTGATTCACTACCAAAAGAATTTTAAAAATTCAAAAGACTTTCAGGGTTTTTCCGACATTAGACAAGAAGTTAACTAAGAAATTTGTATTAATAAATCATTTAAAGACCATACAAAATGCTTTACACACGGGAGATATTAATTTATTATTTACTTTCATACAAAAAACGACTCTGGTTTTAAGTTGAGTGTCAATTCTTAGCATTCCCTTTGAAAAATACTGTTCATTTCTCGTGACCCCCACCTACATGACTATGCATTATATTACCGTGGGGACAAGTTAAATTGCTGAATTTTTCGCTCAAATCTTGCTTAATCATAAAGCATTCTGGAACAATTTATAAATCCCAAGTTAGGATTGTGTAGATAGAGATTCAACGGTGCTTAGTGACGGTTAGTTTTTCGCCTATGCGATCATCAGATCTGGTCGGCACTGTAGACCATAGACGAGAAACTGACAGCCACCAAGTACCGTTGAATCTGTGTCTGTGCTACGCTAACTTTCATATATATGCTCTATATTTGATATAGAGCGCTTTATTCAGCATTAACATAGAAAACTACATTATATATATATATATATATATATATATATATATATATATATATAACTGTGTTATCACCCTGGTTGGCGGCTGATGAGAGCAGGGTATCGCACGTGCTTTCACACGTTGTATGATGAATATATATATATATATATATATATATATATATAATGGCCTACTGTAATCGAGGGTGACCCGAAGGCTCGTTTTTCAATAGGTACAACACCAAGGTGTAGGGGAGGGCTCTACTCCTTCCTCTGGATTGCTCTACTTACTCTTGATCCGTACTTTATAATGCTGAGTGTTAAACAAGAAGGTATCAAGTGTCATTTTTTGAGTCTTTGGTGTGACTCGACCTAAGATTGAACCTCTGTTTCCCAAACTATTGGTGAACACTGTAATCATTATGCTAATTGGCCGGTTAACAAATTATTCGTTCTCACACTGGTTAGGATTCATGGCTTTCATCCAGGCGGCCCGAGTTCGATATATATATATATATATATATATGTGTGTGTATTCTTTTTTTTTCTGTTCTTTTGTTTTATCATTTTATGCTGAACGCTGAATGTTTTATGATAATAATAATAATGATAATAATACCCAAGGGATGACCTAGACAAACTCTGTGTGCCAACTAAAAAGGAAAGAGAACTCTCCAGCACAGAGGATTGCGTTGATGGACCAATTAAAGAATTCGAGGAATACATAAAAAAGAGCATAGAAAGACTAATAACAACAATGTCGACATAAAGACACAGAGCAAAACAACAAAATCTAGAAAACAAAATTGGAAAAAAAAACGAAATTGTATGGATACTTCAAGTGACAAACTGGCGAAATTACAAATGAAATGACCCGGATAAGGAAAAAACCTCAACAAAGAAATTGAATCTTTTGATTGTAGCACAAGATAACGCCATAAGGACGAATCATATCCATGCGAAAATTGATTATACGCAACAGAATAGCAAGCGTTGGTTAAATGGAGAAAGAAATTAAACTGATAATCATACTAACAAGTGCAGCACAAAAGGAGTACAAGACTTGGTATGACTGGATGGGAACGGTAATTCAGGGAGAATTGTGCAAGAAACTAAAATTCGACCGTAGTAACAAATAGTAAAGGCACAATCCAGAATTTGTCCGAGAAAATGAGACGCATAAAATTCTGGATCTTGTCAGTAAATTAAAAAAAAACAGTGGAATATAAGGGTGACGGTGAGCAGGTGTGCTTGGAACGGTCTCCAAAGGCTTGAGAAAAAGTTTGGAAGAACTGGTAATTCAAAGAATAGAGACCAGCCACACCATAGAATTGTTAAGATTTGCTCGAATATCTAAAAGAGTCCTGGAGAGTTGATGAGACTTGTTATCTAGACTTCAGTGAAAAACTACTTGTTAAAAGTTGTGCGAAAAACTTAAATAGAGTGAAATAATAATGATTAATTATAATCAATATTTGTATTTAATCCAACTATTAAAATGGGCTTTTTTTCGGTTACTCCAATCTTGTATATATATTTTTTAATATAATGAAATGATTTTTGCGCGTCTTTTCTTTATGCCTCCTTTTGGACTTTTTTCTTAGTTTTTTGGTTTTGTTTTGTTTTTTGTTTTTGTTTCCATTCCCGATTTTCTTATTTTCTATTTGTAGACGTTAAAACTGAACCAGAATGGAACTGAAAACTGCAAGGAATATATATTCGGCCTTCTGAAATTAATTCTCTTAGAGGAAATTTGATTTCGAAAACTTGCAGATGAAGATGAAATTAAGAAAACCAGATATTGGTCCAAATTTAAAACTAGAAGAATTTCAAATAATTCAAGATTGCTTGGCAAGGCTGGGAGGACAGCTCGACAAACCTATCGGTGAGGCTTAAAATACACCTGCAAAGACCAACCCCTCGATAAAAGAGGGAGTGTCCTGAGTATGAGAGTAAACTGCATCGGATGGTGAGGCTCCAGTTCTAGAGATCTGGGGAGTGTGAAGTACCCCTTCATTGCCATTACTCCCAGGTCCACTCTTGCCTAGAGTGATGATATTTGTTAAGGTACCATTTATATGTAGATCTGTTTGAAAATTATTTGTATAAGATAGGAATGCTTGATACTATATAAGTGTAAATTATTTCTATTAAGAATAGTTACTTAAATGCTATAATTGGTTAGTTACTTGAAACTTTATAACTGTGTGCAAACAAGGACAATTATTAAATAGAAATAATTACTTAGAACCATATCATCATTAGAATTAGATAGGAATAGTTAAAAACGATACAATTTTGTGAAAATTATTTGTATTAAATTTGATATTTTATATCGTATAACTGTGTGCCAAAAACTCTTAACAACTAAATGAAAAATGCGATTATGAAAGTATAATGAACTCAATTCCCTAACCTCTTGGCTTAAAATAACCATAAATGGGTTGAGATGCCGTTAAAATCAATCAATCTTACTGAGTACAGAACTACTATTACCTTTTACCAGACTTAGAAGCAACGCAAAAAATGTAAATATGAATGTTTAATGAATGCTGTTGAAATTATTTTTAAAAAAAACCTAGACAGGTTGACATGCCGTAGAAAAAAAGGCAACTTGATAAATTGGTTAGGTTTTAACAGAATGGGATCTTAAAAAATCAAATATATGAAGTGTGGGCTACATTAATCACGTTTAGTCTGGAGTTGATTCTTTTTGTATCATCCATTAATGAAATATGAATGACTTTCTTTAAAAATGTCATCTGAGCTATAATTGGATGCGAATGAGAAGCCAAAATATCAACCTAAACCGCTCTTTCATTTCTATAAATTGAAGGTGAGTGTTTGTAAAAAAAAAAAAAAAAAAAAAAACAGGAGTGGTTTGATACCTTAGAATTTCCTTCCAAGTGGACAAACAATACACAGACACATATAAAGCAGCTCAAACAAACAACGCCCATTTTTGATGAATAGAATTGTTGCAATAAATGACATCAGTTGAATCAGTTTAAAATTGAGATTAGTGACCTTTATCTTATGGATAGCAATTTATCTTTAAGCATTGTGGTGAACTTTACTGATAAGAAAGACTTGAAGAAACTTTTCCTGAAGAATTATTCAAAATGAGAATTAATGATTGGCTGTCTAAGTGAAATAAAGACATAGAGACCAAAAAGAAAGGAATATAAAGTGTTTATTGGAATCTGTATCCACTCTGTTGCACTACTTGCAGGAAAATATAATACATTAAATTTCTAACAAGTAAGATACGTTCCTGCCTTTCTATTTTCTTTCCTCTTTCTCATTTGTGACAAGTGAATGTTTTTTCCCGCCCCTTTGCAGCTACTTTTCATGTGAAAGAGTGAAAAAACTCTTCTTTCAACAAAGGGAAATCAAATTAGAATTCAAAATAGACGAATAAAAATGGACATGATTTCCTGGGCAAATAGTTATTTACTATCCTTAGTTTAGATGTGACACAAGGCCTGGAGTATGGGCCAACCAATCAGAATGGTACTCGCTAACTGTGGCCAGATAACCTAGCTTGGTAACCATTACACTACACGAAGTACCTTTCTTACAAAGGTAAACTTTGGTCTGACACAAAGTCGGAAATGTAATGGCACCCAATAAGAACCAAATTCGAAAGTAACAATCTGCTCGACTAGATTGGCACCCTAACCCTACCAAGCTTTACGACTTTGACATCATTTATATCTTGTCTCCATCCTGCCTCTATCATTTATTCTTCCCTCCTACCATTTTTTCCGTTTTCACTTTTGATAAATTCCGTTTTTTATCGTTGTTTTTTATTGTTGTATTCCACAAGAAAATTTTAATAAATTCTACTATGAATATTATTGAAAAAGAGAATGGTTGGTTGGTTGGGTTTTATGTCATATCAACCTTTGTAGGTCATTTATCGCCAAATCCATTTTTATGTAAATAATTTTTTCTATTTAAAACAATTCAGTTTAGCATGAATACACAGTTTAATTGTCAAAAACATTTCTATTTCAAACTATTCAGTTTATTCAAACAGTTATATATAACAATTCAGTTTAGTGGAAATACAGTTTCAATGTCAAAACTATTCTATTTGAAATAATTCAGTTTATCATAAGCACGCAGTTTAAATGTAAGTACGTTTTAATTGTTAAAAACATTTCTATTTCAAGCTATTCAGTTTAATCAAACAATTCAGTTTAGCATAAGTATACCGTTTGTACTATCCCCCCATCAGCTACGGGTTAAATTGTAACACTTCCTTTCTACAAAGATGGCTTTGGCATTAAGAAATTCACAATGGTTGATGCACCATTAAACAAGGAATCCAAACCTACAATATGATGGCTACTTTTTAGTCATTCTTCCAAGCTGATATTCGATTTGGAGGTGCCCGTGGTGTAATGGTTATCGTCGTAGGAAATAGATACGGCGACACGAGTTCAAATCCTGGACGAGACTGATTGCATTTCACATAGCACTAATACCTTGGGGAAAGGTATGAATCCAATTATTCTCCCTCCAGCTATGGGCAAATAGTAGGACAGACTTGGTTCTTCAGCCTTGGTGAGGCAACAATCTAGGAAAAGGAAAACTCTGAATTCAAACCTTTTTAAACTCCGCTTAAAAATTGACCTTGTGTCATATCCTGCCCGAGCGGAGGTGTTGATAAATATATATAATTGAGATTCGATCTTTCTTTGCCATAGTTGTCAACAACCTAGATTAGCAAACATTGTTAGTGAGTTCGATTCTAACTAGGAGTCCTATATTCCTGGTTTGTGTCACAGCTAATCTTAATAAATAACAATTCGATCTTTTTTATAAGCAGTGGGAATATCTTCAATAACACTGGTCTGCGATGTTTTCTAGGTCGAATATAAAATAGCTGATTTTAAGGCAGATTTTTACGCTAAATCCAAAAATCATACTCATTTTTTCTCATCAGATCAATTTTTAAAGATGCAATCTCTTATTTGAAATATATAGGAAAGTACTATAACTAATTTCTTGTTCAATTAAACAAATAATGCTAACTTAATGGCTGGTATATTCACAGAAATCTAACATTGTGTCATTGTAAACTGAAAAATACACAAAAGAAGCTATTCGTGGATGAAAGGTTTTTTCATGGACTTCCTCCAATACTCGGCAACCACTGCATCCCGATTCAAGCACCAGCAGTAGCACTCTTCTATAATGCGAATGTCTCGGTGAAAGCATTCACCCTGCTCTTCACTCAAATCTCCACAGTTCTTTGGAAAATAGTCCAAGTGTGAGCGCAGAAAGTGCCGTTTGACAAACATTCGTGCTCCGAGTTGACAGAAACTTTTTCGTAGCTCTTCAATTTCTTTCTCATAACTGATTTCAGTGACTGCCAAACGGACAGTTCAGCTTTGCTCAGTGCTTCGTCAAACATTGGGTCCTTACATTAAAATCATTTTAAGCTGAGGGATAAGTCCTGCCCTTTCTTGGTATGAGGGAGTTAGCGAATAGGGTGGTACATTGTTGTTTGGTACTATCACAACATTATATGCACCCACGATCAGCTGCGACAAGTCGAGTCTATAGGCTTTTGAATAAGTGTTGTCATTGTGTACAACTTGTTGTAAAGTATTCAAGCACATCTTAAGAACCAGACCTGACCAAACACAATGAATGGTATTTTAGAATTCAGCGTAAAATGGTGATCATATACCACTGGATAAACCTTTGACTTTTGGAAAACAATTTAACGCTGGCCATTTTAATCCTTCCAAGAATAAACTAACCATTTCATTTTATTTATATAAAGGATATAATACGTCACAGAGACAAAAAAATCGGTAAAATTCAACAATTGTACGAGGAGCGTAAGATAAGTTTCCAGACTTTTTTCGTATAGGCACGTTTATTGATAGTACACACATGAAACTCTAGTCCCATTCGAAGTAATCTCCTCCGGCTGCAATGCACTTGTTGTACCGTTCAAACAACTTCTGTAAGACCCCATGGAAGTCCTCTTGTGTGAGCGTGTCAATGACCTTCGTCACGGCCTCTTTCATCTCCTCAATTGTCTCATAACGACAGCCTCTAAGCTTAGGGAATAAGCAAAAGTCACAGAGAGCAAGGTCTGGACTATAGGGAGGGTGACGAACTGTCTTGATGCCCATCTTGGTCAAACAGTCAGTGACAAGGATGGAGTTGTGGACTGGTGCATTGTCCTGGTGGAAATGCCACTGACCCTATTTGAAGAGTACTGGCCTCTTCCGACGGAATCTCTTCCTGGACTCCCTTAAAACCTCAACATAGTAACCCTAACCCAGTTTGGTCAATCAACTCTGGTTTATTGACTTCCTAACTCCTCCCACACCTCTCATCATCCCTCACAGACTGCCTGCCTTCCTCGAATCTCTTATGCCACTCAAAAACTGATGCTTGATTCATGCAAGATGCTCCAAAATCAGTCTGAAGCATTCCTTACGTTTCTGTGGCATTTTTTCCAAGTTTAAAACACAATTTTATTGCATATTATTCTTTCTCACGTCCAGATTGCATTTTTGAAATTCACCGGCTGTGAAAATCTGGCTTTAGTAGGGTGTATCCCAATTCCTGCTGTAGCTGTTCATTTGAAGCTGAAATCACAAAAATTGGTCAATCATCTCATAAGATGTATAGCAATAACAAACTGAATTTTCAAGAGCCTACAACAATTTTAAATGCCTGTACAAAAAAAGTCTGGAAACCTATTGAATTCACCACGTATATGTGTGCGTGTGTGTGTGATTTGAACAAATAATCGTAACGTTCTTTTTTTTATTTTTCGAAAAAAAA
This sequence comes from Sepioteuthis lessoniana, assembly GCA_963585895.1. Lineage (NCBI taxonomy): Eukaryota > Metazoa > Mollusca > Cephalopoda > Myopsida > Loliginidae > Sepioteuthis > Sepioteuthis lessoniana. Next base: position 158,572,926 of record OY757904.1, on the reverse strand, counting down.
TTATTTTAGATTTTATAAGGGAGATGGGGGGGCTTTTACGTTTTAATCCCATGTAGAATGATCACATATTTTGGAAGTTATCGTTGATAAAAACAATTAAACAAGCAGGTCGAATTTTTTTAAAACTTTCATGGACTGGGTTTGCACTTTTTAAATACTTGTTTGTGGGGGGAAAGTGAATCCCCTTTTAAAATGTAAAGAAAATTTTTTTTCGAAAAAAAAAGATGCGATGACTTTGAGGGTCTACTCAGTAATGGTTATCATCGTAAGAAATGGACACGAGTTCAAATCCTGGAAGAGGCTGTTGCATGTTGCATAGCGCTAATGCTTTTGGGAAAGGTATGAATCCAACTATTCTCCCTCCAGCTATGGGTAAATAGTAGGGCAGACTGGCTCTTTAACCTTGGCAGCATAATCGATCTAGGAGAAGTTAAACTATGAATTCAAACCGGTTAAACTTCGCTTAAAAATTGACCGTGAATCACCTCCTGCTTGTGCAGTGGGTTTGGATAAATAAAGATATACAGACGCACAAAAAATATTATCCTAAATCTCTTGATTGGAAAGCGCTAATGATATTTTTACAAATTAAAGTTTATTAAAGAAAATATTTTCTCATAGAAATGCAAAATATTAAAAATGTAACAAATGAACTTAATACTTTCATCATGCAGCGATAAAATGATTGGTTCTCAAAATCAAAAACTACTGATTGATACATATCGACAATAACATTGTCAATAAAATAAACACAGAAATCTATTTCTTCCAGTTTATAGAAATTTGGCCTTTATAATTAACTTACGAAACTTAAATTGAAAAAGTAAAGAAACACAAATTTCTGAACCAAATTGGTAGTTGGAAATCAACAAATCATGCCTATAACTTCATTTGCTTATTGGACCAATGACTTACTTTTAACCATCTGACTAAAAGGTGCCATATATGTTCCGCCTCTGTCCACTGGGCAAAATGGGACCACTTAACAACACACACTCTTCTTAATATTTCCAATTTTTTATTCACTCATTTACTGTAAAATCTATTCCCTTTTTTATAATGATTTCGTAAGAACATATTTCTTACATGTCAGTTTTCCTTTTTTATAATGATTTCGTACGAACATATTTCTTACATGTCAGTTTTCCTTTTTTATAATGATTTCGTAAGAACATATTTCTTACTTGTCAGTGTTCCTTTTTTATAATGATTTCGTAAGAACATATTTCTTACTTGTCAGTTTTCCTTTTTTATAATGATTTCGTAAGAACATATTTCTTACTTGTCAGTGTTCCTTTTTTATAATGATTTCGTAAGAACATATTTCTTACTTGTCAGTTTTCCTTTTTTATAATGATTTCGTAAGAACATATTTCTTACTTGTCAGTTTTCCTTTTTTATAATGATTTCGTAAGAACATATTTCTTACATGTCAGTTTTCCTTTTTTATAATGATTTCGTAAGAACATATTTCTTACGAAATATGTTTTCCTTTTTTTAAATGATTTCGTACGAACATATTTCTTACTTGTCAGTTTTCCTTTTTTATAATGATTTCGTAAGAACATATTTCTTACTTGTCAGTTTTCCTTTTTTATAATGATTTCGTAAGAACATATTTCTTACATGTCAGTTTTCCTTTTTTATAATGATTTCGTAAGAACATATTTCTTACTTGTCAGTTTTCCTTTTTTATAATGATTTCGTAAGAACATATTTCTTACTTGTCAGTTTTCCTTTTTTATAATGATTTCGTAAATACATATTTCTTACATGTCAGTTTTCCTTTTTTATAATGATTTCGTACGAACATATTTCTTACTTGTCCGTTTTCTTTTTTTATAATGATTTCGTAAGAACATATTTCTTACTTGTCAGTTTTCCTTTTGTATAATGATTTCGTAAGAACATATTTCTTACATGTCAGTTTTCCTTTTTTATAATGATTTCGTAAGAACATATTTCTTACGAAATATGTTTTCCTTTTTTTAAATGATTTCGTACGAACATATTTCTTACTTGTCAGTTTTCCTTTTTTATAATGATTTCGTACGAACATATTTCTTACTTGTCAGTTTTCCTTTTTTATAATGATTTCGTAAGAACATATTTCTTACTTGTCAGTTTTCCTTTTTTATAATGATTTCGTAAGAACATATTTCTTACATGTCAGTTTTCCTTTTTTATAATTTCGTACGAACATTTCTTACTTGTCAGTTTTCCTTTTTTATAATGATTTCGTAAGAACATATTTCTTACATGTCAGTTTTCCTTTTTTATAATTTCGTACGAACATATTTCTTACTTGTCCGTTTTCCTTTTTTATAATGATTTCATAAGAACATATTTCTTACTTGTCAGTTTTCCTTTTTTATAATGATTTCATAAGAACATATTTCTTACTTGTCAGTTTTCCTTTTTTATAATGATTTCGTAAATACATATTTCTTACATGTCAGTTTTCCTTTTTTATAATGATTTCGTAAGAACATATTTCTTACTTGTCAGTTTTCCTTTTTTATAATGATTTCGTAAGAACATATTTCTTACTTGTCAGTTTTCCTTTTTTATAATGATTTCGTAAGAACATATTTCTTACTTGTCAGTTTTCCTTTTGTATAATGATTTCGTAAGAACATATTTCTTACATGTCAGTTTTCCTTTTTTATAATGATTTCGTAAGAACATATTTCTTACTTGTCAGTTTTCCTTTTTTATAATGATTTCGTAAGAACATATTTCTTACTTGTCAGTTTTCCTTTTTTATAATGATTTCGTAAGAACATATTTCTTACATGTCAGTTTTCCTTTTTTATAATGATTTCGTAAGAACATATTTCTTACGAAATATGTTTTCCTTTTTTTAAATGATTTCGTACGAACATATTTCTTACTTGTCAGTTTTCCTTTTTTATAATGATTTCGTAAGAACATATTTCTTACATGTCAGTTTTCCTTTTTTATAATGATTTCGTAAGAACATATTTCTTACTTGTCAGTTTTCCTTTTGTATAATGATTTCGTAAGAACATATTTCTTACATGTCAGTTTTCCTTTTTTATAATGATTTCGTAAGAACATATTTCTTACTTGTCAGTTTTCCTTTTTTATAATGATTTCGTAAGAACATATTTCTTACATGTCAGTTTTCCTTTTTTATAATGATTTCGTAAGAACATATTTCTTACTTGTCAGTTTTCCTTTTTTATAATGATTTCGTAAGAACATATTTCTTACTTTTCAGTTTTCCTTTTTTATAATGATTTCGTAAGAACATATTTCTTACTTGTCAGTTTTCCTTTTTTATAATGATTTCGTAAGAACATATTTCTTACGAAATATGTTTTCCTTTTTTAAATGATTTCGTACGAACATATTTCTTACTTGTCCGTTTTCTTTTTTTATAATGATTTCGTAAGAACATATTTCTTACTTGTCAGTTTTCCTTTTGTATAATGATTTCGTAAGAACATATTTCTTACATGTCAGTTTTCCTTTTTTATAATGATTTCGTAAGAACATATTTCTTACATGTCAGTTTTCCTTTTTTATAATGATTTCGTAAGAACATATTTCTTACGAAATATGTTTTCCTTTTTTTAAATGATTTCGTACGAACATATTTCTTACTTGTCAGTTTTCCTTTTTTATAATGATTTCGTAAGAACATATTTCTTACTTGTCAGTTTTCCTTTTTTATAATGATTTCGTAAGAACATATTTCTTACGAAATATGTTTTCCTTTTTTAAATGATTTCGTACGAACATATTTCTTACTTGTCCGTTTTCTTTTTTTATAATGATTTCGTAAGAACATATTTCTTACTTGTCAGTTTTCCTTTTGTATAATGATTTCGTAAGAACATATTTCTTACATGTCAGTTTTCCTTTTTTATAATGATTTCGTAAGAACATATTTCTTACATGTCAGTTTTCCTTTTTTATAATGATTTCGTAAGAACATATTTCTTACGAAATATGTTTTCCTTTTTTTAAATGATTTCGTACGAACATATTTCTTACTTTTCAGTTTTCCTTTTTTATAATGATTTCGTAAGAACATATTTCTTACTTGTCAGTTTTCCTTTTTTATAATGATTTCGTAAGAACATATTTCTTACTTGTCAGTTTTCCTTTTTTATAATGATTTCGTAAGAACATATTTCTTACATGTCAGTTTTCCTTTTTTATAATGATTTCGTAAGAACATATTTCTTACGAAATATGTTTTCCTTTTTTTAAATGATTTCGTACGAACATATTTCTTACTTGTCAGTGTTCCTTTTTTATAATGATTTCGTAAGAACATATTTCTTACTTGTCAGTTTTCCTTTTGTATAATGATTTCGTAAGAACATATTTCTTACATGTCAGTTTTCCTTTTTTATAATGATTTCGTAAGAACATATTTCTTTCGAAATATGTTTTCCTTTTTTATAATGATTTCGTAAGAACATATTTCTTACTTGTCAGTTTTCCTTTTTTATAATGATTTCGTAAATACATATTTCTTACTTGTCAGTTTTCCTTTTTTATAATGATTTCGTAAGAACATATTTCTTACTTGTCAGTTTTCCTTTTTTATAATGATTTCTTAAATACATATTTCTTACATGTCAGTTTTCCTTTTTTATAATGATTTCGTAAGAACATATTTCTTACTTGTCAGTTTTCCTTTTTTATAATGATTTCATAAGAACATATTTCTTACATGTCAGTTTTCCTTTTTTATAATGATTTCGTACGAACATATTTCTTACATGTCAGTTTTCCTTTTTTATAATGATTTCGTAAGAACATATTTCTTACTTGTCAGTTTTCCTTTTTTATAATGATTTCGTAAGAACATATTTCTTACATGTCAGTTTTCCTTTTTTATAATGATTTCGTAAGAACATATTTCTTACGAAATATGTTTTCCTTTTTTTAAATGATTTCGTAAGAACATATTTCTTACTTGTCAGTTTTCCTTTTTTATAATGATTTCGTAAATACATATTTCTTACTTGTCAGTTTTCCTTTTTTATAATGATTTCGTAAGAACATATTTCTTACTTGTCAGTTTTCCTTTTTTATAATGATTTCGTAAGAACATATTTCTTACTTGTCAGTTTTCCTTTTTTATAATGATTTCGTAAGAACATATTTCTTACTTGTCCGTTTTCTTTTTTTATAATGATTTCGTAAGAACATATTTCTTACTTGTCAGTTTTCCTTTTTTATAATGATTTCGTAAGAACATATTTCTTACTTGTCAGTTTTCCTTTTGTATAATGATTTCGTAAGAACATATTTCTTACATGTCAGTTTTCCTTTTTTATAATGATTTCGTAAGAACATATTTCTTACGAAATATGTTTTCCTTTTTTTAAATGATTTCGTACGAACATATTTCTTACTTGTCAGTTTTCCTTTTTTATAATGATTTCGTACGAACATATTTCTTACTTGTCAGTTTTCCTTTTTTATAATGATTTCGTAAGAACATATTTCTTACTTGTCAGTTTTCCTTTTTTATAATGATTTCGTAAGAACATATTTCTTACGAAATATGTTTTCCTTTTTTTAAATGATTTCGTACGAACATATTTCTTACTTGTCAGTTTTCCTTTTTTATAATGATTTCGTACGAACATATTTCTTACTTGTCAGTTTTCCTTTTTTATAATGATTTCGTAAGAACATATTTCTTACTTGTCAGTTTTCCTTTTTTATAATGATTTCGTAAGAACATACTTCTTACGAAATATGTTTTCCTTTTTTTAAATGATTTCGTACGAACATATTTCTTACTTGTCAGTTTTCCTTTTTTATAATGATTTCGTAAATACATATTTCTTACTTGTCAGTTTTCCTTTTTTATAATGATTTCGTACGAACATATTTCTTACTTGTCAGTTTTCCTTTTTTATAATGATTTCGTAAGAACATATTTCTTACTTGTCAGTTTTCCTTTTTTATAATGATTTCGTACGAACATATTTCTTACATGTCAGTTTTCCTTTTTTATAATGATTTCGTAAGAACATATTTCTTACTTGACAGTTTTCCTTTTTTATAATGATTTCGTAAGAACATATTTCTTACTTGTCAGTTTTCCTTTTTTATAATGATTTCGTAAGAACATATTTCTTACATGTCAGTTTTCCTTTTTTATAATGATTTCGTACGAACATATTTCTTACATGTCAGTTTTCCTTTTTTATAATGATTTCGTAAGAACATATTTCTTACTTGTCAGTTTTCCTTTTTTATAATGATTTCGTAAATACATATTTCTTACATGTCAGTTTTCCTTTTTTATAATGATTTCGTAAGAACATATTTCTTACTTGTCAGTTTTCCTTTTTTATAATGATTTCGTAAGAACATATTTCTTACTTGTCAGTTTTCCTTTTTTATAATGATTTCGTAAGAACATATTTCTTACTTGTCAGTTTTCCTTTTTTATAATGATTTCGTAAGAACATATTTCTTACTTGTCAGTTTTCCTTTTTTATAATGATTTCGTACGAACATATTTACTTTTTTTCTGAAGTGTATTTCGTTGTTACTTTCCTTTTAATGCATTTTGTTTTGCATATATATCCTTGACTATTTTCACTTTAACAATTACATATCTTTAATAGAATTGTTGCGTACCATTTTATCCTTTTCATTAACCTCCTTATCTATTTTACCAAACGTGGATATATCTGGATTGCCACTTTTTCAAGAAACAAAAGGGAACATACAAAACTACCACACGTGTATTGAGGGATTTTTCCAACTTCACACCAAGTCAGAATTGGCATAAAATCATTTAATTGCAACTTGTGTGTTAAACAATTATGACTTATTCTATCATATTATCAGAGACCAAAGAGGTTACGGATCTCTTAGAACGCTATTTGCATGTTCTGTTGTGGTAATCAATGAAATGTTCTGATGTTCTATGATCGTCGGGTGTATTAAATATGAAGTATAGCTGTTGAGTAAAAGTATTCATCGATAGGCCAATCATTAGTTGTTATACTGCTGCTACTATCACTATGTATGTATGTATGTATGTACTGAACTCCTCCACCACGAACAGGATGTGACATAAAGTCAATTATTGAACGAAGTACAACAGTTTCAAATTCAGTTTTCCTTCTCCTAGACTGGTTACCTTACTAAGAATAATATAACAATATGAGGTATTCACTGGTGCTAAAAACTTATGGAGTGTATAATGCATTTTTTTCTATTTAGGAAAATGTAATTTTCCTTTTATAAAACAGAATTATTGACTTTGAAAGAAATTCAAAAGTCAATTTAAAATTTTTGTGATGGTCTAGTACTAACCGAACTTTTAAATTGTCAAAACAAAAAGTAAGCAGGTTAGGGGTTTTGTCGATGCATTGATTCATTTGAAATCACATCTCTTGTCCCTCTGTTTGGGTTAAAAAGTCAAATCTTTGGATAAATTAATGAGATCTTTGATTTTTGTTTTGTTTATTGTGAAAAGAGATACTCCCCCACAAGGCATGGACTAGGACTCTTAATTGATCTAGTCCCTTTATAGTGGTTCGATTAGATGACCAATTAAAATCTGATTTGTGGAAGGAATAATCTTCCCAAAGACGTCGATCAACGCATTTGATTGGCTGACCAGTCAAAAAGAAGTAGAATACGAAATGATCTGTGATTGGTCAGCCAATCGGGAATATTTGTTCGCAGAGGACTCCTATATAAAAATAGATATATTTAGGGTTATACGAGAAAATATATCCGACGTCCAAACCTCTTCAGCAAAAGCCTCACTCGCCGAAAAAGTGAGTAACATAGAAAGACTACACTAGCCAAATACCTCAATTGTCTGTCTCTCAAATACTACGAAAGTGACACTATATTCATATATATATATATATATATATATATATATATATATATATATATATATATATACTATTGTTACATTATTATCTTTCAATAGATAGTTGTTAATTGTTAACAGAGAGTGGGTACAGAGGGAGTTGATAAACCAACTAGCTGGAGACGCATGAGTTGGCCACGGAACTTAGGCCACAATCAAGTACCGTGTCTAGCAAAGGAAAACAGTAAAGAACCCAATCTGTCCAACTGTTTATCCATAGCAGGGGAGGGAGCGGATAGATTCATGCCTTTTGCAAGGGAATTAGCGTGAAGTGAAACGCAAACAACCTCGTCCATGATTTGAACTCGAGTCACCGACTTTATTTCCGATAACGATGACCATTTTGCTTAGTGCACCTCCACAGTAGTAGTTGCCGTAGTAACTCTCTCTCTCTCTCTCTCTGGTTTAACGTTGTAAGGTCGTTAGCTGGTAGACATTGTCAGTCGTAGACAATATTGAATAGAAAATGTGAATAATCCATTCCACTGTATGTTAATTCGTTTCAAAACTAACAAAAGATCAGACCGGAAGTTAAACAGTAAGCAGAAGGAATGTTCTTGAGTCAACCAAAGAAGTACCAAATATTAAATACAAGACTGAAATCTGTGAGAAATACAAGGAATATTCCAGAATCGAAGAAAGAGTAACAACCTTTGAAAATTTATGAATATTTTATTTCATATCGAACTTTTTCTCCAGCAATTAATTTAATTTTTATTAAAGATTTAATCAAATGTATAATGTTTCATCATCCAATATTGTTTTTGTTTATTATAAAGTAGTGTAACAAGATACGGTCACCGGACCATAATCTTTTGCAGTGAATATGGGGACGATGCAATTTTGATTTCATTACATTAACTAAGTGATCTGCGAAACGATCTTGTTAAGCATCGGTAAGATTATATATATAATAAAAGAAAATAAAATGCAAATAGATGGTCAAAAGTACCCGCACTTAGACTACACCAGTACAGACTTTGATAAGTTTCTAAACAGTCTTACTTGTGACATCTTTTGCTTTCCAACAAGAAAAGACGAATGAAAACTATACACCAAATCCTTGTCTGTTTATTTTCAACAAAATATGCCTACAATATTATCTGCTGCATAAATACACAGACACACACACACTCACATAGATATATGTTATTTCTTGTTAAAACAGGTTGCACTTACAAAAATTGATAAGTTAAAAACAAAGGAACAAATATTTAGGGTCGAATCATGATTGAGGCAATTGTTCATTTGCCAATGATCAGGGTTCGAGTCCAGACACGAATTTACATGTTATACATACGAAACAGCAAGATCTGTCTGCCCAAACGTACGTTAATTACAAACGATTTTAAGAATAAATATATGGCCATAAAACGTTACACACAATAAACATTTGTTTCAAATAACAAAAAAAAAAAAACATAAAAAATTGTAAAATCTAAAAATTGATTACTTTTTTAGAAGATTAAAATGAACTGCTTTTCCTGATTTTAAAGTCGAAGAACAGTTTTCCTATTTGCACTTTTCTCCATTTAACCTTGTGTCGTACAAAGCTAAGTTTATTCAATTTATTATTAAATGTTGACTGTTCATGTTTCAAGGATAAAACAATAAAAAAAAAACTGTCGTTAAACGTCTGAACAATAAACGAAAGAGAGGCCACCTATTTTACATAAAGGTCGAAGCTACTAATAAACTCAAAACAATAACATATGTGAGACAGCTGCAATCTAAAATTATAAAAACAAATGACAAATATTTTAATCTTATTTTTTGTAATTTTGTTTAGGTTTTTATTTTTCTTTCAAGTTTCCACTTCCCAAGGACAAATAATACCATTAGTATATCAGTAATATAGTAACACTGAATAAATGGAAAGAAAGTCAATATAAAAGTATTGATAAACATCTAAACAATATATATATATATATATATATACTGGTAGTATTTTAAAAAAAAAGAATGCATAAACATGTCCCAATAGCTACAACTATACATACATTTCCATGAACAAGCAATATGTCGAAGAGGTGCAAAATTGCAAAAGACTTACGAGATAAGAATAGGCAGAAGAATAATAGATTTCCCGTTACATGGTAGGGTCAGTGACTACGTTTCTACTATTCTTGACAAAAGACAAAAGAGGCTGAGATTTTTTTACGTGACCTCCAACTGGTCATGTAAAATATCAAAGGGATATAGTTCCTTGAAGGTGTACGGGCAAAAAACTACAAGCGACATTAATATTTGTCGACTTTACCAAGGCCTTCGATTCCATTCACAGAGGAAAGATGGAACAAATCCTACTAGCGTACGGCATACCTAAAGAAACAGTAGCAGCAATAACGATTCTCTATAGAAACACCAAAGTAAAAGTACGATCACCAGATGGAGACACGGAATACTTCGACATTGTAGCAGGAGTACTACAAGGAGACACGCTGGCCCCGCACCTCTTTATCATTTGTCTAGACTACGTACTTAGAACATCGATTGATAAAATCAGAGAGAATGGCTTCGGGCTGACGAAGAAAAGAAGCAGAAGGTACCCCGCAAAAACAATTACAGACGCCGACTACGCCGATGACATAGCGATACTGGCAAATACACCCGACCAAGCCGAAACACTATTGTATAGTTTCGAACGAGCAGCCGCAGGCATAGGCCTCTATGTTAATGCACACAAAACGGAATATATGTGCTATAATCAAAAGGGGGACATCTCCACTCTAGACGGAACCCCTCTTAAACTAGTAGACAAATTCACTTACCTAGGAAGCAGCGTCGAATCAACTGAAAAGGACATCGTCACGAGGTTAACGAAAGCATGGACAGCTATCAATAGGCTATCGACTATATGGAAATCAGACCTAACCGATAAAATGAAACGCAGTTTCTTCCAGGCAGCGGTCATATCGATACTGCTATATGGGTGCACTACATGGACTCTAACAAAACGGCTCGAGAAGAAGCTAGACGGCAATTACACAAGAATGCTGCGTGCAATCTTGAACAAGCCCTGGCGGCAACACCCCACAAGACACCAACTGTACGGCCACCTGCCTCCTATCACGAAAACTATTCAAGTTAGACGAACCAGACATGCAGGACACTGCTGGAGTAGCAGGGACGAACTCATAAGTGATGTACTCTTATTGACCCCCACACATGGCCGTGCAAAAGCAGGACGACCAGCACGAACATACATTCAGCAGCTATGTGAGGATACGGGATGTTGTCCTGAAGACCTGCCTGGGGCGATGAACGACAGGGAGGAGTGGCGAGAGAGGGTCAGGGATATCCGTGCTACCAGCGCGACATGATGATGATGATTATATCACAATAAATTTTCAGTTCACACTTTTATCAACATTGCTGATTTTGGTAAGTCAGTAAATTCATCTTGCTAATTTTCAAGCATGGTGAATTTGCGTCCCACTGGGAACCCCACTTGTAAGCAAAAAAACAAAGTAGATAATTTAGAGTATTTACCATACCGCGACTGGTCATATTACTGCTGTCAGATACCAAACTAAGGGTCCGCATCATGATATTCTATTCAGCTGAATTTAGTACAACAATTAGCTCTCCGCAGGGAGACTGTCTTTCTCTTGAACTCCTCACTGCTGTTCTGTCGTCTCAATGAAGATGCTCTACACGTGTAAAATAATTAGGGATGAGCGGGTTAAAAATAGAAACGTATTCGCAGCGAATCAACAACTAGTTCTGATTTGCAGAAGGGAACTCAAATGAAAATGCTATAAGGCAGTGGAGACTGGAAAGAGTTAGTTGGCGACCGTACGCGACGAGTCAGTTGAACACCAGTCAGTTGAACACCAGCCACGACGATGTGAAGATGACAGCTCCAAAAAGGAGTCCCACACCCAGACGCGAACTTGTGAAGACGGACCCCACGAGGAAGCACGTGCAAGAACTAAAATAGAAAACGAAAAAAAAAAAACAAGGTCTATCTCTGCCTTCTTTCTCCTCCCGACATTTTGTTTCTTTTTATCTAGCCGACGCGGTCGACTCCATTTTCATACACTGTTTCTCGCTTCCCGACGCCTACTAAAAGTGTAGAAGCGAATAAACTTTTGTATTAGGGAACCAAGACGGGGCTTTTGTGTGTTCGTCACTTTTTCTAACGGTGAGGTTATCACGAGGTCCTATTGACACTTAAGATGAGGCGCTACACGCATAAATTCGTTCGACGTGGTGATGTGACACGATGTGAGGTTAAATACTTAATTAATATGTAAAAATTAAAATTTATGAAATATATAAAAATTAGTATATAAATCTCAAAAACAAAAAGATCCTTAAAATAAGTATCTTTCTGTTCAAGGCTCAAATTGACCTAAAAAGCTGGTTGATTGTTCCTAAAGGTCAGTTAAGTGCTTGACAATTGTTTTTGATTTTAAAGGTCATCGAATTTATTCGATTTTTCGTTTGTCATCTAAATCCATTGGTCACAATGATGAGACGGGTCATTTCGTAAAACATATTTTTTCTAGTCCTTGTCTTAAAGGTCAATGTCAAAAGGGAGATTTAATTTTGTTCTACCCTAAAGGTCAGCTGAGAACGGCTCATCCAGTCAGGTAAGGCTGAGAATTTTTAGTTCAACCACATTGCTCTGTTCCCATTGGTCAAAGAATCTAAAAAGGGGTTTCCTTATACCTGTAAGATATGACCCTGAACTATGATTGGGTGACCAATGGGAATATGACTTCTAATTATCTCTTATTGGACAACCAATCAGAAAACATTTTAGTCCAGATTTTGATCTATAAAAAACGGAATGGTAAAACGAATCATCAGAGAGGATTAGGAAACTCAAGTCTGCCAAAGAAGCATCCCTTCCATCCAGGACCCGAGTCACTCCAAAGAATCTAAAGACTTTTTTTTTTTTAATTCTAAGTCCCTGACTTCAAAAACATTTGCATCATACCGACCGCACCTCATCGTCACTCTTCCTCTCTCGATATTCTTTCTTCTTTTTGCCAGGGAAGCAAACATTGTTTGCTTATTATTTATTGTCTCATAAACTTGTTTCAATAAAAACTATCTTTGTTATTTGTTAACAACGGGTTTTCTGTATTCTTTGTGTTGCTAGACAATCTAGCCACCTCGTATCACCTGACCGTCAGAAGAAGATCCGCCTGAATTGTGTAACCCCGCCTTCATGGATCTTTCAAACACAGGTGTAGGCACGGAAGGACTTAACAAAGCAAGCAGTCGGAAGTAAATGAGGTAGTCACGAACACAACAGCCACAACAACAAGTAATGTGACTTGTAGTCACACCACATTGGGCACTATCACTAGCATAGTACCACAGTGATACAAATGTATATTAGTGATAATAACACAAATGTCTATTGAGACCGTACCGGCAAAACTTCCATTTGAACACCGTAGCGATGCAACCTTCTATTTGTGTCACGTAATGTTATAACCGTTTATTTGGGGTGTAACGGGACACGTGACCTGATCTGCCAATATATGGAATAGATAGATCATGTATGACTTCATTGATGAGGACAGGAGGGTACTTAAAAGACTCTTCCTCATAGCAATAGAAGTATTAAGAGACGTGAACTTAATTACGAAAGAGGATAAAACTGAGTTCTCTCATGTTTATCTCTCGGACATACACAACCTAGTTGAAAATGAGACATCCCTTTGAGGAGATGAAAACTGGAAGAAGAAAAAATTCTTGGATCAATACTCTGCAGCTCTTCTGACAAAGCGGCACGTTGTGCAATGAGGAACATTGTTTTTCGGTATTTCTGAGAGATATGGATCCGCAGATCCAAAATTGCTCTAACAAAGAGACTGCGACTACATGATGAAATATGTGTGTCTTTAATAACGTACAATTGCTGCAGGTGGACAGTTCCAAAGGCAGCTATTGAAAAGTTTGATGCTTGCCATTGTAAACATCTGAGACCTATTATTAGACACCTATAGTCAAACAGCCTAATTTCCAAGCAGGCTCTGTACAAGATTTGCAACACCGTTCCAATATCAACAAAGGTAGTGGATGTCCGAAGAAACAGTTGTACAAAATTCCTTTGTATTTTCTATAACAGGGTCCAACAACTACCGAACTCAAAGAGGCCGCCACAACATTAATTTGCTTGATAAACAGCGGGTAGACCTCGAAAACGCATGACTGGAAACCTCAAGATCTGGTAAGCGGCTAAAGAAGCTAAGGAACTTCACAAAGGAAAAGACAGAGTGTCTTCAAATGAAGAAAGACTGAATGTGAATGTTCCAAACTACAATAGTGACAGAATACTGTAAACACACACACACACACACACACACACACACACACACACACACATAACGTAATGCGATGACTAACAAGCTAACCTCTTAGACCATTCTGCTTATGTAGTAACTTTAATGGCCACTGGCTGCTTAATTATTTAGGCTTTGTGCAAGAATGAAGCGTCCTGATTTCGTACTATCCACTGAAAGGAAAAGACTACCAGCTGACCAACATACAGAGTGTATCCCTAAACTACGCTAAAAAGACAACAGCTTGGTCTATCCTCAAATATCTACGACATATATCAAAGTATAGTGCAACGCCTACGTGACTAAATACGAAAAGTGTGAGATTAGGGTCAGAACTTGCCATCTGCGTTAAGTAAAAGACAATACTTTATAAATTATTTTGGGGTCAGCGAAATTCAATATATTCTTTTGATCGTCCGGTGATCGAAGAGAAAGAATCAATAACAAATATTTTAAACACAGGATTATTCTTTGGACATTCATTTATCTAAAAGTCGAGGAAAGGGAATTCTGGAGTTCTCGGTTTCTTTTCCCGACAGTATGGAGTCATAAGTCTTCGGCATTGGTTTGGTTTGATTTGGTTTTATGGCTCATCAAACATTGTAGGTTATTTAATGGCAAATCCATTTCTATACTTATATACAGTTCTATTCCAAACAATTCAGTTCAGTATAAGAATAGTTGTTTTGTTCACACACAGTTGAATGTCAAAACAGTTCTATTTCAAACGATTCAGTTGAGCATAAGTTTACAGTTTAAATGTCATAACAGTTCTATTTCAAACAATTCAGTTTAGCATAATTACACAGCTTAGTTCTATTTGATCCACAGATAGGACCCTATAAGGTGCTACCGCTCCGGGTCAGAGTGTACCTGAAAGTGATGACAATGAAAGGGTAGTCCGCATTCCACAAAGCTCCAACATTACAGGAACCTCAGCATTAGATTGTTTAGTCTCATATCCAGGACACTTGTTGGGCGGGGATTATTACCGCTCTGCAGAAAAGCAGTCAGTGTATTCTACAGCCCCAGCCGACTGGGCAATTTTCCGCATTCGAGTAGATTTGACATGTTGAGACAAAGTGTTTCGTCCAGTATCTTATGTTCTTCAACTCTACGGGTTTGAACGGGCTTTCTCGGGTTCTCCACTGGTCTGGTTTAGTGATTTCGGAGTAACGCGCGCACGCGCGCGCACACACACACACACATTCTTTCTCTCTCTCTCTCTCTCTCTCTCTCTCTCTCTCTCTCTCTCTTTCTCTTTCTCTCTCTCTCTCTGAACTCCAAGCTCCTTCTGAACCTGCTGCTCTACCAATTTCCGGCTTGTATACATTTTGCCTTCCTAAATATGTGAATCACTATTTACAGTGAGACATTAGGCTTCGAGATTTCTCCAACTATAAATATAGCACCTCCTGTCGACAAACGATGCTGGCTTATCAAATAAGCATGATCACAATAACACGATGCCTTAAACACAGATCCCTCAACGAAACAATCACCGGTCAAATAAACCAACCCGCTAAATTGCTAGCTGCAAATATCAGATGATCACAACATAATACAATAGAACTGCATATTTTTACTGCTCATTCAAGTCAAAAGAGTTTATCAATATAAATCTGAAAGAAAAAAAATATCAAAGTGCTGAAGGGATCCTAAAAGGATGAGCAGCTGTACAAGGATCAGAATCTTGCCAGACCTTCGTCACTAATCGGAGTCTACCTTCGTGTAGACATTCCATTAATTGTTTTTCTCCGGGACAGATTGCCCTCTCAAGGCCAGAGATATCAACCAGTCTTATTATTCTATCCGAATCTGAGCTTCGTACAGGCGGGTTCATGCCTTTCCCAAGAATATTAGTGTAGAGTGAACACAGACAGGTTCAGCCGGAATTCCAACTAAACTCGCCGCGTCCGTTTGCAGCATCAATCAACATGCTCAGACGCACCAGCAGGAAATGCAAATTTTAACAACTACAGATATGAAAAAGTCTTGTTTCATATTTTAAATCTGTTGTTGATCAATTCCAATTCATGGATGAAAATAGCAGGAAGTTTCCCGGTTCTCTCTCTCTCTCTCTCTCTCTCTCTCTCTCTCTCTCTCTCTCCATCTTTTTCAATTATTTCTCTTGGTAAGTCTTTTAGACTGCGTCCTATGACCGTACAGAACTGATGTAATAATTCTTTACAAGTCGACTGGTGTGTCCATGTGTCGGAGTCCATAAGAGAACGT
This sequence comes from Sepioteuthis lessoniana, assembly GCA_963585895.1. NCBI lineage: Eukaryota > Metazoa > Mollusca > Cephalopoda > Myopsida > Loliginidae > Sepioteuthis > Sepioteuthis lessoniana. Next base: position 158,556,489 of record OY757904.1, on the reverse strand, counting down.
CACTTCATCCTTGCTTTTTCAGCAGTGCTACACATGTCTTGTTTGTCTTATGTGAATAGTTTGTGAAATGGGAGGAAGGTATCCGTACAGCTGCTGTTTTGTGTGGTGTTGCTTCCTGGATTTGTTCACAACAGCACGCAGCACTCTTGAGTAGTACCCATCTAGCTTTTTTTTAATGCATTTGTTCAAAGTCAATGTGGTGCATCGATATATTAGTACGGACACAGCTACAGCTTGGAAGAAATATCGTTTTATTTTATCAGATTTATTAAATTTCTGTATATTCGATAGCCTCTCATTAGCATTCCACGCCATCACTAGGCGTATGTTGACACCACTTTCGGTAGATAAGTTGTTGCTGTCAAGGTGTGAACTGGTCAACTAATTTTAGAGGCTTACTACTAAGAGTGAAGATGGCTCCTTTTTGTTTAAAACATGTGTACTCGATTTTATTTGCATTCATGTTGAGGCCAATGCCCCCCCCCCGCTGTTGCTTGCTCAAGGCTATACAGCAAAGATTCTGACTGCTGGTGTATTTGCAATAAGCATTAGGTCATCGACGTAGTCTGTGTATGTCATAGTTTTTTGCAGGATATCGTTTACTTCTTGTCTTTTTCAATGTGAAATCATTTTCTTTTATCCGATTTATGATGTTAATGTATCTCTTTGCAAGACTCTGGCGACAATGTCGAAGAAATCCACGTCTCTATCGAGTGAGTGAAACATTGCTTTCGTGTTTTTGTAAAGCATTACTATAACAGTAACAGTTTCTTTAGGAAGACCATATACATGTAGTATTTGCTCCATTGTTAACGTGTGTATGGAATCGAATGCTTTGGAGAAATCTTCACTGAAATAAGAAACACTGGCGAGTCAATCAACAGTATTCTATAATTGTATCATGGCCTTGTGTCACACCTTTTGCTGAAAAGCCGTCAAATTTCAATCATTCTAATCTTGGCTCAACCCTGACTTTTCAAACAATTCATTTCTGTGAATCCCAAATGTAAATTAAAACAATGACCTTTTCAAAATTATTATGTTTTAATAATTCAAACTTAACTATCCAGAATTTGTGTTGAGGACAACTATTTAATGATTCTTATGGTGACACTTTTTTCATACAACTTTATCAAAAGTAATGTAGTTCCCTTTAAGAAATTATCCCCATAGTTAATCTAAGTATTTAATTTAATTTCACCTGTCAACCTTTGACACTAATCATAGTGCTATAGTAAGAAACAAATTTGATACTCTTCAGAAAATATCTGAAACACATACTCCGAATGACGAATATGAAAATTTTGTTCCTACCCACATGGAAGCAACAGTAGAATGCATACCAACCAAACCAAAAACCAATAGTAGAATCCCATGGGAGTTACAAGAAGTTAAAAAAAGCATCCTTATTGAAAAAAAAAGCCCAACAAATGCTAATGTGTAGAAACTTTATAAAACCCACCGAGAAGTAACATAGCAAAAAGAGCAATTAGAGAACATTCAAGGTCAAATTAATAAAATAAGAAATTCGGAAAAGAACAATGATGAAAAGTAGGGGATACTATAAAGTGAGCGGAGGAAAAGCATCACAAAATCTAAACTTTAAGTTGATAGCAACAAAAAAAAAATACTTCACAAGTAGAAAGAACATTTCAAGAATCTGCTCCAAAACCCTTCTATGATCCCTGACAAACTTATCCAAAAAATCATTCATAACTAATTAGACATGAAACTCGGAGGAAGAACTTGACGCAGTATTAAAACAAAATTAAAAACAAAAAAGCGGCCAACTTCGATGATATACCTCCTGAAATATGTAAACAAGAAAATTTGACGACATACATCTTCGATTATACAACGCAGTCTATAAATAAAGCTTAATAGAGAAATGGATAAAAGGTTGCATCCTTCCGTTCTCCAAGAAAGTCGACTTCGGGATTACAAAGAACTACAGAGGTATAAAACTTGCTTCTACGGCTACTAAGTTTTATAATGCCGTTTCTCAATCGTATCAGAACGAATTTCGAAGAAATCGCTGCACCATCTTCCAGATAATAATCGACGAAGTACGAGCAAAGAAATTCAGAGTAACTGTAATATTTGTAGATTTCTACAAGGAAGCAAAGTAACTGGAAGTAAATAAAATTAGATAAAATTAAAACACTCACATACTTTTCAGAATTTCAGACGGAATAAAAAATCTTACTCATATCTGATTTTGAAAAAAGTAAAATACAGTTATCTATTATTACATAACTGAAAACCTTAAGAAGAAAACATAATTTAATTTTATCCGAAAGAAAAAGAAATGCATAAATAAATAAATAAATAAAATGTGGAGATGGAAAAACGAAAAATATTCTCGAAGAAAGGTCAACAAGACGAAAAGACAAATCGGTTATCACTTGTTCTCCATATCAAGAAGAAACAGACACATTGTTAGAAAAAAATCCCACTCGTCTATTTTGAATGTTACAAGTTCTTCAAACCGGTAGGAATCATATTAAAACATGTGGAATGATTTTCTTCGTCGATGAAGAAAAAGCCTTTGTGCATCTATGATTGATCGCTATCCAGTTTCAGACAGTTTTGCTTAGTCCCAAAATATACTTCTTCATTCTTCACCGTTCAGGTAACAACTCATTTTTTTTTGGTTTTTTGCTTGCCCAAGTCTTGCGTCTGATTGCCCCTCGAACCTTAAACGAGAGTTTATGTAGAGGAACCTTTAACCATTTCTTTCTCAGTCATCATATTTACCCAACCTCTCCGCTCGGGCAGGATATGACACAAGGTCAATTTTTAAGCGGAGTTTAACAGGTTTGAATTCAGAGTTTTCCTTCTCCTAGACGAGTTGCCTCACCAAGGCTGAAGAACCTAGTCTGCCCTACTATTTACCCATAGCTGGAGGGAGAATAATTGGATTCATACCTTTCCCGAGGGTATTAGTGCTATGTGAAATGCAATCAGTCCAGGATTTGAACTCGTGTCGCCGTGTCCAATTCCTGCGACGATAACCATTACACTACGGGCACCTCCTTCTCAGTCATGTCCACCATAGAGATTGAGATCCTTATTGTTTTGCTGCTATCATTTTATTATTTTATTGAAATTTAGCTTCTTAAATTTATTCATGTTTAGGTTACAAAATGCCATTCTTTTATATGGAACAATTGATGATTTTCAGTTATTTAAAGAGCCAGACTTGAAAGTAAAATCAGTGGCTCATGCTACTGATGCTTTTGATCCTGTAAGACATTTTTCCTGATGTGAATTGCTGGTGAGGAATTTGTTAATTATTATCTCTTTCTATCTCATTTATCAGCCACTTTATTATAGGAATATAATAGGAATATTAATAGGAATATTCTTATACATAAAAATCAATCAAAAACTAATTTAAATCTTAGAACAAAGTTTTTTGCAATAAATTTAGAAATATATACTGGCCAGAATAACAAGTTTTCTTTTGAAATAACCGACACCGACAAAGGTATTAAGAATATTAAAAAATTATATTAACATCTATTTTAAGTTTGATTGTTCGTTTTAAGCATAACATTTTCATAAACTTTTTATAAGAATTGAAGAAACATTTAAACAAGGTTAAGTTTATAATTGTGTCAAGATGTTTTTCTTTTAGTACGCAAATTTGTGACTAATTTCTTAAATAAATTATTTCGGAAACTTGTTTCATATTGAATCCTTAAAATTGCGGGAAAATAATGCACTATTCAAACGTCAAGCAAAGAGGACAAGGAAAAGATTTTTAGATGATTCAGATTTGTATTATTCATTCGTAAGAAATGGACTCGTTGACCCGATTCCAAATCTGCGATGAAACGATATGCATTTCGTATAATGCAAAAACTTTTCGGAAAGGTATTAATCCAACAATTCCCCGCCTCGAATTATCGATAAATACTCAGACAGACGGGACATTTTGATCTTGGCATAACAACCGGTCAGAGAGAAGAAAAATTCTTCAATTCAACACAGTGGTACTCGCTTAGAAAAATTAACCTTGTGTCTTGTCTTCTTGGTGGACGGGTTAGGTAAATACGTTCATCGTTGATTAGTTTATCCAGAATTTTAATAAATACTCTTTAGTTCTCCTCTCAAATCCGATTGTTGATAACCTTGTCAAAATGGAGATTTTTTTATCATTTTAACCAATCACTACCATAAAAGTTACATTTCTGTTAGATTGGAATTCTGATTTACAAAGAAATGTCTTAAGATATCTTTACAATTTCCATTCACTTGTATTAAGGATCCTGATGGCAATTTTTTTCAAGACTTGGGACAGGTTTTTTTCTTTCAGTTTATTTCTGAAATGACGGCTGGGGAAGGGGTGTCCCGTTAGGAATCTTATAGTGATGAAATATTTTCTTTAAATGTTTCTCGTATAAAAATCTCATATCTGTTTTTTGTAAAAATTGGTTGCATATTTTTAACAAACTATCAAAAATAAATAAGTCAAAGCGATTGTAATTTATTCCTAAAAAATCGTTTCAAAGGCAATCAAACTTCTTTTTTTCCATATGTATAGGGATTAAAAAGAAAAAATGTAAAAAGTAAAAGTTTCCCAGGAGGCCTCTGATAGGAAACGCCAAGGAGAAATTCTTTTTCAGTAAACTTTTATCACTTCCACTGGACGAACCTTTTCCTCTCGGCTACTAATGGGTAGTGCACGTGCACGCTAATTCGGGGGGTTCAGCTGCAGGTTGGATCTTCTACAAGCGGCGACCCCTGCTGGACGTATCCACAGAACACATGACGAACTGTGGATCTTGTAATTGCTGAAAATTCAATAATAAACTTCGACGCCTTGTCTGGGAGAAACGCGACTATTTGTATTGGTTCAGAAAAACCTTTTCATCAGAGAATAGGCGAAAACCCCCAAATAAAGTTTGAGTTTAAGAGTATCCCTGTCTTTATCCTTCCGCCCTTAATTCTCTTACAGCTTCTATGGACAAAAGAAGACAACAAGTGAATGTGGTAAGTAGAAGAAAAAGGAGTCAGATACGAACTTCAGAATTTACTAACAAACCTACAATTCACCACTACCACGAAAAAGAAACTTCATATACTCCATATATGATGAATAAGGAAGGAAAAAGTAAGTAAACTTCTTATGTCAGGAAGTTATACTAAAATACATTCAACAAGGTTTTCGATTAAGAAAAATATCATCTTGAAAATTGAGGCTAAAATGAACTAGATAATTTAAATTTACGTAAAGAAAGAAGAAAATAGATAATTTTAAAAAGTATTCAATTTAAAACATCCGATAATTACTTAGTAAACTGCGTAATTATCGGATTTTAATTTATTTATTGTTGCTTGTTCGTAGAATTTGAGAAGGCTTAGGCAATAGACCCGTGTCATCATTTGAGGATTCGATTCTCAATGGGTACTCCATATTTCAGGCCTTATGCCAAACTAAGCTAATCTTAGTAAATGATAGCAAAGATTATGTGTGTGTATATGTGTGTTCCCTTTCTAAAGATTTAACTTTTAGCATAGGACTCAATTTTTTAATATTCTAATCCTATTTCGCCGGTCGCCCGGGAGACTGGGGTTCAATCTCAGGTCGATTCATACCAAAAACTCAAAAAATGGTACTTGATACCTCCTTGCTTAATACCCAGCATTATAAGGTACGTTTCAAGAATAAAGTGGAGCAACCCAAGGAAAGGAGTAGCGCCCTCCCCTACACCTCGGTGTAGTAGCTATTGAAAAGGGAGCTTTCGGGTAGTCCTCGACTACATATTAAAAATCTGTTACTTGGCAGGAAGGGGGTCATTTGCGCTGACTTCCTATGCAAACCACAATCATTACCCCTATCACTAGCTCCATCATCACAACCATCAGTACATAAGTTTTCTTGTTTGTTTTTGTGTTATTTTTTGTGCTTTTTATTGTTGTTGTTGTTGTTTTTGCTGGGTTTTTTTTTACAGGGGCCGGGTTTTTTTATTTTTTTATTTTCACTTATCTTTAACTTAGGAAAAATTAACCACATAATTATAAAGTTCTTTTTTTTTCAATTATATGTTCTTACGAATGCAAATATTCTGAACTAAACTTTTTTTTCTGTTTCCCTTCAGCTTTCAAAAACATTCGGTGTCCTGCATTTAATGGAAAATTTTATTTTAAATTAAAACGTTCCTACCGAAACTTGTACGATAGCAAAATTGTGGCGCCATTTATTCACATCATCGATTAATATGAACTTACATCCCTCTTTCACGGCTTTCGAGAGAACATTAATTCTTGATTTATTTAATGATCATGAAATCAATTATAAAACAGATTTATTTATTTAATTCATATTATGATTAGCCACTTTAGTACATGTACTGCCGAGGAAAGGTCCTTAAAGAAAATTAAATACAGAATCATTAAGTCATTCATTCACGAAAGTCTCCAATATTTTGTTCTTAACTTTCAGAAAAAGCAAATTAGAAAATAGGAATTGTCTCGGTAATTGACATTAGTAAAAGAAACAGAGAAAACGTCACAAAATGAGACTATTACGTTCACTTTTGGGCAAATACCCTTTGGAAAGGTATGAACCCCCTTATCCTCCCAGCAATGGGTTAAATAGTACCACTACTATTCTTCTAGGAGAATAGCTTTGGCATTGAATAGCCTACAAAGGTTGATATGCCATTAAATAAAGTAACAATAGACAAAATTGGACCACACTTATTCCCTTGAACGAAATAATGTAGGCAAAGTTGTCATTTACTTAGCTTAGTTTAGCACAGGGCCACTCAGTGAGAATCGAATTCAGTGACAATGGTTTACAGGCATAGCATGTTAACAGTTACGTCATGCAAGGTAGCCAGGGAAAATAACTATTTGTCGCTCATTTGAAAACATAGTTCATTCATTGAATGATAATCTGGATTGCTGCAAGGATGTCTATTGATACGCCATAGAAGGTTCAGATATCGATATGTTTTGATATTGTTTAATGAGTTTTGCTTCCTATCGACCTATCGATTGTCTTAATTTTTGATTTTGTATCAAAACAATTACTGTTAATCTACCTTGTCAATGGGCTTAGAATATGCTGAGTGTATTTTCGGCTAAGTGGGGTAAGACCTCCACACACAAAAAAAGGGGCGTCCTGGGTATGACACTAAACTACATTTGATGGTGAGGCATCTGTTCTGGAGTCTGGAGTGAGTGGAGTACTCTTTCATTGCCATTACTCCCTGGTCCTCTCTGCCCCGGAGTAGTAGTATTTGTTAAGGTCCCATCAATGACTCAAATAGTTATTTGAAAACTGTTCGTAATTCATTGGAATACTTGATGCCATATAAGTGTAAATTGTTTCTTTTAAGAATAGTTACTTGAAGTAGTAATTCTTTATTCAGGATTATTATCAATTACTTCAAAGCATAAAACTCTGTGCAAACAAATGACTATTATTAAATAGAAATATTTACAGGAAACCATAATTATTAGTATTAGGTAGGAATACTTGAAACCATACAAGAGTATTCAAATTATTTGTATTAGATAAGAATACTTGTAACTATACAACTGTGAGCAAATTATTTGTATTGGACAGAAATACTTGATATATATCGGTGGGTAAATAAATTTCTAAATAAACAATTCCACAAAAAATGTAAATATGATCGTACAATGTACACGATTCCCTAACCTCTAGGCATAAAATAACTCTAGATTGGTTGACATGCCATTAAAATCAATCAATTACAATTGATCAATAGATATGAAAATCACTGTTTGAAAAAATTATAAAAATATTGCGTCTCATAACTTAGAAAATTTCGGAATGTTGAGAATGTGTGTGTGTGTGTGTGTGTGTGTGTGTGTGTGTGTGTGTGTGTGATTCTCCGGTCCACTCAGACTTGCATGTACACTGTCATTATACAAATTTGTGACCTTCAGAAGCTTAAATTGGAGCTACAGTTGTAGTTGGCCTTTCATATCAAAACCATTAGTCATTTTTCGTTGTTTTAGTTTTCTTTTTTTTTTCTCCTACCAAACTGTCAGATATCCTAGGTGTTATTTTTTGATTGATTGGCTAACTCGCCTCAGGCACAAGTGACCAGGTTTTTTTTTAGTCTTTTGCAAAATCGGAACAAGTTCATTTTTATCATCTTAGTTATTATTCACTAGGTAAATTCGCCATGTGATATGCCCGAACGTGACTGTTAAAAACTGGTGTTACCAAACAACCAACAAACCCAAGCGCTTATGACCCATAAACACGTCATGAGCACCACGTGACGCCCAGAGGATGAGAAGGCCATTTCAGAAGAACAGCCGCCATCCGCCTTTTTTTATGGACACGTGACAGCCTTCACGAAGACCTTCACCGAGTTTTAGCTTATATTAACTGTGTGAATGGGTAACAGATGTGTTTGTATGCATCAATCGACCCGCCCATGGTCGAAGGAAAATGTGTTTATCGGAAGAGAGCGTGTGAACTTATCAAATTTTAAATTCTCTCTCTCTCTCTCTCTCTCTCTCTCTCTCTCTCTCTCTCTCTTAATTTTCTTTCACCCTCTCATTTCTATCTTTCTTTCAGTGTTTACCCTTTATATATATATATATATATATATATAAATTTTCTCTTTCACCCTCTTTTTATTTTTCTTTCAGACTTTCCCCTTTATTATCTCTCTCTCTTTCTTTCTCTCTCTCTTTCTCTCTCTCTCTCTCTCTCTCTTTCTCTTTAGATTTCTTCCTCTCACTTTCCTTCTCTAATCGAATTCTTTCCCGTTTGTAAGTCTTCTTTCTCTATCTCTTTTGATTTTTCTCCTTTTTCAATCTCTCCCTCACCCTACTTTCTCTCTTCCTTCTCTCTCTCTCTCTTTCTCTCTCTCTCTCTCTCTCTCTCTCTCTCATCAATTTATTTCCCAATTCCGATTTATCATTCTCTTTCTCTGAATTTTTGTCTATTTTTCAATTCTTACACCCCCTCTCTCTTAAATTCTTCCTCTCTCTTTTTCTTTCGACTTTCCGTTCTCTCGATTTCCGTCTTTCGATTTTTCATGTTTCTTTCTCTCTCATTAGATTGCTTCCCCCCCCCCATCTCTATCATCGATTTCTTTCCCTCTTCTGATTTTTTCTCCTTTTTTGACTCTTCTCACTTTTTAAATATTTTCTTTTACTCTCTTTTTTTTTCTCTCTCTCTCTCTATCTCTTTCTCTCTCTCTCTCTCTCTCTCTCTCTCACTAACACACACACTTTGAATTTCTTCACCTTTTTCCTCTTCAGGTTTCTCCCCTCTGCCTCTGATAAATGAGGAAAGGTCATATGAAAGAAAAAATAAAAAGATTGCATAAGATTTGCATGAGAGACAGAATGGGAGAGGACAGAGAGAGAGAGAGAGAGAGAGAGAGAAAGAGAATGGTGAGAGACGGTTTGAAGGTAACCAGGAAAAGTTTTAAGAGTTAGATTCTAATTGTGTGAGGATTAGATGATACTCTAATGAAAGTCCAACTTCAGTTTAAACCATTATTTTATCTATTTGTTTATTTGTTCTTTTTATTATCGGCAGAAGGAAGAGGTAAGTTGAGGGTGAAGATGGAGGGAGAGGAACGAGGAGCGAGGGTTAAGTGCAAAGTACCGGATGTGGAGGAGAAATGTGAGAAGGAAAAAGTGGGTGGTTAAAAAAATGAGGATTGCTGAGAAGAGAACCGCAAAAAGAGAGAGAGGGGGGGGAATCGGATCCTGACAGGTGAAAGAGAGAGAGAGAGAGAGAGAGAGAGAGAGAGAGAGAGAGAGAGAGAGAGAAAGGCTATTTGTTCTCTTCAGAGACCTTGACACTTTTCATTTTCGTCAACTCTGCCGTCGCCGCCGTCGCTGCCTCTGCCGCACCGCCACCACATTCAGGCATACATAGAAACAGACCAATAATCTGCGTAGAGGCGCGCAAACACACACACACACACATATACACATACACATTTCAAAGGGAGAGAGAAAGAAATACTCATCCTATTTCTCTTGCCTCTTCCTTTCTCATTAAAACTATTTTTCTACACTATTTTTTTCCACCTTCATTCCTCCCAGCAGCAACATACCAGTTAAACTTTTTATTGACTGAATCTAGGTTAGAAACGTGACGTTAACGTTTTAGTTGCAACATTCCAGGACGGTTAGGGAGAGAGTGTGTGAGAGAGAGAAAAAGAGTGCGTGTGTGAAAGAGAGAGAGAGAGAGAGAGTGAGAGGACTAATTTTAACTACCTAACAACTTGCTACTGACTTTTCGACAATGACGCATATTGGTATTTACTAAACTTAGCATATTTGTTCTGTCACGGGGTTACAGGTGCGTGGCACTTAGTAAAAGATCCTGTGACTCAGTCTCAGACCTAGTTAAAACTGATTGGCCATTAACAGTGACAGATTGTAAACTCTCCCCATTTTTTCCCGCTTAATTTTTGAATTTCCAGAAACAAATTTAGACTTAGGACTTCCGAAACAACCTGATTACGGTTCGGGAAATTTAATAACGATGAATTGTAACCCCGTCGAACCCGTTTATGATTTGTACATTGTAAATTACTATGAAAATCCTGTTAAGATATTTTCTTTTTCCTATTTTCGTTAATTAACTTTAAAATACTGTATAGCGGTTTGTAAGATTTTATTGATTGATTGATCGATTTTAACCACAGATCAACCCATTAAGGATTATTTTATGTTTATATCTTTCCGCAGTTGTTTTTTTTCTTTTTTTTGTCGTTGTTTCGTTGTTTGTTTGTTTTTTTTTTTGTATTTTTTTCATCATTATCAATATTCCTATCAAATACAAATGATTTCAACCCAGTTGTATGGTTTCAAGTATTCCTATCAAATACAAATGATTTCAACCCAGTTGTATGGTTTCAAGTATTCCTATCAAATACAAATAATTTCAACCCAGGTGTATGGTTTCAAGTATCCCGATTGAATACAAATAGTTTGCATACAGTTATGTGGTTTTAAGTTACCACCAATAATAATAATCCTTCGTAAATGATTGAACAGTTCCATTTCTGCTTGTTGCAGGACAGATAAATACGTCGATCCCGCAAACGTTTATAAATGAAGTGATTGATAGAGGATTAGACAAATGACAAGGACAAGTTTTAAATGCCTGGTCTTTATTGAGCGAATCATACACAAAAGGTGTGTATGGGTGGAGAATCGCTGTTGCTGTATAATGTCTGTATAGTTTCAACGGTCTTAAAACGTAGACTCGGCCGTCTAAAAATTCGTAGGTGTAGCTGAATGGTCAAGAATCTACAGACAGTCGAAGAGATTGGACGCATATGTTGCAGAGGCTGGATGATTTTATTCTATCCTTGGTCCACTGGAATGTGTCGATGTTGCCTCAGAGTACTGATGACAATCCAAGCAATTGTTGTCACTCGTGTACTGGAGTGCTATTGCACGATCTGGTCTGCTGCAACGGATAATGCAGATGTCTGCTGTTTGGTGATGCAGGTGTCTGCTCCTTGGTGATCCCAGAACGGGTGCTGCAGGTTTTCTGCAAGTCTAATTGGCTGCTGCGTCGTCGTCTCGTGGTATCTGCCAAGGGATGTAGTGGAGAGACCATAAGTAATCTTCAGAAGACTTTCTGAAATTAGCTCTTAAAATAGCTGATTTTAACTTTGGTAAATTAGCTCTGAAAAGAGCTGTTTGAAAGGACTGCGATGATTAATTGGGATCTAGCATCGACTACGGTGAGTTTGCGGTTGTGATCGGTTGAATTCCACGCCGGCTGCTGGCTGCTGGGAGAAGAACAGATCCCTTGCCTCTGGGTACGCATGCCCCACCGCTGGCTGCTTGGTCACTGTCTGCTGTGTTTATATAGTTGTAAATGGCTGCATATTTTATAGTTTGAGTGAAGGAAATTCAGTGTTACCAAAGACAAGAAGTCTCTCTTTTAAATATAAGTAATAATGTGATATCTCATTTTATAAACAAGAGGAGCTTTTGAATACCATGTATTTTATCTTGTAAGGAAAACTATCCAGGAGTCAGTCTGCCGAATTAGTTTATAACGAAAAATAGACTTTCTGATGGCAACGAAAATTCCACTCAATAAGTATGATGTTGTTGTTAGCTGACATCACAGATGATTTGGCGTTTTTTTATAACGAGGATTTTTTTGTTTTGAGTAGCTGTCAGGTTACGATAAGCTATCGATGGGATCCTAACAGGTACTTCTATTCTGGATTAGAGTGGACCTGGGAGTAATAGCAATGAAGAGTTAGTTCTCATTCCCCAGAGCTCCAGATCTGGAGCCTCACAATTAGATCCCGTTAAGTGTCAAACAAATAAACTTAAGAACTTTTATGGGTGTTGATATGTCATAATGAAAGAAAGCGATGAATGATATGAAGACGAAAAAGGGATATTTTGATTAAGAAATGATTGACCTTCAACTTGTATAACTAAAATTCGTCTTTCAGTTATATAAGCTGACAATTTTTCCTTTGAAGTCTTCCATTGATTGGTGATAGCAATAAAAATAATAAAAATAATAATCTAAGAGCACTTTTCTCTGCTTGCATTATGATTTTGTTTATCATACAACTAAAACTGGCATCATCTGTTGAATCTGACAAGAAAAAAAATCAGTAGCAAGAAAAATTATGTGCACATCGTGTTCTAGCTGAAAATCCATACCATTTGTACCCGTATATCATTCGACTTAATGAGACCTAAATTTTAGCCTACTATTCGCGAGATACAAACTTTGTGAGTGTAAATAGTTGGCCAAGGATTGGCCTAGGCTAACTGGAGCACCTACAATTTCCAGCTACTAAAATCAACAAATAGTGTTTGATAGTATCGAATGATACGGTATTCACATTTATGGGGCAGATGGAAGGGTTTTTTGTGGTCATGGTTTTTGTTGATATCGTTGAGAAATTCTGAGTTTTGTTAACTGACTCCTTTTCTTCTTCTAACCTCATTCAAGTATATTGAGGAATCATCTTCGCCAATTACAAGTTTGAGATCCTGTCATGTGTTCAGAGAGTATGTTTAGCAAAGGCTACTACGAGTAGGAGAGACAATGCGCTGCTAAGTTCAGGACTCTGTCGGCACGTGCGTTTCCTACTTGCAGTAGAGAGAAAAAGGTCCGTTCGGTCCGTTTTGGCATACGCCGATTTGTCAGAAGCCTCTTGGGAAAACAGTTACTTTTGCATTTTATTTATTCTATATTTTTCATACCATTGTTTTTTATTATTTCTTTTTAATACCCACACATTTTTATAGTCTTGAAATATTAAAATCTTTGGAAAGTAATAACATTTTACGAGAGGGGATATAGAAATAAATATAAATTGAATTTATTTATTAAATTTTATCAAAAATGTAATCAGCATTTTCAACGTGTGCAGCTTAATAAACACTAGGAAAAAAATTGTTTAGATGGGATTTTCTTCCACGTCCACCATATTCACCAGATTTTTATTTGTTTCGATCTATAGAATATTTCATTAATGGCCGAACATTCAGGAACAAAGAAAAACTTGGAAACGATCATTCAATTTTTTTCCCGGTTAACATCATAGATTTATTTAAATGTTGAATCGAAAATTTGCTTTGCAATTTGGCCGCTGCATTCATTGAGAATGAAGGTGATTATATAATTGGCATAATGAGTTGAGTGTTCGCCAATGGTCCGGGAGATCAGGTTTCAATCCCTGGTCGAGTAATACCAAAGACTCAAAAAAATGGTTGCCCAGTCGGCTGGGGCTATAGAATACACCGACTGCTTGTCCGCAGAGGGGTAAACCCCCCACCACCACCAATAAACAATCTGATGGTAAAGTTCCAGTAATGCTCGAACTTTGGGGAATGTGGAGTACCCTTTTATTGCCGTCGCTGCCGGGTCCACTCTGGCCCAGAGTGGTAGCACCTGATAAGGGTCCTCTTATCTATGGGATAAATAGAACTAAACCGTGGTTTGAGTTTACTGTTTTTTGCATTTAAACGGCGTATTAATGCTAAACTGAATTTTTAAAAATAAAACTGTTTTGACATTTAAACTGCGTACTTATGCTAATCTGAGTTGCTCGAAATAGAACTGTTTTGACATCTGAACTGTGTACTTATGCTAAACTGAATTATCTGAAATAAAACTGTTTTGACATTAACTCTGTGTATTGCCCAGTCAGCTGGGGCTGTAGAATACACCGACTGCACCTCTGCAGAGGGGTTAGACCCCCTCCAATGAGTGTCCTGGATATGACACTAAACAATCTGAAGGTGAGGTTCCAGCGATGCTGGAGCTTTGGGGAATACGAAGCACCTCTTCATTGTCATTGCTTCCAGGTCCACTCTGGTCCGGAATGGTAGTACCTGATAGAGCCCTATCTATGGGTTAGATAGAACTAACAGCATACTTATGCTAAACTGAATTGTTTGAATTAGAACTTTTTGACTAAACTGAATAGCTTGAAATAGAAATGTCTTTGATAATTAAACTGTGTACTTACATTTAAACTGCGTGCGTATGCTAAACTGAATTATTTGAAATGGAACTGTTTTTGACATTGAAATTGTACTTACGCTAAACTGAATTGTTTAATATTGAACTGTTTTGGCATTTAACTATGTGTAAAGAAAATCTATACTTATACAAAACTGAATTCGCTGAATTTTGACTAAAATGAATAGCTTGAAATAGAATTGTTTTTGACAGTTAAACTGTGTACTCATGCTAAACCGAATTGTTTGAAATAGAACTAATTAATCTTATAAAAATGGATTTGGCCTTAAATAACCTACAAAGGTTGATATGCCATAAAACCCAAACAACCAACCAATCAAAAAATGGTTTTTGATGCCGCCTTGCTTAACACTCAGCATTATAAGGTTAGGGTCAAGGGTAAAATGGAGTAATCCAGGGAATGGAGTAGCACCCTTCCTTACACCTCAGTGTTGTCGCTATTAAAAAGAGAGCCTTCGGGTCACCGTCGATGAAGGTCGCCAATTTTTATTTATAAAACTGATGATAATAATGAAAAGAATTTAACTCTGAGTTATTTTCATATCATTTCTAGCCAAACATAATTACTTTCCGAAAACCCTAATATATATAATTTGTCATTTTTTAACATTTCGGATTTGATTAGCAAATAAATTCTCTTAAAAACATTCCAGATCTTCATTCTTTTAAAATCTTACATATTTTGGGGGCATTTATGAATATATTTTACAAAAAGTTAAAGATAATGTATATCTGTAATCATCATCATCATCATCAACAACAACAACAACAAGACGAGCTGATAGCACGGTTTTCTTTGGCTCTCTATCGCTCTTTGTGAATCTTCTGAACGGTACCTCATATCTGCAAAGAGCTGATAAATGTAAGTTTTTCTTGGTCGGCCAACACAGTTGTGTCTATGAGTCAGAATCCATAGAAGAGTTTGTTCTTACTTCACTAACAGTGCCCAGCATGTATTGCTCATCTTACTTGGATGTTTTGTGAGATAGGGCGTGAGTGGCCGTACAGCTGTTGTTTTGTAGAGTGATACTTGCAGGGTTTGTTCAAAACAGCATGCAGCCACCTTGTCTAGTTTCCATTTAGCTTTTTCTCGAAACGTTTCGTTTGAGTCCGAGTGGTACCACCGTAGTGTAGTACTGACATGATTACATCTTGGAAGAATTTCCGTTTTATTTTTTTAGAGGTCAGACTTCCAGATGATCGTTAAACTGTCAATAGCTTGTTCATGATTTACCACTCATTTCAACTTTCTTTCTAAGTAATGTGAGAAAATGATTTTTTATATAATTTTTTTTCTTCAAGTTATTGAAAACTTGAAGAAAAAAAATTATATAAAAATCATTTTCTCACATGACTTAGAAAGAAAGTTTTGAAATTTGTGTTTGTATTTATCAGAAAATAAAAATGAAGATAAAAAGACGTAGAAAATTGGAACGCTTTCAATAACAAATTTTAAAAATTCACCAAAAAATCAATAAATTAATTAAAATTAGTAAAATATTTGGTGTTTATACATAAAATTCAAATTTTTTCTAGTTCTTCCTTTTAATGATATGTAGAGAGATAAGGAATGATTATCCCCCTTAGAGATTAGGTGTGTCCGTTGGGTGCTTCATTGAATCTCCCATTACAGTTCAGAAACTTATTCTCTACCTTCTTTAAATTGTAGAGACGTCGTCTCTAATCTTTGCCTGGGAATCACATGGCCATACAAACCACACTTTTCAAATATACCTTTTTCCATTTAATATTCCCTCCACATAATGTTTGTTCATGGAATAATATGTTTATATTTTTATCTGTTGGGACACTTTCGCATTTTCTTTTTTTTCAATACTACTCGTAATTTTATAATGTAAATATTAAATTGTGTTCGTATGTGCAAATGGGATTATCTTATCTTTCTTTCCGGTGTGTTCAGTGT
This sequence comes from Sepioteuthis lessoniana, assembly GCA_963585895.1. Classification (NCBI taxonomy): domain Eukaryota; kingdom Metazoa; phylum Mollusca; class Cephalopoda; order Myopsida; family Loliginidae; genus Sepioteuthis; species Sepioteuthis lessoniana. The sequence continues at coordinate 158,540,062 of OY757904.1, read as the reverse complement.
TACTATATCATGGATATACTATTCTTAATATTGGTCGTTGGTGAATGGGTATTCTTCCGAAGCGCAAAGAAAACCATTAGATATAAATTTTATGAAAACTGATCAAAGTTTTATGAATAATTGAATAGTTTTTTTTTGTTGTTTTTTTTTTTTTTGTTTTTTGTTGTTGTTTTTTTCATAAGAGTAGTTTTTTGTTTTTGCTTTTGTTTTTGTTTTTTTCTTTGTGTTTTGTTTTGTTTTTTCAACAAGTTGTCATTGCTAGTTCTATGTTTGGGATTTAACCCTCTTGCCTATTACACTCTTCATGCGACAAGTAGAAAACTTCACCCTCCGTTGCCTGAGTAAAATCAGGGTATAAAAAAGCGCCAAAGAGAGTCCTTTTCTCTCCTTTGGGTATTGTCTAAAAGCAAGAACCTCTTTTCGTCCTTCTGTGACTAGGATGTTCGTCGTAACCATGCCTCAAAGTGAATGTTTTGTTTGCTCCCGCAATAAAACTTGTTTTGTTGTACGAATTGTTTTTATTTTCATTAACACTACCAAAATGAATATACAACAATAAAGCAACAATCACTTACAGTAATAATTCCTCTACAAATGGTATCCTCAACATCAGCACATGGAGAAGAAAACTTCAACTTGATTTTATTTTATTTTCAATTCGAAGAAACTGATGTTTTTCGACGGTCAGGTATAATGATGACATTAGATTGTAAAATTAATCTCAGAATTTCTACCGGGTCAGCAGTTTTAAGAATTCAGAATAAATTTCTTAAATAAATCAATTAAAATATCTTTTTAAATAATTGAAATTTGAGAATTGTCAAATTAATTTTCGTTCAAGCTGTTGAGGGCAAAAAGATTAACAAAAAACCGCAAATCGTATAAGTTGTTGTTGAGTCACACAAATTGGCTTCATGCTGAAAAAAGTTCAAACATCTTAACATTTTTTTAATCAGCAACTTCTTATCGCAAGATATGATTTTGTAATTCAATAAAGACAAGTACGTTTCTGCAATGAGAACACACGATTTTTTATGAGATTCGTGAGATTTTACCAAATTTCTGTCCTTGCCAACGAACTCGTGCCTTAAATAAAGTCCTCTCTGTTTCTCTCTCTCTCTATATATATATATATATATATATATATATATATACCCAATCACTCCCTCCGCACGATATGGACGTGAAACAAGGTCAGTTTATGAGTGAAGTTCACGGGTTTCAGTCAAAGTTTTCTCTTTCCTTGACCGATTGCCTTACTAAGGTTAAAGCTGGAGGGGAAATAGTTGGATTCATGCCTTTCCCAAGCGTATTAGCGCTATGTTTAAAACAAACAGCCAAGTCCAGGATATATATATATATATATATATATATATATATGTATATATATATATTCATTTTGTGGAGTGTCAAATGCCAGACTGCCCTCGGCGATACACATTCTACGTAAGAGCCTTCTACAGAGGACAATGACCGAGATATCGATCTCTTAAGGTCAGAGTAGAATTCAACGTAACAATATATTGTCCTCTGTAGAAGGTTGTTGCGTAGAATGTGTATCGCCGAGGGCAGTCTGGCATTTGACACTCCACAAAATGAATCCCGGCCAAGACTCCTATTTTGGGCGTATGATAAACAGACAAATAATGTGGAGGTTAATTTGGGGCTAGACTAACCTCAGACGTTGGTAAGAGGGTGCCAATTCATTTTCACATACACCACCGGGTCATTTGTCTTCCTACCCCCTCAGATCACGGAAGAACGAATTTCTAGGTGAGATGATGTTAACTGTAGACAGATTTCCAAAATTCTCTTATAATTTTTTAAGGAGACAATAAGACGTTTAGCGAGAATTAATGAAAGTGGTACGAGGCTGCGACAGATACATGCAAAAGAAGACAAATCGATAGAGGAAAGAACACAAGCAAAAGATTTCAACACAAGGATGCATTTGAAATATAACAAAATTTTAATATGCGACGACCAAACAAATAATGATGAGATTTAAGAAACAGTTCTTTTTTCTTTTCTCTTTTCTTTTTAATATAGAACAAAATGTAAAGCCAACAGGAAAACATCAAACAAAGATGTCTCACAACAGTTCTTTTTCTTCTTTCTCCTTTTTCTTTCTTTCTTTTTCTCTTGCTGGAGCAAAAGTGTCTCACTCGCATGTAGCAATGTTCATTCAATAAATTTAACTATTGATGAAACAGAACCTTTACAGTTTCTCTCTTTTTTTGTATACATATAACTTACCAATATTTAAGAATTGAAGAAGGAAAACGGTTTGAGTTGTACTTATCTTTGACGGGTTCTCAATTTTCAGATTTCTTTCTCTCTTTTTTACGGGTGAGTGTCTTTCCCGGAGCTGGTTGGCCTCAGCGAACTGCTTCTAACGCTGGCTTTATCCAAACTAAAATTCTCCTTCAAATTTCTCTAACGCGTGCTGGCCTTTTTGACGCAAAGGGCCAGTGGATTAATCACCCGACTTTTCTTCTTCCTCCTCCTCGTCAGGTCACGCCATTTGATTGACCTAGACTTCTTTCAGTCAACAGACTACAGGGCGTAGATTGCAGATAGCTGGCCCCTTCTTTCCCCTACAATTTTAACGGTCAGTCTTCATGCATGTTGATTCAAATAAAGGGGTAAGGGTATTGACCTCCCCTTCACCCTCTCTCTTATAACATAACACAATATATATATATATATATATATATGTGTGTGTGTGTCTGTGTGTGTGCGCGCAGTACTCTTTCTTTTAAACATGTTTGATTAAATTCGACTGACAATTTGATTCTGCCTGTTTTATATTTGATCCGTTCAAGTCTTCGTATAAGTCGTTTGACATCTGGATTGAATGAATTAAAAAAAACACCTTATCTTTCCCAAATATACTTTCAGTACCAGTAGGAGCCATATTTTTTCTTCAATGCTTCTCGAAAAGAATAAGTTTCAACATTGGCCTGACTGCAACGGCTCTATCGAGACATTTAACACTTATCCTATCTGACACTAATTCCATCTCTAAACACCTACAACCACATTCGTTCCCTCTTCCAAATCCTCCAAAAACAGAAAAGTTCTAACTGAAAACACCTCCACATTACACAAAGAAAAAACAAACAAAATCTCTAGATTCTTGAAGATCTATATAAAAAGATTAACAAACCTTGCTTAAACACAGCCCAGTCGGCAGGAGCTGTATAATATACCGACTTCATCTCTGCAGAAGGGTAAGACTGTCCCCCAACGAGTGTCCTAATTATGACATTAAACAATCTCATAGTGGGACTCCAGTAATGCTGGAGCTTTGGGGAATGCGGAGTACTATTTATTGCCATTGCTTCCAGGTCCAATGGCCCAGAGTGGTAGCACTTGATAGGTTCCTATCAGTGCTTCAAATATAACTGTTTGATACTTAAACTGTGTGTAAAGAAATGACTGATGTTTAATTGAATTGTTAGTGATCCATAAGGATACTTGGAACCATTTACCTGTGTGGAAAACAATGAGCTTAGGCTGTTTTGAAAATGTTATTAACAAAATGTGTTTACAAATCATACATACGACTAATATATATATATATATATATATATATATATATATATATATATATATATATATATATATTGGATTTGGCATAAAATAACCTCCAATGGTTCATATGCCATAAAACCCAACCCAACCGAATCCTATATATCTAATATATATTGTGACGTGGTATGCTACCGAGAGAAGGAAAGGGAGGTCGATTCCCCAACCCTTCTGTGTTTGAATTAACTGTCACAAAGACTGACCGCTAAAACGGTAGGAGAATGAAGGTCAAAGCCACCTACACCCCATGACCTGTAATCTGTTGGACAAATAAAGAAATCCAGGTCACTCTAGTATCGTAACCAGATGGAATGGTGGGAGAAGAAAAAAAGTCAAATGATTGACCCATTAAAAAACGCCATATTTTCGTTGGAGAAAATTTGGAAAAGAAAGTTTAGTTCTGGACAGACATTGGCAAGAGATGGACGCCAATTTAGCCAACTCCGGGAAAGTCTCCCGTAAAAAGTGTAGAACAGAATCTTTGGACAGAAGTCAGCAGAAAGGCGCTGATTCAGCAAATTCTGAGGATGTCACTCGCCCGTAAAAGAAAGGAACCTGAAAATTAAGTCTTGTCAAAGATAAGTACAACTGTTTTCCTTCAACCCTTCCTAAATAGTGAAATTATATGTATTCAAAAAAGAAAGAGAGAAACTGAAAGGATTCTGTTTCATCAACAGTAAATTAGTGAATGAACTTTGTTACATGCTTCAGCCCGGCGGCTTAAGCATTTTCTCGAGTAAAAGAAAAAAGAAAGAAAGAAAAAAGGAGAAAAAAGAAAAGGACTGTTGAGAGACATTTATGTTTGATATTGCCTGCTGACTTAAAATAGCCGGTATTTTAAAAAGAAAAGAGGAAAGAAAAAAGAACTGTTTCTTAAATCTTATCATTATTTGTTAGGTCGTCGCCTATTAAAACTTTGTTATATCTTAAATGCACCCTTCGGTTGAAATCTTTTAGTTGTGTTATTTATCTATCGAGTCGCCTTCTTTTGCGCATATCTGTTTCAGTTTCGTATCGCTTTCATTAATTCTCGCTAAATGTCTTATTCACCTTAAAACATAACAAGGGAATTTTGGAAATTTGACAGCAGTTAATATTTTCTAACCTTGAAGTCCACTATTTCCGTTATCTGAGGGGGTATGAAAACGAAGGACTTGGTGGGGTATGTGAAAGTGAATTTGGAAACCCCCTTGCCAGCATCGGAGATCAGTCTAGCTCCAAATTAACCCCCACATTATTTGCCAGTTTACCATATGCCCGAAATAGGAGTCTTGACTAGGTCTTATTTTTTGCGGAGGGTCAAGTGCCAGACTGCCCTCGACGTCACATGCGAATAAAAATGAACTCTCATCCTGAGAGAATTATTTATGCAGCGTTACGATATGTATAAAGAGGATTTGGCATTAAATAATAGTTTGAGAGAATTCGTTGAAGACTTCCTTTTAATTTTGCTCGAAAGAGTATAAATTTAGTAATGAAAGAATGAAGTAGAAATATATTATTTTATTTTAAATCTCGTAGAATACTGTCAACATTTCTGTCATGAAATTTCTTTGAATCCACCATGATGGATAAATTTGTCTATAGAAAAACTAAACAATTTAAAAAAAAAAAACAATTGTAATATAAAGCTCTTGCAGATATTTGACAAGAAAAAAGTTATTTAGTTTTATGTTTAATTAACCGAATTGAAAATATATATATTACTAACTTTCAGCCAAAAATATAGTGAAAAATGTATTTGTGAATTATATCACAGTGAGTCCTGTTTGGCTGTCAGCTTTGTCCAAAGGTCATATGGTTATTGCGTCACTTTACCTTCCTACTGCTGATAACAACCTGCAGATAATATTGAATTATCTCTGGGGTCATTTCAACCATGGGAGACCCCAAATGACAAAAATCAACCGTATTCATTGTGCGTTCCATCTATGTTACCAATTAACAAAGGGTTTGCGAGAGAGATGATTAAATTATTTCAGGACATTCCTTCCATACAGGCTAATTGTAAAAGATCAGTTTGTAAAATTAGATTAATAAATAAAAAGTTCTTTAAATACAAAAATATCACGTTTGGAATTTATTTGAACATTATCAATTTTTAAAACACTTTTAATATCTAATAACATTTTAAAAGAGTCTAAATAAAATAGTATTTTAAAAAATGAAAATATCAATTTATTTTTTCAATAACTTTTAACAGATGTATTTTCACTACTCAAAAGGGTCAGAAAATGTTAACACTGAGGTGTCTTATTTGAAACGAGGAACATGTAAGCAGAAAGAGAAATGTAATCAGAAAAAAAAATCGGAGTAAGCCGAAAGCTTTTAATTCTCAATTTTTCTGTGAACTACGATGTACTTTCAAAAAGACAGTGCTACCCCAAAAGCGGTAGAGTTTATTATACAAAATATTTTGTGTGAATATTTAACAATTCTCTACAATCAGAAAATAGGGAAAAAGTTAAATAAAATAAAAAGGGATAGTTGGACTTATACAAAATTAAAACTTTAAGATTTTAAAAGCGTATGTATGATTATTTATTTGTGTATGGCCCGTTGAAAATTGTTCTTCCTTAGAAGAACAATAGGCCACATCTGTGATAGGAGCACAAAAATAATTAACCCTGAGATTTGTTATATCCACGGTATACTACCCATTGAAAATGACAAATATAAAGACAAACCATTGTGAGACTTAGATGACAAATTTAAATGTCATGATCGACAGGTGCGCTCTTCATAGCCAACAGAGGGGACCTCACGCCATCCTGCGAATGTCGGCTGTTCTAATTTATGGGACTGAGAAGAAAGGTTTTGTTATTCGTAGTTGTGGTTGTGGTTGTCGGTGAATTGTTAGTTTATATTGGAATGATTCTGAGTTTCGTATCTGACTCATTTTTCTTCTTCTTATACCATTCACTTGTTTTCTTCTTTTTTGTAGAAGCTGTCAGAGAATTAAGGACGGAAGGATAAAGACAAGTATACTTTTACATACGAACTTTATTTTAGGGTTCATGACTATTCTGTGATGTAAAATGTTTTCCTGAACCAATAGAAATAGTCGATTTTCCTAGACAAGGCGTTGAGATATATGAGAGAGTCATTTTAGGGCTAGATATAAGTTTGAAGTTCGTTGTGTGTGTTCAGATAGGTGTGTTTATCAGAGGTGTCTACTAGCAGGGGATACAACCCTGCCTCTAAGCCGGGTCTCAGCGCGCATATGTGTTACCAACTCGCGGCCGAGAGAAACAAGGTCCGTCCAGGGGAAGTGGTGAACGCTTACTGAAGAAGAATTTCTCTTTAGAGCCTGGAAGCCCCTTTCCCAAATCATATGCCGATTTCGCTTTGTGTCAGGGGCCTCCTGGTAAACTACAGCTTTTTAAAATTTATTCATATTTTATCTACTTTTTTAATCCCCACAAATTTCAGGTACACAAACAAAGACTAAAGCAACAATGCATCTGAGGGAGAACAAAGAAACAACAGACTGGAGGAGAAGACAAAAAAGTAACCGACAGTCATTTTAAAAGAAATCCTACACAAAAAGGTTACAGAAAAAGTATGATCGACATTTGGACAGAATTCGTTGAATTTAGTACAAGCCAAAGACTTACCGACCAAGCGCAGATGATTTTAAAGAAAGGATAGTTTCCTGACCTTGAGATACTAGAAATATACGGACAGGTAAGTCGTGAAGGATATGCTCAAAAAGGTCCCCTAAACTAACTGAAAGACAAAATACTGAAAATTAAAACATCAGTAAACCAGCACCACAACTGTAATATATACAGGTCCAAAAATATACGACCAAGATATGAATATGTGAAATAGACATAGGGAATCCCGAAATACACGAAATTGGTTCAGGTACGAAACTTTTATTTACCTTTTTGAATTTAAGGTTCTTCGACATGAGAGACACAATTTCTTCCCACCACGTGTGGCACCCCGCCGCAAACTACTGGTCTGGCCTCGGCGAGCTCCGAAAATCGACTTGCTTCGTCCAAGCCCAAATCTTAACTCACTCGTTCGGAGTTTAAATCTCAACTGACAGCTTTTTTTTTTTAATTCCCAAATCCTGAGCCCATCGCTTCCAGACATGACGTCATTCATGTGCCTGGTCTCATTTCCTATCTGAGGTTTTTATTGTGACATCTGTGATTGTTACATCCACCCACCCCTGCGCACGTGAACACCTGCACTCAATCTGTGCACCTAACTAACCCATGCACTAAGCCAAAAGGTTCTCAGCCTAACTAAACCAAAAAGTAAGATATATAAAACGAAAAATGATAAGATGAAAAAAATATAACACAACACCAATGTTAATACAAGAAGAAAGAAACTATCTAGTGTGAATAAACAAATCCTGAACGAAAAGAAGGTTACATTACTATCTCTGAGTAATCAGAACTGGAAAAAGTTAAGGTAGAAACCGAAAATATAAATAGATTTTTTAAAAATATCCCAACGGACAACATCAACAAGCTTAAGGATATACTTTATTCCGGAGCAAAACTAGTCAATGATAAAGTTGTTATCACCATAAAGAATCTGAACAGAAATACAAAACCTGGGTAGGAAGAGACTAGAAGGACAAATGAAGAAACCACGACAACAAGCTGAACAACAAAGAAATAAAAAATGCACACGGATACAATAGAATAAAAAGACCAAAAATAGACACCAACAGACAAGGCTGACAATACAACTGGAAGAAATCAATTAAAAGATGTTGACGAAAAAAGAGAAGCCGAAAAGATACTAGGACAGCGTCAAGTAATACAAACAAAACAGGGCCTTCAAAATGACGAAAAAATTCTACTTAACAAGTTGATGAAGAAAGCACAAGGAGAAAACAGCAAATGGATGCAAAAGAAGCAAAACAGTTTTGGAGCAAGATATGGGAACAGAAAGAACATGACATAAAGGCCGAATGGATAAACAACGTAAAAAAAGAATTGTAAGGACTTAAGGATGGCCACGAGGCTGGAATCACTGAGAGCCACACTCAAAAAAGTACAAAACTGGAAAAACCCAGACCATGATGTAATACATGGATTCTGATCTTTAAAAAATTCACATCTATCCATGACAAATGAATACACGCCTTGAACAAGCAAACATACCCTTACGAAGGACGACAGAGAAAATTACCCTGATCTAGAAGGACCCTGAAAAAAAACCATACCCAGTAATTATAGACCCATAACGTGATTACCTATGATGTCGAAAATCCTAATCGCACGAATAAAAGAAGAAATATATTTCTCGCATGTATGCCGTGGACTATCAGTAAGGATGCTGCATGGGAATAAGAGGAACTGATGACTTACATCCTGAAGCAGGTCGAAACAAGGCGGAATATTGTAACCATGAAATGGATTGATTATAAAAAGACCTAAGATGTGCTCCAACAAATTTGGATAATAGAATGTCTAAAAATGTACAAAATATCCGATACACTCACGGAAGCCAAGGGAAATTGGAAAGTAGAATTAGCAGCAGGAGGACAATCTCTAGCTGAGGTGAAAATCCGAAAAGTTATTTTCCAGGGAGATTCACTCTCGCCATAACTATTTGTTGAAGCAATGATGCAAATCAATTATATACTTAGGTAATGCAGTGGGTAGGAAAAGTGATCCACGAGAAATTGCGCAATAAACTGAAATTTCACCATATTGACTAATGGTATTTGCATAAACCAGAATCTGTCCTTGAAAATCAGACGTATTAACTTTTCTGGAACTTTGAGATAGAAACGTATCATAAAAGACCAGACTTTGTGTTAATTAGCGAAAGAAAAAAACTTGTCATCTTGTGGATTTTGCTGTTCCATTGGACCACAAAGTAAAAATAAAAGAAATCGAAAAGATAGGCAAGTATTTGGATCTTGCCAAATAGCTAAAAAGGATGTGGAGCATGAAGGGGACGATACCGATAATAGGTAGTGCCCTTGGAACAGCTCCTAATAGTTTAAGCTGGGCCGCTTGGAATACTAATTCTACTCTGGCTTAGTATTTGCTGGCTAACAACGATTTCCTTGGCAAAACGACTGGCTTGTAACCCAACGATCCGTGCCCAAATCGACCAGAAGAAAAGGAAGAAAGTTGGTATAAATTATCAAAGAATGTTTATATTCGTTGCGAGAGCAATAGTACCGACGAGTGAAGATAGCCATTGAACTAATATAGTCACCTTGTGATACCACAACTCACACTAACCGAAAAAGTAAGAAGTAACTCAACAATCGAGACGAGACGTATTTAAAAAAAAGGAAAGATTTTATTCTCATTTATGGTCGTTCGGGATATTGTTGATTTGCTTGTTCAAGAATATGTCGCATATCAGGCGAGTTGTAGTTGAGAAGGATCACATGAGAAATCCACAAATAAGATAAATAGTGCTGACCGTGACAGATGGTTGAACCGTTTACAGGACATGTTTTCTCTCTATTTCTAAAGTTCTTTCTGTCAGTTGAATCAAATCAGCCTTCCTTTATAAAGCGCACGAGTGACTCAGATCGGTTTTCTGATGGTCATATCGCTCGGTTTCTGATAAACCGGAAATTATTTTTATGAATTTTATTTTTCTCGAACGTTCTTCCCGGAAGTGGGTACATGGGGCCGGTTGAATTTCGGTCCTTCTTTGCCATATTAGCGGTAGCTGTCAAGATTAACTCCTCTGACTGAATTACCAAAAGTTGATTTTGTGCTGATCGTAGTCACTCGGGTAGTATATAAAAGGTCTATTTTGACCCAGGAGCGGTCTTCAAAGAGATGTCAAACGAACAGAAAGCAGCAACAATCTTCAAAGAAATGTCAAATGATCATGAAGCAGCTGCAGAAACTTAAAAAAGATGCCTAACAATCACTAAGCAGCAGCAGCAACCTCAACGAAGACGCAACCAACAACAATATGCTATAACAACCAAATACATTATGCGATAACATCTGACCACAATATGCAATTTCCGCAAACTACAATCTTTGTACATCAACCTTCCATAACCAAGAATAAAAACTTTTGTCTCCATGGTTGTGTGTTACTTACCACTCTTTTACAGTTAGCATGAGTTATAGGACCGCAAAACGACGAAATTCGTATAAGTCCTCCTGCTCAACCATTCTGATCGGTTAAATAATCACTTCTCTTGATTTTTTGAATATTACGTTTCGTCTCTGATTCGGTTCATAAGAACCCTTATTAATGTTAATTTTCAGTTGACCACTCTAAAATATAATTGGATCATTGTCTCTCGAGATATGTTTTTCCCCTCAATGTTTTTAGTCTAATCTAAGTTAATTTCTTTTAACTTCAAACACGTTTAATCTACTTGTTGATTTGATTTAATTTATTTTAATCACATGGATTATTTTATGTCGAGAAGTTAGGGAATTGTGTACATTGCATGTTTGTATTTACATTTTTTGTGTTGTTCTTTCTTCAGATTTTTTGGTTTGTTTTGGTTTGGGTAATTTAATGCCAAGGCTATCCTTGTAGAAGAACATCAGTAGCTCTATTTAACCCATAACTGGGGGAATAAGGGGTTTTATATCTTTCCCAAGGATATTTGCCGGAAAGTTAACTTAATAGCACGACTGGAGTTCGAACTCGTTTACTACGATGTCGAAATCTAGCACGTTAGCCACTACATCCTAAGGACTCTCATAAAAGTTTTTTGTACACCGATATATATATGCACATGAAGTATTCCTACCTAATATAAATAATTTTTAAACATATCTATTCACCCATAGATGGGACCCTAACAGCTACTACCACTCCCGGTCAGAGTGATGGCAATGAAATTGTACTCACAGCTCCCGAGATCTCCAGAACTAGAGCCTTACCATCAGATGCAGTTAAGCGTTATATAAAGGACACTTTTTAGGGGAGGTTTACCCCTCTTAAGGGAGGGTACCTTTCTGCTGAGGGATGCACTCAGCGTATTCTAAGCCCCACTAAAAAGAGGGAATTTACTTGTTGTTTCATACATTTTTCTCCTTTTCGTAGCTTATAATTCTCTAAAAACAAATCTGCTTTTCATCACTTTTTATCCAACCATCATTCATTCGCTGAGCACGGTCAGGATTGAGTGGAATGTTGACAGTTCTACCCCTTACATTTACCCAGACCATCGACGTGGGATGCTGAGACAGATAGAAGAATTGGATCCTGAAAACGAAGATATCGGTTAGTTAAATTAAAGAGAAGAGAGGAAATAACTAGAAATCGAGAAAACATTCCATGAAGCAACTGCTCAGAATTGGGTGGGGTAAAGAAGCCTCTAATGAACAGTAGAAACAGGAAAAGACAAGTGATTCAGACTGCCCAGAAGATAAAGAGTAAAGAAACCCTAGCGTGCTGAATGGAAAAAGGTTGTAGTATGTCTCTACGGGTGTGGGGCCAAATGTTCGTCTAAACCTACTGTCAATTGCCTCTTCCCTTTCCATTCATGACCTCAGGTTTCAGATTCAGTTTGTAAATCTTACTATTTGGATTTCTAATAAGGTCACCGGCTTGACAATTCCTTTCCTTGCTTTTGTTTTACGGGGTCCCTTAATCTTTTTATGTCAGCCGAATTTAGGTCACTTGTGTATATTCACGTCTTTTCTCAAACTGGGCCAGATGAAGGTTATCAGGTTTGTCTGTAGTTTACCTTTATAATATATCTACTGCTGATAAATTTCAACTGACTGATATGGGATCGGTTGAATAGTGGGTCTCCTACTGCAAATCAAATTTCCTGTCAACTTTTTTTCAGTTTCTTTTTAAATTTTTTTCTTCTGAACACTTTTGTCTTCCCATTGCTTTCAAGAAAACTCTGTGCTGTTCTTCCATAATTTTAAGATGATCCATCCCATTTATTTCTATATTGTTCTATAATAATTTTAATTGGATCTTCCCCTTTAAATTTCTATGTTCTTCTACAATAACTTAATCTAATCTAAATCCATATATTTCTATTTTGTTCTTCTATAATGAATTTAATTTTATCTTTCCCTCCGGATATTTTTATTTTGTTCTATAATAAATTTAATCTGATCTTTTCCCCACATATTCATCTGTTGTTCTATGATGAATTTGATCTGATCTTTCCCCCACATATTTATTTGTTGTTCTATAATAAATTTAATATGATCTTTCCCCATCATATTTCTCTGTAGTTCTATAATAGATTTAATCTGATCTTTCCCCAAAACATTTATCTGTTGTTCTATAATAAATTTAATCTGATCTCCCCCCCCCATATTTCTGTTGTTCTATAATATATTTAATCAGATCTTTCCCCACCATATTTCTTTGTTCTATAATAAATTTAATATGATCTTTCCCCATCATATTTCTCTGTTGTTCTATAATAAATTTAATCTGATCTTTCCCCCATATATCTATGTTGTTCTATGATAAATTTAATCTGATCTTTCCCCCATATATTTCTGTTGTTCTATGATAAATTTAATCTGATCTTTCCCCCACATATTTCTGTTGTTCTATGATAAATTTAATCTGATCTCCCCCCCCATATTTCTGTTGTTCTATAATATATTTAATCAGATCTTTCCCCACCATATTTCTTTGTTCTATAATAAATTTAATATGATCTTTCCCCATCATATTTCTCTGTAGTTCTATAATAAATTTAATCTGATCTTTCCCCCATATATCTATGTTGTTCTATGATAAATTTAATCTGATCTTTCCCCCATATATTTCTGTTGTTCTATAATAAATTTAATCTGATCTTTCCCCCATATATCTATGTTGTTCTATGATAAATTTAATCTGATCTCCCCCCCCCCATATTTCTGTTGTTCTATAATATATTTAATCAGATCTTTCCCCACCATATTTCTTTGTTCTATAATAAATTTAATTTGATCTTTCTCCATATATTTCAATGTTCTTCTGCTTTAATAATTTTAATGTGATCTTCCATCATATATTTCTGTGTTATTCTCATATGAAAATTTTTATGGGTTCTCCCGCCATATATTTTCATTAAGTTCTATAATAATTTTGATCTGATTTTTTCCATATATTTCTGTGTTGTTTTTCTGATCTTCCCTCGTCTATTTCTATGTTGTTTAATGAAAATTTTAATGCGAATTTTCCTACTATATTTTCAATGTTCATCTTCTATGATAATTTTAATCCGGCCTTCCGACACATATTTCTGTTTTTCTATAATATAATTAATCTGATCTTTCCCCATATATTTCAATGTTGATTATCTATAATAATTTTAATCCGATCTTTCTTATATATTTCTATGTTGTTGTTCAACAATAATTTAAATCCGGTCTTCTGTTATATATTTCGATGTAGTTCTGCAATAAATTTAATCTGATCTTTCCCCATATATTTCTATGTTGTTCGTCTATAATAATTTTAATCTGCCTTTTTCTTATATATTTTCTACGTTGATTTTCTATTATAATTCTTATCCGATCTTTCCTCATCATTTTCTATGTTTTTCTCCTATAATAAATTTAATCTGATCTTTTCCCAAATATCTCTATATTGTTCTTCAATAATAACTTTAATCTGATCTTCCGACATACATTACTATGTTGTTCTATAAAAGTTTTAATCTGATCTTTCTTCATATATTTCTATGTTCTTCAGCCATAATAATTTTATTAGATTTAACGTGATGTTAACTGGTAGATACCGTTTCTTATAATGCATTTGGTCATCCAAAAGAAAGTAACTTCACACGGAATATTCGATAGGAAGAAGAACAAACAAATAATTGATGCAATATAGCATTTAATTCTACATATATAGGAAGGGTAACTAAGTTATCGTCCCAAGCTATTAAAGAGTTGCAATGTGTTCGATGAACATGGAAAAAAGTTCATACAACAAAGAGGTGAAAACAACCAACTGCTTCTCAGGTCTGGTAAAATGGGGAAGCACAATGTGCACCGCAGCTTAGGAGCGAACGACTACGTCTGTCGCTTCTAAAGCCCTGTTCGTCAAAAAGATGGACTCCCCGGCTTGCCCTATCACGCGACCAAAATAGACTGATAATGTGAGAGAGCTCCCTAAACACCGCGATAAGGAAGACCACTCCATTTAGTCTCCCTATAATTTTATTGCAGTCTTCTGCAATATATTTTTATGTTGTTCCATGATAACTTTAATCTGATCTTTCCCCATATATTTCTATGTTGTTCTTTTATAATAATTTTAATGTAATCATCCAGTTTTTGTGAATTAAAAACTGTTATTATCACATCCCAACCAAAAAGCATGGAATTTATTAGACCTATTCAAAGGAGACAAACAGCAGTAAAAATCGGAGTCAAGAAATGATCCAAATCCTTATCAACCATCAAATTCCCCAGCTTATTTTCCTCAAAACGATGGAATCATTCCACTTCAATTATTCTGAAGGTGGTTCAGATGGGGGATATTGATTAAACTTTCTAACGTCTATCTTTTTATTTCAACCATTTTTTCAACCCATTTCTTCCAATTCAATCCAGAGAGTTCCATATTTTGGAGAAAATGTTTGAATAAAACTCACTAAAGTATGTGCTGACTTGTCCACTATCGGATAAACTTCTCGTCACTTGGTCAGCTAATCAACAAAACAACAATATGCACAATTTCCAATAGGGTATTTTGGTCAGTGATATCCATGCACTCTCAAATGGATAATCAGGAACATCACAAGAGTTGAGGAATTGTCCCAGCTCTTTGGATGTACCTCGACAACCAGTAGCATGCATGACTGTGTGTCCTCCTGGCCAGACCGACTGGAGTGGGGCTTGTACCTCCAATATACCTCGCATCGTATGAAGTACGATTCAATGTATTGGTATAAGGCATCACATAGCAAGCTATCTTCTATCTCATACGTACGAAATAAAGGCTTCTCTACTTATACTAGAAGACTTTTTCGACATTTCTTCACTCAATTTATTATAAGCTCTTTCTTGTATCACATATCATTCTTGTATTCTTTCTAATAAATTTACACTGGCAATTAAACATTTTGTTATATTGTCGTGAAATGTTTCTTGCATTATTATGCAAGAGGAAATACTGAACCATACTACATTCCTTTTGCTACGAGTGCCCGATTTGTTTTCGTCTCACTTCCAAATAATCGTAGCAGGGAGTTATGATATTCACACACGACAAATATACGTAGACAACTTTTAAGCGTTCAATGGCTACTGATACAACATTATCTTTGGTTTAGAAGAAAATGAACGTTATTATAAGAAAATAGTTGGGGGTGTCTTTATTTATGGACGATTTTGTATATCAAGAATTTTAATAAACCCTGGCTGATCTTAGTTGCTTTAAAATCTTTTTTTCCTTATTCGAGGTTAAACAATAAAGCATATAACAATTTTCCATTAGCGTCTAGGGCGATAAACTGTGAAAAACAAACAATTATTTTCTCTAAACTGGGTCACCTTCTTAAATAACTCAATAGAATTATATGACAAGAGTTGTAAAAAAAACGGACGATGTTTTCAAAACAAGGTTATTACTTTTAGTAATTCAACTTTAAGATCAGTCAGTAACTGTTTGTATATATATATATATATATATATATATATATATATATATATATATATATATATATCCAGGAAAAGATGGAATAACAACAGAAATCTTAACGGGTGTACAGAGATACTATGGAGATCCCTCGCTGTATGTTTGAAGGAAGGAAAAATACCCTCACTGTGGAAGGAATCAAATACCATCTAACTTCACAAAAAGGTGGAAAAAGATATCTGGAAAAGTATCGTCCTGTTTACCTCTTATTTTATCTATGTATTCAACAAGACCATAGGTACAAGATTTTCAGAGAATATTGGTGACCAACAGCCAAGGAAGCAAACAGACCACTGAAGGAACTATAGCACTATAGGTCGCATATTCGCTTTAACACAGTTCTTGCAGGATTGATAAATATATCGATCTCACAAACATTTTTTTATAAATAATGTGATTGACGACATCGTTACTGCTCAATTGGAGAAGGTGATCCACTGAGGATTCTGCAAAAAATTTTAATTTGACCATACGTGCAAGTGGTATATGTACAACCCGGAATCCGTCCTGGAGAATGAGATGCACAAAGTTCACTGGGATTTTGAGATACAAACAGATCACCTGATATCGGCCAGACGACCTGACCAGACTTAATGATAGTCAACAAAAAAAAGAGAACCAGGTAAATAGTAGACTTTGCCGTCCTAACGGACCACAGAGTGCAATTAAAAGAAAGTGAAAAGAGAGATAAGTACCCAGATTTTGCAATAGAACTAAAAAAAAAAAAACGCTGAAAGTGACGTGGATATCAATTGTAATTGGTGCGCTCAGATGTTTTTTCCTGAATACTCACTTTTTTTTTTTTTGCTTTCGAGGTGTTTTAAAATGTTATAATTTTATCTTCGTCTCACTGTCATCGCCGTCTCTCAGAAGAAGCGTGTGTTTGAACTCTCATTAAATTAGCGGAAAATGAATGAAAAAAGAAAATCTTACATGGTCTAATCTTATTTGCAACACATGTTCAACAATAGAAAGGATAGAATTTATATGAAACTGACATCTTGATCACATACAAGTGTGCGAATCTGTGGTCTATCACGCACACCTGCCTTGATCTTCTCGAATGACAAAGCAAGGAGAACCGAGACTATGAGTCAGAAGAATTCACCGTTAGTATTTAATGCCCCGACAAACTGTTTCATCAGGCCCAACTTGATGTGCAAAAGAGGAAATAGAATCTTTTTTCAACTGACGATTGGATCGTTGACAATACCAACTTCAAGAACCTCACAGAAGGGCCACTCTTTCTGGTTCCAATGTTTGTCTCTTGCACGGCTGTCCCACATGTAAATAAAGAAGGGATAATTTGTAAATTTTTGTTGACCAAGGAGGATATTCACCATTTTGAGGTCAACGCAGATTGTCTAGTTGAGCTTGTGGTATCTTTATACATCTATCACAGTTTTAATGTCATTATGCTCCTCTCGTAAACACACAGAATGACCTACTGGAACAGCTGCATAGACATTATCATTATATAGTAGAACACACTTCAGTTTGCACTTAAAACTTCCAAGGAATAATCTCCAATCATTTCGATTATACAATGGAATTCCTAATTCCTGGAGAAGACCCGAGATATTATAACAATAAACAAACCTATTCTCCTCTTTAAAAATTCCACAAAAATCTGTCTTCGATTTCGGAAGTATGAAACTTTTGTAGTTCTATTCTTTTCTTGCAACCCGGAAGCTAAAATTTCTGTTGTATTGTTGGAGAAACCCAAATCACGTACAAGGTCATTCAGCTTTAGCTGACTAAACAGGCAAGGAATTGATGACTGATGTAATATTAGAAGGATTGTTGGAATTTAT
The DNA here is from genome assembly GCA_963585895.1 of Sepioteuthis lessoniana. Classification (NCBI taxonomy): domain Eukaryota; kingdom Metazoa; phylum Mollusca; class Cephalopoda; order Myopsida; family Loliginidae; genus Sepioteuthis; species Sepioteuthis lessoniana. The sequence goes on along the minus strand of OY757904.1, from coordinate 158,522,066 downwards.
TTCTTGAGTTTCATCGTCAGTCTCTTGCATTTCGTTGATACTCTCTTCTTCAGATGGAAACAACTCAGTAACAATTAAAACTGATTGCTCATCAGAGTGCAGAATTGGTCAAGTTGCTGATGGGATATTAAGTGATTTTATATCTGTTTTTCTTGCTAATGCCTTTTGTATTGACAGCAGTCAGTTGAGTAGTCCTTCGATTCCCGCCAAGTCATGGGAATTCCAAAAGGTAAATCCTTACGTTTCCCTTTCGTCCATTCATGCTGTATTTCTTCGCAATTATGACACACAGTAAATGGGGTTCATTTCTTGTCTTGATCACCAAGAGTAAAGCCCGAAGTACGTTTTATAGGCTCGCTTCACAAACGATGTTATATTGCGCCTCTGACGAATAAGCGTGAAGTATCAACAAATATAGTAAAAAGCGCCAGGGTTATCTTTTTGTAGCCATGACCAATTCTGACAGAAAAAAACAAACAAAATTAGATATTTTAATTCATAACGCTTAAATTACTTATTTAGCCGCAAAAAGATAAAATTTAATACAACAAATTTTATGAAAACTAGAACATAGAGAACAAAATCGTTTCCATATTTGAAATCAGCAGATCAAAAATAGTAAAAAACATTTTAAAAAACTCATGCACTTAAGATTTTCAAATATTTTGTTGTCCGATGTGATTTATGATTTGTAGATACATAGTTTGTAGATTAGATTTTTAAACGAGACAGGAGTTTTTTGTTTTCATTCAGTTAAATAATAAGTCAATAATTTCTGAGTAATCTTGTTTTTAAATGAAACAGATCTAATTTGTGTGCGCACAAGCATTATTATTGTTTGCACACAGTTAAATGATTCCAAATATTGAAACACGATTTGTTCTATCTAGTATTAATCATCTGTTTACACACACTTAAATAGTTTTAAATATTGTTATCTAAGAATTTTATTTGCGTACAGTTAAATGGTTTCAAGTATTGCTATGTAACACTAACAATTCAATTTAGGCACACTGTTAAAGAGTTTCAAGTATTGCTAATCAACACTAATAATTCTATTCAACATTACTCATTCGATTGCACACAGTTAAATTGTTCAGAGTATTGCTATATTTCACTAACAATTCAATTCAACACGAGTCATTTATTTACACAATTAAATGATCAAACAGTTCTATTTCTAACAATTCGTTTTGTCGTAAGTCGTTTTTTTTTTTTACACAGTTTAAATGTTAAACAGTCCTATTTGACCCATAGATAGGACCCTATCAGATGCGACCACTCCGACCCGGAGTGGTCCTAGAAGCAATTGCAATGAAGAGGTACTCTATATTCCCCAAAGCTCCAGGACCACACGCCATCAGATTGTTTAATATCATATCCAGGATACTCGTTGTGGGGGATGGGGTCCTATCCCTGTGCAGAGATGCAGTCGGTGTATTCTACAGCCCCAACCGACTGGGCCGCAGTTATTTGTTTGCACTCACTTGAACAATTCTATTTTTCCTAGTATTTCTATGTAATATAATTCATTTGTTTGCTTAGAGTTAAATGGCTTCAAATATTGCAATCTAACACCAATAGCTTTGGTTGGTTGGGTTTTATGGCCTATCAACCATGGATTATTTATGGCATATCAACCATAGATTATTTAATAACAAATCCTGTTTATACATATATATTAAATATTATTTGTAAACATATTTTGTAGATAACATTTTTAAACAAACCAGAGCTCATTTTTTTGCGCACAGTTAAATGGTTTCAAGTATTTCGAACACGAATGACTCTTTTTACGATTAGTTATTAGTTTACTCACAGTTAAATGGCTTCAAGCAGAAAAGCATTGCTGGTTTTGTAGTAGCAAATTACATGACCGTTTCTAATACCCGGCTAAAAATTCAAAATATAATTCTTGTAACAAAATTGGTCCCAGGGCGAAAGTGTGCCAATGTCAATAAAAACAGAAAGTTGCTCCTGCCATTAAAAATCGAGAGTTATGTACTTGCAGCTGTTCTTCACTGTTTATCATCTTTCACTATTCCCATTTTGATAAACAGTTATCCCACCTAAGAACTAATTGATTCGACCAGTTCTGGTAGATATATGGATTTCAAATTAACAGAGAGACAAACAGTGAGACAAACAAAAAATTAAACCTGGTGTACGATATATTATATTAACCATGTCATCTAAACGTGCTCCAATTAAGGGTGCATGTCATGTGGGCATTAGCCTTCATAACAGAAATTATCAAAAACCCAGCTAGAATTAATTGAGAACTTTTGTGAAGGTAACTTCGTTTCGATTTTTAAAAACAGCATACAGTTGTCACCTTTTTACACGGCGGCATTGAACCTGATCGGAGAGTAAATAAGCTGAAAATCGATTTGTAGCTAAACTGTATCTAATTTGCTGGCGCTGCAGCTGTTTACAGGCTTAAGTCCTCATGTACGACCGATTTTAACTAAATCTCGTACGTATATCGAGGCCAACAATTTACTGCTCAGGAAATCGAACACTTATTAACCGAAGGAGAGATCGAACCAAGCGCATCTCCTTGGAGACCACAAGTAGTTACAGTATTGTAAAAGACGAGTTTCACCGCAATAAAGAGCAAATGTTGGCAGACTATTCCAACACTGTCAACATATATACAAAACTGAATGCCAATCCCAAACTAAAAAATCGAAACCCTCGTAAACAAACCTGCAAGTTATCGGGTGTCCTCACCTTTTGACCAAAAGAGTGCTGAGCGAAAATGACAAACCGTTTACTGATTTTGAAGCAAATGGACCTCTATATACTGTTTAGAGTAACTAACAGAGTTGCAACCTTCTAATAGGCCATTGATGAATTAGTCGACGAAGAGAACCTCGTCAATACGTTCAAGTACCTTAAAGATATTACCATTGCAGTGAGAAACGAAGCCGAACATAATAAATGTGTAAAGATGTTGTTTTTTTTTTTATTTTTGAGAAATATGCATTAGATTGGTAATATGAGTATAGATTATTGACAAACGGGGAGGGGGATCTAGGCAAATAAGTATGAGTTTATCTGAAGCAAATGATTTCGTGAGCCAAATAAATGGGAGTTTTTCCTTTTTTTTCTGGCTTCAAATAAGGGTATAAGGTAAGAGTTAAAGACTGACTGAATAGTTAGAGTAGGGGCTTATTTCATGTTAATTTGGAAGTATTAGTATAGGATAGATTTGGGGTGGGATATGTGTAAGTCTTGTTAAAGTGTAAATCATGGACGTGGACGAGTATTAAAAATACCATATTACCTCAGTATTGAATCCGAAAGTAGTCAGCCGAAACCGGACGAAGTAAAGATAGTATTATATAGTAGAGGAGTGTGAAATGCCCTGTTTTTCATTGGCTGTTACTGAAGGACAGATGTCTATAAGAACGGCCGAAGTCCGGCCTTATTATTGTTATTGCTTTGGTAGAGGCACGAGCGTAGCCCATCGCGACCAAGGAGGCGGCTTGGCTCTTCCAGAGTCATGCCGGGGTTGCTGTCGGAGCCGATATGATGCAAAAAAACCCGAAATCGGCGATGAAGACAGTGCATCACTGAGGACCTACCTTGATGCATCTAGGATGTATGATTGAAATGTTCAAGAAGTTGCTCAGCGCCGGCAACTCACACTAAATGATAAAAATCAACACTTTCTGCAAATGAGATATATGTGCTTGAGTACAAAACTGGTTATGGATTAGTTTGACCAGATAAGTCCAGATGACAGCCACTTCTAGATCTGGAAATACTCATTAAAATAGTACCATTTAAACCAGTTCGAGGTATATCATGCAAAGTCAATCCTTCGTTTTTCAGACTGTGCTCAGCCTCTAAACAAGAGAAAACATTTCCCTCTGAAGTGTGTGAAACATTCAGCAATTTATATGACGTAAGCGTTTCGCCTGCTGTCCGTGCATCTATCTGCTTATGTGAATTATGCATACTTTGTGCACTTTTGCATATTCTGCTGTGCCGCGATGTCATGATCCTACATTATTTACTCTACAGATGCATATGCTTACAAGGACAAGGGAAAAGAAAAGACAATACAAGGTTTAAGGAACAGGACCTGATTACGGATAGAGTTCGGTGTGTCACCACAGGGCCTTCTCCAGTTTAGCTCCCTACTACCACTGCTATGTCTGGTCGTCGCCGACAAACTGTCTCCGTTTTCCGCGTCTAACTCGTCTCTCTGGTCATTGCCAACAAACTGACTTCCACCAAAGCACTCTCACACCTGCTCTAACCAACTGCTTAACCAACTGATATATATGCAGGTATTACTCTTCCCAACATCCGAACACAGACTACCCATAAGACCGAACATAAAGATATTGCTAGACTGTATGTCACCGAGATGCCCTAAAAAGTATGACAATAAATTTTAATTCTTTTAAGTCTTGACTTGAGGGAGTTTCTCAAATTGGCTTGAGCGGTCTTCTCCACTTAGACTGGGAGAAGTGAATGAATATACTTACTCAACGTATGTTTACATACATACCCACACATATCTGTCCAGGCTCCTATATGGATATACATACACATGTACATATACATCTACACATCCATACGTATGTGTACTTATACACTCAAGTCCCATAGTATCACACTTAAAATAACTAATTATGATGGCTGTACTAAATTGACCGGATAACACCAAGACATATTCAATTGAATGCAATACTTCAAATGTTGCCATATCAGCTAACCCAAATCAGTCTGGGTGACCTGTTGCATTCATGTTGCAAACCCTGAATCAGCATTACCCATCCATCGTTGTTATATAATTGCGGAAGGATTTTTTTTATATTATCATTTTCCGTTTTATATATCTTGCCTTTCGGGTTTAGTTAATCTGAGAACCTTTCGGCTTAGTGCATGGGTTAGTTAGGTGCATACATTGAGTGCAGGTGTTCACGCGCGTGCGGGGCGAATGTGACAATCAGAGATGTCACAATAAAAAAAAACAGATAGGAAATGAGACCGGGGACGTGAATGACGTCATGCCCAGAAGCGCTGAGGTTTTGGGAATTTGACAAAAAAAAACAGTTAGTTGAGATTTAAACTCTGAACGAGAGAGTTGAGATTTGGGCTTGGACGAAGCAAGTCGATTTTCGGAGCTCGCCGAGGCCAGACCAGTAGTTTTTGGCGGGGGTGCCGCACGTGATGGAGTCAGATGGAAAAGTCAACATAGAAAGAAATTGTGTCTCTCTCTCCTCATGTGGAAAAACCTTAAACTCAAAAAGGTAATAAAAAGTTTCGTACCTGAACCAATTTCGCGTGTTTTTCGGATTCCTATATGCATAATGAACGTTTTCGTATGTTCTACATATCTGTATAAACATATGTACATTTCACATATCCGTATCTTGGTCGTATATTTTTGGACCTATATTACATGTGATTTATTTGGTGCCGGAGGCCAAGGCATGCCGTTCATGGCATGATTTCGAGTCTGGGTCCACACGATCAAGGAAACGGCCAAGAACATTTGAATCAATTTCGAACGGCTAGTTCAGGTGATGGAAGGAGAGAGAGAAAAGGCAAAAGAATCAACAGGAAAATAAGAAAAAAAAGCTCAACTCCGAAATCAAGAAAAAAAAATGCAGCACCCCAACAGCGAGAAAAAGAAGAAAGAAAAGTTCGACATAAGGCCCTAGACGAAAAGAAGAAGGCATGAAAAGAAAAAAAAAAGTAAAAGAAGGTATTTGCTCATTCGAATGAGTTTTCTCTGTCTGTCATAGTGGGAAAAAAATTTACAATGATTATAATAATGGAAAAAAGTTAGTATTAATACAAGTGGGTAGTAAAATGAGTCTTGATGGCGTATATTCTAAAAGATGAAATTGGAAATAATTTTTTTTTAAATCGAGGAGAGCATAGAAAAACGACGATTACTACTATATGTAATTTTGTATCGTAGTGTGGGAGAGAGAGAAAGAGAGTGAGAGGGAAACATGCAGACAGGCGGCCGTGAAATGAAGAGAAAGAAAGATGGCCATGGGACAGATACTGCCTGGGACATGGTTGACGTTTATAGTAAACAAAATTTTTATGAATTAAATTTTGTAGTAACTTGTCAATACTGTCTCAGCGGATAGTAATGAGAGATTAGGATTTCAATCCAAAATCTGGAATTTCGAACATCAGTGGTTTGTCTGAAGAATGCGCATATACTTTTGCATGTCTGTAGCTAGGACTTTTGGGGCAGGTTTTAATGTCTGTGAAGTTGTGGGTATTGGAAGTGTTATGGAATCGATTTTAGGTGCTGATGGAAAGCATGCCGGTTTTTGTGGAAGTTTTTTGATACCAACTATTGGGGGCACAGGTGATGTATCGGGCCCTCTTCTGGCCCGTATCAACCGGAATAGTCTCGAATAATCTGGCCATTGGGACAGAGCAACCAAGAGACAGATATTTTTCTTTGTGTCTGACAAGACAGACATATATTTTGTGAGTTCCCCCCATGGAGTGGGGCTTTGAGGTTTTTGTTGAGGAGGATATTCGGAAACAAGGGGTTGGGAGATTAGATAATTAAGTACATGTGCGAAATTTTAACAATCTCATTGTGCGGAAAATTCATGGACTCCGTTTTGATTTGTTTTTGAGGGGGGGGGAATGTTGTTGGCTGAATGAATAGAAATTTGGGTGGTTTAGTAAAGAACACCCGGGATATTTTAAAGCAAAAAAGAAAAAAGATAAGAAAGAAGGGTACTCGTAAGCTATTGAAAAGATGAGTGATAGATCGTTTGACGGGGGTCAAAAGTTGAAGAAAAAGGGGAAACATTTATCTTTACTTAGCTGTAAAGGGCGGAGAATGACAGCGCGCGTTATTAAAATATGTATATCAATTAATGACGGAGATTACTTGAGAAGGAGATATAAAGTTAGAAGTAATGAGTACGGATGTAGGAGGAAAGCATAAGAGTAAAAGACAGATAATGAGCAATTGACCTGGTAGAAGAAAGAAAAAAAACCCAAAAAAACAAATTCAAGATTGAAAAAATATACATGCCGAACCAGTGATTGTTGGAAAAAAATTTGAAAAAAAAGAGAAAAGAAGAACCAGAAAATGTGTTAGAAAAAAAATGGAAAAAAAAGAAAATGAAGGACGATACGAACACTTTTTTTTTTGTTTTCACTAACTTTTGGGTTTTAGGACTGTTGCATGTTTCATTGTCTTGTTTTTATATTGTATTGTTGAAATTGTTTTACTGTTACTTTGTTAATCAATCCGACATGAGGAAGAGCGGTACATTAGTTTAAGAAAATAATTTATCTTCTATAACAAATGATTTTATTTTGTTGGGTGGATAGGTATGTTATATAATTGCAGAAGGATTTTTTTTATATTATCATTTTCCGTTTTATATATCTTGCCTTTCGGTTTAGTTAGACCGAGAACATTTCGGCTTAGTGCATGGGTTAGTTAGTGCATTGAGTGCAGGTGTTCACGTGCGCGCGGGGCGGATGTGACAATCACAGATGTCACAATAAAAACCCCTGATAGGAAATGAGACCGGGGACGTGAATGACGTCATGCCCGGAAGCGATGAGGATTTGGGAATTTGAAAAAAAAAAACAGTTAGTTGAGATTTAAACTCTGAATAAGAGAGTTGAGATTTGAGCTTGGACAAAGTAAGTCGATTTTCGGAGCTCGCCGAGGCCAGACCAGTAGTTTGCGGCGGGGGCCGCTCGTGGTAGGGTCAGATGGAAAAGTCAGCATAGAAAGAAATTGTGTCTCTCTCTCCTCATGTCGAAAAACCTTAAACTCAAAAAGGTAAATAAAAGTTTCGTACCTGAACCAATTTCGTGTATTTCGGGATTCCCTATGTCTATTTCACATATTAATATCTGGCTAGGCTACATCGTGACTGATCAAATGTCCATAACTTTTATGATGGGCAATCGTAAAACTTCCAAAATTATCAACGATAAGATCTAAGGTTGGCGATTTGCACAGGCAAATTTTAGCCACGACATTCGCCACCATCCTAGGAACTGTAATGTGGTCGCTGACACCTTGAGTCGTGCCTTCTGTAATGTTACTTTTGTTCTCGATGACTTGTCCCACCAAAGAGTTAATGTCAAGGTATTATGTACGTTCTAAAAATACACCCTTTTTCTCATACAAATTAAAGTAAACATGCTCATCATGTCGAACACGAGCCGTACTGATACCACGGTTAACTATCTTATCTCGTTGTAAATTTATCAAAGCTGCTCAAGAGCGCTTGAATATGGGCTTCAAGGGACCATTACCACAAAGGACACATAACAAATTTTTGTTTGTTGCTAGGGATGATTTCCGGCGTTTTTATATGTAATTCTGAACAAAGATACCTCAGCGAAGACGATTGTTCAGTGTTTGGAACCCATCTTCTACCTATATGGAGCACCTAGGTATCTCCCGTAGAACTGAAGCTTAGGTTTCTCTGCTCGTATGGTAAAGGAATACCTGCTGTTGGTTGGATTTGCCTCAAGCAAGACAACCCCTTATCACCCACGAGGCAATGCCCAGGTGGATCGCTACAATAGGATAATCTGGAAAACCATTTGTTTCGCATTGAATTCTCAGGACTTACAATTAGCTCATGGAGAGTTGATGTTGGTTCATGCTCTACTCAGCATTTGGCCAATCATGTCCACGGCTACAAACACAACAACCCACGAGGGATTCTTCTCATTCTTTTGACGGTCATAAATACGAGGATCATTAAATAAGTTTCCAGACTTTTTTCGTATGGGCACTTTTATTGATAGTTCCCACATGAAACTCTAGTCCCCTTCGAAGTAATGTACTCTGGCTGCAATGCACTTGTACTGTTCCAATAATGTCTGGAAGGCCCCATGGAAGTCCTCTTGTGTGAGCGTGTCAATGACCCTCGTCACAGCCCCTTTCATCTCCGCAATTGTCTTATATCTATGAGCTTAGGGAATAAGCAAAAGTCACAGGGAGCAAGGTCTGGACTATAGGGAGGGTGATGTCTTGATGCCCATCTTGGTCAAATAGTCTGACAAGGATGGAGTTGTGGACTGGTGCATTGTCCTGGTGGAAATGCCACTGACCCGATTTGAAGAGTGCTGGCCTCTTCCGACGGAATTTTTTCCTGAACTCCCTTAAAACCTCAACATAGTAACCCTAACCCTTTAGCCAATCAACTCTGGTGTATTGACTTCCTTACTCCTCCCACACCTCTCATCATCCCTCACAGACTCCGTGCCTTCCTTGAATCTCATATGCCACTCAAAAACTGATGCTCGATTCATGCAAAATGGTCGAAAAGCAGTCTGAAGCATTCCATACGTCTCTCCGGCATTTTTTCCAAGTTTAGAACAGAATTCTATTGCATATCGTTCTCCTAAAGTGTCCTAACGTCCAGATTGCCTTTTTGAAATTCACCAGTTGTGATAATCTGGCTTTAGTAGGGTGTATTCCAATTCCTGCTGTAGCTGTTCATTTGAACGTGAAATCATAAAAATTGGTCAGTCATCTCATAAGATGTATAGCAATAACATACTAAATTTTCAAGATTCTACGACCATTTTAAATGCTTATACAAAAAAAGTCTGGAAACTTATTGAATACACCACGTATATCTAACTCAGGTGTGATGATCGTATAGACGAGAAACTGTCTGTAACCAAGGGCCGTTGAATGCACCGTTGAATGCCTTTTTGAAATTCACCAGTTGTGATAATCTGGCTTTAGTAGGGTGTATTCCAATTCCTGCTGTAGCTGTTCATTTGAACGTGAAATCATAAAAATTGGTCAGTCATCTCATAAGATGTATAGCAATAACATACTAAATTTTCAAGATTCTACGACCATTTTAAATGCTTATACAAAAAAAGTCTGGAAACTTATTGAATACACCACGTATATCTAACTCAGGTGTGATGATCGTATAGACGAGAAACTGTCTGTAACCAAGGGCCGTTGAATGCACCACGTAGGTATATCTCTTCCTTCCTGGCTGCGAAAACCCGGGCCAGTCTTTACGTCAGCTTGTATGACACTCAAAGGGGAACCACAGAAAGACACAGCCCTTCCAGTGACTGATAATTGTCCTACGGGAAGACAGAACAGTATTACCTGCACCTTTTGAGGAATCGAATCTTAATGAGCCCACATCAGAGGAAACATTACTTCGTCGCTCCCATAAAGAAAGTTGTGCACCGCAATTATATGGATGGTAAATTTATTTGGCCGGGGTGAATATGATAGTCTACTTTTCCGAGGTATCTACCTTTTAACGGAACCTCTCAACAGGCTGAGGCGTACCTCGGTTAATTGTGTTTCTTTCAGACAAACTAAAAAGGTGACCTGATGACTCACAAGTGGACTAAGTGCTTGTAGGCGTAACGTTCTTAATGTTGAATAAATCCAATATTACGCAGCAAACTCGTACAAAAAGAGTACAAGACCAAGTGTGACTGGGCAGGAAAGGAGATCTACAAGGAATTGAGCAAGAGATTAAAATTTGTCCATACAACCAAAGAGTATATGCACAAACCAGAATCAGTCCAAGAGAATGAAACGCCAAAAATTCTCTGGGATTTTTGGATACCAACGGCTCACCCAATCGTGGCCACAAGACTAGACCAAATATTTATTTGCAAGAAAAAAAGAATTTGATATCTGATGAATTTTGTTTTCCGACGGACCACAGAGGGAAAATGACGGAAAGTGAAAAGATAAGCAAATACTCGATCCTTTACAGAGAACTAAAAATGCTGCAGAACAAGAGGAGGTGGGTGATACATATGGTAGTTGATGCGTTTGAACTGTTCCTCAAAGGTTTAAAAATGGAACTGGAAGAATTGGAAATCAGTGGAAGAATTGTGACCATCTAGACAACTGCATTGTTAAGAACTGCTCGAATACAGAGAAGAGTCTGGGAGACTTGATGAGACTTGCTCTCACTTTAAACTACAAAGAAAGACAACCAGCTGATGTTGGTGTGAAGAATTCGCACAGAACAAAAATAAGGATTAATATTTGAAAGATAAAATAAGATTTTTAATCGATATTTTTCTTCCAGCTGATCGAAATATTATTCTTAAAGAATTTGAAAAGCTTCCCAAATATAAGAATGTAGAGGTGAAAATTCACAGACCGTGGTAACTGAAAACAAAACCAATACTAGTTGTTGTCGGAACACTAGAATTGGTGAATTTGTCGGTGAATTTGTCAACAAACCTAGACAGCCAAATAAATGCGAAGTGCAGAAGATTACTTTCACCTCTACTCTGCGCATCTTCGGGAAATTTTTCTCGTTTTAAATCAATAGATTGTTTGGTCGATTTGTTTAAATGCATATTAACCTTCGAGGGTTATTTAATGCCAAAGCTATTACTGGAGAAGAACAGTAGAGCTCGATTGGTGTTCGAACTCGTTTACTATTGTGTCACTGTCCAGCACTTAAGCCAGGGGACTCTAAATAAATGGAACCCAAATAAATGCATATATCTGTATATAACAGATATATATATATATATATATATATATATATGTGTGTGTGTGTGTGTGTGTGTGTGTGTGTGTGTGTGATCACTTAAAGATATAATAATAATAATGATAATAATAATAATAATAATAATAACAGAAGAAGAAGGTCCGTGCACAATGTACTCAGTAAGAATCGAACTTACTATAATAATGATGGTCTGCAAGACCAGCTTTCAAACGAGACATTTATGCCAAGATAACATCGACAGACGACTAGTAAATAAAGGAAGAATGCGGTAAAGAAATCGGCAGCGCCAAGAACTGTGTTCAAGTGAACAAGTTGTTGTTGGCGACCGTAGTCAAGGGCGACCAGAAGGCTCCCTTTTCAATAGCTACTAAACTGAGGTGTAGGGGAGGGCGCCACTCCTTTCCTTAGATTGCTTGACTTTACCCTTGATACGTACCTTATATGGCTGAGTGTTAAGCAAGGAGGTATTAAGTACCGATTTTAAAGTTTTTGATATGACGTGACCTGGGATTGAACCCAGGTCTCCCGGACCATTGGCGAACGCTAGGCCAATGAGCCATGTGAATAAAATATGACTAAAATATGCACAACAGTGCAGTGAATATATATTTATCCGTTTCTTGCCTGTGTGACCCTGAGTCCCTGATTATATAGACAAGAAACTAACATTTATCAAGTGCCTTTGACTCTACACTATTTCAACTAATACTCTATCAACGATATCAACGATACTTAACACTCTTTATTTAGAAAAAAAACATCTAACAATATAACTATATTCATAAATATTGATAAGTATTGCAAACTTTATATATATATATACATTGAAACGATAGATTTGTAGTAAATCTGACAGTCTGATAGAAATATGTGAAAAGTTGGATAAATCAAACACTCAACCCAGCCAACTTTCCACATACTTCTATAATATATATATATATATATATATATATATATATATATATATATATATATAACCGCTCGAAACAGCGGAATAAGAGAGAAAAAACGCAGGAAAAATTAGTAAGGCGAGAAAGAGAGAAATACGGAGGAAAAACTATTCGTGGTAATATAGTTATGAAGAATAAAATGGAAATCACTATGTCCTTTTCAATAGTTAATCGATCATGCCTCACCACAGATTCCTTTATCAAGTAAATTTCGTATTACTATTACTGCTTTTTGGAAACCTCGAGTGGTGTAATGGTTAGCAATTTCGACTAGCAAACCATTACAAGTGAGTTCGAATCTCACTGGGGGTGCATACATCCAGCCTTTTGACACAACTAAGCGAGGGTTAATAAATAACTAATATGACAGCTCTAAGGAAAAATAGGAGCATGGTTTCCCTTTGAATTCTCCGCAATTTGCAATTCGTACTTTTCCATTTAAACTACCTGGACACTTGCAAAGTCAAAGGACTCAAACTGCCTCGCTATTTCGCTCATAGCTGGGGAGAGAATTGGATCCATGCCTTTCTTAAGATCATTATTGCCAAATGAAGGAAGTCTTGAACAGAATTTGTACTCTGCTCACTAATTCTATTTTCGGTACTTATAACCGTTATGCCACCAATACCTTTAAAGTTATACAGAGGACACATAAAAAGGGAAACGGAATTCATTATCGTGGCATCAGGACAAACTAAAGTAGAAATAAATAAAATCTCAAGTGACATAGATGCTGATCATGAAGATGAAACGATAAATCCAATTTTAAGTGGGGGTGTCCTCGTGGTGCAATGATTAAAGTGATGGACTACGGAATTGTAGTAAGCGAGTTCGTACTCCAGTCGCGCTATTACATTCACTTTCGGGCAAATACCCTTGGGAAAGGTATGAACCCCCTTATCCTCCCAGCTATGGGTTAAATAGTACCACTACTGTTCTTCTCGAAGAATAGCTTTGGCATTAAATAACCTACAAAAGTTGATATGCAATTAAACAAAGAAACCAACCAACCAATTTTAAGTAAATGCAACGAACTTACTTTAAAATAATATAAAACAGGCACGATAGATTATGTGCAGTTATACACTATGAACTGTGCAAACAATTTAGGTTTAGCAATGTATATAAATAGGATCGACACAAACTTTAGTTGAAAATAATAGGCATATGAATATATTGCTACTCTAGGATTTTGAGATCTAAATCACCACCCCCACCACCACCCAACAGAACACCTGATTCAATTGAGAAGATTTCCAAAGAACAAAGAACTTCTCAAACCGTAAATGTAGATGTGCCAGAGGATGACTGAAGAAAAATAAAAGCGAACGAAAAAGAGGTAAAATAAGAAGACACTGTCTTAGAGCTACGAAAAATTGTTTAGAACATGAAGGTTATGGTCATGCCAATAATAGATGGCACACTTGGATCAGTACCAAAAACACTAAATGCGAAGTTAGATGAATTAGAGAGAGATGTTGTTGGAATTTGCGTGTCTGACGATATTGAGATAGGTAATGTTGAATATGTGAGGAGACTTGCTGTCACTTTGTCACTCCAGCAATGGCCGCCGGGTATCTCATACATTTAGTTGATTAATGTATAAAACATAACTTTTTTCTTTGCCGTGATAAATGAAGATGTGGAAAGTAGGTTGGGTTTTAATTCGAGAAATATTTTTGTGGAATATTATACAATCAAAACAAATATTATAAGACTCTATTTATTTATAGAATCGCATCTCTTAAACCACAAATAAGACTTTCTTTAACCAAAAAGAAAACTGCATGAATATCTAAGCGGTATACTCATTTTTAGACAGCTGAATTTGCGACGATGGAGGCTTAACGGGTATTGTCGTAGGAAATGGACTAAGCGACCCGAGTTCAAATCTTGAATAAGGCTGTTTACATTTCACTACTACCCTTACGAAAGGTATGAATACAATTATTTCCGTCCAATGAAAAGTGTAACAAACTGGACTCCTTAATTTTGGTATGACAACTACTATAGAAGAAGAAAAATTCTGAATTGAAACCAGTTGTAGATCTGGAGTGAAGTAGGTTCTACCTGATTATTTCTGCCCGAGACACGCTTCATGAGAAGTGCCCACGACCAAATTAGGTTACAAGACTAGAGAGAGAGAGAAAGAGAGAGTGGGAGATTTTTGCTTACAGTGTTTGGTTACATACTTTTTCAAGTATTCCAATTTAATACAAATAATTTGCGAATAGATCTATTTGACTGATAGATGTGACCCTAACAAGAACCACCACTCCGAGTCAGGGCGTCCATGGGAGTAACACCAATGAACGAGTACTCTACACTCCCTAAATCTCCTGAACTGAAACCTAAATATTAGATGCAGTTTAAAGGGATACCCAGAATACCCCTTTATGTGACGTTCTTACTCCTTTCGCAAGAGAGATACAGCCTGCGTATTCTAAGCCCCATCGATAGAGCAAGGTTTCTTAAGAGTTTCTACACACTGTTATGATATAAAGTATTCCTATCAAATACTAATAATTTTTAAACAATTATATTTGACCCATTGATGGGAACCCAACAGGTACTACAACTCCGAGTCAGAGTCGACCCGAGAGTAATGGTAATGAAGGGTTACCCTACTCTCCCTGAGCTTCAAAACTAAAGCCTAATAACCACTTACGGTTTAGTGTCACACATGACACCCTATTTTTGCGAGGTGGAGATACAGTTCATTATATTCAAAGCCCAACCAACAAGCCGTTTTCTATCGATTGCTTTAGAAATCCAAGTTTTAATAAGTATTAGCCGATCAATATCATTTGGATTGATCCAAAAAAGAAGCTTATTTCATCCCGATTTGTACGGACTCTTGGGAAAGGTATGAACCCTATTATACTCCCAGCAATGGGTTATATAATTGCTGTTCTTCGACAAGGATGGCTTTAGCATTAAATAACCCACAAAGTTTGATATGCCATTAAGCAAATCTAGCAGTACGAGTGTAAGAATAGCGCTGAAAGTTATGGAATAGAATTAAACAAAATATTTTAGAAACGCTTGTTAATAGTGACGACAAGGATAACAAAAGATAGAATTTCTTTTCTTTTCTTTTCTTTTCTTTTCTTTTCTTTTCTTTTCTTTTCTTTTTCTTTTTCTTTTCTTTTTCTTTTTCTTTTTCTTTCCTTTTCTTTTCTTTTTCTTTTCTTTTCTTTTCTTTTTCTTTTCTTTTTCTTTTTCTTTTTCTTTTCTTTTCTCTTTCTTTTCTTTTCTTTTGTTTTCTTTTTCTTTTTCTTTTCTTTTCTTTTCTTTTCTTTTCTTTTTCTTTTCTTTTCTTTTCTTTTTCTTTTTCTATTCTTTTCCTTTTCTTTTCCAGTCAGTGTGTTTACATGACAACAAACGTCAATCGTCTGTGAATGAAAAAAAAAAAAGAAACACTCACAAGTTCCATGTGCCGCGTTATTCACGTGTGGCTGAACGAACAGATCTAGCTCTGCGTGGGATATATACACTTATAATAAGTAGGGAATGTGTAAATAGAAGGCGAAGGACAACGTGTAAATGTTAGACCAGCAAAAATAAAAACGAGATAGATGGGGACGGGAGGTAGTTACAGTGGCATTTGCCACATAGCATAAGATTACCTCTGCCTTCAGGTTTTACCGTATATTATCACATTCTTTCGTTTTACATACACACAAATTCCTCTCAACCATGGGCGTCTGCTGCCACTTTTCCAAGAGGTGGTGGGTAACAGATTATATTCCGAATATAACTTATTGGTAACCTTGTTCTACAATAAGCATTTTTCGCTTAGAGAAGGTGATGTTTACCCATATCCCAACAAGTGTGAATTATGGCACATGGCCGGGTTTATTGTCTTTTATCTTATGTAAGATACTCTGTAAGAATTGTTTTCACTTTTCTGGATTAATAACTTCTGAGACTAATGTTTGTATTTACCCAACCCCTTCTTCAGGGTAAGGATATGGCACAAAGTCAATTTCTTAAGTGGAGTAAAGCTGACAAGAAGTCAGAGTTTCCCTTCTCTTAGACAGGTTGCCTAACCATGGCTAAAGAACCCTGTTTCCGCTATAGCCAGGTGAAGAATTTATAGAATAATGTCTTTCCCCAAACACATTTTGCGCGAAGCGAAAAACAAACAATTATGGGGATATTATTATTATTAGGTTTTTGGTTTAAGTTGGTTTTACGTTGCTTATGTTGGTATTACATTGGTTGCGTTGGTATTACGTTGGTAGCGTTGGTATTTCGTTGGTAGCGTTGGTATTACGTTGGTTGTTATCCCCTCACTAAATGTTGATGGAAAATAAAGGTGGTGGAGAAGAACGAAGACGTCGTTAGGTTTTGTATCAAGGTTTTAATGACAGCATGAAGTAAAGGGGTTTACACTGATATGCTGCGAGGTTTCGTAGTAAGGAAAGAAGGTAGGAAGTTGATAGAGTGTATCATCTAATTTGCTTTTTTTAACTAGGATCCCTTGGTCTAGAAGAATAGACCCAAGGGGTCCATAAACTAGATGGCTCTCCTCATAGTGTATGATGCTGCTACTGCTATTCAGGAGCAGACGATAAAACGTCCGTTCCCATTGAGGATTTCTGAGGAAGAGAGAGATTCGCAGGCTTTCTTCAATTTTTAGTGCTGCTAGGAAAAATGGTTCGGGCTGAATAGGACAGGTCATCCTGATTGGGTGAAAATGTTCGGCGACTCTAACGGCCAAATTAAATTAGGCGCCAAACAACAAATACAAGTTTCTTTCTGCTACACAATCTTGTTTGAACTCGGGTCACTGATTCTATTTACAACGATCATAAACATTAAGCTAAAGGCACAGAATGTTGTCTGGCTTTAAATGTTGTCTGGCAAATCTGAGTGCTTATGCCGACTCGTTTGAAAATGACCTCCTTGATTCACAGCCTCCGTAAGGTTTGTTGGAGAATAAAATACAACAAAATAAAGATGAATAATAATAAAGAATTGAAATAAAATAAATACATTTTTTCTAAGATTCAAAATAAATAAATAAAGAAGCGGAAAGAGTTTTTGGTAATCGGCCCATGTTTAAGACCCCACTTCCGGAAAGAAGATAATCGGTCTCTTGAACAATGCTTTGCGTGCAGACACGCTTTCAAGAGGTCCCAAAAAAGGGGTTATGAAGTAAGTACAACTTTGCTATTGGATTATTTTTCCAACTCAATACAATGCTGAAACAATACAATTCTTGTGATATTATCCAAAACTTACTTCTGGCAAAAAAGAAAAAGGATTACGAACCATCAAAAGAAAAATTTGAAGAACTTTATTTCCCTTGAACCCTATAAAACGGTCCGTAGTAAAACAAAATTTTTCTGACTTCTTTTATTTAACAATTGTTTTTATATGTAAACACGGACCTACACAACACTTCAAATAAAACAACACGATAAGTGAGACCACTTATATTGGTCCTTTCAAACCAATAGATTTCAAATTTCAATGACCGTCAGCATTGATAAGAAAATCTAATCAAGGAAGGGAGTGGTAGATACTGTCTTAGCCGCAAACTACTCCCTATATTTTTATTTATTGTTTGTTCAAAACCGGAAATCTTGCAAAACTCTGTGCTGTTGTATCACCGTTTCCGTTTAAATAAGCAGCCAAAATCAGTCTTGCTAGAAAGGCCCTGCTTTGCCCTGTTCTATGCGAAGATGACCTGAGTGTAGCACTGTTCCAGCCGTTCTACGCTATTCTATTAGTTCCTGCCTCTTCCCACCTGCTTCTGTCAACTTCCTGCTGCTCACGTCTGCCTGTTACTACAACTGTCCTTTTCAGGGCACTTGTCTTGCCACTACTACAGCTGCTCTTTTCGGGGCTCATCAACTATCGCCCGGAGCGACACCAACAACGACGATGACCGACTGGCAGCTCTACCAACCTACTAGCCTGGTGCCGTAAAACACGACGTTGTTGATCAACTAACTCGATGCAGTGACACCTGAAGTATCAGTTCGATTAGCTCAGTGCAGCGAAGCCTAACAACTCTGGTCATATTACCTGGCCCATGAACCGCTTGACTTACACAATGACTACACCAGTTCGCGAGCGGTGGACACCGAACATTACAACAACTTCAACTCGCTCGTAGCTAACGCTGATCAGACCCCGGTTTAACTGCCTAGTCAACCACCGAGACGTCGACGAGCTTGTCTCTGCGACCCAACACGCCTAACCTTCCGGCCGTCTGAAGACTACCTGGTCACATACCAGCACCAACAACCTGTTCGATCATCATCTAGTCATACAGTCACCAAGAACTGTCAAGTTTACGCTTTCGATTAAAACAGAAATTCCTTTAAACAATTTTTGTATTATTTTTGGCCAAATAAAATATGCCTTTTAAACTTACTCGTTTGCTTTTGTTCTTCCGGCTTTTACCGTTGTCATTCATTTCTAAAAGTCTACGGGATCGCCATATTCATTGGCCCCGAAATGATACTTTGCACACAATTTTATATGCCTACAGGGCGCCCAATCAAAACCTCATCTTTCAAATGGAAAACTTTAAACCAGAATTCATCTCTTTCTTTCTCTTTTTTCAAAGCTAATATTTTTCTAATTTTTCAGGAGTTTCTTGAATAATTAATTTAAAATATTCGTGAGTAAAATATGATTGATTAATTTTAATGGCATATCAACCCATCAAACGTTATTTTATGCCTAGAGATTAGCGAATCGCGTTCATTATACATTTATATTAATATTTTTTATGTCGGTATTTCTTGCTTTTTTTTCTTCTTGCACACTGTTCTATGATACCAAATAATCTTAATACAATTAATTTGTACACAGTTCTATGGTTTCACGTATTTCTATCGAATACTACTGGAGAAGTAGGGACGAGCTGATAAGTGGTGTACTCCTATGAACCCCTTAACATGGCCGAGCAAAGTCAGGGTGGCCAGCTCGCACCTACATACAACAGTTCGGTGAGGATACGGGGTGTAGCTCTGAGGACCTGCCGGAAGCGATGAATGATGGGGAGGGGTGGCGAGAGAGGGTCAGGAATATCCGTGCTAATGGCACGACAAGATGATGATGATATGTTAGCAAGTAATTATTTCAATTTAATAATAGTCATTTGTTTGCACACAGGGAGGCGCTCGTGGTGTATTGATCATCCTCATAGAAAATGAAACGGCAATCCCGGTTCAAATTCTGGACGAGTCTGCGTTAATAGTAGGGTAGACTGTATCTTTTAATCTTGATATGGCTACCGGTCTAGAAGGAAAAATTTAAATCAGCTTTACTGTGTCGCATCCTGTTTGTGACAGTGGGGTTAGGTAAATACTCCTTTCAGTGTAATTGGGGAGTAGTGCCTGAGAGAGATATCATCCTTAATCCGGACATTTTGGTCTTTTTTTTTTTTTTTTTTTTTTTTCTCTTCACTTACTTAAGGAGTTCAGTTACCTCTGTAAAACCCAGGGATAAAAATACACAACGTAAAACCATCGTTGTAACTTACCCCATACTCTTCTTGGAACAACAAAGCAAATAAAATGTATTGAAAAAGAAATTCGTTTATTCTTTCAGTCAACGGTGAAAGGAACCCATTATTTATAAAACAGGAAATGGTGCTTGAGCAAGAAATAAGAAAATATGTAGGCTACAAACTTAACCCCAGATAGTTGTGGGATAGTCTCTTTCTCTGAAAGAATGCTGTTCTCGGGATAAACAGATAGAACTTATATGCATGTAAATTGTTAGCTACAATAGCAGTCAAATTGCAACAAGGTGTAATGCGTTGGCCATCACCAGCGACCTTGGTGACCGGCTATACCGGACGTGACCAGAAGAGATATATTAAAAGGTCAATCAAGAGAACTCTCGTTTCTAGGGGCGAGAGGCGGTTAAACTTGAGACTTGGGGATTTTAAAAAATAGTTCGTCAGTTGGTTATTATGATAAATCAAGAGCTATATTTGGTGGTAAAGCGAAACCGCCTTGTTCACCGGAAGGTGGAGAACGACTATTCATAGATGAGCCAAACTTCTTCCATTGAAATAGTTGAAACCATTCGACGTATGTTAATATGTTTCCAGACGAAATTTTTTCTGTTTTACGTGATTTCTGTCTTTCTCCCCAGTTTCAGCCTTGATTCAATTCTCATTTTTTCTTCCGCTTTAACAGCGGGACTTAAAACACACTGACTGTATATTCTGCAGTGTGGTAAGACCCCTCAACAAAAAAAAAAGGAGTATACCGCATATTGTTCTTGACTGTATCTCATGGTGAGGATCCAATTCTGGTGCTTTGGAGAGTGTGGAGTATCTCTTCATTATTGTTAGTCACAGGTCCACTCTAACGTAAAGTGGTAATACCTCTTAGGGTCCTATTTATGGTTCAAATAGATTGGGAGGGAGTCACCGTGGCGTAATGGCTAAAGTACGTGGTATAATGGTTATCGTCGTAGGAAATGGGCACGGCGACACGAGTTCAAACCCTGGACGAGACTGATTGCATTTCACATAGCACTAATACCCTTGTGAAAGGTATGAATCCAATTATTCTCTCTCCAGCTATGGGTAAATAGTAGGGCAGACTAGGTTCTTCAGCCTTGGTGAGGCAACTAGTCTAGGAGAAGGAAAACTCAAATTTTCAAACCTGTTAAACTCTGCTTAAAAATTCACCTTGTGTCATATCCTGTCCGAGCGGAGGGGTTGGGTAAATATGATAATGGCTAAAGTACGGGGTTGCGCCCTCGAAATAAGCGAGTTCGAACTTCAGTTGAGCAACTGAGTTCATTTTCAGACTAATATCCTTAAGAAAAGTATATGAACCTCGTCCACCTCGCAATATGTTAAATAATGTCAGTGCTGTTCTTCTACAAGGCTGGTTTTGCTATTAAATAACCCACGAAGATTGATATGCCATTAAGCAAAGAAACCCAACCAAACTGTTATATACAGAAATCTCTTCTGATTTATTATACATTTCAAACCCAACTTGTGCTACCAAAAATAAATAAATGAATGAATGAATGAATAAAAACACCATGAGCATACGAGGGTAACATTAACCGGATATTGTCTGGACGATGGCTTGGACTCAAATGTATAAAACACGTCACTGCGCAGGTAGGCTCCATCCGGTTGAAATATAAAAATAAATCTACAATTAAAAAAAAGTCCCTTTTTCAACTAATTATGAACTTTCTCCCGAAGTTTTTCGGAGCCGATTCGATCCCATACATGGCTATTAAATAGTCAACAAAAGTTTGTTTTTTTTAAGTCGGGGACTTCGAACTGAGAGAATCGTCAAGCGTTACATTTCGGACAAGATCAAAGACCACTGACGCCCTACTAACCCACATCACAGACAACCAAATCCCCGCATTTCCAACACTAGACCAAGATCGCTCATAGCTTACCAACCCACGTCACTCCACCGTGCCGCCAGCAAACAAACCAGCCACCCAAGAACAACTTACAACTGCTCGCCTCCTGACCCTTATCTGGTAGAAGAAGATAGCCTGTATCTCTTCTAACTTACCGAGTTTTATTTATTTAAAATAAACGAAATTAAATCCACTCTTCTCGTCCGTTATTTCTTGCAACCATACGCTTGCCTATAACAAAACCAAACAACATAAATCTGTTTTCAAATTATTTGTATTAAGAATACCTGATATCATATAACCGTGTTAAAAAATACCCTTAGGATACAACAAAAATGTAAATATAAACGTACGCAATTCCTTACCCTCTAGGCATGAAATAACCCCATGCGGGTTGCCATACCGTTAAAATGAACTAATCAATCAAATCCCCTTTTCTTTCTTTCTTTATTATATTTTCTATCCTTATTATGTTTCGTATGTAATTTTATTCCAACGCGCGTATAATAGGAACACTTGGATTGCTGAAATTAAATAAGAAGACGTTGTGTTGTGGGGTATCTCAATGAAAGACGGAAGAAGATGAGGAGACGAATAGGTTTTCCATATTAGACATGTACTTACAAAACATTCACATTTTTTTCAAACGTTCAATGATTCTAAACGGTAAAAAGCATATTAACACACGTGGTTTCATTATATTGATGGAGGAAGTCTCAGTCATTTATAAACCGTCAACTCATCTTCACCCCGATAGGAAGAAGGTGGTTTCGCTTAGCTCCAAAATATTAGTCTTGACTTATTGCTGTTCTGGTAACCAAGTGACTGATTCTTTTCGTAGTATCGCGATGGAAGAGATACACAGAAAAATACAGTGTTAAATCATTTTATTGGTTGAACAGTACAATCCATATATACTATATACAATATTCACAGTCTCTCGCCGTAAGAGTGTTACACCAGATGTCGATATTCAATAACTGCCGACCGCTACACGTGAGTCGCCTTTTATACATCCGGGCTACCGGATGTCAGGTTGTACGAGCCACGTCACAAAACTTTTACAAAAAAAACCCTAGTCTCTAGTCTGACTGCCTCTGGTCCCTGAAATTGAGCGTTCTTGTGATTGGTCATTTAACCTCTCTCAGCTGGTCATTTCCGACATATGCAAGCAGTGCCTGCGCTGGTGAGTGTTGAGCACTACATTACATACTGTCGCTATGTGACTGCAACAGTAGCAAACAATTTACATGCATATAGTTTTTACCCTCGTTCTCAAAATAGTATTTTTTTTTTTATCTTGGTCACGTCTGACATGGCTGGTAACCGAGGTCACTGGAGAGTAAGTTAATATGTTACAAGTGAAATCAGACGCAAAATTATTAACAATTTAGATGATCATATGCTTGCTTCATTTGAACATCGATTCTTTTTTGTTGTGTCAGCCATGAACTTTTCCAAAGATAAACGTATTTAACATATAATTTTTACAAGCATGAAAAAGATGAATTCAAGTGAAATTTCCACAGTCTATGCTTCAACATTATTGAATTTAGTTGGTAAAATTTATAAGACTGGACGTACATATGATCAGAAAAACTCAAACTGGCTATTTTTGGTTGATCCATTGTGTTTTATAGCATATCAATTCTTGTAGGTTATTTAATGCCAAGTCGTGTTTATACCAATATACTAAATGTAGGATTTGTATACGAATAGTTTGTAGATAACTTTTTTTAAACGAGCCAGATCTCATTTGTTTGCACACAGTTGAATAGTTTCAAGTATTGCTATAAAAAATTAATAATTCTATTCAACACTATTCAATCATTTGCAGTCAAATGTGTTGAAATATTACTATGTAACACCAATGATATAATTTTTGCACACAGTTAAGTGGTTTCAAGTATTCCTATCTAACACAAATAATTCGATTTAGTATCCATATTTACCAACCCCTCCGCTCGGACAGGATATGACACAAGGTCAATTTTTAAGCAGAGTTTAACAGATTTGAATTCATAGTTTTCCTTCTCCTAGACTAGTTGGCTCAGTAAAGCTGAAGAACCCAATCTGCCCTACTATCTACCCATAGCTGAAGGGAGAATAATTGGATTAATACCTTTCCCAAGGGTATTAATGCTATGTGAAATGCAATCAGTCTCGTCCAGGGTTTGAACTCGTGTCGCTGTGTCAATTTCTTACGACGATAACAATTACACCATGGGCACCTCCATAAATTTGATTTGGTATCAATCATTTGTTTGCACACACTTTGCTTCTAGTATTGCAAACACGCATAGTTTTATTTGCACACAGTTAAATGGTTCTAAGTATTGCTCTGTAGCGCTGACAATTCAACATCGGTCATTTATTTGCACCCGGTTAAATGGTTAAACAGTTCTTGACCCATAAGTAGAACCCTATCAGATACTACCACAGTGACGGGGCGTCACCTCTTGGCAAATACAGGGGTGATTCTGCCTTCAATCCGCTGAATGTTCCACAAGTCGGAAATATCTTGGGATAACACGAAATGATTCGCTATCTGCCAACGTATTCTTAAGATCCAGACAACAAATCAAACGCTAATCGGAGTCGCCGGTCAGTAAGAAGATAAATGCTACCGCACAACTAAGTAAGTGAAAAAGAAAGTCGATATCAAGAAAAAGAGAACCATGGTTTTGCAATAATAACAACATTTAGTATATATAAAAATGTCGTTCAAAGTTTTTACATTCAAAGTTCTTACATAAATGGCAAGTTCTGTCAGAGACCGTCAGAGACTTAGTCTATCTTCGACTTTCCTTACTTAGGACAGTCTGGTACAAGGCAATCTTAAATGGCAGTTAAGTTTATTTTTCACATAGTTGTATTTGGACGGTTTTCTCACTTTCTCTACTCAGTTTGGTACAAGATCAATAAAGCTCAGAGCTTCGAGAATAACATATCGCGTGCCTTTGCAGCCTCTGCAGTTGTTAGGTTTTGTTCTTCGCGGTTCCCAATCTTGTTCTTTCTGCTTACTACTATTCTGGTTAATTTATGCAAACTCCTAACCGGATTAGGGATGGGAGGGGTGGAATTGTCTAGAATTTCATATTTGAATCATATTTCTAAAATTAGATTTAAAATGCTTTAAACATAATAATAATCTTAAAATGTCAACGATTTGTTTTCATAATTTCCTTTGTCATCAAAATAAGTCAACTCTTATGACAACTTGCACTCTCCTCAAAACATATTGTAAATTCTTTTTCATAAAAACAATACTAACAATGGAATTCTTTAACGTAAAAACAAGATATAATTTTTTTCCAACACGACTCTGCAAAAATCCATTACGCTAATACATATTTGTAATGTATTTCTCTATTCTTCCAAAAATTATTTTGATTTCTCCACTCTGGGTAATAAACCTCTTCTGAACATTCTCTAAACCCCATAGGGTTACATCATTCCAGATCCGAGTGTACCTGAGAGTAATAGCAATGACGGTGTAGTCCACATTCCTCAGAGCTCCTAGACTGGAATCTCACCATTTAATAGTTTAGAGCCACATCTCGGACACCTGGTGGGGGGGGGGTCTTACCCTTCTGCATCGATGCTGTTGGTGTATTCTGCAGTCCCAGCCAACTGTGCTCGGGCATTTTTATTAACTGATGTGTCCAACTATTTAACACACTCACCAAGAAAATCTCTTAAAAGATAGCTTGACAGATTAGTTTGTCTATAACAACTATTTTCTGAACTACTGTACCATAGCGGTAGTAAAAAGACTCTAGACCCCATTGTGACTTCACCGTGGTAACCAAATTGACAAATGTAAGAACTCTGTCAAGCTACACAAAGTGGCTCGTTTACTACTGACGTCTTCACCTTATCGCGTCCTGCCATTGATTCTCGAAAGGAGGAAAGTTGTTCCCCTACTTCAGGAGGTGCCCGTGGTGTAATGTTATCGTCGTAGGAAATGGACACGGCGACACGAGTTCAAATCCTGGACGAGACTGACTGCATTTTACATAGTACTAATACCCTTGGGAAAGGTATGAATCCAATTATTCTCCCTCCAGCTATGGGTAAATAGTAGGGCAGACTGGGTTCTTCAGCCTTAGTGAGGCAACTAGTCTAGGAGAAGGAAAACTCAAATTTTCAAACCTGTTAAACTCTGCTTAAAAATTGACCTTGTGTTATATCCTGTCCGAGCGGAGGGGTTAGTAAATATGGTTCCCTTACTTCCGCTTGCCATGTTGGGAGCAGAACCATCATTTCCGCTTACGAGATTTCGGACCTCAGTTTCCCTTAGTCATTCCCAGCCTTGTTATTCAGCAACTACTGTCTGATTTATTTATCTATTCCTTTAATTTCCAATGAGCCGTTCAATTACTTTACACTACAAAGAAGTTAAAATAGTCTACATACAAGATATCAAAAAGACAGTAGGAGTTTGATTCTCATGGAGTGCCTGATATTTGTCACTGCCTCCCACCAGACAGGACTTGACACAAGGTCAATGACCCGAAGGTTAATTATAGTGGGGATTTAGAGTTGGGGAAGATCGGGCACAAGCCGAGGCTGGAGCCCTGGTGGACTATGATGCCGCTCGTCCACCCGTAGGTGGCACAGCCGAAGCCGGGGGTGGGTGGGGTTAACTTACAGCCTCAAATCTGCCTTTGTTGGACTGTGCCACAACTAAGCTAAGCATTGTAAATAACTACATACTTTATCTTTTTTTAAATGAACAGAGTGTATAGTTAGTACAGAATAAAGACTGCCACACACTTCAATCATTGTGAAATCGTTCAGTAGCGAATTTCATTAGTACAAGGCCACAGGACTGATAAAGTAAGTTATGACTGTTGACTTTGAGCAGTCAAATGGAATAAATTTATTTATTTATTCTTGTTACTTAAATGTTCATTGAACCAATTTTGATACACCTTCACAATTCAACTGAAATAAGACAAACAATGATTTTCTATTTTTAGGAAGAGAAAATGTTTCTTCACATAAACTAAATAAACCAGAAAATAATTTTCACTTCAAAAAAATCAAAGACATCAAATTTCTCTCTTTTCAAAATATTTTATTTATTCATTTATTATTGTTACAAAAATGGAATCATTTTTTTTTATAGCATGCAATAAAATTTACAATTCTTTTCCCTCACACTCCACCCCCATACTTTCAGAGAAATCATTTTTTTTTTTTAATTTCAGCCTGAAAATTTTTATTTAATCAGAAAGTCCACCCATTCATGTGTGGTTTGGTCATGTTTACGGCATATCGAACCTTGTGGGCTATATATATATATATAGTTTGTAAGCAAATAGTTTGTAGATTACATTATTTTTAAACAAGCCAAAGCTCATTTGTTTGCACATAGTTAAATGGTTTCAAGTATTGCTATTTAACATTAATAATTCTATTTAATAATAATAATAATCCTAGTAAAAGACTGAACAGTTCTATTTGACCCATAGATTGGACCCTAACAGGTACTACCACTCCAGGTCAGAGTGGACTTGAGAGTAATGGTAATGAAGGAGTACTCCACATTCCTCAAAGACTGGAGCCAGACTATCAGATAGTTTAGTGTCATAGACAGGACATTCATATGTCGTGACTTGGTAGATATTAAATAGCAGTAAGCACAATGATTTCACTCTTTTATGCTAAATATCATAAAATATTTCAAAATATTAAGAAGAATATTGATATAATGGTTATTGTCTTGGGAAATGGACTCAGACTAAATATTTGATGAGACAGTTTGCATTTTATTACAAGTTAATGCCCTTGGGAAAGGTATAAATACTTCTCTTCAGACCCAGGGGAGGAGTCCTTGTGGCTATCATGCTGGACAGTGACATTGTACTGTCTTCAATTCCTCGTTATAGGTAAATAGAAGAGCAGACTGAGTTCTGTAGCCTTGACAACCAATCTAGAAAAAGGAAAATTCTAAATTCACAAACAGAGGATGTGAGGTTAAAAATTCCTCACCATTAAAAAAAACCTACTCACAAATGAAACTGCAGCACCATCACAGACATCATATAGCTGCACCTCTATACTCCTCAATGAGTGTGCAAGATGCACTTTGTACAAATGCCTTCACTTAATATCACAAGATATTTACAAAATACTGAATATATAGAGAAAACCTTTTCTTGATTTTATATAATTTGTTCTGATCAACAAATAAAATATTTAATACTGAATGAGATTTTTCTACAATAGGTTTATGAAATAAAAAAAAACATTATTGAAGGCAAAATCCTGAAGTTTTTCTTTAAGAACTTTTTATAAAGTTTCCAATGATTAAAAATCCCTTTCTCACTAAAAAAAAAAAGGAGAAATGATCACAATGTTATCAAAAACTATATATATATATATATATAGAGAGAGAGAGAGAGAAAGAGAGAGAGACTGTCAAATAGAAAGGGGGGGAGAGGAAGGTCAACTTAAGTTTCTTTAAAAGTTTTATAAATTTAGTTTAGTCAGGCCTAAGGCCAAATAAAGGGAGGAATAAGGTTGACATTTAATTTCAAGTAGGCAGGAACTATCTGCTTAACTGAAAAGCATGATTTGGTAATTTTGGATTTAATCTGACTTTGAAAACCAACTATAAAGGACTGGAGGGAAATAAAGTGACTTCAAGTCTTTATCACTAATTCTCTCTCTCTCTCTCTCTCTCATATATATATATATATATATATATATATATATATATATATATATATATATATATATAATGTAGTTTACTATATTAATAAATAAAGAGTGTTTAATATCAGAGGCAGATCATATATATCTAAGTTAGGATAAATTAGACACAGCATAAATGCTGCTTGATGATTGTGAGTTTCTTGCCATTATGATAATCAGACCACTGACACTCACCAAGCACTGCTAACTCTGTGTCGACACTATCCTTATATATATATATATATATATATATATATATATATATATATATATATATATATAAAAATATATATATATATATATACTCTGCATCATATTTTTCATTCTTAGAATCTTGGAACATATAAATTAGAAATGAGAAATCTTTGTGGATTTTTCATATTTAGAGTGAATTGTTTATGTTTTAATTATCACTAGAAAAGAAAAGGTCATACAGAGATCAATTGAAAGGGCAACGTTTAATATCTATGAGATCAAATGAGATTAACATCATCAGAGAAAAGGCTAAGGTAAAAGATATCAGAGAAGTTAATAAAATGAAAGTGAGCTGAAGGTATGATAATAGAATGGTATTCAAGGAATAACAAGTATAGTAGAAAAAGACATAATGGAAGGATGAGTTAGTGTGTGATAGAGGCAATCAAATTTATCATGGAAGGAATTGGGAAAAGCCTTTCTTCAGCAATGGACTTAAAGTTGTAAATGATGATGATGATGATGATGGTGGTTTTCCAATTATAAAAATGGAAATAATGGATTGAAAATTAATATCTTCGTTTTTATGATGAAAATTAATTTAACAAGAAAAATTATTTAGGTTTATTTTCTTCAGGATAAATAATAATTTTCAAATTGAATATATTTGTGTTGAAAATAGTATCTGATATGTGTTTGCAAAGCAATTTATCACTAAAAGTGGATATTTTCATGGAAGTCTTGGTGATTGTAATCCTAAAAGATTTTCATAATTTTTAGGTTTTATTATATTAAATGTATGATTTCATAAACAAACAATATATACAGAATAAGACAATGAAACAGTAAGAATTTACAAATTCAAGTCAGGCATTTCAGGATATTTAAAAAATGTTTTGGAAGAAAATGTACAAATGTTGAGAATTTGGAAAATAAGTTTAGTTCAAAATGTCAGCTAAACATTTTATAAAAGAAATTGAGACAATAAAGAATTTCTTCACAAAAAAAATATATTTATATAAGTTTTGCACAAGTCATGAAAAATGAAATAAGTTTGGAAAATCTAATTTTGAAATCTGATCCATTGTACAAAATGAATTTTATTTCTACTAAACATGATTTTTACAAAACAAGTCAGGCTTTTTGAATTTGCTTTTTGTGCATCACTTGAAAATTGACAAAAAAAAATTATAAAAAAGAGAATTTCAGTAGATTTAACCCATAAATTTGACAATTTAAAATCAAAAATGATTTTTATTAAATTTACATCAACTCTAGGTTGTATAAGACTAAAGAAAGGTCTTATACAACCTTGAGCTGATCTTGTAAATGGATTCCATTAAAATCTTTTAATAAATTTCATTAACTTTTAAGATCATTTTTAATAGATTCAATACTTTAAATTCAATGAAATGAACCAAACGATATGAATATAGAAAATATTTTTGTTAGTTCAAATGATTGAAAAGTTCCTACCCACCAACTCTAAAAGTCATTGAGGAAGACAAATGATTGCAGGCAATAATAATAATAATAATGATAATAATGTACTTGTTCAATGTTTTTAGTTATAAAAGTGTACAACTTGAAAACCATCCAGAATTTTCTGAAGTTGTTATACCAGACTCAGCATCGGATTCTTCTTCCTCTTCTTCTTCTTCTTCCTCCTCTTCATCATCTGTATATTCAGATTCTGTCCCTGAATCAGCACCTGTTATACTCAGTTTAGGAAGATAACGTGTAGGGACAACACTCAAATCCTCAGGAATTCTTTAGGAACAGAAAGAAAAGAAAAACAAAAAAGCAACATTAATTAAGCTCATTTATGCAACTTATAATTAAATACATCAATTTAAATAAAAATATATAAAGCAGATTATGTAGCCAAACTGGTAGCTGAGGTGTATGAAGGGTTGTAAGATTGTGTATGTTAGTATTGTAAGTAATGAGGGTCAGTTTAACTTGAAAAATCTGCATTTGAAATCTTTGTTTTTCATTTGGTCTAGGATATTAATGATTAATGCTTGTAGCTGTACGCTGATCACACTTACTAAATAAAATAGGAGGTTAGTACTACTGCACAGTAGCACCACTTGGACTTTAACAAAACATCAAAAGAAAAAACTATATGGGAACTACACAAGAACGCTGCATGTTGTTTTGAAATTCTGGAAGCAGCACCCTACAAAACAACACTTGTACGGCCACTTACCTTCAATCTCACAAACCATCCAAGTTAGACGAGCAAGACATGCTGGATATGCTGAGGATGTAAGGATGAACTCATTAGTAACATTATCCAATGGACTCCTATACATGGACACACTAGTGTCACCCAGCAAGCAAAATCTTGCATTTATTAGCTCTGTGCTAACACTGGATGCTGTTTAGAGGACTTACTAAGAGTAATAGCCAATAGGGATGAATGGCAAGAGAGAATCAAGGAAATTTTTGTTAGCATACCTTGATGACGACAAGTGTAGGCGCAACTATCTCAACCACCAAACAAGGTATCTGTTATGGTACCTACCGTACAGACTATAATGAACTCTTCCTATTACTATGAATACCGGGAGAATATTCATCTCGGTGTTAAGTTAACCCCAGCCTAACACTTTTGGCAGTCAGACTGACGTTCAACACTCTTTTACCTATGCTGTATTTATACTTTCGTTCAATATACTTGTTTCATGTAATCCCGAGTTTGTATCTTTCTTCTGGACCTTTTACTGGTCCACACCAGTGTCATAATCAATTTATCACCAGATTTTATCACATTAAAAGAATTGAACATCTGTTGAGGGTCAAATTGAATTTTAAAGTATAAACTAATGTCAAGTTTTCAAACAACAAATTCCAAATGGGAAAAATTGGCAATGGATGAAATGCATTGACACACTTCCATTGTATAACTGCAGACATATGACATCTGAGACATACTTGAACATAAAGGCTAATAAGTCACACTAATAGCATCCATTCTAGATCATCATAGTTAAGCAATGATCACCCTGCTCAGTGCTTTTATGAATAATGATTTAGTAACATCAAGAACTTTAAGAAATTTGAGGCCAAAATTTTTAATGATAAACATTGGAAGTGTCCTTCGTATAGTGGTTATCGTCGTAGGAAATGGAATTGGTGATCAGAGTTCAAATCCTAGATGAGACTGCTTGCATTTCACTTTGTGCCAATGCACTTGGTAAAGGTATAAATTCATTTCTTTCCTCCCTGGTAGGGTAGACTGGATCCTTTAGTTTTGGTAAGGCAACCAGTCTAGGAGAAGGAAAAATTCAAACCAGCTCCTGCTTGTGGAGAAGGAGTTTGGTAAATAGGAAAAATGAAATAAGTAGAAGATATTTTTGACATTTGCCTGTTTGTCTTGCCATGTCTGAGATCCAAGTTTTGACCTCTTACCTGAAGGAAATACAGAATTTATCTAATACATTATAAGTTTCACTAAAAGCAGAGTAGATATGCCAGAACTAAGTGAGTTTGATTATTCAAATAAAACAAGTTAGCTGCCCTCATTCAGCTAAGGTTACAAGTCTCATACACAATATATGTATATATATATATATATATATATATATATCATAAAGAGGACTGACAAAAGCATTGTTAACAATTAATTGAATAGGTTAAACACATTAAACCATGTATGTATGGGGTAGGGGAGATTTTATATAACAAACAACCTTCACTTCACAATGCAACAACTAAAATGACACAAAACTACTTTGACATTTTTATAAAAACAAAAGCAAAATTTTCCATATTTTTAAACTAAAAACAAAACAAAAAAAACAAGAAAATTAAATCAAATAAATTTCATTAGAAATCTATTCATTATAATTGGATTAACAACAAATAGAAAATAAACAAAACTCTTTTCAAAAGATCAAAAAATTAATGTTAGTCTCTTTCAGGTCAAAATAAATTGAATTAGTGTTTCACTCAGTCGACTAACAAGACTCAATTAGAAAGTTGTAAACATGTAAATAGGTTTTGACAAATTAGGTAACCAGTTAATCAGGTCATTTATTTATTAATTTGAGCCAAATCTTAAAAAAACAAATCAAAGATTTGGAATAAGTTCTTTCACTTATTTGGGCCATTAAGTTATTTAATTGGACCAGCATTAAAAAATCAAATTGACTCCTTCAACTTCAGTCAGTATCCGCTGTATGTTTTTAATGACAACCTTTTAGAATATAGATACAATTATATAGGCCATTTACTGTATGTAAAATTACTAATCCATAAAAATACAATGAGTTTAACTAGGAAGCAGGCAGATGATATTTAAACACTTTTTGATGAAGACAAATGTGACATTGAGTCAAGTGGATGACACATGTAACTAAAGACAAAATTTTAAAACCTCAAAAAATATGATGTGGCTAACCAGGAAGAAATGAAATAGCACTTATTTGATTTTCCTAAGGGATTTACCAGGTAATGGATCAGACCTAAAAAGTGCTGTCTGGTATATGGACATCTGAAACTAGACATTTGTTTATTTTTTTCTTTTTCTTCTAAACAATAGGATAGGATGCAATAAAATAATGATTTTCTTTTCAAAAGATAATGAAGATTTGTTATCTTGATGAAATACATAGACTGACTTTGTTTCTTACCATCAGTGAAATACAATGAAAAAATTCTTCATAATACAATGATAAAGTTTGTTTCCCCCCTCCATCGCATAAGAATTTAATGAATTCATTTTATTTTTTTTTTAAGGGTAAAAGTTTTGTTTTTTAAGTAATTAAATGGAAAAATTCCTTTATGTTTTACACCCTGTTTGGAAGACTTATAATATACTGAAAGTATTTTCAGCAGGAAGGTAAGAAATCTCCAAAATGAAGATGTCTTGAGTATGACACTAAACTGCATCTGGTGGTGAGACTTAAGATCTGGAAAGTGTGAAGTATCTGTTCATTACCATTACTCCCAAGTCCACTTTGACTTAACATGTTTAGATCCTATCTATGGGTAAAATACATCTGTTTAAAAATTATTTGTATTAGATAAGAATACTTAATACCATATATCTGTAAATTATTTGTATTAAAAATAGTTCCTTGAAACTACAATTGTTTACTAATTGTTTGAAAACAAATAATTGTGTTTAAATTGTTAGTATTAGATAGGAATACTTGAAACCATAGAACTGTATGCAAATTATTTGTATTAGATAGGAATACTTGATACCATCCAGCCATGTAAAATTACAGCTGAGACTATATTCATTGATCATTAATGTCTTTAAGAAAGGCATGAACCTACTTATCTCTGTGTTCTTTTTCATTCTGTCTCTTGCATGTCATAATGATTGACAGTGAAAAGATTCTCTTATTGAGTTCTCTGGACAAATCACTCTCTCATGATTACTGCTTAGATTGTAATAACTGTAAAAATTTCTTACATTCATTGTCAGCCTTGACAGAGGCCAGCATGTATAGAGAAGAAGACCAATTTTATCCAGGGTAACAAAGTTTTACTGTGGGTTTTTATGGCTTTTTCTCTTTTCCATTGGTCATCCTATTTCAATTCAGTTTTATGCCATGAACTTTAAAGCTCACAAAAAATATTAATTCTTGTTTTCCATGTATCAAAGTACATTCTAAAACTTCAGAAAAATCCCAGGCCCTCTTTATAACCCCAGGCATGTTGCATCTCCTGCACCTCCTTTTATAAGTCTTCATTGTAGAAAACATGAGTGATTAATTGATTGATTTTAATGGCATGTCAGCCTGTCTAAGATTATCTTATGCATAGAGGTTAGGGAATTGCATTCATTGTATATTTATATCTACATTTGTGTAGTTTCTTAAAAGTTTTCCACACGGTTGGATGGTTTCAAGTATTCTTATCTAATACAAATAATATGCACATAGTTGGATGGTTTCAAGTATTCCTATCTAATACAAATAATATGCACATAGTTGATGCTTTCAAGTATTCCTATCTAATACAAATAATATGCACATGGTTGGATGGTTTCAAGTATTCCTATCTAATACAAATAATATGCACATGGTTGGATGGTTTCAAATATTCCTATCTAATTCAAATAATATGCACATGGTTGGGTGGTTTCAAGTATTCCTATCTAATACAAATAATATGCACATGGTTGGGTGGTTTCAAGTATTCCTATCTAATACAAATAATATGCACACTGTTGGATGATTTCAAGTATTCCTATCTAATACAAATAATTTGCACACAGTTGTATGGTTTCAAGTATTCCTATCTAATACAAATAATATGCACATGGTTGGATGGTTTTAAGTATTCCTATCTAATACAAATAATATGCACATAGATGGTTTCAAGTATTCCTATCTAATACAAATAATCTAATACAAATAATATGCACCTGGTTGGGTGGTTTCAAGTATTCTTATCTAATACAAATAATATGCACATAGTTGGATGGTTTCAAGTATTCCTATCTAATACAAATAATATGCACCTGGTTGGGTGGTTTCAAGTATTCTTATCTAATACAAATAATATGCACATAGTTGGATGGTTTCAAGTATTCCTATCTAATACAAATAATATGCACATGGTTGGGTAGTTTCAAGTGTTCTTATCTAATACAAATAATATGCACATAGTTGGATGGTTTCAAGTATTCCTATCTAATACAAATAATATGCATACGGTTGGATGGTTTCAAGTATTGCTTTAGTTAATTAGGAAAATCACCTAATTAGGCCAGATAGTTTGATTCATGTTGTGTCTCTGTAAAAAGAGTAGGCTATTGTAACTTCTTAAATAATTGAAGCAGGTTCTCTTCGATTTAAGTTATTTCCCCTTATGTTGAGAACTCTTTTTAATAGATTTAAGGAGGAAAAAAAGTTGAAGTGTAAATGTTTTTTTTTTGGTTTTTTGCGGCAGCAGCAGCCGCCTTCAAATTTTATGTTGATAACCCAGTAAAGCAGAAGAAAATAACTTGTATATTTTCATACCACAGAATAAAAGACATTCTACTGAGTGTATTTATCTAATCCCTGTCATGGGTAGGATGTAACACAAAATCAATTTTTAAGCAGACTACTGCTAGGTTGAATTCAGTTTTCTTTCTCAACTAATTGCCTTAACAAGGCTAGAAAATCCAGTCTGCCCAACTATTTTACTCATAACTGGAGAGAGAACTGATGGATTCATGCCTTCCTCAAAGACATTAGTGTGAAGTGAAACACAAACATCTTTGTCCAGGATTTACACTTGGTTTGCCACTTCCATTTCCCACAACCATAACTGTTATATCGTGTCTCTACTGTAGGTCTAAAAAGCAAAGATGTTTTTACTTTAGTAAATGCTTTCATTTCCCAGAAATTTTTACAAATAAAATTTTTTTTTTTAAATAATTTTTAAAATTTCACTATTTCATAACATTTACAATTTGTCTATTTTAGGATTTAAAATATCTTTTCTATAAATTTATATGCCTTACCCAGCAGCTAATATTACATAATACAAACTTTTATGCACTGACCAATCAGGAAAAGACTCAGGTAAGAAATATTATGAAGAAAATATATGTACAAGATGTTTCAGAAAAATAGACATCAATTTGTAATCTAATATTTTGATCAATTCTCATTCAAATGATCTCAGATTGTAACAAGATGTGTAGAATAAACGCAAAATTCTCTATTTAATGTTTAAACATCTTTTCTTTTTTCAATGAATGGCATTTCTAAAAACATAAAACATAGAATTTTGTATTGTTTCTCCACAAGCTGTTAAAATTTAAGGTTATTTGGATGAAAATTGGCCAAGTTATAAAATTACAAAATTATATCAATTTTTTCTGAAACTCCCTTTACATCTTGTGTGAGTATCTTGTGTAAATAATACAAAAACAATGAGAAAAACATATTTACATCAAGAGGAAAACTTTCTTTTTAGGATGAAACTAATGATACGCAGGACTTACTATGTATAAAGAATACAGAATTTTCCAAGTCATTACGAAAAGACGAAGTGTAAACATGATACTTAATAAAAAAGATAATGATACAATCAGTTGAGGCTACAAGATAATATTTCTGAAACACACAGCATGAACTGATGAAAAACTATAAATAATAAACAGAAACCTAGAAATAAAAGAACCTTATGAGAAAGTAAAACTATTGCCCTTATAATTATGGAAGTTGAGAATCTGTTTTTGTTTTGTTTTTCTTAGTCAAAATTCTCTTTCAAGTAAGAAATCTAAGATAAACATCTTTTCATCCAACAAATGAGAAATAATAAACATCTTTATCCTTCCAGAAACTCTAAATATTTCTCCTGCTTTTTGAAAATCTATACAGATAAAAGCAACCATTTTGTTCATTTGTAATACATAAAACCTATCAAGTTGGTTCCTGTCAAGTGATCCTTCAAATGAATCAGCAACATTTGACTTGCAGATCAATCATATTGATACCTTCATCTGTATACGAGTAGATCACTGAATACTCTGTTCATGACAATGCAATTTCCATTCTTGAAAATATATAAATCAATCATAAAAACAAAGTCTTTCATCATTACAAACTGGAAACAAAATCTGAACAAAATCTGAAGTAATTTTTGCCTTCAGTCTGCTGGAAGAAAAACTTTAGATTTGTTGCTACCAAAGAAATTCACAATGAATATATACAGGACACTTTCATAAATGTGCTGCAGTCTTTTCAAATATATATGAGATTAATAGAAAACAAAACTCTCCTTTTAAATACAGCTTATGGTGAAACAGTTGAAATGGCTTATAAACAGTCCCAATCTGATGTCTCATTAATGCTGCTATGATTTAGCCACTAATCCAAAGACAGCCTTATAGTTGTGGGTGTTAAAGATAAGTATTTCTTCAGTAACATCAATTGCCATCGAACAAATGATTATCTTGCAGGATATTTCAAATATTTATCAGGAAATTGTGTGTGTGTGTGTGTGTGTGTGTGTGTGTGTGTGTGTGTGTGTGTGTGTGTGTGTGTGTGTGTGTGTGTGTGTGTGTGTGTGTGTGTGTGTGTGTGTGTGTCATGTTACAAATTTTTCACATCTTAAAAACATTTAATAAGACACTTTTTCTCCTATTTCTATCAAACAAGTGTGTGATCCACGTGAAACTTTAATAAACAGAGATAAAATATTTTTGGATAATTTAAATTTTAGACCTGTTTGACCATGATATCATTGACCACTTTTCTTATTTGGCTTTTATCTTTATATATATATATATATATATATATATATATATATATATATATATACTTTTTTATATTTTGTTAAATATAAATATGTATACATATAAGGATAAATACAAATATATACATATTGACATGCATATATGTACACATGAATATATACACATACATATATAAACAAGTATATATATAATAACTTATACATGTATACACAGATATAGATATATGTACATAAATATACATAGATATGTACACACAATATATATATATATATATATATATATATATATATATATATATATATGTATTATTTGGTCCAGTTAAACCAGAGTTGAGAGTAATTCCATCAGGACAAGAAAACTGTAAATATGTATACAAATATATATAAAGACAGACAGACAGACACACACACACACACACACACACACATATATATATATATATACACATGTAAATATGTACATCTATCTATATATATATATATATATATATATATATATAGACAAGTTTATAGATTTATATATATGTACTAATATCTATAGGTATATATGCATATAAATATATAGATATACATCCACACAGACACACATTATATATATATATATATATATATATATATATATATGAATATCCATGATGTCACTCACGGTGTAATAAATAACATCTTATATGATGGACTCAGTGACTCAAGTTCAAAGCCTAGACAAGACTGCTTACATTTCTCATTGGGCAATACTCTTGGAAAAGGCATGAATCTAACAATGTGATCTCCAGCTAACTAATAAATAGTAGGACAGACAGGTCTCTTCAATTTTGGTATGGGAGGACGTCTAGCAGACTGAACACTCTTAATCTAAAGTAGGTAAATTGTTTAAAATTCATTTCAGGTTGTATCCTGAGATGCAGAGCTGTTGGTATATATATATATATATATATATATATATATATATATACATACAGTGTATCACAAAAGTGAGTACACCCCTCACATTTCTGCAGATATTTAAGTATATCTCTTCATGGGAAAACACTGACAAAATGACACTTTGACACAATGAAAAGTAGTCTGTATGCAGCCTATATAATGGAGTTAATTTATTTTCCCCTCAAAATAACTCAAAATATAACTATTAAAAGCTAAACCCCTGCCAACAAAAGTAAGTACACCCCTAAAAAACTACACCCCTAAATGTCCAAATTGAGTACTGCTTGCCATTTTCCCTCCAAAATGTCATGTGACTCATTAGTGTTACTAGGCCCATGTGTTACTAGGCCCATGTGCATAGGGAGCAGGTGTGTTCAAATTTGTAGCGCAGCTCTCACACTCTCTCATACTGGTCACTGAAAGTTCCAACATGGCATCACAGGGCAAAGAACTCTCTGAGGATCTTAAAAGACGTATTGTTTCACTACATGAAGATGGCCAAGTCTACAAGAAGATTGCCAACACCCTGAAACTGTGTAGCATAGGACCAAAATACGTTGTGTCTAAAAGAAATGAGTTTGCAAAACAAACCCACTCAAAACTTGACTCTCAAGGAAGAAAATAGTAGTCACTTTTATTCTTGGGGATTATAGCGGATTGTAGTAAAAAAAGTTTGTTCAGTAGCGTCTTCCTCGTCTTCTCTTTTTTTTTGTCGCTATCAAACGTCTCATTTCCTTCCATGCATTTCAATTAGTGTATGTAGAGAAGGTTCACCCTCCTCTTCTTGGCAATGACGGTGGCATTGTTATCGTTGGCCTGTTGATACTTTCATATCAGTCGAATTGCTGACAGGCTGGGTATGACATGGGTCAGGGCGTCGTGGACCTCTGTTGAACCTGTTTGGAAACCTGCCTTGAACTGCTAAAATCTTGCTACTTGGTTTCTTTATATAGAAATTTAATGGATCAATTCGAGGGTTCCCGAAGGCTCGATGATCACCAGTGAAAACAGTAGTGTAGCACATGAAAGTTCACGCGTGATTATATTAGAATCACGTTTGGACTCTACAGGTCACTCTGCCTGCATGAGCGAGGTTCATGACATTTTTGATTGTCAGACCCATGTACCCAATGACTGAAGACAGCTGATGTGCTCACGCGTTCTCCAACCTTGAGACCACAGCAATTCAATGACAGCGCCTGTCCGTAATATTACAACTGAGCTGCAGCACAGTGGCTAAGATCATCCAGCGTTTTAAAAGAGTAGGGTTCATTCAGAACAGGCGTAGGGCGTCCAAAGAAGCTGAGCGC
This sequence comes from Sepioteuthis lessoniana, assembly GCA_963585895.1. Classification (NCBI taxonomy): domain Eukaryota; kingdom Metazoa; phylum Mollusca; class Cephalopoda; order Myopsida; family Loliginidae; genus Sepioteuthis; species Sepioteuthis lessoniana. The sequence continues at coordinate 158,481,884 of OY757904.1, read as the reverse complement.
ACATGCTGAGCATTACATCCAAATGCTTTCTTTGAAAGATTGACGTAGGAGTGCTGTCAGCATTGCTGCAGAGATTGAAAAGGTGGTGGGTCGGCCTGTTAGTGCTCAGATCATACGCCACACTCTACATCAAATTGGTGTGCATGGCTGTCATCCCAGGAGAGAGCCTCTTCTGAAGATGATACACAAGAAAGCACGCAAACAGTTTGCTGAAGACATGTCAACAAAGCACATGGATTACTGGAACCATGTCCTATGCTCTGATGAGATGAAGATTGATTTGTTTGGTTCCAATGGCTTCAAGCATGTGTGGCGGCAACCAGGTGAAGAGTACAAAGATAAGTGTGTCATGCCTATAGTCAAGCATGGTGGTGGGAATGTCATGGTCTTGGGCTGCATGAGTGCTGCAGGTGTTGAAGAGTTACATTTCATTGAGAGAAACATGAACTCCAACATGTACTGTGAAATACTGCTGCAGAGCATGATCCCCTCCCTCCAGAAACTGGGTCACAGGGCAATGTTTCAGCATAACAATGACCCAAACACACCTCCAAGACGACCATTGCTTTACTGAAGAGGCTGAGGGTAAAGGTGATGGACTGGCCAAGCATGTCTCCAGACTTGAACCCAATAGAACATCTTTGGGGGATCCTAAAGTGGAAGGTGGAGGAGCGCAAAGTCTCAAATATCCACCAGCTCCCTGACGTCGTCATGGAGGAGTGGAAGAGCATTCCAGTGGCTACCTGTGAAGCTCTGGTAAACTCCATGCCCAGGAGAGTAAAGGCAGTGCTGGATAATGATAGTATCCACACAAAATATTGACAATTGACATGGTGCATGTTAATATTGACAACTTTCCCTTAGGGGTGTACTCACTTTTGTTGGAGGGGTTTAGCTTTTAATGGCTATATTTTGAGTTATTTTGAGGGGAAAATAAATTAACTCTGTTATATAAGCTGCACACAGACTACTTTTCATTGTGTCAAAGTGTCATTTTGTCAGTGTTGTCCCATGAAGAGAATGTGAGGGGTGTACTAACTTTTGTGATACACTGTATATATATATATATATATATATACACACACACACACACATATATATATATATATACACACATACACACACATATAGACACACACACACACACACACACACATATATATATATAGACATACACACACACACATATATATAGACACACACACACACATATATATATATATACACATAGATATACATATGTGTGTGTGTGTGTGTGCATATATTCACAAAGAAATATGCATGAGCATAAATATATATATATATATATATATGTGTGTGTGTGTGAAGAAATATATATATATGCACACATATAAATGTATACATGTATATATATATATATACACATAGTATATACAAACCTATGTACATATATACATATATATACACATACACACACTTATATATATATGTATCTATACACATATATACACACAGTTCTTAACTTTTTTCTATGTTTTGTCTGATGCCTTTACTGATTCCCCCCACCTTGAAATATGGACACACAGTAGACTATAGGCATAACTGTTCAATACCAGTCAATTCCAGTATGCTAGAAAGACCAGAAATATTCTGGTACACAAGTTCGTGTTCCCCAATGACACTGCCTTCATGGCTCACAATCACCAAGATACACAGGAAATAATCACGTGTTTCCTGAAATATGCATTTGATAAATACAATGTCACAAGTGTTCCATGCTTTTGCTAAACATATGTTGATATCACTGTTGGTAGATAAGATGTTGCTGGTTAACTAGTTTTAGACATTTCATGCTACTTTAATTGGAGATGGCTTTTTTGCTTTAAAATGCATATATATGTACATAGGCAGGTACATAATATATATATATATATATATATATATATATATATATATATATATATATATATATATATATGCATATAACTATATATATATATATATAGACATTCTGGTGTGTATACATATATATACCCATATATGCACACACACACACACACACACACATATATACATACATACATATACACTCCCCCATGAGAGTTGAGCACTCTGGCGAAGGAATTTACAGCTGCCGCTAGCATAATGCAAAGCTTTTCGAACGAATTGAGCACTCTGATATTTGGTAACATATAAAATGTAAACAAATGAATGCTGCTGCTGCTGCTGCTGCTATTGCTACTTAATATACCTTATAATTCCTTAGTTGACGTGGTACGCTTGTTGGCTGAGCGGTCTGATACTAAGTCTAACATAAAGTTGGGCAGGTTTTTATCCCAGCTTCAAGCGTCCTACATGTCTAGCCACACTGAATAGTTGTGATACAACGGAACAGTCTGCCTGTGGATGACAATATATATATATATATATATATATATATATATATATACATTCATTCATTTATATATACATATACACACACTGTCTGTGGATGACTATATATATATATATATATATATATACATTCATTCATATATATATACATATACACACACTATATATGCATACATTCACTTATATATGCATAAATATACATATAGTTTAATGCTTCAATATATATAATAAAATATCTTTTATAGAGCTACAAGTAAGAATGAAAGTTTATGAATAAATTATATTAGAATTGATTACAGGTGCCCTGTATACAAAAACAGTTGTTAGAGGATGAAATTCAGTTAATTGTTTATAAGATTTGCAGCTGAGTAAAGCGGAAGGAAATAAATGATTGTCAAAAAACAAAAAACAAAAAAACAACAGATATTTATTGAAAGCAGACAAAATTTAAAGTTCTAACAAAATGTGTAAATGAAAGGCTCAGAAAATAAAGTGAAGATGTCTTAGAGCAGATATTATATAAGAATGTTTAATCAGATAATTATGGAATTTATGAATTTAAGATAAGAAAAGAAATAAGATGATGATAATTTTTTTACTTATTTAATAAGAAAACCTTCAGATAATTACAATATTATAAAAACATTTCAATTAAAAATAGAAATAATTGATTTAACATATTTTTCAAAATGATAAAATAATACGTACAACATTCTGGAGAACTGCAACATCTGTGTCACAAACATAAACTAAAATCTTTCTCAACTTCATATACAATTTGAATTAAAAATGTATTTAAAATTTTTATCCTACAAGAGGGAATAAAAAATTTTGCAATATACTGGTATGTATTAATTTATGGCACATGACAGAAGCAGTGGACTGTACCCACTGTGGTGGGTAGTATAGTGATAGTTGGTGTGCTGGCATGTTGTGTATTACTTCAATCCATCGCTGATTTGAAAGCCACACAGATGAACTTGTAATGTAGTCTAATTTAGGAACTTATATTTTATGAGTTTGAACTAGGCCATAACACCACAGAGATGACTTTTGTTGTGAGAAAGGACAAGTTGATCACAGATGGTTCAAGAAATTTTGCTCTAGTTACAAGAACCTCAGTGATCAAGCAAGTTAAAATAGACGTAAAGCCATGACATCCAAAACAGTGCTTCAAGCCATAGAAGCAAATCCATTGAGTAGAATTCAGAGAGTATCAGGCAAACTCAGCATCTCACAATCTAGTGTGGTTCATCTCCTTCCTGACTTTGACAAAAGACTCTGGAAGTGTTGAATTGTGCCTCATGTTACCAAAATATTGCAAAACTTTTGACTCACTCAAGTATTTGTGAATTAAGTAATAATGGTTGAAAGAATTAAATAATTTCACAATGACTGCATTAACCAATAACAAATATTTTGCGAAAATTGTAGAAACAAAATGGTAACATAAACCTCAATAAAATAAAAAGGAAGGGTTCTGCTGTAAAGAAAAATATCCTTCAGTGCATAAAAACACATCATCATTGGTGTTCCTGCGTTCATGAAACCCCTTCACACAGGTGACCCAGCAGTAATAATATTCTTGAAAACATATCAATCTCAAAAATAAAATCTTTCTTTATGACAAACTGGAAACAACAACCAGAAGAGAATCTGGATTCATTCTTACCTTCAGATTAAAAAAAAAAAAACTAAGTTTAAATCTATTAATCCAAAATCATTGTCACTTTTTCCTCAGATTCTGTGAGGGTTCATATGACGACTTCTTTTCGCAGCTCTTATTATGTCAAGTACAGTCTCAGCCCTGCAGGGGAAACACACTGTAAATCTCTTGACGGCCTCATTCTAACACACATAAAGCTTCGCAACCCAGGCTTTTATAATGTTTGCCCGGCTCTTGGTATTCCTCTCATGAACTTCTCCCAGTGTTGTATAGCCACATATATATATATACATAATACAAATATAAGTGGAAACATAGTCAAACATAATGACAACTTCAATGAACAAACAAACACACTTCTTTATAAAAATATATCTCTCATACTTTATTCTCGAAAGGGTTGATGTTGGTTGTGTGTGAGAGGTCAGTCAGAGACAGGGACAGACTACTACATATTGACCTAAAGTTCTTCTGACCATAGCAGCACTTCTTTCGCATCCTGGCTGGGTTGCTCAACCGTGGGTCACTGAGGGCCGCAAGCCCTCTGTCTGCTGCTGGCTCTCACGTTGGCATCTTGTCCCCAACTGACACCAACTGGCTCGAACCACTTCAGGCACCAGGTTATATAATTGTCTCACTACCCACCTGCTTCCGCTGTTCTTCCGCTTATTTACACAGGTGCATCTCTTGATTGATGGCTCAGTCGAGGGTCAATATGTTACACCAGATGCACCTCCCAAAGTACTGTTAATTCTCACATGATCAACTTCTTGGTTCCATCCTGAGAAGATAACCAAGTCTGAGTAGAGTGTTGTTTGTATGATGGTGATTAGATAATTTCAAAATCCACTCTCAGTTGCCAATATGGGACTGAGAAAATGTGTCACTAAATGAGTCTTCTTTCTAACTTTCATAAAGTAGATGATTTTCTTTCTTTGGTGGTTTGTATGACTGTACCAATTACAGCTGCAATCACTTTAAATCCTTGATTATGGTGCCAACAATAGCACCTGTCAGTGAAATCCTTGATTATGGTGCCAACAATAGCACCTGTCAGTGAAAGCTTTGAGACAGTTGTTAAGGAGATGATGAAGAGATCCTCTTCTTGTAACAAGAAGATATTTCACTTGTCTCATGTGATATTCATAGAGATCTTTTAGAGATATTGCATAGACAAACAGATAAATATAGGTCAATACATAACCATCAGACTCCATTTATGGACATACAAAAAAAGAGGGGTCATAATTTGGTTTTATTTGATTTGATTTTTCAGATATCAAAGATCAATGAAGAATTTTCTGAATCTCTCAAAAAATTGTCCAACTATGAAATTTATACAGCAAAATATATCACATTTTAATTATTTATCAGCTAATTAAAATGTTTTATTTACAAAATGAATCTACAACAAAATAAAGTTTCCAACAAGAGAAATACAATGAATAAAAATTCTTTACTGACCTTGAAGAAGCAATAAGTTTCCAAATCTTCAATTCAAGTCCACCAACTGCAAGTAACAAATCTCCAGTGGAAACAGATCCCCGACAACAATGGATGCATTTTATCTGACCTGTGACCTCATCATTGAGTGTGCCAACATACTCAGCATCTGGAAGTGTTCGTACTGACAAAAAGAAAAAAAAACAATTGCAATCAGATTTTTGATTTAAATGAAATGACCAAATTTGAAATATACCACCATTTCAAAAAATACACACTGTCCACCACAAACATTAAACGTTAGGCAGAACTTGATTTTGAATTTCAGATTAAAACCAAATCTTTTATATTTGACAATATGATCAATATGTTTATGCATTTGATTAAAATACTTTTCAGAAAATATCTTCTTTGTTTTATATATTTTCATCTTTAATCATTTTATGCACTTTGCTTACATGCAAAAATTAAACAAGTTTTTTTTTCACTTCAAATAAATAATGTTTTTACTAAATCTATGGAAATTTGCGGATAACTTCTTGCAAAATCTACTTTTCCTTGTGAAAAGAAAGTAAAATTTCATTTATAGGAAATAAATCCAAATAAAATATCAGCTTTAACTTGTTGACCCCACTACACCAGTATACCATTGGTACTTTTATCCCTCCCCACATACACACACACAAGATAGCACCAGATTACCAGTATGTAAATCATAATTAAATGGCAGAAAATAAAGCAGTTCAGGGCTCAAAAGGTTAATTAGTTTCATCATAATTCTAGTTGCATTTCATCATGTTTCTAGAATATGATACAAAGTTGCATTTGGTGGTGAGGCTTCAGTTTTGGAGCTTTGGGGAATGAGGAGTACCCCTTCATTGCCATTACTTCCAGGTCCACTCTGACTCAGAATGGTATTACCTGTTAAGGGCAAATAGTTTTGTGTAAATAGGATAGGAATACTTGATACCATATAACTGTGTATGAATTATTTGTATTAAGAATAGTCATTTGAAGTTATAATTTTTTTCATTACGGACTTTTATTATTAGTTACTAGAAACCATATAATTGCTTGCAAATTATTAGTGTTAGAAAGGAATACTTGAAACCATATAATTGCTTACAAATTATAAGTGTTAGAAAGGAATACTTGAAACCATATAATTACATGCAAATTATTAGTGTTAGAAAGGAATACTTGAAACCATGTAATTGCTTGCAAATTATAAGTGTCTGAAAGGAATACTTGAAACCATATAATTACTTGCAAATTATTAGTGTTAGAAAGGAATATTTCAAACCATATAATTGCTTGCAAATTATTAGTGTTTGAAAGGAAAACTTGAAACCATATAATTACTTGCAAATTATTAGTATTAGAAAGGAATACTTGAAACCATATAATTACTTGCAAATTATTAGTGATAGAAAGGAATAATTGAAACCATATAAGTGCTTGCAAATTATTAGTGTTAGAAAGGAATATTTGAAACCATATAATTGCTTGCAAATTATAAGTGTTTGAAAGGAATACTTGAAACCATATAATTGCTTGCAAATTATTAGTGTTTGAAAGGAATACTTGAAACCATATAATTACTTGCAAATTATTAGTGTTAGAAAGGAATATTTCAAACCATATAATTGCTTGCAAATTATTAGTGTTAGAAAGGAATACTTGAAACCATATAATTGCTTGCAAATTATAAGTGTTTGAAAGGAATACTTGAAACCATATAATTACTTGCAAATTATTAGTGTTAGAAAGGAATACTTGAAACCATATAATTGCTTGCAAATTATTAGTGTTAGAAAGGAATACTTGAAACCATATAATTGCTTGCAAATTATAAGTGTTTGAAAAGAATACTTGAAACCATATAATTGCTTGCAAATTATTAGTGTTAGAAAGGAATAATTGAAACCATATAATTGCTTGCAAATTATTAGTGTTAGAAAGGAATACTTGAAACCATATAATTGCTTGCAAATTATTAGTGTTTGAAAGGAATACTAGAAACCATAAAACTGAATACAAACAAATGATTGTAAACATAAAATGCAAAATAAAAAAATATACAATGGAACATTGAAATATAACTATGATTGTTATGAAACATTTAGAAATAAATCAAGTTTCAGGAATAAATAACCCATAAGGAGTTGATATGCCAAATCAACCATCATTTTCATTACAATTTTACTCAGGTCATCAGTTTATGGCAAAGAGTATAACAGTATTTAGTTATTTAAAGGCTGAACCACTGATCAAAGAAGCAATGTAATAAAATAATAAAAACGTTTAAGATGAGAATATAAGGGTCATTCAATAAATAAGGTGAATTTTGCTTAAGTAGTCAACAATAAGAAACACTTTTTATATTTGCACCTTTTTAAAAATAATCAATAGTGATAGGTCCTTTTATGTCCCAGAACACTTTCAGCATGACCTTCTTTACTGACAGCTCAATACAAAACTTTTTCTTTACCAGAGATTCAATGAGTTTCCACTCCCTAGATTGTCTTTTCAACTCAAACTTGTAGCGACAAATTCATGCTTGGCCCATTCATAAACACTTTTTGACTAAAACATGCTTCTCCATACACATCACACATTGTTCTATAAATTTTCACAAGGTTTGCACTCCTAAACCACCAAAAATTTGATGACAGACCTCTGTTCAAGCCAGGAACACTGTTTGATTTTCCATCATTTTGAATAGCCACAAAACAAATATTTTAAAATGATTGAAATAATTTTTGCTATGAAGCAATTTATATTTATGGGGAAAATTCTAAAAAAATTTGTTTTGCTTTTTTCAAAAAAATTCTCTTTATTTATTAAATGACCCTCATATGTACATACACAGGCATATAAATATATATTTACATACACATCTCTTGAATGACCCTAATATGTACATTCACAGGCACATGCATTTAGACAGGTATATAAATATATAGTCATACACACACAAACATCTCTTGAACGACCCTCATATGTACATTTACAGGCACACACATATACATAAACATATAAATATATATTTACACACACACGCACACACACACACACACACATATCTCCTGAATGACCCTCGTAAATAACAATACTTTATCCAAGTGAGGAATTAAGTAATCTGCAATATTTTTACTTTTCTTCTTCAAAACTTTAATTAGATATGAAACAAGAAGACAAATGCTATAAAAAATTTTTTACAAATGAAAACTAAGACATTAGATTCAAAAATTTAAGGAAGAATTGAAAGAAAAAAATCAGCTCAAATATTAAGGAATGTGCTAGACTAGGTTTGGATTGGTTTCTTTATTTAATGGCATATCAACCTTCATAGGTTATTTAATGCCAAAGCCATCCTTCAAGAAGAACAGCAGTGATGCTATTTAACCTATAGTTATGGGAGAGGGGAATAAGGGAGTTCATGCCTTTCTGAAGGGTATTAGTCTAAAAGTAAACATAATAACACAATCAGAGTTCAAATTTGCTTACTATGATGTTGCTATCAAGCACTTTAGCCATTACCCCACAGAGACTACAACCCTTGTAGTAGACTATTGAGAAGACTTGTTGTCACTTGATATCCAATAAAAGCTACCTGATATGATTGGCATGACTTATCAAATAGTATATATATATATATATGAATGATAAAAATAATTGGAAAAGTGGATAAATCACTTTAGTGGTAATATTTCATTCTTAATTTAACAGAAGAACTTCATCAGACTAAACATTTTATGTGTTTTTCAACTTTTTAGCAAATGAGGAAAAATATAAACAAATAGAAGATGCCAAAAGGCATAAAAGGAGGGGAAGGGTCAAAAGACAAGAGAGGGAAAGAAGAGGGAAAGAAATAGATATAGGTTTGAGTGATGGTGGTAGGAGCTAATTTGGTTTTTGACTGTGACAGTCTAAGTTGATGGTGGAAGCTAGGTGGCACCAGAAGAAAGAGGAAATAAGGGGAGTGTAAGGGTTCATGCCTATCTTGTTTCATCAAAGACATTTACTATAATGGAGTATCTAAAAGGAAAGGGAGAAAGAAAAAGACAAAAGAAAAAAAACCTAAATAGAAATTTTCAGCTTTATTCATTTTTTTTTCAAATGATATACTGTTCCAAACAAATAAATTTTAGAATCATTTAAATTCAATTCATTTTAAAATTTCAAAAAATCATGTGAGAAAAATTAAAGATATAAAAGATGAAGATTAATCTCTTTAAAGAATATAGATATTTGAGGAACAAATTAGAACTTAAGATGATTTGAAAAATATTTCAATGTTTATTTGCATCATCCCTCAGGAGATTATAAATAGAAGTAAATTTCTCTGGTTATAAGAATACAACATTTAATATTGCATGCCATAAAAAGATAATGTAATGAAACATTTAAATATTAAATATTTACTTCCAAATTATCTTTGTTAATTTATAAGCATTTAGGGTTATCTTCATCATTTTTTAAAAGAAAACTCTTTGAATTGATTGACTTCAAGAGATAAAAATTTGAATCCATTCATATTTTTTTGCTTCGTATCAAATATTTCAACAGTAATAAACTTGAAAACATCTTAATCAGTGCTCTTAAAACTAAACAACAAAATAATATCAATTATTGAATATATAAGTCTGTTCAATCAAAAATGAAAACATCCGAAGGGAATGAACCATTCCAGTCAAAACAAATTTTTTTACAATAATCAGCAAATATCAATTATGATTATTGATCAAACTTTCTTTTCAAAAACAATTTTACCAATTGTACAATGACTGCTACAAGTGTATTTGCTAATATTTTAAAGAAAAAAAACATGTCTGCTATCATCACGTCATAATCAAATGGTGTCATTTCTTTAATTTTTTTTTTTATGCCAGCATTCTGCTATGTAAACAAAATGGTAAAATTAACTTGTAAATACGAAATTAAAGGGGAAGTCCCTGTGGCATCATGCTTAACATGCTGAACAGTGACATCATAGTAAGACAGTTTGAATTCCATTCACACTATTATGTTTACTTTCGGATGAATAACCTAGAGAAAAGGATGAAGCTGCTTATCCCCCTAAATATAGGTTAAATAGCACCACTATTATTTTATTTTAATAAAAAATAGATTATTTGATGTCATAAAACAGAGCTACTCAAAATGTGGTGTATATACCAATGCTGGTATGCAAATCATCGATTGGCAGTAGGTGGCAAGTTTCTATTGGAGACTGTAGTGTAGCAGCTGTACAGCCACCTACCACCCATCACAAAAACTATCAAAATTAGACGAACCAGACATGCGGGACACTGCTGGAGAAGTAGGGACATGCTCATAAGTGATGTACTCCTGTGGACCCCTTCACATGGACATGCAAAGGCAGGATGACCAGCCCAAACCTAAGTATAGCAGCTCTTTACCGATACAGGATGTAGCCCTGAGGACCTACTAGAAGCAATGGATGATAGGGAGGGGTGGCAAGAGAGGGTCAGGGATATCCATGCTGATAGCGCAACATGATGATGATGATATATATAAATAACATCTAATGTAAAAATGAAAATACATTAAATCTTTCTGTATTGTTTAATTTACATAATCATCATCATCATCATCATGTCGTGCCGCCAGCACGGATATCCCTGACCCTCTCTCGCCACTTCTCCCTATCATTCATCGCCTCCGGCAGGTCTTCAGGATTACATCCTGTGTCCTCACATAGTTGCTGTATGTAAGTTCGTGCTGGTCGTCCTGCTTTTGCACATCCATATGTGGGGGTCCATAGGAGTACATCACTTATGAGCTTGTCCTTGCTTCTCCAGCAGTGTCCCGCGTGTCTGGTTTGTCTAACTTGTATAGTTTTCGTGATGGGGGGCAAGTGTCCGTATAGTTGGTGTCTCGTGGGGTGTTGTCGCCAGGACTTGTTCAATACTGCTCTCAACATTCTTGTGTAATTTACATAATAGTTTATTTTTATTATTTTATTTTTACAATCACATTTATTATTATTTTATAACATAAAATTAATTTATTGTTTTCCTGCGCTGTGATACAATACAACATATAGACATAAAAGTTGATTGGAAATGAAAGCTATGCACCAACTCACTTGCAATCAGTACATGGCACATAGGAAAAATATCTTGATGGCATGCCGCATCAGATAGTTTGAAAAGATGAACTGACATAGAAGGCCCAATCACCCCAATTCAAATATTTGAATTTCATAAATTTAGAATAAATCCACAAGAAGAAACTTTTTAGGGGCAAAATAAGAAACATTGATGAAATTCAAGTAACTTTCAATGCAATATCCATCAGTTCTTTCTATAAGACTTCTATACAAACATTTTTTGAAAGCTTTTTATCAATAAATTCATAAGATCTTCAATAAGTACTCTGACCTGGAGTGGTAGCACTTGATAGAGTCCTATTTATCGATCAAATAGAACTGTTTGACATTTAAACAATGGGTAAACAAATGACTTATGCTAAATTGAATTACTAGAAATAGAACTGTTTGATCATTTAACTGTGTGCAAAAAAATGAGCTCAGGCTCGTTTAAAAATGTTATCAACAAAATGTGTTTACAAAGCATATATATCTAAGATATATGTATAAAGAGGATTTGGCATTAAATACCTGCAATGGCAGATATGTCATAAAACCCAATCAAACAAAATCATAGATATTTAATATATATGTATAAAGAGGATTTAGTATTAAATAATCTACAATGGTTGATATGCCATAAAACCCAATCAAACAAAATCATATATGTCTAATATATATATTTAAACAGTATTTGGCATTCAATAACCAACAACGGTTGATATGCCATCAAACCATATCAAACCAATCCTTTGTCACTTGCCACCTGACTAGTTCAAGTCATATGACTTACAATTTTAACTCTAAAGAGAATAATATATATTTAAATGGGACAAATGTATTGCCTCATCATCCAATTACTAACCTCAAGAACATGAAATTCAGAGTAGTAGGAAGAGGAATTATGAGTTGCAAAATTTTAATATTACCTATATATATTAACTTAATGAAAAAGAAAATAAAAAACAAAATTATAAAAATGAAACTGATCATTTTCAACATGATAGCACACTTTCTCATACTGCTAAATTAATAAAAAAGTGGTTTTCTGAAAACTCATTACAAGTGATGTTATGGCCTGGACAAAGTCTAGATTTAAATCCTATTAAAAATATTTTGGAGTTTGATAAAGCGAAAGCTGTCTGGTAAGATGTTTTTTAATGAAGATACGATGTGAGAAGCAATTAAGAATGAATGGGAAAACATTTCTATTGACCAATGTAAAAAACAGACAGCCAACATTCCTAAAAGAATTGCTTTAATCAAAAAGTTCCATAATAAAGCCATTACGTATTGAATGTTTTGTTTTGCATTTTTCCTACTTATGTTAAGTCTATTTCAATAAAACTATAAATATGACCCAGATTCATTTTTTTGCCCACCAGTTTATATATATGGGGTGGAATGGGTAAATTGTTGCCCTTTAAAATTACTAATTTTCCGCATGTGCTTTGTTTGTTTCAGATTTTGTTTACTTTGCAGCAAACAAGGGTCAGTTGCGTACTGTCTGTGAGGAAAGCAGCACAAAGATGCAATTCACTCCTCCAGAAATTTGGAAACAGCATTCTGTACTGTGCAGTATTCATGCTGGAAACACCAATATGAAGATTTCACAATGTTTGGGTGTCAATCTGAGGACAATGAAAAGGATTAAAAAAAAAGTTGAAGGATGAATTCAATGATAATTACAAAGGTACAGCAGTTTGGAAGCTCTGATCATTCTCATACAAAAAAAACTCTCAAATTTGTTGATGAGATCCAGGTTATGATTGACAATGATCCCAGCAAATCAATCAGGTCCATAGCTGGAGACATGGGACTGTTTGAGTTTCTTATGAGACAGATAGTACACAAAGACATTCAGTATTTCTTAATATAAGATGAGAAAGGACCAATTTTTATCACCGTCCGTGAAAGATAAGAGGAAAGACGACACTGCAAAGATTTTGAACAAACTCAATCATTCTCTCCAACTGAACATTCTTTGTTTTTTTCTCAGTTGAGAAAAATTTCGACTAGGATCAAATGGTGAACTCACAAAACAACAATTGGCTTGTTCTATCCCCACAATTTGTACCGATATTGATGAAAACCAAACACCCAGTCCACATCTTGGGGTTAGGGGTAGTGACTAGAAATATTCTTCTCCCCACATGGCTTCAGACTCAAGTGCCTGAAAGAAGTAGTTTTGCCCTAGGTCAAGAGGATGGCTTCTAGAAGACCGTATACAACTGACAGTAGAACTCTATGCCATGCCACACAAGCAGCAGGAGAACACAGTATTAGTTGTAAGAAAATTTTTGCAATCACATCACCCCCTAACATTTGGCTGCCTAATTCCCCAGATTGCGATCCCTTTGATTATTATGTGTAGGATGCAGTTGAGTGAGAGACCAACAAAACTCCATGCAACACCAAAGATGAACTGAAGGCAAGGATAATGGCAGCATTTAGATAAGGAGACTGTCAGAAGGACTTACAAGAGATTCCAAAGTCATCTAGAAGCCATGGTTGAAGTCAATGGTCATTTCTTTGAATAAATTCATCCATGATATTTCAAGATATTTTCATGTAATTTTAGTAAATATATCTGATAAAGCAAGATGTCAGTATTTTCATTTTTGTCTAATATACATAACAATTTACTGATCACATAACAATTTACTGATCATATATATATATATATATAGAAATGGAGATACTTGTACTTATTTTTTAACGATTATTAAAGAAAACAATAAAACAATTTTGGAAGGAAGAGTAAAAGTCCTCTTACCATTAATATAAGCCAATCCATTATCTATATCATAAGCAGAGGTGAAAAGAGAATCCTCACTGCAGGAGATGGCATCCGTTACACCAAAATCTTCCGTATGGTTCAGTAATTTGTGTACAATTCCTACAATGAAAAGAAAAAAGAAAAGAACACAAAGTAAATTTTTAAGTAGCACACAACTGGTTTGAATTCAGAGTTTTCCTTCTCTTTGACTGGTTGCCTTACTATGGTTAAAGAGCCCATTCTGTCCTACAATTTACCCATAGCTAGGACAAGAACAATCAGTTTTATACCTTTCTCAAGGGTAATAACGCTATATGAAATGGAAACAGCCCTATCCACAATTTGAACTTGGGTCACTAGTTCCATTTTCTTTGCCAACAATTGTTACAATATTCCCCTCCTCTAAATGGCAGAGTTTTCATTGATCACTTAAACAATTGATTTGCTTACAGTTATACTATTTACATAAGAATGTCTGAAAAGTTCTCAGCCTGAACAATAAGACAATATGACCCAGTGCAATTTCACATATTCATCCTGTAATTCAACACACAAAACACAGTTTTTCAAATTCCTTCAACCTTTCTTTAAAAAATTATTAACTTGTTTTAAGCCAAGAACTTTTTAGTAAAACCCTATAAATAAAATCCTTTTTATATCAGATAAAAGGACTTTCATTATTAGTGAAATAATGAAAACAACAAACGTATATATATTTCAATATTTCTGATGGATTCAAATTAGATTTTAAATCTGAAAAATGAACATATATGTCTATTATCCCACTGATAGGTCTATACAAGTAATGTTCAGATAGACATAAATCAACTGGAATTAAAACATTGTGAAAGTTACAAATACAAAGCAACAGGGAGTAAACAATTCTTCTAGTAATAACCAAAACAGCCTTTATACATACATACATACATATGTGATGATAGAATAAAGATGACTACCACTATAAAACAATGGACTGAGATGTATCATAAAAGATTTTTGTATAACAAGGGCAAAAATAACAGCAATTCATTGTGAACTTGTTGCTGTGTATGGTGAACATGAAGCAGATATCAGTCTGGTGAAATGTATTGATAGGATGAGTGTTGTGTAGGGTGTCCATGTTCATCAACAATAAACGACAACATTGCATGCATTGAAACTTTGATTCAAGATTATAAATGGCACATACTTTGTGATATAAAAGTTAATTTTTTTTTAAGTTGAGGGTTCAGGAAATCATCCACAAGAAGTTTAAAAAAGTCATCTTGTTGGGTCCCAAAACAATTGACTAAATTAATATTTCTTTTCAGTTTTTGGAATGGTATAAGGGAGCTGATCACAGGAGATAAGACCTGGATGCAGCACGTTACATTGTTGACAAAGGTTGATTCTATGAGCGAGAAGTATGTATTTACTGAACCCATCCACCATAGACAGGATGTGACACAAGGTCAATTTTAAGTGGAGTACAGTTGGTTTGAAATCAGAGTTTTCCTTCTCATATATTGGTTGCCAAACAACTCAGCGTGTCCATATCTGGAAGAAGAATAGATGGATTCATGCCTTTCCTAAGGACACTAGCACAAAGTGAAACACAAGTACCATTTTTTGAGTCCTTGGTATGACTTGACCTGAGTTGGCCTGGGAGCCTTGCACTGGATTTGAACTCAGGTTACATTGGCATGATGATCAGAGTGTTCACCAATGGCCCAGAAGACCTGGGTTTACCAAAGACTAAAAAAATGGTACTTGATGCCTCCTTGCTTAACCCTCGATATTATAAGGTATGGATCAAGGGTAAAAGGGAACAATCCAGGGAAAGGAGTAGTGCCTTCCCCTACACCTTGGTGTAGTAGCCATCGAAAAGAGAGCCTTCAGGTCACCCTCGACTACAGTTGCCAACTTTACTTACTTACTGATTCCATTTCTTACAATGATAACTATTACACTAGCAAATTTTCCATAACCTGGAAGTGTCCATTGTCACTGACCTTGAAAAAATTCAAAGTTCATCAATCCATAAAGAAACTGAAGTCAACTATGGATTGCATTTTGCATAAGGATGCAAAAAAATGTGTAGCTCATGAGTCTAATACAGACTGAGGAAGCTGTTCATCAAAAAAAAATAAAAAAAAAAAAAAACAACCTGGATGTTTGCATGCCTTCCTGCAGCATGAAAATGCCAACAATCAAACAATATTTGGTTCTACATAAATGACACTGTCATTATTGAAATGAAAGGGTGACTCAAATTATAACTGATAAAATAAACATGAAATAATTTTAAAAAAAAGAAAAAGCAAAAATCTTGAAATAAATTAGACAGCCATTTACCTTTTTTCCAATTGACAACTTTGATATTTATACCACCATCGCCATAAAAGATTATCTGGTTGAAAACTCCAATACAGCGAATATGCCGCTGGCTAATAAGACGCATATCGGCCATCCTTAAATCTTCAGATTTATATAAGCAAACCAATTTTTTATTTCTCCATTGGTGTACCTTCAAAACTCCTTCAGATGAACTTGTGTAGATGAGATCATCTTCAATCTAGAAACATTTCAAAACATAAATAATGTAGAAGAAATTAAGATGAAACAAATTCTTAGATTTAAATTTATATTTAAATTGATATTTAAATTGATATTTAAATTTAAATTTTAGTCTTTTCTGTTACATATTCAATAATATATTAAATTTCATACTTATATTCTAGTTTACAAATATGGATTTTAGAGAACAAAACATAATTAAGAACAGATTTGATATGTTTATAATTTTCATAAATTTGTGAATTTTGTTTATTTTCTTGTATGCAAAATTAATTCTGGGATTTTTATTGTTACTCATTGGCTAAAACCATGTTCTTTTTTTTTGTTTAAATATAACCAAATTAACGTTTTTAAATTATTGATTTTAATAAGAATTGAATATTTCAAACAAAAATTACAGTGGTTCTTTTTCTATGGAAAATCTGAATTTATACGAGTGTTTTAGCATTTTCCCATTATCAGGTTTTATCTTTTTTGGTCATCCATATTTTAGCTGTCCCATAAGACACTAGTACATTTGAGTGGCAATTCCATCAGATACAAATCACCCTTTCTTGTTTAAGTACCTCCTCTTCATTTTTTGTTCCATAGAATTTCCATCGGTCCAACAAGTTCACTAGTAGTTTAGAATAAAGAAGAATCTTGCAAGTCATTGATAGTTTAATTCCTAAACACTTGGTCTTTTAATTACTAAACATTTTTTATGATTTGTGAAATTTACAATAATGAAGCCTTCCAGTGAATATCATCAATGAAGAAAAAAAAATGAAATACAAAATCCAAAGGGCATTGATAATATAGATTATTCACATATGAAATGTTATATATATCTAAATATATAGACTAATACTGTGAGTCCAGTTGGTTGTCGAATACACCAACTGAATCTCTGCAGAGGAATAAGCTCCACTAACCAATGAGAGTCCTGGATATGATACTAAACCATCAGATGTCAAGACTCCAGTTCTGGGGTTTAGGGAATATGGAGTACGCCTTCATTGCTATAACTCCCAGTTCCACTCTGACCCAGAGTGGTAGTACCTGTTAGGGCCTCATCTAGGGGTCAAACAGAAATATTTAATCATTTTTTATACTTGAAACTATTTAACTGTGTGCAAACAAATGAGTGTCATTTATTCAAATTATTAGTATTATATAAGTAATACCTGGAACCATTTAATTGTGTGCAAATGAATGAATAATGTTGATTAGAATTATTAGTGTTTGATAGCAATACTAAAAACCATTTAACTGTGTGCAAACAAATGGGGTCTGGCTTGTTTAAAAATTGTTACCAACAAACTATTCAGTTAAAAATTATAATATATGTATAAATGGAATAACTATCAAGGGTTGATATGCCATTAAACCAAATCATCTGACCTAATGATTGTTACATTGTAATGGGACAGTGGTGGTATTTTTTGTGTATGTAACACTTTTCACAGGGCAAACAGATCTTAGGTTGTATACTTGCATTGTATATATATATATATATATATATATATATATATATATATATATATATATATATATATACATATTTAATGTCTTATTTCTCTTTTATTCTCTTTTTTCATTTCCAAACTTTTAAAACTTTCATAACAATCAGTGTTCCTAATTACATTGCCATAACAACTTAACTGATAGTTGTTACATTTCACAAGATTTGTTTTCAGGTAAAAAAATTTTCAAAATCATTATCTGATGAAAAAGAGAAGAGCATCATGAATATATAAACACAGCTCTAAACGTGTGTGTGTGAGAGAGAATATATATATATATATATATATAATAAACAGAATAAAAAAGGTAGATATAGATTTGAAGATAGTGAATAAAAATCTTAATAATCAGATGAACTGATTGAGAAAAACAACTGGCATAAAAAATAGAGAAATTAAGAAACAGAAAAATATTCTTGTGTATATTTAACAAAACACCTTAAAATGAATGTGTTAACATACATGTCTAAATGAAATCAAGCAAAACAGGAAATAAATTTTATTTGAATAAAAAACTGAAACAATTATTTTGAATATAATACCAGTTTAATATATGCAAAATTTCTATGCTATTATAATTTTAAAGTTATCCTAAATTCAACTTACTTGTAGGCAAGTTATTGATCCATCACAAATTCGGTCAGAGTAAATATTTTCAAATGATTTAGCATTCCACAATTCCAGTTTACCACCATCTGTTAAAAAATTTCAAAGAAAATAAAATTATTTTTGAGACATTTAAGATATCAAAAAAAACACAAAAATCTAATCAAACTTTTCCAGTTGAATATAATAAAAAGTAAAATAATAATTTAAAATAAAAAAAAATAAACCAAACTTAAATGATTAGTGGTAATTTACTAAGCTTTTTGCTTAGATGTAGCACAAGGCCGCATGAATTGGGCACCTAATGAGAACTTAAATGATTAGTGATTGATACACTTTGCTGTTTTAGCAATAAATAGAATCAAAGGAAGAATTTTTTTTCTAAGAAATAGCAATAAATCAACCTTTAATAAATTTTACAAAATTTGAGAAAAATACTAGCAATATTTTTTAGATTTTGTAAAAGAAAATTCCCAAATTTGATCTTTTTTAATAAAAAATGTGCAACAGAATTAAGAAAGCTAAAGAAATTGGAAACATGATTGTAAAATGAGGTCAACAGCAGACCTTATGATTTATTGATATAAAAAATGATATTGCAAAATGAAAAACTTACGAAGAGTCACTAATTAGTCATTAGTTCTTGTTACAACTTGTACTTGAATTAAATTTGTGTATTTAATTAAAATCTTTGCCTGAAACAAAGAATTGTAAATTGAATTACCATGACCAGAAAAACCGGCGAACACCTACATGCAACATACGGAAACACTGGACAGCTGTTTCGACCTTATTAGGTCTCATTAGCAGTGTTATACCATGATCTCCCCCACTGTAGATCGAACCAGTGACCACAGAATGCAGAGCCAAAACTCTACAACTGAGCCATCAATCCACATCACACACAAGTGTCCAGTGTTTCCGTATGTCGCAGGTAGGTATTCGCCAGATTTCAGGTCATGGTAATTCAATTCACAATATAATTCCTCTACTTGAAAAATAAAATGTACATCTACATTGAAACAGAGAAATTTTGTATATTTGAAAAATAAACATTTTTTTCCACATGAAATAAATCTAAAATAAGAAACTATGAATAACATTTTAATCTAAATATAATATGTTTCACTCCTACTGTTACAAAGTGAATATTCATTTTAATTTTAAAAAAGAGAGAAACCAACTCACCAGAAGCCGTGAAAAATATTTCTTCTTCTTCATTAAAATAATAAGTAACTTGAGTAACAGGATTATATGTATATACAGATTTCATCATTTTTCCTGAAAAGTAGAAATTTTTAATTTCTTGTTATAAAACATTTGTATTTAGAGAACATAAAAACATTTTTAGTAGCATTTGACATTTTGAGAGAGGGAGATGAAAGCGAAAGCAATGAAATAAAAATTGAAAAATAGATAAAGATTTTGCTTTCAAAATCATTCAAATAAATCTAATACATACAAAAAATAATCTAAGAACCATACACCCCGCAAAAAAAAAAAAAAAAAACTCCCAAGGGAAGTAATTCATGATAGCTCTTATCAGAGTTATTTCCCTTGCAAGATTAAATTAATTTTAAAGTTTTTTGTTCGGTAATTTTTAAGAAAGAATTATACTCAAGAAAGTAATGAGAAGCTGACAATTTTTTTAAAAATCCTAGACTACTCTAAATAGATAAATAAAATACAAAAGAAACTCTGTATTAATTGGTGGTTTCTTTTCCTATCAGCTAACCAACAAACAAGAGACATCAACAGTCTATATAAAATTGATTGTTTTCCCGTAAGTGCATGTTTTTATTGCAACATAGTTGATGTCCAGAAATTGTTGTTTTGAAGAATGACTCATATTTCAACCAGCTTACAAGTTCTTACTTAATGGTGATAACTAATTTGTATATTCAGCTTTAAGAATCAAACTATATCTGTGATTAATTATTTATTTTTAATTTGGTCTTTTATAATATTTAAAAATTGTTTTCATGAGAGCTAAATAGCTTAGTTATTCAAATAAACCTATTTTCTGCTCTGAAATGGTCAATAACAATGAATTCTTAAAAATCAACTCTTCAATCTATATAAAAAGGTAGTAAATAATTAATATATTTTATCTTCATATTTTGAAATTCTAACAAGTTTAAAATGGTTATTTCCTTAAGTATTGTTCATAAAAACAATCCCCCATTTAAATTGATTTGTTTTGATTATTAATAGATTTATTTATCATTATTCATTGATATTATCTAAAGGAAAATGTAAATGTTTTATAAAAAAACAAATAGAATGATTTTTGTAAATAAAAAAATACTTACAATGAAATTTTTATATATTATTTGCTATTTGTGTTTTAATATTTTTGTGCAAAAAATATTTGGAAAGATTTTTTTTTTAAATTATCACTGTGGTACATTAACTTACATTACTAATAGATTCTTGGAGAAGGGGTTGCACTGTTAGTCAAAACCGACACAAGACAATTTTTTCCATTTCAATTAATTATTTCCAGGTCAATAATTATTTGCACAATAAAAAGAAAATTAAAATAATTGCTTCAAACTAATGATGTTTGTATTTGTCCAACCACTCCACCATGGGTAGGATGTAACATGAGGCCAATTTTCTAGTGGAATATGTATTCATCCAAGCCCTCCATCACAAGCAAGATGTGACGCAAGATCAATTTTAAAATAGAATTTTCTTACATGTGAATCCAAATGACATTTTAATCATGAATACATTTTCTTATCTGAATAATGGTGGCATTCATTTGTCTTGCAGGACAATAGATCTTAATCTAGATGTAGGTCTGGGCAAAGTCTTATGGAAGACCAGCAGTTGCCCATGCAGCAAGTCTCCTCTCTCCAAACTATCCAATTTACTCAACAGAATGGCCAGGACAGATATAGAATGGGACCAGAGTTTCTATTTACCAAACCCCTCTGCTACACAAGATTAATTTTTCAGCAGAAAACTGCTGGTTTGAATTCAGAGTTTTCCTTCTTCTAAATTGGTTGCCTAACCAATGCTAAAGAATTGAGTCTGCCCTACTATTTACTCATAACTGGGAAAAAAAGATAGATTTATGCCTTTCTCATGGGCATTAGCACAAAACAACTTCTAGGATTTGAATTCAGTTTACCAATTCCATTTCTCATGACAATAACCGTTACACTAAGTATACTTTAAACTGGAAAACTATGAAATTCTATGTACGACTGTACTTTTCATTCAACCTTTGATAAATATTTGAATCAACAGTCAATATCTTTAATGTTGATTGATATTTCTCTTCCAAAAATGAAATATAGAAAAGTATAATGGAATTTCAAAATTGGAAAAGTTCTTACCAGATTCAATTTGCCATAATTTAAAACTGCAGTCAAAAGATCCACTGAGCATGTACAAGTAATTGGAACTGTCTGCAGACAGACACTCCCCTGAAATGAAAATAAATTGAAAACATTTTATTTGAAAAAAATCACTAAAACACAAATTTTTATCAACTTTAATTCAAATCTTGAAATAGAAATGAACTTCAGTTCTAAAACTTTTCATCTAATTTTTTTTAACAATAAAGTTAGAATTATGAGGCACTCAAACCAGATCTAACTCACTGAAATACCAAATAGTCTACTTAAGCATTACTTTAAGTCATATGTCCCACCCTAAATTGAATGGTTGGCATCAGTGAAAATCTTCAGAATATTCAAAAATTTCAATGCTTTTGTTAACAATGAAAATTAATGCTATCGATAATAATTATTAGCAGCAATGAATATTTAGTGGCTGAAATCAATAGAAGAGTAAAAAAAATAATCAAATGTTTTTTGCAGTTTAAAAAATTATTTATACTAAATAAGAAATTATAATTTAGTTTTAAATATTTCTAGTGTAAAAATAGAAAATATAGCAGAAAATATGGTCATTTAAAATAAATGTTTTATTGAAGAAAATGACATTTTGGGTCAGTGAAGTTTAAAGAGAATGGAAAAAAATAAGGGAAGTTTTATCAAAAAGTATTTAACAACTTATTTCTGAATTTTTTGGGCCTTGTGCTCACTGAGAGTTGTATCTCTTCAGAAATAAAAACTTATTTCTGAATTTGGTTCATAAAAAATAATGAAAATTCTTTAATTGCTTAAAGATAGGCATATTTCATTGAATTAAAAATTACACCAATTGGTTTCTTTTTTATCATTAAAAAAAGAATGACAAAATAAAATAAAAACATGTCCTTATAAGGAGATAAAAAGTAAGAAAGTAAAGTTGGCAACCTTAGTCGAGGGTGACCCAAAGGCTCCCTTTTCAATAGCTACTACACTGTGGTGTAGGGGAGGGCACTACTCCATTCCCTGGATTGCCCCCCTTTACCCTTGATTCGTATCTTTTAGTGCTGAGTGTTAAGCAAGGTAGTGTGACGGCAAATCGACTAAAATCCCAAAACGGGACTTTATTTTTGCACGTGTGAAGACGGGGCAGATTGGCACTTGATCCCCTATAGAATAAGTCCTCGTTCAGAGTTTTTCTCTCAGGCATATAAGAACTGGCATATTATGTGGGGGATTAATTTATGGCCAGACTGACCGCCGCTGGCAAGGGGTTCCAAATTTCACACTATCCACACACCCACCAGGTCGCTTTTCTTCTTCTCCTAGAACAACGGAAGATATGGACCTATAGGTTTTAGTCGTAATAATATTATATTGTAGTCGTCGGCAACTCCGGTTTCCCGTGTGATATTTTTAAGGAATTAATAGGACAATTCTAAGCAAGATAACATAAGGCAAATAGAAGCTGAAAAGGAAATGTGACACAACAAATTCGTAGCAGAACTGCAGAGAACAACTTCGACTACGGGGTAACATTAAAATACATGAATCCTTTACTATATAAAGAGATACACTTTCAAAGTGTCAAATATATAATAAATGGACAGTCCACGAATATAAATGTCTTTTCTTGACTTTTGTTTTTCTTCAAATTGAGAGAGAGAGAGAGAGTGGTATATAAAATTTGGGTATAAAGGAGAAATAGTCCCAAAGTTACTTATCTTATTTTTCGACGGGGTTCCACTGGAGAATCTTTCTTCTTTCACGGGCTAATAGACTTTATGCTATTTTTTTACACTGGCTTGAAGAACCTGGGGTCCCTTGTGTCCAAGATATGTTTTTGTCTTCTTCACCCGGAGTAAATGGCTATGGGTCTGTCTGCCACGAGCCCCTTCCAATAACTAACTTTTCTTTTCGTTTTTTTCGCTGATGGGAAGAAGGTGCCACTTCCGTTTTAGGGTCCCAGCCAATCATTTCGCTTCTCTCTCCTTCTCCCTTCCGGTGTCCGGCGACCTGAGGTTACTAAGTACCAACATCTGTTGATATCCCCTCTGTGACCTACATTCTTTCTTAACGGTATCTTTGACGGTTTGCCACTGTTCATTCCGACGGGAGGATAGTATTAATCTTATTTCTATCGTCTCCGTGGGATATCACGTGACAGTAGCATCAAGTACCATTTTTTTAAGTCTTTGGTATGACTCGACCTGAGATTGAACCCCGGTCTCCCAGACCATTGGCAAACACACTACTTATTAGGCCAATGTAGTAGCTATTGAAATGGGATCCTTCTGGTTGCCCTCGACGAAGGTTACCAACTTTACTTACTTATATATATATATATATATATATATATTGGCTGACTGAAGGAGATAAAAAATCTATCAAAATATTAAAATAATTATTTTACTTTTATTGATAACCGTAATGAATATTACGTTTCACAAATAAAATAAGCATTTTAAACAAAATCAATAATTACCAATCCTTTTTGATTCAGCAGCAGTTAAAAGTTTTAAAGTAGTAACGCTACCAGAATGGCCTCCAAATATATGAATCTCTTCAAAGTTCTTAAGACTCCATGACCTTAATGTTGTATCACGGCTATAAAATGGAAATGAAACCATGAAAAATATATAATTTTAAACTTCTTGGCATTCAACATGAAATTAGCATCAACTTTAGATGAACTTTATTAATAGATTATTTTTGATTGTGTCAGCGTCACCTGAAAGACGTCTTGCAAATGAAAGTGATTCCCAGTACAGAATGTCACACTGACTATCGCCTCATTTGATGCAACATCAAACCCCACTTTAAACCTAACCCAAAGTGGGGCCAGCAAAAAATAGTTCAAGGTTGGCAGTTTCCAGTCTGCTGAAATAAAAGCTAACTACCAGGCAACTTTTCAGTTGAGGCATGAAGATGCAAGCATCTCCACAAATCTCTCGGCTGAAATGCTTTGAGAAAAAACACAACACTGGCATTCCACAAACATCCGTGAAATAGGTTCACCTCAAGAAGAACAAAGTCTGGTTTGATGAAAACAACAAAATTCAAAAACTGCTAGTGAAGAAGAGATCCACCCATCAGGCCCACTTAGCTCAGTCATCTTGTCCTAAAAGAAAGCTGCATTCAGTTTTGTAAGCTGTGACCTACAATGGAAGCTTTAAGAGATCAAGAATGAGTGGTGGACCAATCTTGCTGAAAGAACTTAACTGAACACAGACACCAGACAGGTGCTTCTATGAAACCTTAAAACTGGTGTATGGTCTTATGTATCAAATCCAAAGCCCATTCAGCAGTGCTCCTCAAAGATAGTGTGTCCATTTTAAGCCATTAATTGAATTATTTACAAGTCCTCTTCGGTGCTAACCAAATTGTTCAAGAAGAAGCAATTCTCTGCATTCCCCAACAACCAATAAAAGCAGAACTGGATGAGTTGCCGACCACTGAAGAGACTACGAAAACCATTGAACAGCTGACAGGAGTTAAAGGAATCCCACCAAGATTTAAAAACATAGGAGCCAAGTGTTGCATATAAAACTCCACAAACACTTCATCTGTTGATGGGAGCAGGATAAAATACCACAAGATCTCCATGATGAAGTCATCATCAGTTTGTACAAGAATAAAGGAGAAAAGTTAGACTGTTCCAATTATCAGGGGATTATTCTGCTCTCCATTGCAGGAAAAATCCTCACAAGGATTCTGGTGAACTGTCTGATACTCACTATCACTAAAGAAAACCTTCGAGTGAGCTAGTGTAGCTTCAAAGCCAACAGGAGCTTGACAGGCATGGTGTTTATTCTCAAGCAGAAGGGCCTGGGGGGTCGGAACAAAGGGCTGTATATGATGTTTGTTGACCTGACTAAAACATTCAACACACTGGGTAGAAAAGGAATGAGGCAGATCATGGAATGACACAGCTGTCCCCCAAAGATCCTGAACATGATCATCTAGTTTCACAAAGACTAACATGGCCAAGTCAGTGACCTCTCAGAGCCCTTCTCAATCATCAAAGGAGTGAAGCAGAGTTGGATCCTGGCATTAACTCTCTAAACCAGCTTCTTCAGCATGATGCTCAAGTATGCCACAGAAGATGTTGGGAGTGGATTCTACATCAGATACTGTCTTAATGGCAGCCTGTTTAATATCCAACAACAAAAGGCCCACATGAAGACCATGGAGTAATAGATCTAAAACCTCACCTTTGCTAACACTGCTGCCTTTGTTGCCCACACAGAAAGAACCTTTCAAAGTATCACTTCACAGTGACTACCCAGCTCTTTGGGCTAGAATTCAGATTAAAGAAAACAGAGGTACCCTACCAGCCTCCCCACATCACCATTGGTGAGACTGAATTGAAAATGAATCATCAGTTCATCTACCTGGGATGCACCATCATCTCAAATGCCAAGATCAACAAGGAAACAAACAACAGACAAGCAAAGTTGAACAGTGAATTTGGAAGACTATACAAATGATCAGCAAATACAAAGTCATAATCCTTATCACCCTCCAATATACTTTGGTCATGGGTCACTTACTGTCACCACCTACAACTCTTCAAGCACTTCCATCAGCATTGCTACTTCTGTATCCAGTGGAGTGATTTTATTACCAATGTTGAAGTCCTTGAATAGCAGAGGTCACCAGCATTGAGATCATAATGCTGAAGTTCCAGCTACACTGGGTAGGACAAGATGAGGGATCCTCGCCTACCCAAGATCACACTGTATAATAAACACTTCACTGGCCTTTGTGACAGAGGAGCAACAAAGTGATATTCGGATTGAAAAAATCCCTTGGTGCCTTTCACATTGACCATTGCCGACTGTCCACCCGAGCTAAAGGCCATGACACCTGGCATCTCACGATTAACTATGCTGTCTCCTCCTCCTTCAAAAACACCCAAAGGGTCACCCTCAAAGACAAAAGGTGCAGAAGTAAGAAACCAAGCCATGATGAGATAGATAGGTAGGTAAATAGATGGATGCAAATTGCATTTTATCTAAATGGATTATACATTGATTCTTTTAAAACAAATCAATATCTTATGGAAGAATTAATGGTTAGGTATCATACAATAACTGATGTTTGTACAACAGCATTGCTTCTAAGCCTTCATCAGATGATGACTCTGGGTTCAGGCATGGTTTGGGGGCGAAGCATCATTACCACTAGCCCAGAGTGCCCCAGCAGTATCTCACGACACCACCAGACTTTGTCAGATTGTTGTCACTCTATGGGATTGCCAGATCCACGCTGATGCAGTTACAGCCTTATCTTGGATCTTTTCAATGTATTTCCTTTTGTCTGATGGAGGAAGTCCAAGATTAGTCAAGAAAACGGAGATTGTGTCGGCAATAAAACCTCTGCATCCGACTTTGATTTTTATTTATGCAAAGTAAAATTGAAAAAATCAAATCATTTATGGATTTTCAGTCAATTCCAGTTAATTTCCCAATCAATGATAAATGCTGTTTTACATACCTGGCTGTTATGAGAATTTCATCAGTTGAATCCATAGCCGTAATTAAATCATTGTGGCCGTCTAAATCATAAACAACAAATTGGCTACGATTCCAAGCTTTTTTAAGTTGTTTTCTCTTAGTGGAATCTTTTTTTAATTGATTTTTCATTGGTGAATCTATAAAAAATAGAAATACATAATTAAGAATGAAATAAATAAAATTAAGTTTTAAAGTTTTATACATCAGTAGAAACAAACACAGAAACCTACCAAATGATAAAAAAATCTTTTTTGTTTTTACAAAAATGAATTCCAGGATTTAAATAATTACAAAAATAAAACTTTTTCATTAGATTAAAAAAGTAAATAAAATTAAATATGTTTCTAAATAAAAAGAATAAACTAAATAAATACAACAGAAATTGTCAAATTTTGACAACAAAATAAATGACATTGTTTATCACTGCAGTGATATATACAATTGAAATAATTATGCAACCATGTTTTTCAGAATTTTTTTTTCAATGAAAGTCAAGTTTCAGATTTAATATTTATTGTTTTTACCATCAAGTTTATTTTTAATAAATATGAATCCTTCGAACCCTTAGTCTTCAGATACACTGTACCTGAGCTCACAAA
Organism: Sepioteuthis lessoniana; assembly: GCA_963585895.1. Lineage (NCBI taxonomy): Eukaryota > Metazoa > Mollusca > Cephalopoda > Myopsida > Loliginidae > Sepioteuthis > Sepioteuthis lessoniana. The sequence continues at coordinate 158,453,412 of OY757904.1, read as the reverse complement.
ATTCACAACTAAAATAAAGAACAAAACATATTCAAACATTGATCTAGATTGTAGATATCTTTGGTTAAAGCTATTCTATGATTAGCCATTATATGAAAACTTTTATTAATAGTATTTGATATGAGTTTCCTGAACATAATATATATATATATATATATATATATATATATATCAAAATAGAAACCAGCTTGAAATATTGGGTTGGTTCAGTAAGATTATAATTTTATTAAATGAAGAAATCAAAGTTCATATTTTGTTTATTTATCAAACTTATTTTCTCTAAAGAAAAATGACAAGAAATGTATGAAACAAAATATTTACCTATAAGTTTTGAATCTGCACCTGATTCTTGTTGTCTGGGGAAAAAAAATAGAAAATATTCACATTTTTTGAAAAAACAACTTTGCTAAATGAAATTTTAAAAATTGATTAAGTTATAAAAATCTGTTCATTTTAAACATTGACAAATGAATCATTATAGTTTCCTATCAAGGTTGGCAATGGATATAACAGTTTTTACGATTCCTAATGCCTTAGAACGTAAGGTAGTTAAGTAACCAATCACTATCACTTAACCATTGTGGCATCCCAGAGGTGATGAGACAAAACTCAGGAAAAAAAGAATTCATGCCTTCTACAATGTTTGTAGTGTTTAGCAAACAAATTTTTTCAACTAAAATTCAAACTTATTTTACCAATGCCAATTTCTGAGCTGATAATTATTAAGAATGGTTAATGTTGTCTATAGCATAATTTATTTGTTAACACTTCCTTAATCATCAACATAAAACAAGCTTCAAATTTGATATCTATATTTTGATCATTGTGTTACATCCTGCTGATAATGGAAGGGTTGGCTAAATACAAACTACCATATGTGACATTAAACAAATAAGGAAAGCCCTACATTTGATAATTTAGATAAAAAATGTCTTAGAATAAAACTGACTTTTCTTAGCTTGATGTATCATTCTGAAATGTTTAAGTATACAACTTTTAATGGAATCTTAAGAGCACTGATAATTATGCACATAGTCTTCTCTCTGATTTTCTTGATATTTTTCTATTTGAGCTATTCACAAACAGAAATACTTGACAGTTTTAGTGAAGCATGATGGCTGACTAAAGAAACTGAATGCATGAGTGCCAGGTTTATATTTACCAATGACACAAAGTCAACTTTTCAGTGGAGTACAGCTGGTTTGAATTCAAAGTTTACCTTCTCCTAGACTGGTTACTATATCAAGGCTAAAGAGGCCAGTCTGCCCTCCTTTTTACCCAAAGCTGGGTGTTGGGGAGTAGAGATGGATTTATGCCTTTGCCAAGGTTATTTGTGTCAAGTGAAACTGCTTCATCCAGGATTCGAACTCAGATAACTAATTCCATATCTTACAACAATAATGATTATACTAAGCATATGTCTTCATTAGAAATTGAAAAAGATTGATTTTTTTTGTTTTTTAAATCCTGAATTTGACATGCAGACAAAAAAACTGAGATGACTTCTATTTTGCCAAGAATCATCGAGCCATCATGATTGATTGATTAATTTTAACTGCATGTCAATCTATCGAGGGTTACTTTATGCCAAGAGGTTAAGGAATTGCATTCATTGTATATTTGTATTTATATTTTTTGTATAGCTATTTCGTAAGAGGTTTTCTTTTTTGCACACATTCCTATTGAATATGAATCATTTTTTAAACAGATCTATTTAACCCTAAAAGGTACTACTACTCCAGGTTAGAGTGGAATTGGGAGTGATGGCAATGAAGGGGTAGTCGACATACTCCCCAGATCTTTAGAATATTAGATGCATTTTAGTGTTATATCTAAGACAACCCTTTTTTTGGTGGGAAAGATCTTACCCTTCTGGAATGGGAGGGAGGGGGTACAGTCAGTATATTCTAAGCCCCACCAACAGGGTAAAGTGCCAATATGAAGAAGGGCATTAAAAATGGACAAAGAATGACAGCATTTTCTACAGCATTTGCTGTATTCAAAGATTTTTGTTCTTCTAAATTAAGTTAAATCTGATGAAAGGGTCTCAAGGGGAATCAATTAAAAATATATTGAGAGTACATTGATTTGGTGTCGATTACCAAAAATGAATGGTGATTTTATTTTAAAATACTTTTTTCCACCATCATCACAGGAATTTGTTTTAGTTATTAGATATTAAAGTTTAATTAAGCTGAACAGAAAATATACATTGGACTTGAATGATAATTTCCAAAATTTTCAGAAAGGGATATATGCAGGATAAACATTTTGTTTTTTCAAAATTTTATAAATGCATGACATACTGATAGAAAGATTAAAATATTGTGCAATGTAAAAATCTATTTATCTTAATTACAAAGAAGAGAATGTCAGTTAGAAAATAATTTAGTACAAAAAAATACTCAAGTCATTTATGAAAGAAATGCATTGTATTTAAAACTAACTAATATAAATTAATGGATATAAAACAAAATTATATTTAATATTTTGGAGTTTAATTAAAAAAATACTGAGAGAGAATATCCAAAAAATCATTAGAAAATACTATCAAGAGTTTGAGAAGTCAACAATAATTTAAAAATTTGGTTCTGTTTTAAAAATGTTGGAACCAAACATGCAAAGAAAAGAATTTTGATTGATTGATTTTAACAGCATGTCAACCTGTTTAGGGTTATTTTATGCCTAGAGGTTAGGAAATTGCATAGATTGTACATCTATATTTACATTTTCAGTATAGTTTATCAAGTTTTTTTTTTACACATGATTATATGAAATCAAGTATTCCTATTAAATTTAAAGAATTTTCAAATGGATCTACTTGAACCATAGATGAGACTCTAACTCAGGATCAGAGTGGACTTGAGAGTAATATCAACAGAATACTCCAAATAAATTGATAAAAGAATTTTAAAATTCCAGCAGTCAGTATTTAACAATATCACCTTAGATATTGTATGCGTGGCATTGCAGCTTAGACCAGCCAAGCACCTGGATAATCATTTATGGCTGAATAGAGAATAAAATAGAATGGCTAAAAATCATTATGAAAAGTACAACTTTAATTTCCATAAATCAGGCTCCAAATAAAAGGTGAAGACTTGGGGTAAACAGGTGTCTAGTGTCTGCTTTGAGTCAAAAGGAAATGGTAGAATCATATCCATCCAGACCTAGGTTATCTTGTCAGAACCTGCTCATAAATCAAAAGTAGGCTCTGCTTGACTGAGTCCACCAAATTTATCCCTCATGGCCACGAAAATATAAAGACCTGTTTGATTGTGACATGATGTCACAAAAGTAGTCCATGAGGTTAGTGAAACTGTCAGTAATCATAATGTAATGAATTATTTTAAGAAAAAAATAGCTCAGGAAAACTTTTTAAAAATACATTTAAAAAAGAAAGAAACAGAGTTGGATTTTATACAGAATTTTATTTGATATCAATTTTTAAAAGAATAATTGATACAAAAAGAAATGTTGGTGCTGAATGTTATGTTAAAGTAAATAAACCAAACATAAGACTGGAATTCGTTCATTATTTTATTACATATTTAAAAAAAATTTTTTTTTTAAATCCTAATCAGCATTGTTTTAATTTGCATGTTTTGATTTTAATTTCAATTATTATTCTGTAAAGTTACAATATTGTAATTACTAAGTGATTAATATTCTTATAAACTATATAACAACAAATGGATTATGAATTAGAGAACTAACAAACAATAACTAAAGAAAGAAAGAAACAAATAACAAGTAAATGATAAATAAAATATGAATAAGAAACTATAAAATTAAATACAAACAAGCAAATAAATTAGATACAAACAATAAAGAGATTTAAAAATCAAATAATACTTATAGAAAAATAGGTTACAGATACAAAATTGAGCTAAATTTTAGAAGTTTTCTTTTTTGGTTTAACTTGGGTTTTTTTATATTATTATTTTCTTTGGAACAAAAAGTATTTAAAAGTGCATTTGTTGAGCACCAGAAAAACATTCTTTGTATTTTTTCTATACTGTGACCCTCATCACAAGTGTCAACATTAAAAAGAAGTTCATAATCTGCCAAAACATTTAATGTTATATGCACGGCTAATTTCCTTTGATTTACTGAATAAAGAAAAAAATGATGTTTTATCAGCTTATCAATGACTACATAATTATATATCACAACATTTGTAGTTGTACTATTAGGATATAAGAGAACATCTATTAATCTCTTGAAAATAGCTGTTTATTTCAGGTATTTCTTCACATTATCTCTTCCAGATATTAAATCTTTGTAACTATTACATTTAATTTTCTCAAAAACTACATAACAGCAATAACTTGCTAAGTATAGTATTACAGGAAGAACTTTTCTAGAAAAATTAATATCATCCTCTTTAACATCAGTTCTAAATTTGTACACATTTAACTTTTGCTTCTCTGTCACTTCATCCCAGTTTGGTTCTTGTAAATTTTTAAAATCAATTTTAAGGCATTTCTGATTAAATGGTAAGCTCAATGTTAAAACTGATAGCATTCTAATTTTTTTTTCACACTCAAAATTTTGCTGTATTGAGATATTATACTGATCTCCACTAAGTTGCCGGTATTGACCAAACCTGGCCTCAAGGTGATCAGTTTGAAATTTGCCAGGTAATATGCATTGAATTTTCAATTCTTCTATGAAATACTTGGCTAGTTCTAGAAATGCATAGGTTGTATGATGCAAAGCAGTGAAGGGCTCCTTTGTTAATTTGCCATTTCTTACAGAAATGCTATTCCAAGATTCTAACCAGTCATAGAATCCAGAGAGAAATCTAAAATTTTCGTCATTCACTCTAAGTGGATTACAGTATTTATTTCTAAGCCAACAACCTTTATATGGTGTTTTTACATTTATTATTGTCCACCAAATATAAAATATGTTTATATATTCTGCAGCTTCTGCAAAATAAGGCAAACATTTCTGTTTTCCTAAGGTCAATAATCCCTGAACAGTGTATTCATTAAAAATTTACAGACCTAAATTAACATTTTGCCTTTCAAGGTTAGTAGGAGAAAGTGCCTTTAAGGTCAATTTATAACAATATTTCAAAATTGAGTGAGATTCCAAGGCATGAAATTTCTGTAAGATACAAAATGAGGCACTTTGGAAACGATCTAATTCATGATTTCCATTATGAATCAAACAGGCCTTTATATTTCGGTGACCACGGTCTGGGTCACCTCCTAACCATCTGATTGATCCTGTTCAAAGATAGAAACTTTAATTACTGTCTGAAGTGACTTGAAAAGAGGATGGTCAGTAATCAATCATTTCTAATTCAGAGAAATGTGAACAGTTCAAGGATGAAATTTAAGTTTTTAAGTTTTAAAAGTTACTTACTTTGAAAGGGATTTTTCCTCCTTGGGTTTTTTTGGTGAGGCTTTCTTCACATTTTGCTTTTGATCAGAAGTTTGTTCACAAGAAACAATTTCATTATAAGATGGTGGTAAATCATCTTTCCTTGATTTTAAGCTCTCAGACTCATCAGCTCTTAGACTGGAATCAGGGGTAACCTCCACTTCAGCACTTTCTTCTTCCTCCAGCTCTTTCGCCATTGCTTCTCTACTTTGTTCTGCTTCAATACTGGCTTGCTTCTCAGCCTCTTCAATAAGTAATTCTCGTAACTGTTCTCGAATTGCATCTTTTTTCAGCACCTGTCACGAGAGAAAAAATGTTTTTTCCTTCAGTTTTAACCTTTTTTTTTTTTTTACAATATTATTTACATATTTAAAAATTTCAATTTCTCATCTTTAGAACTTGATACTTATGTCACATGTTATGCTCCAGAGAGGAGAGAAGTAAGATCAATTTCCCCTACCCTTCTGTGTTTGAATTAACAGGCCCTAAAGATTGACCGTTAAAAGAAGGATATGAATGAAGGTCGATTCCATGTGGCCAAAGTAACAGATCCAGTTAGAATGTAGGTCAAGCTATCTGCACTCCATAACCCTGACCGGTTGGACAGAGAAGGGGATATAGAGGTCATTATAGTAGCCCAAATGAATAGCATGACAGGGGGAGGTGGAGGAGGAAGAAAGAGGCCAAATGATAGGCCAAAGCCCTAAAGCCGAAAAAGAGGTCCTCTTCATCAGAGGAAATTGGAAAAAGGATTTTTTTCAGTTAGTTCTGGAACAGCAGTCAGCGTGACAAGATGTGTTGAAGCTGTAGCCAAAAACTCCGGGAAAAGAGCAGAGCAGAATTCTTGGACAAGAAGATAACAGGTGCCTTCCAGCCAATTTCTACAGAATCCCACTAGCCCGCAAAAGAAAAGAAATCTCAGAAGAAACCCATCAAAAAAGCTAAGTAAACCTTAAAACCGATTTCTCCCTCCACCTTTCCTAAGTATTGCAATTATATGCCCTCTCTCTCAATTTAAAGAAAGAAGCAAATAAAGAATTATATGCATTAAGAAAAGAAGAGAAATAGAATGAAAAGATTCGTTTCAAAAACAGTAAACGAATGGGTGGACTTAGCTACCTTTTCAAGGTTCAAGAGTAAAAAAAGAAAAGTCCAAAGAAAAGAAAAGGAAAGAAAGAAGAAAGAAAGAAAAGAAAAAGGAAGAAAGAAAGACATCTGTATTTGAGACTGTGTGCTGGTGTAATATAGCCAGCTAGCACCATAAATATTTGTTTGGACCCCGATTATTAAAATTTTGGTTATATTCTAAATGTCCCCTCATTGAAATTTATTTGTTGTGTTATTTACCCAACGAGTTGCCTTCTTTTGCACGTATACATTTTTCAGCTTCATTCGCCTCAATTTATTCTCACTAAATGTCTTATTCGCCTTTAAAAACATTACACAGGAAATTGGAATTGCCGACTACAGTGAATAATAATATTTTATCCCAACCTAGAAGCCCATGTCTTCCATTATCCTAGGGGGTAGGAAGACGAAGTGGCTTGGTGGGTGTGTGTAACGTGAAATTTGGAAACCCCCTTACCAGCAGCGGTCAGTCTAGCCCCAAATTAACCCCCACATTATTTGCCAGTTCCCACATGCCCGAAAAAGAAATCTTAACTAGGACTTATTTTGCGAGGGGTCAAGTGCCAGACTGCCCCGACGTCACACATGCGTAAAATAAATTCCCGTCCTGGGATAAATATTTATGCACCGTCACACTTAGCTTTTAATTTTCAAAAGTTGGATCTTCCATGTTGGAAATATCATTTTCTTTTTGTTTACAATTGGCATATATTCTAGAAAATACATTTTAAAGCAAATCTCTTATGCAGTTTGATAATAACTGAAATTTACAACAGTCTTGATTTTTTCCTTGGTACTTAAAGTAAGATCTGTCTTTAATCTCTAAACTTTGTATAAAGTAATAAGTAAACATCATTAATAAACACAAAACCAGAACCGTTTTCTTCAAGTGTTTGTGGCTATTAAAATACATTAAAAGACAAGATCAACTCACAAAACAGGTCATAAAAAGAATCATAACACAAAAAAAAATTATCATTGATTGATTCCAAATCAATTGATGAAATTTATTAAAAAGTTAATGAAATTCTTGAACAATAAATATCATCATCATCATCATGTCGCGCCGCCAGCGCGGATATCCCTGACCCTCTCTCGCCATTCCTCCCTATCATTCATCGCCTCCGGCAGGTCTTCAGGGTTACACCCTGTGTCCTCACATAGTTGCTGTATGTAAGTTCGTGCTGGTCGTCCTACTTTTGCACATCCATATGTGGGGGTCCACAGGAGTACATCACTTATGAGCTCGTCCTTGCTTCTCCAGCAGTGTCCCGCGTGTCTGGTTCGTCTGACTTGTATAGTTTTCGTGATGGGGGGCAAGTGTCCGTATAGTTGGAGTCTCGTGGGGTGTTGTCGCCAGGACTTGTTTAATACTGCTCTCAACATTCTTGTGTAATTTCCGTCTAGTTTCCTCTCCAGCCGCTTCGTTAGCGTCCATGTGGTGCATCCATATAGCAGTATCGACACAACCGCTGCCTGGAAGAAACTGCGTTTCATTTTATCAGTTAGGTCCGACTTCCATATGATCGAGAGCCTATCGACAGCTGTCCATGCCTTCGTCAGTCGTGTGTCGATGTCTTTTTCGGTTGATGAGACGCTACTTCCTAGGTAGGTGAATTTGTCTACTAGTTTCAGAGAGGCTCCGTCTAGTGTGGCAATGTTGCCCGTTTGGTTGTAACACATATATTCAGTTTTGTTTGCAGTGACATGGAGGCCAATGTCAGCTGCGGCTCGTTCCAGACTATGCAGTAGTGTCTCTGCTTGATTAGGCGTATTCGCTAGTAACGCCAAGTCATCAGCGTAGTCGGTGTCCGTGATTGTTTTTGCGGGGTACCTTTTGCTTCTTCTCTTAGTCAGCTCGAAGCCATTTTCTCTGATTTTGTCGATCAAAGTCCTAAGCACATAGTCTAGACAGATGATAAAGAGGTACAAGGCTAGTGTGTCCCATTGTAGTACTCCTGCAACAATGTCGAAGTATTCCGTGTCTCCATCTGGTAAACGTACTTTCACTTTGGTGTTTCTGTAGAGAATCATTATCGCTGCTACTGTTTCTTTTGGTAGGCCGTATGCTAGTAGGATTTGCTCCATCTTCCCTCTGTGTATGGAATCGAAGGCCTTGGTAAAGTCGACAAATAGTAATGTCGCCTGTAAGTTTTTTGCCCAAACGCCTTCAAGGATTCTACGGATGGTCAGTATTTGTGAGGTTGTGGATCTATTTCTCCGGAAGCCGTTTTGGTTTTTCCTAAGGATGTTGTCTATTTTGGGTTCTATGCGGTTTCGTAGTAGGGCATTGTAGATCTTGACTGCTATGGATGTAAGTGTTATCCCTCGGTAGTTCTTGGCTAGTCCGAGGTCGCCTTTTTTAGGGAATGGAAGGATGCATCCCTTCGTCCATCTTTCTATCCTATTTTGACTATAGACTGCGTTGCATTGCCGGAGCAGTATATCGTCGAATTGTCTAGTCTTCCACACTTCTGGGGGAATCTCGTCTAGCCCTGCTGCTTTCCTATTTTTAATTCTTCTGAGAACCGAGTTGAGTTTTTCTTTGGTGAAAGGACCTAGTTTAACGTCTAATTGCTTACTAATAATTCTGGTGATCGGTTCATCCGTTATTTCCGGTGGGTTTCCTAGTAGATTTTTGAAATGCTGTTCCCACAGTTTTACTCTTTCTTGTTGGCTTGCAGCTTTCAATTTTGCTTTGGCTGTGCTCTTCCTTCTACTTACTTCGTTTATTGTTTGCCAGGCTATCCTGGATTGTCTATCTTCCACCGAGTCTCTATATGTATTCTGCCTGTTCTTTTAGATATATTCCTGTTAATTGATGTTGAGCCTTTTCTAGTTTTCGTGCATTTGTGTTTGTTGGGTTCTTTTGATAGCTTTTGGAGGCAGTTTTCACAAGTGCACGTTTTTCTCTAACCGCTGGCGTTTCCCAAGGGGCTCTATATTTAGTTCTAGGTTTTGTTGGAATACACTTTGCTGCCGCCTCAAGGTGTGCTTCTACAAAATTTTCATATTCGTCATTTGGGGTACCTTTTTCTGCCTTCTCTTGTAGTGCTTCTTTCTTTTCTTGGGGGGGGGGGCAATTTTGGGGTTTTCGTTAGCAAATTTAGAAGTTCGTCTTCCAAAAGTAAAGTTTTTCCTGAAAATTAAGTCGCATAAGTCTTCATTCTTCATTTAAACAACACAATACAGCTGAGATTTAAGACATTACTATTTTAAATCAAATGTGCATTTTAAATGAACAGTTTAGTAGAATAAATTTACTGACCTCTGTGAAAAAACTTCTGGAAATGGAATCACTTCCAACGTATGCATACTATTTCAACAAATGAACGATTGAATTATTACTAATTTTTAATAGTATTTATATTAAAGGTTCCACTCCTATATCATGGTCATCTACTGGGGTGGACACAGAGAGAGAGACAGAGAGAGAGAGAGAGAGAGAAAGAGAGAGGAGGAGTCAACTCTTTTATGGCTTTCGTCTTTAGCACGTGTTAGACTACATTTGAGGTGTTTTGGATATATATATATATTTTTTTTTTCTTTCTTTTCTTGGGTGGGGGGCAATTTTGGGGTTTTCTTTAGCAAATTTAGAAGTTCGTCTTCCAAAAGTAAAGTTTTTCCTGAAAATTAAGTCGCATAAGTCTTCATTCTTCATTTAAACAACACAGAATACAGCTGAGATTTAAGACAATAAATATAAAATAATATTATTGAGATTGATTTAGTTTTGATGACATCAGATCATTATATATCGTTATATATCATGTCTCTTAATCAACAATCAAATGGTTAGCTATAATTGAAAGTTTCCCCTTCTCTGTGACACTTGGAGTTTAACACTTTTTTAAATAAAAAAATATGAGAGTTCGTTAAAAAGCAATTCACATTTAATTCATAAACAATGTGAGGTGAATCCTCTTCTCAGACTTTGAGAAGAGCAAATTTAAAATTGATTTTCAAGATTCAAATATTTATTTAATCTTTATTTATAATGAAAAATCTTTCAAAGAAAATGTCTGGAAGTAAATACCTCCAAGAAAAAATAATTTCCATTCCAGGTTAAGTAGAATGGAATTGAGATTCACTTTCTTGTAATTTGGTATTTTACTCAACAACAAGCAGAAACATAATGATATAAATACCTACATCGGTTGGAATCTATCAATATGTGTAATTTGATTGACTGACTAATTTTAACAACATGTCGACCCATCTGGGTAATAGATGAGGCTAGGGAATCATACCTTTTGTACAAATTTGTTGTGATGCATTTGCCATACTCAAAGTTAGGAAATTATATTTATAGTATATTCATATTTACATAAGAGGTTTTTTTGGCACAATTTTTAAACAAATCTATTTAACCTGTAGATTGGATTCTAACAGGTACTATCATTCTAGGTCAGAGTGAACCTGGGCGTAATGGCAAGGAATGGGGACAACATACACCCCAGATCTCCAGATGCAACCTCTAAGTTTTAGGTGAGTGGTTAAACTTCTGTAGGGGATACAGTCAGAATATTCTAAACTCTGCTGACAGAGCAATGTGTCATTTGTTTAGGATTATCAGACTTACCAAATCAAATTACAGGATACCTTATTTAAAGTTAAATTCAAATTATTTCTAATATCATTTTATTTAGTTTTATTTTAGATGAAACATTGTCAACTAATAATATCAAACAGTATTCTTAAATCTATTTTTTAGTTTCTGTTATGTAGGGAGACAACAAATAATTGTCTTCCCTTAGATTGGTGGGCATGTCTTTGGACATCACATATCAAATTGGTCATGTGAAAATTCAGAATCCTTTCTCATTCTGTTTTTGTTTCCATTTTTTGAACAGATAAGAGTTCTCTTCATATCTGTGTCTATTGAACTGTAGGAACGAAGAGCATCACTTACCTAAAACAAAGCAGGTAAGAGTTGCCACAGTGGTAGCAGGAAATTCTTCTGATGATTTACAGGCACACATGTGCAATGGCCAGCATTTCATGAAATGTAGATCTTAACCATGCAAATACGCTGACACATGCTGCTTACAATATAAGTGGCTGTATTGTTTGCTGGGTCAATTGGACAAAGACTAAGTTAGTGGTGAGTAGAGGAATCTTGAAATTGACAAAAATGATTATAAGCTTTTTCAGCATATAAAATGGATGATGGATTTGATTTGAGGAGGATTCCCTTATTTGATGGTAGTGGATCGGTGGTCAGGTAGGTGGAAAAAGCAGGACTTGTCTGCAGAATATGCAACATAAAGCAGCCAGAGCAAGTTATTTCCTTGAAACTGATGAGTGTGTTTTCAACCCACCAGCAATTGGGAAATGAGGAAAAGATAGACAAACTAAAAAAAGACTGCTTAGTATGCAGCCTTTATGACAGATGAGATCAACACATATGAGTAGCTCACTGTGTGGCAGATGCTTCACAACAAATTTGTCAACGTGTATCTGACAGAGCTACAGAAGCTCACTGTATTGTTTACAGGAGTGAATAACCACATTCTCAGGTGCATGTTTGTGGTGGAACTGACAGTCCAGGTCAAGTACCACCTCAGCACATCAAGAATGGATGAGTGGTTTATTGACCAAATACTAGCATGAGCCAGGGCAATCCTAAAGGACGACATAGTGGAACTGACTGTGGTAGTGACTGCTGCAACACAGGTGACACAGACTAAGAGTCCTGACATCTCCATTGGTCCACATAGTGACATTACGTGCTATGTCTGTAATGGACCAAACCAACTGGCATGTGGCTACCTCAGCCATCAAACAGAAGACAGGGTGCATGAGTGGAGACCATGACCAGTAATATATTGTTTTCAGTGCCAATGTAAGTCACCTGTTCAAGAAACCAGACAAAGGAATAGACAATGTTGCCAACCTCTTACCTAGAGCAGATAAGAACTCAACATTACCAATAATCACAGTTGAAATTAACAATAAACCATGCACAGTACTGATAGACTCTGGTTGCTCCTAATCAACAACCAGAAAAAAGGTGTGTCAGTCATGGATGAAGAAGTTTGCATGGACCAACCATCAAAAGAGAGACTAAGGCCTGCAGAGTCAGAGTCATCAACGTTAGTCTGAATGTTGACAATACTGTCAAGGTTAACACCATAGTGACTTGTGAGAGGCCACTTAGCTATGATCTACTGATTGGCATGAACACAATCAAAAAGATAGGAAGAATTCAAATCACTCTACCAGGCGCAGTAGAGTTCCGTCATAGTAAACCACTCCTATGTGCAGCAATAAACATCAACAAACAGGACTTCAGTGTCAAATTTGACCATGCTGTGAAAGTCTGAACTGCAACATGGAAGTGGATGGGAAGTCAAGCACCAACAGTGCTGCTGAACACAATCCCAGTATATCTCGTGTCCAAATTGAAGTGATCCTATTTACCCAACCCCTCCGCTCGGGCAGGATATGACACAAGGTCAATTTTTAAGCGGAGTTTAACAGGTTTGAATTCAGAGTTTTCCTTCTCCTAGACTAGTTGCCTCACCAAGGCTGAAGAACCTAGTCTGTCCTACTATTTACCCATAGTTGGAGGGAGAATAATTAGATTCATACCTTTCCCAAGGGTATTAGTGCTATGTGAAATGCAATCAGTCTCGTCCAGGATTTGAACTCGTGTCGCCGTGTCCATTTCCTACGACGATAACGACTACACCACGGGCACCTCCAACTTGGAGAGATAAGAGTATGAATGTGACCTGCAAGTCTCGTTGGACAATGGCTAACTGATGCCATATCCCAGAGAGGAGCGAAGGCTGCCTAAGAGTCTAAGTCTGTTGATGGCTGTGATCCAGGAGAACAAGAAAAAGGTTTGCCTTGTCATGGATGACAGGGAGCTGAATAAATATATTGACATGTTCATAATAAATGCTGATGTCTGTTCACACAAACTAAGAGAGAGATAGTGTATTCCTAAGGGATTTAAGAAAGGCCTGTCTACAGGTGTACAACCACAAGTCATTGTGTCCATTCCAAACTGTGCTTTCAAGAAGACATAGGTACTGCCTTGTGTGATTAGATTTTGGGCTGAACATAGCATACCACTTATAGAGCAGTCAATTATCAATGTGTTATGGTCTCAAAATGAGTCGATCAAACATGCATGTTAGCTATACATTGATGACATTTAAAATGATGTTTTAAACCTAGTTTTAGCAGGACAAGTCTGGGAACACTTTACCAATTTTGGACTCTCATGCAATGACTCTGAGAGGCTGAAGGATGAGGCCAAAGTATTCAGCTTTCACATCTGAGGGAAGCATAATATACTTCTGTGGAAATGAGGGAATGAGATCTCAACAGTTCTAGCCATGATTACTTGTTGAAGTTATTTTCATTACGTAGGAACCTAACAGGCGACTTTACGGTATGTAGCTGGCAGTTACATCAGAGATTGCATTTCTGAAGCAATGGGCAAACACAGCAACCAAAGATCGGGATGACAAGACTGGCAACACCCAACTAAAATGCATACTCACCAAAACAGTGACCAGAATGTGTCAGAAGGACCTTGTAAGAGGAAATTGGTGTGTGCACAGTCAGGAAATGAAGGCGTGATAAGAAAAAGAGGCAGAGCTTACACAGTCAGCATGCACTGCAGCCATCAATGAACGGAATTTTGCTCAAATAAAGGGTATCCAACAACAAAGTGGGCATCCTGGCATAAAGCACACCCTGTATTTTGTGAAGGAGGTTGTTCCTGCAGTGTCTAAGGCTGCTATTAAGGAGGTAGTGGAATGATGTGAGGCATATCAGTCCATAGAACTGGGTTTGATGGAGTGGAAGACTGGGTGTCCAGACATAAGAGACACCTGGTGTTGAGTAGGGACAGACATAACCCACCTTGACAGTTGACTCAATTTGACCCTAGTCAATTGTGATCAGCTCAGTTTTTGGTCAGAACTGTGTGCCATCTGGCAGCTGGAGTCAGTATTTTATGAACCTGGTTCACCGACTGAGCTGCTCACCAATAATGATGCTGCATTCTGAGGGAGTGCATTCAGAAAATTTGCAGAAGGCTGAGGCATCTGCTTGTGCTTTTTATGTGCTTACTTCCCAGCAAAAAAGTGGCATAGTATAAAGAAGCCATCAACTATGAAGCGCATTGCCGCAAGAAAGCAGTGTTCTGTGAAGGAGGTGGTGTACCTCTACTACTGAAGGAAAATACAACAACCTCCACAGCCACAGTAAATAGAATCTATACCTACCAGGTGAAAATAAAAGGCATAGACATTGCATCTGCCCCAGGGTGCAAGAAGCACACAACCTACAAAATAGGAGATGTAGAGTGAGTGAAGGGCTCATACATTAAATGCACACCCGAATTTGGAAAAGGAGTGGTGATGGAAAGCCACAGCCTACACTTAGTCCTGATCATCAAGATGCTGCATCACATCAGCAAACTTCACCCCATCAAGAGGATAGCCTCAGCAAACAGCAACCATGACACTTGGAACTCAGAATATAATATTACAATTGAATGTGAAAACAGTGAGTAATTGAAACTGAAAATCACAGTAGAACATGAGTATTCCACACAAATGTCCACCCACACAATGGATGACGATAACTCATTCAATTTGGATAAGATATCTCTTCCCTGATTCATCTCAACAAATGCCCTTCCTGCATTGGATACACAAGCCCTTTTGTTCCACAACAGAGAAACACGAGACAAAAGTGAGAGCCCCTTGGCTGTGTGATCTGGAGATCAGGGGGTAGCATTGGAACGAAGAGTATAACCATCACAAGATAAAGCAGATACTAGTTGCCGCAGTGATGCCACTAGAAATCCTTCTGGAGGTTTACAGCCGCACATGCATAATAGCCAGCATTTTATGAAATGTACATCTTGCCCATACAGATATACTGACATGTGCCATTTACTAAATAAGTGACTGTTTGCTGGGCCAGTTTGTTGAAGAAGACTGGACAAATGGCAAGTAGCAGATTCCTGAAATTGACAAAGACAGTTGCACAGACTTACTGAAGTAATGGTCTGCAACAATATTATCTTACTTTAAGAAATCTCAATCAAGAATAATACAGTCTCACTACCCAGGGAATGGCATTGTCATTAGCCTTACAATTGAAATGAAAACCATCAAAGACAGGTAACACTTTTCACCATTTTTGGTATATTTTTAAATAATGTGCACATTTCAACAGTTTGGAGCACATTTGCATCGTCTTGCAATATTTTTCATGTTTTGTATGTATGTATTAAATGTCTTATATGTTTATATGAGTTTTGCCTTTTTTCCTTCTTTTTATTCAGTGTTAGTGTATCAATGGATATGCTAAAACTAATATTGAATCGTGGTGAATGGGGATGTGACTAAATATCCTCCCAAGCATCAAGCCATTACCAATAAATGTTAACCATTCCAATAAGCATAATTCACTTAGTCCATCAAGACAACTGTACAAATGTGAAATATGAAAAGCACTCAGTGAAAGTCAAATTCACATCCTCTTTTGCTTTACAGAGAATTTATCTTTTATTATCTTTGATCTGCACCATTTCCAGTGTTATAAATGAGTTTGAATTCAAAAATGAACTAAAATATTGAAATAAAAATAAAAATTTAAATAATAATACCAGGTGTTTCAAATAATTTGATACTTTATGAAATTTACAGTGTTTCAGAAAAATTGATATCATTTCATAGTCTAATAACTTGACCAATTCTCATTTGAATGATTTTAAATTTTAACAGCATGCAACAACTAAAAAATTCTGTTTAATTTTTTTTTCTAGGCAGAGAAATGCCATTCACTGCAGAAAAAAAAGTGTTTAAACACTGAACATAGAATTTTGACTTGTCTCTACACATGCTGTTATAAGATTTTTAATGGACGTGTGTGGTATTCATTGATACTATCACCATCCTATTCTTATAATGCATTAGTCTATTGAAACTAACAGAGTATGTTTTGGAAAAGGAAAAACAAAGTCCGTTTAGACTACAACGACACACATTTTATATACATACATAGTATACATAATTAAGAAACATGACATGCATAGTACATATAATTAAGAAACATGACATACTGTCCCACAGTGTAAAAAGGGTACATAAACTGTTTCACAGAACCAACAGGTTGATAGCAGTGGCTAAAACTTACATTTTTCTAGTGTAGGGAAATGGTTCACGAGCGATAATTTGCACACATGTGCTGGTTGTAAAAGCATCCTCTTTGTCTGGCGTCTGGTACCAAAAACAGATAGAACTGGCTTCTCAAAATGTCACATGACCAAAATGTCATGTGATTCTCAGAAGCTCCACCTACAACTCCCACAAAGGGAGACCACTATGTTTAGTTCCCCAACACTATTAAAATTTGAGATCATTTGAATGAGATTTTGGTCAAGTTATTAGATTACAAAATGATATCAATATTTCTGAAACCCACAATTTTCTCATTGAAAGTTTATTCACGGTAATAATATCATTTAATATCTATGCAAATTAGAAATCATATGAAATTAAATCTAAACTGGGTGTACTAAATTTTAATTTGACAAATTAGGCAACTCATGAAAATCTCCTTTAAAAAGCACAGAAACTTTTGATTTTGAAATAGTTCTATATTTTTTATAGATGCCTTTTTAAGATGACATTCATTTTATGATTGCTATATTACATGTATCAAAAGTATTTCTGCTTTTCAAACACCTTAGATATAAAGTTCATTAGATGTACATATCTCATAACTCCATTCCATTAATATTACAATTATGTATATCATATCATTATCAATTAAATGAAACTTTTGTTTCCAATGTTAAAATATAAACATTAAGATGATAGCAGAAAAAATTTCAAATTATTGTCTGGCACAGGAATATTTTCACTGTTTTGGTCCCAAACTCATATTTTCGACCAATGAGAATATTTCATGCCATTCTGCCTCAGTCACTTCCCTGGGCAACTATAAAAAGGCGAGGTAACATTCTTTCACCCTCTTCCACGCAGGCCTTTCGAGCAGGACAGACCTGTCCTGTTTTCTCTCTCTTCCCTTCCTAGCAGCAGGAAGGACCAGCCAACATGAGAGACCATCTTCACTCTTCTTCACTGACTCTCTTGCACATATTTCAAGCAGTCCGCTAAGAACCATGAGGAAACCACACCCAATTTATGGACCATTGGTGTCTGGGAAATCATTTTTTCATCCTTCATCTTTCTAAACCAATGGATTCTCGGAGAAACAAATTGGATATTTTCAACTCCTGCTTTAACTTCAGCATTTTAATCCCTGTCCTGACGACAACATTTTAACTCCTGCTTGGACTCCAGCATTTTGATTGCTGTCTTGACGACAGCGTCTTAATACCGGCTCTATCATTTACAACCGTTTTCTTTTTCTGGCAACTTACAACACAAGGTTTCCTTTTGTCTCAAGCTTTTAATAAAACTTCCAAATTGAAAACTATCAATATCTTCATCAACTTATTTGTTCTTCCTTTTAATATAACCAGAGGCAACAGAACTCAACAACCTCAACAGCCATTTTTGTATAAATGGTAATATTACCAGCCCTCATGTTTCTGAAAATCATTAAAATGTTCCAAAGAAATGAAATGATCATTATATCTGACCACACTGCCCAAAACAAGTACAAGTATTTTAAGGGTGGAGGTTTCTAGGTATAAGTAAATAAAGTTGGTGACCTTAGTCAAGGGTGACCCAAAGGCTCCCTTTTCAATAGCTAGCACACCGAGATGTAGGAGAGGGCGCTACACCTTTCCTTGGATTGCTCCACTTTACCCTTGATCCTTACCTTCTAATGCTGAGTGTTAAGCAAGGTAGCATCAAGTACTATTTTTTGAGACTTTAGTATTGTGGGGGTTGTATGTAATTTGGTTATTTCAGTAGATGTGCGTCCATAATTTACGGGTATTGCTCTCTAAATTATTCCCACCACAAATACAACACAAAACTTTACAATCGTGTAAAAGAAATGGAATAGAACACAACGAACATTAAACAACAAACAATTTAATATGCATATAACAGAATATGAAAACAAACAAAATACATGATGTGTAAATGGCCTTTTGGAAAATAAAGTTTGGCAAGAAGAAAATAAATTTGTTTAAAGATGTGTGTATGTTCATGTTAACGGAGTCCGTAAATAAGCCGTTCTTACTTACATTAAGTCCATAGCGGGTTTTATGATTGTGGCGACAGTGTGTCGCGTTGATGAAAGAAAGTTTGTTGGGTTTTTCTTTTGAATGTGATTCTCGGCCATCTGACGATAGGTCATGAACTTTAGTTGAGGAAGGAAAGGAATTTGTCGGACACAGATCCGGTTACTGCATTACTGGCTTAGCGGGCTTGTGGTGTTGTCTTCGTCTGTGTCTTCGTGTAAGTCTGTGTTATTTATATCCTACAGGTGGATCAAAGAATCGTCCTAAAATTTTAGCGTGTAGAAATTTATTGACCAATCATATTTGTATTTTACTATTTTATTTTCGAGCCTAAATATTTTCTGTTAGTTCACTTCCGATCCTATTTTTCTAGAATGTTCTACTCTATGTTTTTAGCTGATTGGTTGAAAAATATAAAAATGTAATTTAAATGATAATACGGTTTTGATCCTAAATTTCTAGAATGTTCTTAAGTATGTTTTTATTGCTTATTTTAAGACTAGAAAAAAATGTGTATCCCATAGTATGACTTGACTTGAGATTCAACCCCAGTTTCCCAGACCAATTCTAGGTCAAGTCATACCAAAGACTCAAAAAGTGGTACTTGATACCTCCTTGCTTAACACTCAGCATTATAAGGTACGTTTCAAAGGTAAAGTGGAGCAATCCAGAGAAAGGAGTAGCGCCCTCTCCTACACCTCAGTGTGGTAGCTATTGAAAAGGGAGCTTTTGGGTAGCCCTCGACTACAGTCGCCAACTTTACTTACTTTCTAGTAATAAGGCCCAATAATAGACAACCAATTAATACAATGTTACCGGTTAATATATTGATCAGATACAATATAAACCTGTACTGAAATATTGTATTAATAAAACGCAAATGAAGATAACCAAAAAAAAATTTTCTAAATGCTCATTTAAGACCAAAATAAGATAACGTTCAATGGTTGTTTTTGCTGTTCTTTTTTTTCTTCCTTTTTTTCGTTTTCATAAATAAATATTCCATGCAATATTGCACACTTTTAAAGAATTGTCCGCTCATGAAAATTTGCTGTGATAATGTACATAAAATATATAGAGAAATATAATGCTAATAATCACCAGATAAGTTTGAGTTATTTGATTATTATTTCATCTTATTTATTTATTTTTGTTTCTTTTTACGGAACAGTTACGTTAGAAAATTACATCTTTAAGTAGCTATAATCAACCATCGGACATATTTCTCTAGTCTTTTCTTCTCCTAATCATTCAAAATGTTTCAAGTTATGGTCGATGGTCGATTTGTTAGGTGAATTACATTTAATATTATTTTTATACATTACAACAAAATTAACGAAAATTTTCATGGTTGGGCTATTCTGGACAAGCTCGCAACATTTTAACTCCGAAGTATTGACACAGAAATGTTTTTGTTGATAGCTTTCGAGTAAGGTACTTTAACTGTTTCAGATTATTTAAAAGAAATTAACAAATATTTGTTTACTTTGCGATTTATTTGATATTTTATTTATTTCATTAGAAAAGTTTTTAAAATTTAATTTTGGCAAAAAATGACCACAAAATAAACAAAAAAATGAATTGTTGTTCTAACTTTAAACAACAAAACTTGAATGTGTGTTATTGTTGTGTTTTGTCTTCCACGTAGCCTGTTTGCCATCAAAAACACTATACAATCTTGAATTATTACACTGACTACTACAATCTTTCTGATTGTTTATGGTTCTCATTTAAAAAAAAAAAAAACACCCCAAATAATTAATTAATTAAACATTTTAGTATTTTCACAACCTTTTATCAAACAATTAAAGACTGGGAAAAACCGATTGATGATAATGCAATATGAACTGAAAAATGTTTTTAATTTAATCAAAAACCGACTCACCTTAATCAGTTCTTCTTCTAAAAGATCCCTGTCAAGTCTTTCAAGATTCTCAATTTGTCGTAATTTCTTTCGCAACTTTCTAATTTCTATTTCTCGTGGTGTTTTCGTTGAAGTCGACATGTTGGCATCGCACACAAATTCTGATTATTTCCCTTGTTTATCGATAGGGGGGCGGACATTCTGATTTTCTTTCTCGGTTCTCTTTTCAACGTAAACAAAAACACGAGTGTAAGGGAAATAACTATAAATAATATTGACTGGTTATTCCCTTGTTAAAGACAGGGCTTGACATAAAATGACTTTTTAAAAAAGCAATAATCCCTCTCACGTGGGCAGTGCCAAAAATAGCTTATTTGTTCGACATTCTTCTAAAGGGATTTCTCTGAGTTCTGAAAATCTGGGAAGTATGGAGTATCCCTTCATAGCCAAGTCTACACTGATCCAGAGTGTTAGGGTCCTATGTATGGGTTAAATAGATCTTTTAAAAAATTATTCATATTAATAGAACCATATTAAAACAAAAACCAATTAAGAAACAATTATGCAAAACTTGCAAATATCAACACATAATGAACAAGATTCTTTACTCTGTAAACTTAAAATTACCTTAGATGGTTTGATATGCCATTAAAATTAATCAATCACTTTAGCTTAATTGAATGTCTCAATGTTGAGTAATTTTTGATGAGCAAGACTTGAAGACCATTATAAATGGGTTCTTAACATTTGTAACCTGATACAAAACAAAGTTCTCAAATATCTTGAGCTAAACGGGTTTTTTTAAATTCTTTTCATATAATCGAGAGTAATAAGAGTATTTACTAGGTTTAGCTTAGTCTAGCACAATGACAGAAGTAGAGAATCCTCATTAAGAATCAAACTTACTGAAGTAATGGTTTGCAACAATATTATCTTACTTTAAGAAACCTCAATCAAGAATAATACAGTTATACTCGCCATTCCCTTAGGACAAAGTAGAACTCATTTTTATTGTTTTTTCAACCTTACCTTTATTTTGAAATAAAATATCGTGAATAAAATACATTTTATAGTTTTTGAGAACAGAATATAACTGAAAAAATTGAAATTGTATTATTAATTAAAAAAAAAAAAGATATTAAAAACTTAATATCTGAAACATTCAAAAACGTAGATTTTTCTTTCTTTGCTAAACTTCTTGAAATAACTTGGGGAAATTCCTAAGCTTTTTAACATTTTACAAAAAGATATATATTTTTCTTACTGTAATAATTAACAATTATTAATCTTCATAAATCAACAAAATTATTTCAAGTTGAGCTCTAAAATAGTTGTATATGTTGGACAGTATATATTTTATATATATATATAAGTTTTCAGTTCTGTACAGAGTAAATCTGATGGCTACATTGAAAATCATTTATATAACTCAATATTTTCATTTAAGATAGCTGCAATTGTATTTTCTTGGGTTATGATTGACACCTAGAAGATATAGAATACACATTTTTTTTAGCCTTAAAATAATCAACCCCAAAATATGCATAAGAACATTCAAGAAATCTTGGATCAAAATCGTATTACCATTGAAGTTACATTTTTATATTTTTCAACCAATCAGCTAAAAACATAAAATAAGAACATTCTAGAAAATTCAGCTCAGAAACTAATTAACAGAAAATTTTTAGGTTCTAAAACAAATAAGTAAATATACGAATTTGATTGGTCTGCGCGCTTGAATTTTAGGACTCGCAATAAAACTATTTTTTGATCTACTTAAGTGACCCCAAAAAGTATAAATAACAAAGAATTTAATCAACCAGGTCATTCATTCCTTCCACTACAAGAAGTCATAAATGGACAGCAAAGAGCAATGCCCTAAGGGAAAAGGCATGCAAATTTCTTTTACTAATGCGACACGTTGTCGCCAAGATCACAAGAAAATGCACATGCAGACTTAATGAAAACAAAGACCCATACTTACAGTCCATCACTCATACACACACACACACACACATACCCATGTATGAAAGTAAAGCCAAAATTTTTATCCTCCTTACTCCAACCAACTATGCACCCATCTATTTCATAGACTTTACAAACATGTAAACACACACACATGGGCGAACAATCCTACAGGGTGGAATGATAAAATTGTTGTCCTAGAGAAAACAAGACTACAGCTTTATTTTAAAACTTTTATTGAAAAAATCAATTCAGGTAACTTGATTATGTAGTAGAGCTGACATCTATTCAATGTAGCCGCCTTCAGCCTCAATCACCACCTCAATACAGATCCGGAACTGGGAGCATGCCTTTTCCACAAGCGCCGGCGGGAGCTTGGTGGATGGCGGCGATCAGGCTGGCTTTAGTGTTGTGGGAGGTCATGTTGGTGATGTTCTTGACATATGACCAAACGAAGTAGTCCAGTGGGTTCAGATCGAGGGAGGAGGGGGGCCAGTGAGAGAAGGGTACAAAGTCGTGGCACTACTTCTGAAGCCAAGCCTGGGTCTCTTTGGATTTGTGGTCTGCCACCAGCCATCTGATTGCACCAAGGGATCACCACACTCTTTAGCACATCCAGGTACACTTTGGTGTTGACTTTCAAGCTGACTTCGAAAATGTGAGGTGGCATGATGTGGCCCTCACTTGAAACCACACCAAAGACCATAACCGTAGCCGGAAACTTTGTATTCATCACCCTGGGCATGTCCCTGTTATTTGTGGCAACCCAGATTTGCATTTTGAGGGTGCTGACAATGGTCCTGTTGTCATAACTTGGATCAGTAGAGAGCATGAGTTTTCTTGACAGTTTATTAAAATATCAGTTTTTAGTCTTATTAATAAAAAGCTTGTTTGTGGCTAGTCTTGTATCTGAGAAAAATATGTTTCCCTAGCAGCACTTGGGGCTCAAATTCAGATAAATGTCTAAAATTGAATTTCAAGTGAATCAAGCTCTTTTCAGATAAAAAAATTCGCATTATACAACCTTATCTACTCATTTTTCCAAATATCTGACCTTATGTCAAACTTGAAAAATATCTGAAAATATATTTTGCAAAACCAGAAACTTTTTATATGAAAATTGAATTAGTTAAAACGTTTCTAATGAAAGAGAACTTTTTTTTAAAGATTTTTAAAAATTTTACTTCCATGGTAACGACAAAATGTTGATTTTAGTAGCAAGGATATTTGGGAAGATTTTTCCTCGGGAATGATCCGAAAAAGCGACCATAAATATTGACCAATATCAAAATCTGTGATTGAAACTTATTTCTGATGCACCAGACTTGTCAAAAATGTCGGTAAAAGTAAGTAAGAGTTATTTCCCTTTAACCATAATTTATTAAATAAAAGTCTAGTTTTGGGGCCTCAAATATGCGACCCATAAACTAATTCTCTGTTGCATGTGGCAGAACAATTTTTGAGACAAATTTTTTCCTGAAATTTGCTATTTTATCTCTCACTC
The DNA here is from genome assembly GCA_963585895.1 of Sepioteuthis lessoniana. Classification (NCBI taxonomy): domain Eukaryota; kingdom Metazoa; phylum Mollusca; class Cephalopoda; order Myopsida; family Loliginidae; genus Sepioteuthis; species Sepioteuthis lessoniana. The sequence goes on along the minus strand of OY757904.1, from coordinate 158,429,361 downwards.
TTGACTATGTTTCTCTTCGGAGAAGGGTAAAATATTTCAGTCGTTTTCACAAAAGCTAAAAAGTAGAAATAATCCAATTTTATATACATTTTTAAAAATTACTTAATTAAAATATTGGTGATAACTACATCAACTTGTTTCAAAGACCTACTGTGGTGGGGGTGTTACTAAGATCATTGAAAATTAATTCACACAACAGAACATGAGGATTTTTTCATAACATGAGAAGAGGTAGGTTTGACAATTCATATTAGTTTGGAGGGTGCGTTTGAGATGATAGACAACTGTTACACATGAGTAAATTTGTTTTAGTTCATAATGTACAAAGAAATGGATTTTTCGACTCATATTAGCACGGGGAAGGTTTAATAGAGATGATAGACACACAACACACAAATAAAAAATCATGGAAAATGTTTGAATATGAAGTGTAAAATAAACAGAAATTATAACTGCTATTTCTTCAAATGTGATAAAACTTTGAATTTTGATTTTGTTTTCTCTATTTTAATGATATTTATAGTACAATTTATAGCGATTTACCCATGAAATACAATCAAATAGAAACAAATGGATTTTATTAAAAGTAAAAATGGAAAAAAGAGAATTCACCAAAAGTAAAAATTGAATTAAGGAAAATTTGAAACAGAAATTTTCTCCCTGTTCATTTTGAAGTAATTCACACATTCCATCATCAAATGCATATTTCTTTTGATAATAAACAGGATCATAAGTGGTGGAAATCATGCTCTCACCATCTCACTTTTGACCCACTGTGCCTCTTCCCCCGGGATGTAATGATCCTGTTGGGTCCCTGAATTAGAGACCCTTACTGTAGTTGATTGCCTAGGGAATCCTAATCTTGGGTTCATTCAATTATCATAAATTGGTTATAACTATTTTAAATAAGTTTATTTATTTACTATTCATTTATTTGCAACTTGATCACATACATGTCATGGGGATTGTTATAAAGAAAAATTAAAATCACAAATAATAATCACTAAGCAAAGTGTCCGAGATTTTATTAACTTATAAAAAGGAAGGTGAGAGATGAAACAACCTTGTCAATTGGCAGCAGTGAAAGTTATGGAAGGGGAGAAGATTTTACAAGAAAATTGGAAAGTATTGAACAAAAAAAATTCAAGTTGATTATCTATTGGAATGTGTTTTCAAGGTTTTGCATTAAAAAGCAATTATAAGATGGAGTAAAACTAGTTAATGAATAAAACAATATAATACAAATTCATTCCTGGATACTTTGTGTCATTTCTTAATTGTTTATGTTGTAAATGTATTGAAAATGGCCATTATTCTCTTCAGTCTTTGTGCTGGGAATAACATTATGTAACACAAATTTTGTTCCAGGATTGTATGTATTATTTCTTTATTGCTTGTAAAATTATAGAAAATGGTCATTATTCTCTCCATACTTTACTTTTGTGCCCTGGATAACACAATTTTGCTCCTGTGTAGAATGTCTTATTTTTTAATTGTTTATGTTGTAAAAATATAGAAAATGGCAATTATTTCCTTGAAATTTTGCTTTTGAACTTAAGATAATAAATTTAGAAATTAACCAATTTTTTATTTATAAACTGACAAATTTGCTCATTTTCATTTCCATAAGATCTGAATAAAACAACAATAGGATCAAAATTTGTTTGTATTAATAAAGTTATGCAAAACAAAAATGAACAAAATGTTTTGAGTAATCTTTTAAGATTTGCAACTGTAGTATGAATAACATTCCTTATATCAGCCCCCAAATATAGTCTCAAGCCATATTTTGAAAATTTCATAACGTGTATCACAAAAGCCAAATTTCAAGTGAAAAACAGACCTTTTTAAATTACTTTAGGCATAAGCAACTGGAAATGTACTCTTTGATTTCTTTATTTAATGGCATTTCAATCTTCATAGCTTATTTAGTGCCAAAGCCATCTTTGTAAAAGAATAGTTGTTATACTATTTAACCCATAGCTGGGAGGAATAAGGGGGTTCATATCTTTCCCAAAAGTATTCATCCAAAAGTGAAAATAATTATATGATTTGATTTCAAACTTGTTTACTACAATCAAGCAGACCAGCACGTTAACCATCACACCACAGATATTCCCCATTTGTTAATGGAGAAAATGATTGATGCTAAGCAGAAGAGGGAGGAAATTAGGATAAATCAATGGACAAGAATAAGTACTGCTGCAATTTAGTCATGAATTGGTTCCAAACATTGTAATTTGGTTCCAGAAGGCATTACTCAGTTTTTAGTAGAATCCAGTCATGATGCTTTAAAAAGAGAAGAAATACAATAAAACAAGTGTAGATAACTATTAAAACAATATAACTATCTCGAAACTTTCAAAAACAATAAAAACAAATTTTAGACAAATTTTTTAAAGAATTTTGTTTTCAATTTTTCAATGGAAATATTTCATTTATTGTAAATACATTTTTATTGCATTTTGAATTTCTTTTAACTTCTTGTATTTTAATGGCTATTTTTTTCTTCTTTTATTTATTTGAAATATATTTTAAAAGTAAAATTTATTTATTTCACATCCTTTCATTATGATAGTGGTAATGTTGTTGAGGGACATAATATCAGACATAATGATGTTCATTAAACTGAAATTTAGTCTTGAAAAATAACATAAAGGTGAATTTTATGTGGGTAAAAACAACATAAAGTCGAGGAATACTGTACTAAGTTTAAATGTACTCACAACTGAAATACAAATTATTGTTTCATTTTTTCCCTCATGATTAATATTTGCCATGTCATTTTGACATATTTGTTTAATGGATCCTACTTGTGTTATAAGCAGTTTGAATATAGCATAAAATATAAGATATATATAACATGTTTTCAGAAAAAATTTACTTGTGCTTTTTTTTAAATTTGATAAATTCAGGTATGTTTAACTTTGGTGCAAACCAACACCTTAGCATTTGATCTGGCAGTAGACTATGGTATTTCCCTCATTCATGTTTTTGTCTCTTCTCAGAATGCAGAAAAAAACAAAGAAATCCTGGTCAAGGGAAATCCAACCCCAAAATAGTACCTCACCATGACTTCAAAGAAGAGGGTTGTCAGTAATCTTTTATAGGGACCAGAGAGTTTTTGTCCTTGCTTACATGTATACATGGGATTCTATTTTAAAAAAAACAAGTGTCAAAATTCCCTACATAAGAAAATACTGAAATATTAACTTTAGCGATCAGATGAAACATAGTGACTTAAAAACATGGCAGCTGTTTCTTTTTTTCTTTTCATTCTAGAATAATATTTTCCTTATTAATAATGGAAAGATCTTTTCGATTTTTTATGAAATGGAATTTTTAAGAGAAGGGGAATATTTTAATCAGAAAATTATCTTTTTCACTGGGGAAGATTAATCTGTCATATTTAATGTATATAGATTAACTATCTATAGATCTGAAATAAAAGAACTTAATGTACAAAAACATTTTCTTGTTGCCAAGTAAATGGTCATCAACAAGTAAAATATTTGCTCACTAATCACAGGGTGAAAAGAGAAACTGAATAATTAATGTCTTTTTTACATTGGAAGACAAGAATGAAAATTACATGTTATAAAGAAATTGTGTGAATTTATTTCATTTCTCTGAAGCAAACAATTGGTTGTTATAAATAGAAACCTATTATTATTCAGGGAATTATTATTTTTTCCATAGAAAAGTGGACTTAACAATTGATTAATAAATTTTTTAAGTTCATAAAATGGGTTTCTCAAAACTTACAAAACACCATTGTCATAAAAAAACGGACAGGGAAACAACCAGATTAAACAAATTACAGTTTTTAAAAAATACAACTGCTTGAAAAACCGTGTTAGTCAAAGGTTTTGCAATATTTTGGTACGGGATAGTCTGCAATGCATATCTCACATAATTGAAGTTGTTCAAACTGTGGAAAGTACCTACTGTACTAAGTAGTATTACAATAGTTGGTGTGCTGACATGTTCTATATAGCTTCACTCCATGTGTGATTTAAAAGCTGCACAGGTGAACATGTAATATAATCTAATTTGGAAACTTGTTTTATGAGTTCAAATTGGGCCATAATACCACAGAAATAGCCAAAAACAATGTGCAAAAGGTGAAAGTACATTTGATCTGAGGACAATAACCAAATGGTTGAAGAAATTTTGCTTAGGTCACAAGAAACTTGATGATCAGATAAAGTCAGGTAGGTCTAAAATCATAGATTCTGAGGCTGTGCTCCAAACCATAGAGACAAATCCCCTGAGAAACACTTGGAGAGAATCTGGCAAATTTGGCATCTCACATTGGACAGAGAGAGATACCAAATTGTGCCTCATGCTACCAAAATATTTCAAAACTTTTGCCACATCCAAGTATATTTACAATTAAGTAAAGTAAGTAAAGTTGGCAACTATAGTCAAGGATGATCCAAAGGCTCCCTTTTTGATAGCTACTACACCGAGGTGTAGGGGAGGGTGCTACTCCTTTCCCTGGATTGCTCCACTTTACCCTTGATCCCTACCTTATAATGTTGAGTGTTAAGCAAGGAGAGATCAAGTACCATTTTTTGAGTCTTTGGTAGGACTCAACCTGAAATTGAACCCCGATTTCCTGGGCCATTGGTGAACACTCTAACCATTAATTAATTTCTTTATATATATATGGGAATTCTCGCTGAAGTGACTAAAAATATATTGTCAGATTTAATAGAATATATATTTACCTGGAACATTGGCCTAATGAGCAGAGTGTTTGCCAATGGTCTGGGAGACCGGGGTTCAATCCCAGGTCGAGTCATACCAAAGACTTAAAAAAATGGTACTTGATGTTGCCTTGCTTAACACTCAGTGTTATAAGGTAAAGGTAAAGTGGAGTAATCCAGGGTAGTGCCCTCCCCTGCACCTCGGTGTTGTAGCTATTGAAAAGAGAGCCTTTGGGTCACCCCAAACTAAGCTCGCCAACTTTACTTTATATTTACCTGACCCTTCCACCACAGTCAGAATGTGATGCAAGGTCAATTTTTAAGCTGAGTACTGCTGATTTGAATTCAGAGTTTTCCTTCTCCTAGAATGGTTGCCAAGCCAAAGTTAAAGAATCCAGTCTGCCCAACTATTTACTCATATCTGGGAGAGAACAAATGAATTCTCAAGAGCATTACCAGCTTTGTTCAGGATATGAAGGCAGTTTACCAATTTCATTTCCTCTGAAGATAAGTGTACCTCCTAAAATATTTAATGAAGTTACCAGCGAAAATAATTATCAAGAAGATTCAGACATGCAAAGGGGAAATGAAAGAATGTTCTTTGGTAATTGAACAATCAGTGTTAAATTCTATTTCATTCCCTTGTGAATGTTTCATTCTTTATATATGAAATATCCATTGAATAATCTTTGCTTGATCAAATTGAAAGCATTGTAAGCGAAGAAGATAAATATTAAATGACAACTTAGAGACTGAACAAAATGTTTAACAAACAATAACATTCAGTTTACACAAGGATGCTGCATGCTGTTTGGAACAAATCCTGGAAACAGCACCCTACAAACCAGCAGCTGTATAGCTTCTTACTTTCCATTTCACAAACCATCAAAGTAAGATGAACAAGTCCTGTTGAACGCTGCTGGTGAAATAAGGACAAACTCATAAGCAATATTCAACTATGAACTCTTACACATGGACACACCGATGTTGGCTGACCAGCAAAGACTTACATTCATCAGCTCTGTGCAGATACAGGATGCCATCTAGAAGATTTACTAACAGAGATGACTCATAGGGACAGATGTGAGAGAGAGTCAAAGGAATTTATGCTGTCAGCACACCTTGAGGATCTTGATGGTAATGATTTTGGAAAACAAGAATAAACTTGCATGCAACATGATAATAATAGACATGACATGTAAAACATTGAAAGGGGGTGTCCTTGTGGTGTAATGGTTAAAGCACTGGACTATGGGATCATAGTACATGAGTTCAAATTCCTGTCGCGCTATTATGTTCACTTTCGGACAAATACCCTTGGGAAAGGTATGAACCCCCTGTTCCTCCCAGCTATGGGTTAAATAGCATCACTGCTGTTCTTCAAGAAAGATGGCTTTGGCATTAAATAACCCATGAAGGTTGATATGCCATTACACAAAGAAATCAAACCAAACCAAACCTAAAACATTGAAAATAAGTTTAGCAAAAAAAAGGAAAATAAGAACACTACAGAACTCCTATACAGTTTTCACTTGTTATTCTATAAAGATATGAGTGAAAGAATTTAAAATGCCTGACTATGCGGGTGGGGGGGGGTGATCTCTTGTGTAGCTTTACTTGACCTAATAGAGAAGTGAGCAAATAGATGCAAACCTAATCTTATTTATTGTTAATATATCAATGTAGTTTTAAGCAATTTCTAGTCTAACTTCTAATTTACAGATTTGGGCAAACAAAATTTTATCTCATTCACATTAACTACACAAGCTAAAAACCTGTAATTTGTTGAACTCCTTTTCCTGCATTTACCAACTATTTAAATTCCACTGTTGTATTTGTTCACAGGCTAGATGAGTGAGAAAAAAATTGCAGGAATTTAACTGGTCAATGCATTAACAAAGGAAGTTTGTAAATAACTTTAGTTCTTCCTCTTAAAGTGGTTTTCATCAGTCCCTAACAAGATCAACAATGAGGTAGCAACCTTTTGCTACAATTGATCGGGTAGTTAAGGATCTTGTGGAAAAATGGTATGTTCAAATCCTTTCTCACCAACTATTTGCTCCCTCAGTCACTGCAGTATGCCAAGGATTAAACATTTTTGAGAAGATTTCCTTTGGTAGGATAGAGCACAAGTAAAAATGGTTATTTTGTATATTATTTTAGTCTAACACAGGGTCACAAATGTAGAAAATTTAAGGACTTGTGATATGAGAACTGTTCAAGTGTCGGCCCTTAGCTAAAGTGTTTTACCACCTGTCTGTGACCAGCCTTGTTGCTATGGAAACTGAATTAGGAGCAGTCAGATAAAAGCAGGACCCAGCTAAAAAATATTTAGATATATTTTCTGAAGCAGCAGATAAGACAACCAACAAATCAGTTTCAGCTGGGTATAAGCCCAGAGCCATGTTGCAACAAAAATATTTTTTAAATAATGTTACATTGTCAAAGAAAAAAAAATATTGCATTGTTACATTGTAAAAAACATTAAAAAATCATATTGTTACATTGGGAAAAAAGCATAAGCAAAAAACATTACATTGTTATATTGTAAAAAAATTTTTAAAAAAACGTTGCGTCGTCAAAAATATTTTAAAAAATTATGTTATATTGTTCACATAGTCAAAAAATTAAAAAAACAAATTAAAGATAATTATAATATTAAAATTAAAAATATTTTTATATCTTTATATTATTAAAATGACACAAAATATTTTTATATTTCTATATTTTTAAATTAATAAACTGTCACAAAATATTTTTAAAATTGTTACATTGTCAAAAAATATTATTAGAAAAAGGTTACATTGTCAAATTGTCAAAAAATTTTAAAATAGCATTCCATTGTAAAAAAAAATGTTACATTGTCAAAAAAAGGTAAAACGCTAAAAGGAATGCGTAACCATGGTAATCTTTTGACCTTGTTGAATGAAACGGAGACCAAACTTCTTAGATAAAAAATATTCAAGAAAAATTTTTGAGCTCTCAAACAGTGTCATGACCAACATGAGAATTAGTTAGTAAGATAATTCTTTCATGTACATACACTCTTAATTTCTTGGTCTCTAAAAGATTATTGTCAGGTATCAAAAACATTTTCTGGTTTGTATCTCAGAGAGACACAAATTTTCATTTTTAAACAAGGTAACTGGAAAGTATTTTCTGTAGTTTATAGGAGTTATTTTCAAGTTTTGTTTACACAAATACAACACAAATTTTACAAGTACGTAAACAAATGGAACATGACAACAAATATTAAGAAACAAGCAATTTAATAATCATAATAAACATGCTAAGAATAATCAAAATACAACGTTCATTTTATGTGTGTGTGTGTGTGTGTGTGTGTGTGTGTGTGTGTGTGTGTGTGTGTGTGTGGAAAACACAGTTATGGCCAGTTCAATAAAAAATGATTTGTTCAACTCTATGTGTGTGTGTGTGTGTGTGTGTGTGTGTACATGTTGGGAAAGTCTTTTGAATCAATGTGTCTATAGTAAAAAGGATAAAAAAATTGACTTTACTTACATACATGTGTATGCGTGTGTGTATATATGTGTGTCACCATAAGTATGGGCCTTTTGTTTTGTTAAGTTCACACAAGCGTTTTTTTTGGGGGGGGGGTATGATCTTTGGTGACATGTCGCGTTCCGGTAGTTGGCAAAAGAACGTCGCATGCTTTTTCGTTCTGTGTCCTGTGTATCCTTGCCTCTCTCTGTCTGGTAGTGGAATGGCCTAGTTAATTAAATTCATTGTTATTTATACTTTTTTGGGAACTAAAGTGGATCAAAAATAGGATTTTGTTTAGTTTTATAGCGGGTCCTAAAATTCAAGCGCACAGACATTTCTTGACCGATCAGATTCGTATGATTACTTATTTATTTTGGAGCCTAAACATTTTGATGTTAATTAGTTTCTGAGCCGAATTTTCTAGAATGTTCTTATTTTGTGTTTTTTAGCTGATTAATTGAAAAATATAAAAGTGTAACTTTAATGTTAATGCAATTTTGATCCAAAATTTCTAGAATGTTCTTATCTATGTTTTTGGGGTTGATTATTTTAAGGCTAAAAAATGTGTTTACTGTAAACTCAATAAATTCTATGTCCAAACTTTTCTAAGAAGCTTCATAACCTTTAATAACCTTTCTTGAACCTTTATTTAACTTTCATTTAATTGTTAATTGAATTTTAATGTTGATAGATACAAACACATTATGTTTATTTCCTCCTCCTTACAGTAATATTTTCAGTTCCATGTTTTTATTTTATCAGAAAATACAATTGACATTAATAAAATATCATACAATTGATTCATTTAAATTCAAATCAGGCAAAATATAATGAATATTTTATAGACTGAACACATCATACTACCAATAGCTTGTAAGATTAACTTGCAAACCATTACTGTAGAGTAAAAACAAAGTCCAAAATAAATATAAAAGAATTTAGTGAACTGCTATATTCTAGTTTTACTACAAGGTTGAGTTGAAAATTTTGAAATTTAAGTTATGGAAAGTACCTGCTTTGGTTAGAAGTAACAAGGTAGTTAGTGCACTGACACATTCATTGCTTGACTTGTGAATGATTTGAAAGTTGAACAGATGAACATGTAATGAAATTTTCTTTATTAGCCAAATGCGTAAAGTGTTCGCCAATGGTCCAAGAGATCGGGGTTCAATCCCCAGTCGAGTCATACCAAAGACTCAAAAAATGGTACTTGATGCCACTTTGCTTAACACTCAGCATTATAAGGTAAGGATCAAGGGTAAAGTGGAACAATCCAGGGAATGGAGTAGCACCCTCCCCTACACTTTGGTGAAGTAGCTATTGAGAAGGGAACCTTCACGTCACCCTCGACTAAGGTCACCTACTTTACTTTCTTTATAACACCACAGACACAACCAAAAAATTTATTGTGCAAAAGGTGAAGACACAGTTAATCACAGGTCTGTAACAAGATGGCTCAACAAACTTAGCTTGGATTGCAACAACCTCAACTATCATGCATGATCAGGTAAGCCTAAAACCATGGCCTCCAAGGCCATGGCCCCAAGCCATAAATACTCATCTAGTGAGTAGCACTTGGAGAGTATCAGGCGAACTCAGCAATTCACAGTCTAGTGTGGTTCATCACCTTCACAATCTGAGTAAAAGCATCTGCAGCTGCCTATTTGGGTGTCACATTACCAAAATATGGCAAAACTTTTGATACACTGGAGTACAAATACATCTACAGGAATGCTTCTCTTGAGGGAGAACAGGAATTTCTGGTAGAAAAATTATAAAAGACTCATTCTACCTACATACGCTTTGGCTAATAGACAAATGTTGATGAAAATTGTCAAGTAAATTCCCTTGACCTCAAGGAGTGTGAAAAAGAGAAGGAACATGCTTAGAGATGCTAGAGACATGTTAGCCTAAAACTGATCATAAAGATCAAATCCATCTCAAAAGCAAAAAAAATTATTTGCAGCAGTCCCCACCCCTACATGGGGTGGGGACAGGAACTTTTTGGAAGAAAATAAGACTGATCTAATTTATACAGGAAGCAAAATTTTTGTTTAACAAAATATACTTTTGTATACTATTTTTATTTTGAGCAACACCAGGTAGTATAAATTTGCTTTGTTTGTTTGCATGCTTATGTGCCATTTGCTAGATAACAGGTTTTGTCACTGGCATGCCATGGTGTGTGATGACTTGGGCAAACTACTTTTCAATAAATATCTTAACTTCCCAGGCAGTAGAAGCAAATTGTCATCAAGTTAACTGACCTTAACAACAGCTGATGAACATGATAAAAAAGAAAAATGAGATATAATTATAATAACAGATTTATTTTTATTTACAATTACACAATAAATAATGTTAACAGTATGAGCTGAAAACTAGCCCTATGATCAGGATTTAAAGCAGATTAGCAACAGGTCAGCCGTAACTGATGATTGTGATGTTTAACTGTAATTAAGTTATTATCCCAAAGGAGATTGAAATTCAGGATTGGAAGGATAAAGAGTACAGTGAAGATCAAAATCTTATATCTGTATTATTTGCTGTCTCCCTTGGATTGGGGGAGGTTCTTTGGAGACCTCAAGGTTACATGAAAACCTGAGAATCCATCACAGTCTCTTTTATTCCTGTTCTTTGAAAGATTAAGACATGCTTTTTTATCTTTTCATTGAATAGACTTTATCTCACAACTGGATAAATGACATTGTCTCTTGCATCAGCACTGAAATATAAAGCCTACATGGTTATGATCACCAAAGAACTCAAGTGAGATATTTTACTGTTTTTGCGCCCCCTTTCATATACTACTTAATCATAGAACAATATGTGCTCATTTCATCAGAAATTTCCAATTTTTTGGTATTTCTGATAGTTTTCTGTCTAGAAAATAATGACTTCTTGCTAAGGGAAATTTGACAACAATGATCAAGGAAAATAATCACTTCCTATGTTTGTCTAAGCCATTGAAGTTGCATTAAAATTGTGTCAATAATAAAAAATGGTTCAGTTCTGTCACTGTTTATTTTTTTGTGTATTTTTGTCAAATATTGTATTTTATGTATGTATTTTTTTTTCTAAAAAAATGCCCACTCAGAAGCAGCAGCAGAATGCATACCAACTAAACAAAGAACTAAACCTACAGTCCCATGGGAGACATTAGCGGTGAGGAAAAGGCATGCAGATGTGAAAACTGCCTCCAAATGCAATACAAAGAATTCAACCAATACCAATACACTGAAACTTAAAAAGGCACAAAATGAATTAGCAAGCATATACCTAAAAGAACAAACAGAATACATACAAAATCAAATCGATAAGAGTAGAGATTCGGTCAAAGATAGACAATCTAGAATTGCATGGCAAACGGTCAATGAAGTGAGCGGGAAGAAGAACACTGCGAAAGCTAAACTGAAAGCTACCAGCCAACAAGAACGAATACAACTATGGAAACAATATTTCGAGAATTTACTCGGAAAACCTCCGAAACTTACACATGAACCAATCACGAGAATTATTAGTAAACAATTAGACATCAAGCTAGGACAGTTTACGCAAGAAGAACTCGACTTGGTACTAAGAAAAATTAAAAATAGAAAAGTAGCAGTACTCGATGAAATACCCCCAGAGGTTTGGAAGACTAGAGAATTTGACGACATACTGCTCTGACAGTGAAATGCCGTATATAATCAAAACATAATAGACAGATGGACAAAGGGATGCGTCCTCCCCTTCCCTAAAAACGGCGACCCCGGATTAGCCAAGAACCACCGAGGTATAACCCTTACATCCATAGCGGCCAAGATATAAAATGCTCTACTACGCAACCGCATAGAACCCAAAATTGACAACATACTTAGGAAGAACCAAAATGGCTTTCGGAAAAATAGATCCACGATGTCACAAATCTTGACTATCAGTCGAATTCTTGAAGGTGTACGTGCAAAAAACCTAGAGGCAACAATATTATTAGTCAACTTCGCCAAGGCCTTTGACTCCATACACAAAGGAAAGATGAAACAAATACTACTCGCCTACGGCCTACCTAAAGAAACCGTCTCAGTCATAATGATGCTATATAGAAACACAAAAGTAAAAGTTCGCTCCCCAGATGGAGACACAGACTACTTCGACATTGTAGCAGGTGTGTTGCAAGGAGACACATTAGCCCCATACCTCTTTATCATCTGTCTAGACTGCGTGCTTAGAACGTCTATTGATAAAATGAAAGAAAACGGTTTCAAGCTAACAAAGGAAAGAAGCAGAAGGTACCCTGCACAAAAAATTACGGACGCAGACTACGCCGATGACATAGCACTTCTGGCAAATACACACACCCAAACCGAAACTCTGCAACATAGTCTGGAACGAGCCGCGGCTGGCATAGGCCTCCATGTCAATGCACACAAGATGGAATATAAGTGCTTTAAGCAAAGAGGCGACATCGCCACACTAAATGGTAGCTCTCTGAAACTAATAGACAAGTTCACCGACCTAGGAAGCAGTGTCTCATCAACCGAGAAAGACATCAACACGTGACTAGCAAAGGCATGGACAGTTACTGATAGGCTATCGGTCATATGGAAGTCAGACCTGACCGATAAAATGAAACGCTGTTTTTTTCCAAGCAGCGGTCGTAGCGATACTGCTGTAAGGATGCACTACATAGACGCTAACTAAACGGCTGGAGAAAAAGCTTGACGGAAACTACATAAGAATGCTGCAAGCAATATTGAACAAGTCCTGGAGGCAGCACACCACAAAGCAGCAGATGTACGGCCACTTACCACCCATCACGAAAACTATCCAAGTTAGATGAACTAGGCATGCGGGATACTGCTAGAGAAGTAGGGCCGTGCTCATAAGTGATGTACTCCTGTGGACTCTTTCACATGGACGAGTAAAGGTAGGACGAACTGCTAGAACCTACATACAACAGCTCTGTGTCGATACAGGATGTAGCCCTAAAGACCTACCGGAAGCGATCGACGATAGACAAGAGTGGCGGGAGAGGATCAGGGATATCCGTGCTGATGGCGTGACATGATGATGATGATGATGTATGTATTAAATTTTTCCTATTTGTATAAATGCGCTTACCTTGTCTTTTCTTCTCTTTTTTCTATGTTATAGGATATACTAGCATTCATATTAGACCTTGGTGAATAGGAACTTGGCTGAATTTCCTCCCTAGCACCAACTAACAAAATGATATGTTATTACGGAAAAGGTAAGCAACAGCAATGTTATTACTAAAGCTAGACTTGTAACAATCAGATTTAGAGAAGACACAGCTAATCTGTAATGATTCACAGACATGTTCAAAAGAAGTAACTTGTCTTGCTTTTTCCCTGATTTAATTTCATTGATCTGTCTCACAAGAGTCAAGGCTGGATACTATCAGGTATAGGACTTACACTCCTATAATTTAAAATGGGCGGTATGCCATTTGTTCCCGAAACAAAGATGGCGGACGCACGCGAATATTCAGTCTCGGGAAACCATTGGCCATGAGAACCACATGATCACTGCTTAAAACTACGTCCTCATTTGACTTTCGTCCCGCGCTTTTGGAGCCGACTCCAAGACACGTATTTTCTATAAATACTTCGTCTTCAAACACTTGTAGTATCACCTCCCTTACTAAGGTCAGTAAATGAGCAGTCAATACTACCTTAACAGAAATCTTGGTCCTTACTTCCACCTCGGCCAAGGAATGCTATCCCAGAATCCATCGCCTCTCACTCTTCTCTCTTTCCTTCTCTCTCCTTTTCTCTCTCGCTCTCCCTCTCCCTCTGGCCAATCAGCGGAGATAGTAGCAGTTGCCGAAGACGACCCAAGGGCAGAAGAGGAGGCAGTTGCTGAAGAGATTTCAAACACTAAACACACGTGTTGACCGCCGGACATTTTCTAGCCAACGCGTGGCGTTGTATACGAAGAATAAAATTCCTATTTTAAAGTTAATATTTGTACTTCTCATTTATTATCTCAAATAACATAACCCAAGTACATATATTACACACTCTTTCTTTTTTCACATTTTCACTTGCAGGGCTAACACACTCTCTCCAGTGTGACTTCCAGAAAGAATACTGTCACTCTCTCATATTTACCAACAGCCGTCAAACGCCACAAAATGTATAAGCCATGCAAACATTCCTTTCCTCAGTATACATTGTCTGTGAGACTTTTTCCAGCCTCGAAAACAGCAATTGCGTCAAGTCACAGAAAGAAACGAACAATTAGAAATGCGTAGTTAACATGCATCGGACACTTTGTCATTTAGTCCTTTTTATAGTTTTTAATTGTGTTAGTCACACACACACACACACACACAGAGAATATTTTCACGGACAGTAATAGAACCATAGTAATGTTTTAAATGTTTTCATTGTATGTATTGTTAAGATATAAATTTGTTTTGTTTATGTCGCTTATTTTGAATGTTCCTTTTGTTCGCGCCGTTTCATATCGTTTACACATCTTTCATATCATTACATCTTTACTACAACTGCCTCCATGTGCCATTTTCCAAGTATAAACAAAAATAATATACCACTAAACATATACCAAATACAACATAAATTTTAGGGGACCAAACATATCTACCAAATAACATGTTTCCCCAACACAGGATAATAAAATCAAATTAATGTTTTTTTAAAAACTCTTACCTAAGTTTTGAATAGCAATCTATGAAAATCAAAGAAAACTGTGTAGTTTATTGTGATGCTCTCTGAGCTTTGTACTAAATTGATCAACTTTATACACGAATAATCACTACACCTCCATCTTTTGTATAACAAATTTTTATGGTTGCTTTAGCGGCGTTATGGCCTAGTTCAAACTTGAAAAATATGAGTTCCCAAATTAGACTACATTGCATGTTCATCTGAACGGCTTTTAAATCACATATAAAGCAATGCACAACATGTCAGGGCACCAACTACCCTGATACTACCAACCACAGCTGGTATCCTCCACAGCTTAAACTGCTTCAGTCACATGATATACATGTTGCAAACTAACATGCTTATCACAAAACTTTTGACTTGATAGTTCTCAGAGTATTTTGGATTGAAAATGTATAATAGATTATGCTGTATACTGCAATGCAAAGGTTAAAACAAAAGATAGAGAAATATCTTAATGTATAGAGTGATATTAATAAAGACCACCAAGTGGCAGCACTGGCGGTAGCCATCTTGGGATATATGCAACTCCAGAATAAAAGCCTCCAAATGACCAGAAGGATCAAATTATTTTGATCTGAACACACTAAAAATCAATGTTTAAAAGTACATGTGGCTTGGTTGATCTGTCAGGAAAAAAAAAACAATTCACTGACTTGCATTTCTTAGAGTTCTAACTCTAAAAAGTAAATGGAGTCTTTTTTCAAATATATATATATATATATATATATATATATATATATACAAGGTCCAAAGTGAAAATAAAGAAATAACCAACAATTTTTTTCTGTCTTAAAAAGAATGCTTACAAGCATGGAATTTAATTTTTTTTTTTTTTTTTTTGTTTTCACAGAAAATATTTATATCAATTTGATTTAGACAAAAAGTTCTTGCTTTTTGCAGAGAATTACCAAATCTGTCGGAGGAAGTGGGTTTTCAAAAAGGAGAGACATTGATGTGACCTTCCTCTTAGCAACAACAAATGGAAAGAGAAAAACAGGAAGAGGAAATGCAGCATTTATATTCTCTACTGACTGTAACTCCATCCAGCAGGATAATTGTGCATTGAAACTGTTTGCTACTGATTTTTCAAGTTGTCATTATTTCAAATAACAGTAGACCAGTTCTTCAACTATTACTCCAATTAGATTGTATAGAGAAATAATTTTCATAAAAGTACATTCCCTAGTTGTTCGTTTATATAATGGTGCAAGGTTTATAAGCATCAAATCAATTTTTACATTCAAAGATTTTTCTTCCTCTTTATGAATCAAGTTTGTGTTGCCTGTTGCATTTGGTTTAGAACAAGTCTGCTATTATTCAATATAAGAGACTGAACTTTAAATATAGAATGATAATAATGGCAGATGACCATAAATAGAATAAATGATTACAACATCAATTCTGATGTAAAAAAAAAAACTTTGAATATTGCAGAAATAAAAGGTTTGTTTGCTAAATGGCAAACAAGAGACAGAAAAGGAAAAAAAAATGAAAAACGAAAAATAGGAATGAAAGAAAAAAAAAGATATGGAAGAAAAAAGTGAGGGTGACAGAGGCAAGTGAGGAGCTGAAGAAGGAAAAGATGAGGATCAGAGAGAAAAGGAGGAAGAGGAGGAAGAAAAGGTAAGGGTGATTGAGAAGATGAAGAAGAAAAACATGAGGATGATAGAGAAAAGGGGGGAGATGACTACACAACGAAGTTGTAAATCTCTTGTGTTCAGATCAAGTTGATATATTAGAGGTGAACTGTTTCATTCTATATCTCAATATATTTTTAGACCAGCAGGTCCTAACGTATTTTCTAGTGTTCTCTTTCGATTTGATTGGCTGCCTACTGATTGACTTACTGACTGACCCCTTTTCCGTTGACTCCTCTGCTAAATATTTCGACTAGCATATGTACATTTCACTGGCTTGAATACGTGAGCCAGTGTTTAAGTTATATCAGGATATAGAGTTTTGCAATTCATTTAAGTATCTAAACATAGAATTGCCCACCAATAACTGGGATGAGCAATCAAACAAAACACAGTGATTCTTGCATCATTCAAATGCACTTTAAAAACAGGAAAACCTACGAACAAACAAGTGGGCTCGGCAATAAAAAAGAAAAAAGGTCAGCAAACCAAGTCTATAAAATATCAATTGCACATTGGATGACTATGGAGTTGCATCTTGAATATAACATTATGCCCGATTGATTCATTTTAATGGCATTTTATACCGAGAGGTTAGGGAATCGCGTTCATCTTACGTTCATATTGACATCTTTGTGTCGTTGTTTGCAGAGAGTTTTTTGTACATGGTCTGTAAGTCTATGCGTCAGATGAAAGAAAGCTTACAAAATTCTATCATATTTTACCCGAGAGAGATTGTTAAATCTCTTAGTAACTAAAAATTCTTTAACAGCATGTCACGAAAAATGTAGTGAAGATAAATATATTGCATAATGAGCGCCAAATGCGCACTGTATGAGATGGAAAGTGGCTGCTTGTTTTTGCCTTTTGTTTTGTTTTGTTTTTTTTTGCTTTGTTTTTTTGTCGTTGTTTTTTTTTTTTTATTGTTTTGTTTTGTTTTATGACTTTTTTATGCCGCAAATTTATCCGCTTTCAGGTAAATTCGACTTTTAATCCGCGTCTGAAAGAAAATGGGGAAAGGAAAAACCAGGAAAAAACACAAATAATCTTGTTTGATTATAATTTAAAAGAATTTATTTACAAGAGCCATCCCGAGAGAATATTCTTCACAAAGTTGGATATATTTCTCATATGCGAGCGTCCACAATAGAACAAATTCTTGGCGCCTTGTAACAAAGTTTCAACAATAGAAAAAAAAAACACTTACTCAAAATATGGGTTTTCCACAAAACAAAATAACCCACAATAAAGTTCGTATTCTTGCATGGTGAGGGACAAAAGTTCATCTTGTCCATGTAAAGGCTTCAGGCCTCAGTCAAGTTTCTCTCGCCAGAAACTATAATGTCTTTTTTTAAAGGGAGTAAAAGCTTCAAGCCTTAGTCAAGTTTCTCTTGCGAGGAATTAAATGACTTAAAGGCTTCAACAGAAGCGAATGGAAATTGTCCTCGTCCAGCCCCTGTTTATCCCTCTTTATTCGTGGACCGCAGTGTAGAGGAGTAACGGCTTCTTCTAGACCGCCTTTTGTCCCTTCTCAAGATGCACGTGTCTCACTTCAGGAATCTTGGCAGGAAAAATTGGTAGAAAGCCGCACGTTTGAAACATTACTTCCTAACATTTCCTCTTGACAATGCCTTTGCACATAATTTCTCCCATGCATATGTCGTATATGCCGGGATTAAAGCGAATAAGCTCGAATGTTCAACGAAACGAATTCAAAATTCGAAGTTTAATTCGAAAGTCCAATTGTGGATGTCCATATTCCCCATTTTAGTTATTTTGCAGAAGTTATTGTCTACAGCCAGAGTAGCCTCTCCCCACGCCTCGTATGTTGGTTAGAAAAAGAGGCATAGCAGGGGACTTCGTGACCGACTTGCTGCATACGGTGCCAGCCACAGGATTTTTTTTTCTTTCCGCGTATCTATATTGTCTTTTGAGTCTTACATTTGAATAAGACACTGCAGAAAAACAATATTATTCGAAAATAACTTTTGGACAAAAGAAATAATAGCAATTGTTACTCTCTAAATCAATCTTATTATGATTAATGACTCTTTCATCAGGTAAATAAAGAAATAAGAAGTTGTAGCAGAAAGAACTTCGTATTTTTGTTTGGCGCGTAAATTAATTTGACCGTTAGGGTCGACGCATATTTTCACCCAATGAGGATGACTTATCCTATTCATCCCGGATCATTTTTCCGGGCAGCACCAAATTGGGGAAAGCCTGCCAAGCACTCTCTTCCTCAGAACCTTTCAAAAAGGACAGACGTACTTACTGTCCGCTCTCTTCATTAGCAGCAGCATCATGACACCATGAAGAAAGCCATCTAATTTATGGGCCTCTTGAGTCTATTCTCATAGACCAAGGGTTCCCAGTTGAATATGAATTAGATGAATTCAATACGCCACACACAGGAACCACTTTAAGTCACCTCCAACTTTGGCTATGTCGACTGCGACGCAAAATTCCGCTCAGACATCCAGCTACTTCATCCCTGGAAAACATTTTCTGGAGACATTCACATTTCTCTCCCCCAAACAACCAGGACCACACATCCCTGGGTGTCTACATCATTCCTGTCCTTAACCAGCGAACATGACCTTTGCTAACCTAACGATGCACATTTCGCTCAGGCATTTAGCTGCTAAAATGCCTTCTCAACTCCATAGCTAATTCCTTCCTTCCTACGAGACTTGCAGCATAAACGTAAACCCTTTTGTACGCTGCCATTAAAAACCTATCATAAAAACTTTTCGACATCTTGGTTCTTCTCTCCTTTATTTTCCAACAATATTTAGCGAGGAAATAACAACGTAACAACACTTAACAATATTTTCTTAGCTAAAAAGGTATACGACCACACAAGACACTGGCAACTGTTTACTGCGCTGACGCGGTGGTCATATAACCATTTTTGACTAATTGACTAATTGGAACCAGTACCATCGAAGCATGTAAATACGCCGAAATTCTCTCTCTCTCTCTCTCTCTCTCTCTCTCTCTCTCTCTCTCTCTAGTGCTCTGTAGAGATACAATAAATGATTATATCTCTTAGATGATTTGCATGCCCAATTGACGCCCAGTTCCGTTTGGAACCCCGTAAGTGGGCACATGATAGTTCCAAAAACTCATCCCCTTTTTGCCTCTAATCTCTGCCAAAGAATGGTAAAGCGACATAGTTATCTTAACTTGTAAGCTTTTTACTATTTTGTATCTATACTATACACTGTTTGTTCATAGAACGATATCACTATAATTCTAGTTGTTGACAAACGTTTATATAGTATTTCCTTTTAATACCACTTGTAGGTATATTGTGTATATAAAATGTTAAATGTTCTTGGTATATACAAATGAGTTTATGTTCTTTTGAAAGAAATTTTCCCTTACAAACGTTTACTCTATAAAATTGCTATGTATATTCCTCATGAATACACCCTTTCTCTTTAGCCAGCATTTTTTGTTAACCTATTTATTTGTTATCATTTCTTTTTACCGCACCGCTGAACATTGAGTTATACAATGTTGTCCTAACCAGGACAACCCTCCCTTTACCTCCATTTCCCCTCCCCTCTTTATAAGTATACACGAATGCTAATATTGGTCCTTGGGGAGTTGGTACAAGACTAAAACATTTTTCCCCACTACCAAGTAACTAATAATTCTATCTGCAACCAGCCAAACAAAGAATGCTTGTCAACCCAACAAATTACATCACCAAGAAAAACTATTAGTATACGCGAATATAACACAACTTTCATGCAATTATGAAATCATATATTTCTTATGAAATGTCTAACCTAAACAACACAAACAGAAGAGTTCCCCTCGATAACAACTGCTTATATGGCAACCTGCTCTACACACCCACCTCTGGGACGATCGCGAAAAAAAGGCATAGAAATATTTTCCGATCATAAACCATGCTACGTAACTCTTAGAAAAGTCGATCTGAACCACCTGTGTGCCATATAAAGAGAACCCACATTGCCAGCGGCTTAATCATACGTGACGGTCGGTGCGATCTTTCTCTCTCTCTCTCTCTCTCTATATATATATATATATATATATATATTTATATGTGTGTGTAATGGAATGTATGTGTCGATTTACAACTCAGAAAAGAGATATTATTGCGCTTTAAAATCACGCATTCATTTCAATATGTTTGTAATAAAGAAAATGAGAACATTTGCTTTCTGATTTTTACAGATTACATGATAAGATAAAATAGTTAAAAATCAATCGATTTGTCAAACTTTTCCTTCGTAAGGAAGAGTAGGTGTAAAGGAATGGTTTGGTCTTTTTTAAAGACGGTAAAAGGAAAAAGGATGATGACGATACCTTTAATATGTAAACTTTAGTTATTGGTTCATCAACCATCCTGTGGGTGATGAAATTTTTCCTGAATCCCAGACAAGGTGTTAGAATATACTAGACATCTCCTGTGTTTGATAAATCCAAATTCAGCGTAGTCATGTCCAGTGGTATTTTTAATATAGGCAGCTACTAGAGGAGACAAGGTCTTACGCCAAGAACGAGGCTTGGGAGGACACGTGCGCTCCTTGTTAGCAGCCGGGGGAAAGAAGGCGCGCTCGTATCAAAGGTAAGGCTTGTAGAGAATAGAAAAATAAAATAAAAATTAAATTAAATTGAAAATAAATATTTTTGAAATGCGGAAACTCTCAGAATCCTCTAACAGGAAGAGGGGCGACGCATGCACAAAAGAAAAGGAACCGCCCCGATAAAAGAAAGGTTCCCGTCCTCTTTTAGCAGTGACCAGTGAAGTGAAAACACTTAAATCCTTCTTGCTGCTGGTGGAAGGCCCCCGGGTCCGTTTGTGTGCGGCACGCAGGTTGACTTTTCCACTCGTAGCAACCGTCTCTGTTACCAGCAACCGACGACTAAAAATACCAAATAATGGACTTATCAAACGGCAACTAAAAACACCGCATAATAGACATTATCAATTCCAAAAGAGACAAGTAAATTTCAACGCCTGATTTGGGAAAAATGATGGTTCTCAAATAATCCAGAAGACATTTCCTCACTACAGAGTTCGTGCGAAAACCCCAAATGCAATAAAGTTAAAATTAAAAGGCATCTTTCTTTCTCAGTCTTCTTTCCTTATAATTCCATTGCAACCACCATAGACCAAGAAGAGAAACTAGCAAATTAACATGAAGAAGAAACCTAACGGAGTCAGGAAAACCTGAAACCCAAATGAACAACCAAAAATGGAGTCAGATAATAACAACAACCAAATTACCTGAAACACCATAGGCTGAAGTGAGGTTGAATTTCACCTTTGCTCAGGGACAGTTCCTTTTTCTGGGCATGCGCCCTCCCCACTTCCTGTCGGGGCTTCTGGGAATTTCTGCATTTTTATTTTTCTAATCACTACAGTAAGTCCCTATCGAGACAGCGGAACTATTTCATTCAAGAAGAACTCGACTCAGTTCTTAGAAAAAATAAAAATAGGAAAACCGAGGAGCTTGACAAAATTCCCCCAGAAGTATGGAAGACCAGACAATTCGACGACATACTGCTCCGACACTGCAACGCAATCTATAATCAAAATTTGATTGACAGATGGATGAAGGGAT
Source organism: Sepioteuthis lessoniana (assembly GCA_963585895.1). Lineage (NCBI taxonomy): Eukaryota > Metazoa > Mollusca > Cephalopoda > Myopsida > Loliginidae > Sepioteuthis > Sepioteuthis lessoniana. The sequence continues at coordinate 158,407,207 of OY757904.1, read as the reverse complement.
GCATCCTCCCCTTCCCTAAAAAGGCGACCTCGGATTAGCCAAAAACTACCGAGGTATAACACTTACATCCATCGCAGCCAAAATTTACCATGTCCTACTACGAAACCGCATAGAACCCCAAATTGACAACATTCTTAGGAAAAACCAAAATGGCTTCCGTAGAAATAGATCCACGACCTCACAAATATTAACTATCCGTAGAATCCTTGAAGGCGTATGGGCAAAAAACCCACAGGCGACAATACTATTTATCGACTTTACGAAGGCCTTTGATTCCATTCACAGAGGGAAGGTGGAAAAAATCCTGCTAGCATACAGCCTACCAAAAGAGACCGTTGCAGCAATAACGATTCTCTATAGAAACACCAAAGTGAAAGTACGTTCATCGGATGGAGACACAGACTACTTCGACATTGTAGCAGGAGTACTGCAAGGGGACACACTCGTCCCATACCTCTTTATTATCTGTCTAGACTACGTACTTAGAACATCGATTGATAAAATCAAAGAAAACGGCTTCTAGCTGACAAAGAAAAGAAGCAGAAGGTACCCTGCGAAAACAATTACCGACGCCGACTACGCCTATGACATAGCGATACTGGCAAATACACCCGACCAAGCCGAAACACTACTGCATAGTTTGGAACAAGCCGCCGCAGGCATTAGCCTCCATGTCAATACATACAAAACAGAATACATGTGCTTTAATCAAACAGGAGACATTTCCACACTAGACGAAAGCTCTCTGGAACTAGTAGACAAGTTCACCTACCAAGGAAGCAGTGTCTCATCAACCGAAAAAGACATCGACACGTGGCTTACAAAGGCATGGACAGCTACCGATAGGCTATCGATCATATGTAAGTCAGACCTGACCGATAAAATGAAACAAAGTTTCTTCCAAGCAGCGGTCGTATCGATACTGCTATATGGATGCACTACTTGGACGCAAACTTAACGACTGGAGAAAAAAATAGACAGCAATTACATAAAAATGCTGCGAGCGATATTGAACAAGTCCTGGAGGCAACACCCCACAATGCACTAACTATACGGCCACTTGCCACCCATCACGAAAACTATCCAAGTTAGACGAACCAGACATTCAGGACACTGCTGGAGAAGCAGGGACGAGCTCATAAGTGATGTACTCCTATGGACCTCCTCATATGGCCGAACAAAAGCAGGACGACAAGCTCGAACATACATACAGCAGCTCTGTGAGGATACAGGATGTAGCCCTGAAGACCTGCCAGAAGCTATGAATGATAGGGAGGAGTGGCGAGAGAAGGTCAGGGATATCCATGCTGGCGGCACGACATGATGATGATAAGGTGTGAGTGTGAGTTGTTTGCCGTGTTGTTTTTGTCAAAAGAAAAAGTAAACAAACTCAGTTTTATAATTTAGTCAAGACATTTGTAACTGTGTGAAACGTGTCATGGGTGAATTCATGTTTGTTATGCTTCGTGTTGGAACAGTTATTCTCATTGTCGTCAACCGGATACTCATAAGAAAAATAAAAAAAATAAAAACAAACCCAATTCCCAAGAAGCAATGAGTCACTGATGCTGTCAGCCAATAACTATCGAGGGACTGGTTGTTAAGGAACCAAATCGCTCCACATAGGACGTCTTTTAAAAATATTAAATTCAGCCGCTCTTTCTAAGGACAGTCCACAACTAATGGACAAAATTGGTAGTATAGGATTTACACTCCTATAATTTAAAATGGGCGGGTATGCCATTTGTTCCCGAAACAAAGATGGCGGACGCACGCAAATATTCAGTCTCGGGAAACCATTGGCCATGAGAACCACGTGATCACTGCTTAAAACTACGTCCTCATTTGACTTTCGTCCCGCGTTTTTTTGGAGCCGATTCCAAGACATGTATTTTCTATAAATACTTCGTCTTCAAACACTCTTTCTCTTTTTCACCTACTGGGCAAACACACTCTCTCCAGTGTGACTTCCAGAGAGAATACTATCATTCTCTCGTATTAACCAACAGACGTCAAACGCCACAAAATGTATAGGCCATGCAAACATTCCTTTCCTCAGTATACCTTGTCTGTAAGACTTTTTCCAGCATCGAAAACAGCAATTGCGTCGAACAACAGAAAGAAACGAACATTCAGAAATACGTAGTCAACATTAATAGGATACTTTTATTATTTAACCCTTTCTGTAGTTTTAGTTGTGTTAGTCACACACACACACACACACACACACACACACACACACACACACACACACACACACAGGACTATTTTACGAACAATAATAGAACCATAGTAATGTTTTAAATGTATCATTGCATATTTTGTTCTGAATATAAATTTGTTTTGTTTGTCGCCTTGTTTTGAATGTTCCTTTTGTCCGCGCCGTTTCATATCGTTTACACATCTTTACTACATTTGTCTCCATGTGCCTTTTTCCAAACATAATATGCCACTAAACATATACCAAACTACAACATAAATTTCGGGGGACCAAACATATCTACCAAATAACATGTCCCCCCTATAGTAGTCATAAAAAAACTTCGTCGAAGTAGAATGGAGTTTCTCACTACTATTTTGCGATAATAAGCAAATTAATTCTACTTAGACCACATAGAGTAGTAACGCGCTGTAGACATAAAAGTGGCTGTATTAAAACGGTCGGGGTAGACTTTGGCTGGATGTCAGCTAAGGATAAAGGAGGAATCCGATTCTCCTCTTGTCACTCTACGACCGAAGCCTTATCAGTAGCAGTTGCCCATGACGCACTGCTCCAGGCTTCCCCTAAAGCCGACGTCTTGATTCCAGCCAGCAGACGACGCAGGAATACTACCAGCCGCAGATGACGCAGGAACACTATCAGCCTCTCAGCTTAAAATCCTTTTCAGGGCTACGCAGAAAGTCTATTCAAACACCTCCTGAGACAGCACGATGCTGTGATCCAGACTACCAGCCTCTCAATCTAACAGCCTGTTTTAGGTCTAATTCCGAAAGTCTAGCCTAATAGCCTCTGAGACGGCACAACGCACTACCTTCCCGCACCAGTCGCTACCAATCCTACAACAGCAGCTACCAGTCCTGCACCAGCCACTACCTTCCTACAACAGCAGCTAACAATCCTGAAACAGCGACTACCTTCCTGCACCAGCAGCTATCCGTCCTGCAGCAGTAGCTACCAGTCCTGAACCAGCGATTACCTTCCTTCAGCAGCGACCACTTTCCTGCACCAGCAACTACCTGTCCTGCACTGGCGACTAGCTTCCTGCAGCAGCAGCTACCAGTTCTAAAGCAGCAGCTACCAGTTCTAAAGCAGCAGCTGCCAGTCTCGCACCAGCGATTACCTTCATGCACCAGCAACTACCAGTCCTGCACCAGCAGCTACCAATCCTGTACCAGTGACCACCTTCCTACAACAGCAGCTACCAGTCCTGCACCAGTGACCACCAGTCCTGACTATCCAGTCCTGCACCAGCAACTAGATCCTGCACCAGCAACCACCTTCCGGGAGCGGCGCTATTCCGATTTACGATTCGCCATAATAAATTTGGCCTTTCGAACAACCACCTTGTTTTGTCTTTCTTGTGTAGTTCGTTGTCAATATTTTAAAAGGTTTTGGAGTCGATGCATTTATCGGCCCCACAATACACTTATTTCTTTCTTTATTTTTCTTCTTTTTTTATTATATATATATATATATATATATTGTGTGTGTGAAGACTAAGTTGAAAGTAACAGTTCTTAATTGTGAGGAGTGTTATTTATCAAACTCTTTTATCTTCTTGGCTAAATTTTTTATGTTGTTTTTGCTTGATTTTTTTCTTTTTGTTAGGGTGGTTGGATAAAGGGATTCTTCTTTAGCTATGAAAGTTTTTTTTTAATTTTTCGATTAGAGTTTTAGCGGACTTTAATAAAAGGGGTGTTATTTATTTAGTTCTTGACTTTCTTTGGGGTTTTTCCTTTTTATGTCATTTTTTTAAGTGCAGGAAATTTCTGGCCATAGAGTAGTTGAATGTAACCGTCACTGTCCGAGGAGGATTATCCTTCTTCAACTCTTGCATTTCCTTGGATATTTTTTTTTTTTTTTGCATTTTTCTTTTCGTGTTTTTTTAGGTCATGTATACATAATTTCTTTTTTTTATCAAAATGGGTCGAGAGAAAACAAAAAATAGTGAAGTAAGTTACTCTCGTTTTTTTTTTGGGGTTTTTTTTTTTCGGTGGGGGTAAATTCACGCGCCTGTTGACTGTTTATTTCCACCAGTAGTAAATTACTTTTTGACGGTGGTAGAAGAAAGAGTAGGTTAATTTGGTGTGACAGGGTTGATACATTCTTCTACCACTTTTAGTTGTTAGTAGCCGCAGACATTATGGGGTTTCTTTGAACCTTTTTTTCTCTCTTGTGTGTGTGTGTGTGTATGTTTCTTTGTTTAGTCTAATTATTCGAACTTGTGTATTTTTGTTTTGTAAGTCACTTTGAGATTGTTCGTTTCATGTTGAAATGTTGTACATTTCCATGTTGTCATATTTTTCTTTTTTTCACCACGTGTGAGCCGTCCACTTCAAGTTGGGATGTTTTTTTGTTGTTTTTTTTTTGTGGGTGTTCAACCCACGTCGGAGGTTGTACACCTTCATAATAGTATATTTTGGACCACGCAGAAAATTTTCCGTTTCATATCGGGATGTCTTCTTTTATCCTGGGTGTTCAACACGCGTCGAAGGTCACCATTGTAAGGTTTTGAGGTTTGTATCGTTGGTTATTTGGTTTTTAAGGTTTTAGGTTTAGATATCTGACTCCGTTGGTTTTCTTCTTACCCCATCTTAATTCGTTGGCTTTTTCTGTGTCTGTAGAAGGCTGCTAACGAATTCCTGAAGAATGGAAGAAAAGAGACCAAGATACCTTTTGAATTTTAACTTTATTTCTGGGTTCAGTAACTATCCTGTACGTGGGAAATTCTTCCTGAATCTAATGGAAAAGGTCACGTCTCCCAGACAAGGTGTTAGAATATACTAGTCGTCTCCGGTGGTTGATAAGTCCAAATTCTGTGTGAACATGTCCAGTGGTGTTTTTAATAAAGGTTGCTGCTAGAAGAGATTCGGTCTTACGCCAAGTACGAGGCTTGTGAAGACACGTGCGCTGCCTACTATCAGCTTGGGGAAAGAAAGTCCGTCTTGTATCAGAGGAAAGGCTGAAGTGAGGTCGAATTTCACCTTTGCTCAGGGACGGTTCCTTTTTCCCAGCATGCGTCCTCATCACTTCCTGTCGGGGCTTCTGGGATTTTCTGCACTTCTTGATTCTATTTTATTTTATTTTATTTATTTTCTTTTTCTAGTCTCATCAGAAATACAAAAATCACGTGTAACTTTTCAGTTCCTCTTAATACCTACCAGGGTTAAATATCACACTTTCCATTGGTGAAATTTGAATCTAATGCTTTCTAGAAAATTATAGTTTTGTAATTTAGCACTAACAGTGAATAAAATTCTTTATTTGTGGAAAAAACAAAAAACAAAATCGTGAAAATGTTTCAAACAAAGAGTTACCATTTAAAAAAAAAGAAATTGTAATTTGAAAAAAATTTAATTTTAAATTCTTAGCTTATTTTTGTTGTATCTACATATAATCGTACATTTTTGGAAGGTAAAAAAAAAAAGGAAGATCAAATGAAAACATTGTTTATCAATCACTCAAAAACTGATTTTTAAACGAATAATTTTCATATTTCATATATTAATTTTTTATCAATGTAAGTCTAAAACTTTTTAAAGAAATAAACTAATTAATTAATGAATACTTTTTATTTGAACGCGAAATTTTCCACAAAAAAAAAAAAAGAGAGGGACATTTTTAATGCTTTGCTTTTTTTATTATTACCTTTTTTCGGATTAAAAAAATCGAATAATTTTTTAAAGAACAGAACCAAATATTTTCTCATATTCTTTTAAAAAAAAGTTGAAAGAAAAATGAAATTATTATAATGTTTCAGACTACTCTCAAGATTAGGGGTACATTTTAAATATAATATTTTAAATGTAAAAAAAAATCCTTAAATAAAAGAAGATTGCAATACGTGCATTCTTAGATTCTTTTATCGCTAAAATTTTAGAGAATGAATAAAATCTGAATTAAAACTTTTTCTGCTTTTTCGAAAATTATCAACTAGTATATTGTTCTATAATTGAGCACTAATTGTAAAAATAAAAATTTATTGCCGACAAAAAAAAAAAAAAAGAATACATAAAAAATGATGAAATGTTTTAAACCTTTCACCAGTATAGGGTTATGTATTTTTATATATTATTTTATTATAAAATAAAATTTTAAAAAAGAAGAAAAGGAAGAAATTAATAAAATAAAAGAATTCTTTCCATTAAAATTAATAGGCAAAATCTTTCAACAACAAATAAGGACACATTTTTAATTCTTAGCTTACTCCCCTCTGCTCCTTTTCTATCTCACATTGGTGTTCCTAAAGTCCTTTTATTCCGGTCATAGACCAGTTACTATATATATATATTTGATTTCAATATATATATATATATATATATATATATATATATATATATACACTACTCGGTTCATAATTTTTCGAATTACCCCAAGCGTGTCACCTGTGGGTACAAAAACAAGGAGATGGAGGGTAACGAAACCACGAATGTTACAGTACAAGATAGCAGTAAACCGAAGATCTTTGCAGGGTGGGAAAGAGAAAAAAATTAGAAAAATAAAAGCGTGTAAGAACAGTGGAAGGGGAGGAGTAACTCAACCATTAATTTACAAAACAAAAAAAATACAATATTTCCGAGACAAACAAACAATTTTCTCTTTATAAAATTTTTTTCTCAAAGGAAATAAATTCAACAAGTACATTTCCACAAACAGTACACAAATTTCGCCGTGCAAAGTTCGGAATAAAACACATTTGGTGTAACAAATACACACAAAAATAAATAAATAAATAAAACCAAATGATAAAATTGGAAAGTCAAATTGACTTACTCGATATTGGACAGAAACAAAAGAAAAGTTGCACATTACAAAACAATTTTTACAGAAATACCAAATTTAGAGTCTGAATTCAAAGTTCTTTTTTCTTTCTTTTGTTTCAAATTTCTAGCGCACGATTTTCAAGAACTCAACAACTTTTTTCTTTCCTACGGAGAGAAACCATTTCTGGGCTTCTCTACAACCACGGAAACTAATTAACTCCTTTTTCTTGAAAAAATGTATCCCAAGATTTTCTTTCATAGAGCTGGGGAACTAAACAACTTATGTGTTCCCTATGGAAAGAAACCCCTACTAGGCTTCCCTTCTACCGTGGAACCTGATAAACTTAGTTAATTGTAAATTTTACACCTTTCCTGGTGAACTATGGAATGTAGCTGACAGACTGACTTCAACTTTTCTCTGACAGATTGTGTAGCACGTGAGAAAGCACACTTTGCTTTATACTTTTTTCCAATTGACAGACCAACAGAGTGGGGTTCGTGAAAAAACAGACTTCTAACAGACTGCCAACAGACAAATCGACGGGAGCTCAATAAAAAACAGTCTAATAAAAAAAACTCCCCAGTTGTTTAACTACCCACAAAGGGACAATAACAGTCCAACTTTAAAAATAAGCCAATGATGTTCAAGGTATTTTAACAGCCGATTAACAAATTCCATATATATATATCTGACAAAAGAGGGTTGGCCCAAATGAGATTTTATTGATAAAGCAGCCTCCAGAAAGAATAAAAAATTAGCATTAGAAAAGCCACATTTTATTTGCCAAGAAACTAGGCTTTTCTATGCAGACAAACATTAAGTATCTCCAATCTCTGAGTAATTCATCTGGATTATTGTAGGAAGCGATAGCTAGTGTTTCCTCCATACATAGGAGGCATTATTTATTTACGGCATTTTTTTTACTATCTCCTATTTCAATATATGATCTATACCTTTCTTCTTTTTAATTTCCAACATGCATTTAAAATAGTTCTGTGTCTATATATTCCGTGTGCGAAACTAATTCTATGATTGTAATATCTTTTTTGGAAAGTCCTTGGGTAGAACCTGCGTATACTTTTTTTTAATCATTACTACTATCATTATAACTACTATTAGTGGGTCTGCAGCCATACACCTTCACCTTATACGCTATGCATTCATATTGATATTTGCCCTTAAGGGGACAAGCCGCATTATTAATACAGTTGCATTTAGGGGGTGCAATGTGCTGTTTTTTTTTATCCATAACCACACCAAGTAATTTCAGAAGTAGATGTAATCTCTGTCCAGAAGAAAAGATTAGTATTATAAAATATAGAAATGCCAGTAAATTACTAAATCAAAGAAATGAATTGATATTTAGATATCACCATAAAAACAGATATAAGCGTATGTGAATTGATTTTAGGCTTTATATATATGTAGTGGAAGGGAAAATTCGTATTTTGGTTTGGCGCGCAATTTAATTCGACACTTAATTTCACCCAATCAGGATGACCTATCCTATTCCGCCTGGACCTTTCATTTCCGGCTAGCAAATCGGGTAAGCTGCCAAACACACCCTCTTTGGCTTGAGAACGCCGCCCAGTGCAGACGTCTCACTGCGGCTCTAGAATAGCAGCAGCAGCAGCAGCATGGACAAACGAGGGAACCCATCTAATTTATGGATTCCTTACAAGGAATCCCAGTTGAATATAAATTAGATGCATTTAACATGCCTCGCACAGGCACAACTTTATGTCACCCCAAAATTGGCTATATCGATCTGACGCGTAATCCTGCTCTCGACACGCTAGCTCTCAATTCACCTCTGGGTCACCTTAATGGAAATAACGCATACTCTCCCCAAACACCAGACACGAAACTCACGGTGACATCCAAAGTTCAATTCCTACAACTGCAACATGTCTTTCGTCAAAATGCAACGAACACAATCCCTCACACGTCCGATGACACACGCTGCCATCTCAACTTCTCATAACTCAATTTCGTTTCAATACTCACAACCCTTCACGAGTCTTGCAGCACCGAAAGCAAACCAATATTCCATGCTGCAAATAAAAACCTTATCCTTAAACACATTTCGACTTTCGCCATCTTACTTCTTCATCATCCTCCATTTATTTCTCACAACCTAGCGAGGGGAACAACAACACTAAGCGAGGAAACAACTCAACGTAAACACACATACGTTACAACCTATCCTCGCTAACAAACAAACTTCCCCCTCGCTACCAACAACAAAAAACTCCGGCTAAAATTATCGCTAAATATATATACGTATGTATGAAAAGAAAACGACAGCAATAACGGCAACTTTATATATATATATATATATATATATATATATATATATATATATATATATATATGGATTTTTATTTGTATATATATGTATCTTTATATTTATATGTCTGTAAATGTGATTATAGTAAATGTACTTTGGATTTTAGTATATGTTTTTTTATTTATTTAAATTATGTAATAAGTGACATAAGGTATTAATTTATTTTGATTACAGAGTGAACATTATGAAAGATTTTTGTAGTACATAGTAAATATTATTAAGATTAATTAGAATGATTTGCTATTGGTATTTATTTAATTAGTAGAATTAGTAGTAATAATAGTAACTGTAATATTAATTGTGATGATAATTTTTTCATATGTTATTATCTGTAATACTTGGTAGGATTTTATTTATAAATTTAAGAATTTGAGGTTAAGTAATAATATGAATATTATGATAATATGTGAGATATAATTGTAATCTTGAGAATTTATAAATTTATGTTGTATTTGTTTATAATTTTAGATAATGTTTTAACAGTAACTGGTATATTTTTTTAATGTGACCAATTATATTGAATAGTATTAAAATGACAACTTTCTTATTTTTTTATAAAATAGTATTAATATACAATATAATATTTTATAATATAATTTAATTTTGTTTGGAGGTTATTAATTCCCATGTAAGTTGTTTATAGTAGATAATTTTCTCTCCCTAAATCAATTGTCATTACATAAAATACGTGAAGGGAAAGAGAGTTCAAAAATGGATACATCTTGATACAGGAATTGAATGATATTTGTCAATCAAACAGGAAAAACAAATGATCTGGTCTTTAGTTAATAAAAAATAAAAACAAAAATAGCAAATGAAATTTTATTGGTTTGGAAGAGAGGGTGATCTGAATTTTGTGGGGTTTTCTAAATCTTCATAAGAAATTTCTCATTATTTCTTTGTCTGAAGATGCAGAGTGTTTAAAATATAAGGTCTGCTGAAATAAATATTATTACAAAAAATATGAGTAATTTTTAAAGGTTTTTCTTTATATGGAATTATTTGCTCTGTAATTTATCTTATTATTTTACATTGAGCTCTCTGTTGGATTTTGAATTACATGTGTATTGTAGATAGAAAATCCGAAAATAGAATCGTTCCTACCATCAGCTGACTCGGCGTTGGATAACATATATATATATATATATATATATATATATATATATTAAAAGAAGAAGGTCCAAGAAGAGATTTGTATTTTTTGAATTTATTTATGTATACATATACAAAGAAAGAAGGAAGATTGTGTATCTTGGGGAGTTTTGTGGTTTTAAATTTACTGATAGTTCTTTCTTCTTTTTTGTATATGTATACATAAATGAATGGACCTTCTTATTTTAATATATATATATATATATATATATATATATATATATAGATAGATAGATAGATAGAATTCTAAATCATATATATATATATATATATATATATATATATATATATATATATATATATGCACACACGTAGACTCGCACACACACACACACACATACACACACGCACGCGCAGATAAAGAAAGCCAACGTATACTAACTAGCATAATATATAGTTTTAAAAGATAGTAAGCACTGTTGAAAACAAAATGGCAAATATTTTTTAAATTATTTTATGTATTTTGTCAAAAACATTTTTTATTGCATTAATATTTTGGTCAACTTGACGTATTGAAGCATAATATATGAACAATAAAGTACTCGTGTCATTTTCGGCACTCCTATGTTTTTCGTCGACGTAAACTGTTAAAATTAGAATTAAAGTTGAATGCACGGGAGTGGATTAAATACGTGACATGAAGCATGGAACTCAGCGGGGGAGGGTTGTTCCTTTTGAGGAAGTGGTTAGCCAAACACTATATATATATATATATCATTCTGGTGGAGTGGAAAAAAGAGATGATGCAATTTGCAAAGAAAAAATATTACATAAACTGATATCTGGGGAAAAAGAAAAATTTAAAAAAAGAAAAGACTAAAAGCATCCGTACTGCTAAAAAATAATAAACCAGCATCACAACGTCTTGCCAAAAGAAAAAAAACACATTGGCTGAGTTACCTAAGTTAATACGTAAAATTACTTAATCCACTGTATTTATCGTACACCCCACCAAACGGGTACGTGTGGTAAAAGGCCTCCTTCAAGGTGGGTCCGAGGGCAGACCCATGGCCCAGACACCTCCGGTGGCTCCAAAAATGTCCCAGCCCCTGTCGGCATTCCTCTAAAAAGAGGCGTCCTTGGCACCAGACAGTAAATCTAGGGAAGGGTTAGAGGATTAGAGCCTAGTGGGACAGCCCTCTGAGGCTCGAGGAGTCCCGGTCGCATGGATGCCAGCTTCCCAGTACCCATGTTAGGCGGTCTTGAACGACGTAACAAGGCTACGCGACCAAGCCACACGAACCGATCCGTGCAGCGAGCAACACAGCCGGCATGTGACTCGAATCGCGAGGCTCGCACGAGCCAGACTCTGGCTGGCTCACTGCTTAATACACTAGGTAAAACAAAACTAGAATACCGAAAAGAGCCAGAAACTACCAACCTAGGTTTAACCTAACAGATAATTATATATATATATATATAGATAGATCATATTTACCCAACCCCTCCGCTCGGGCAGGATATGATACAAGGTCAATTTTTAAGCAGAATTTAACAGGTTTGAATTCAGAGTTTTCCTTCTCCTAGACTAGTTGCCTCACCTAGGTTGAAGAACCCAGTCTGTCCTACTATTTACTATTAGAATAATTGGATTCATACCTTTCTCAAAGGTATTAGTGCTACGTGAAATGTAGTCTCGTCCAGGATTTGAACTCGTGTCGCCGTGTCCATTTCCTACGACGATAACCATTACACCACGGGCACCTCCCAATATATATATATATATCATCAAGTCACGGTTACGGCACGGATTTCCTAGACGCTCTCTCTCTCTCTCTCTCTCTCTCTCTCTCTCTCTCTCTCTCTCTCTCTCTCTCTCTCTCTCTCATCCTATTTGTGGGGAGTAAAACCACAATGTCCATCTTTGTTTTTCAGAGAAGTGCAACCATCAAGCCACATGTGTCCACGTTACCGATCGAACTTACTGCCAACTAGTCAACCACTCTGTGCCCCCAAAACAGTAAGATGTTTTAAATTCATTTTTCTCTCTTTATTCGCTCAACGAAACAATCATGCTTCTTTCAAAGATTAATTGGTTTGGTTTTATGGCAAACCAACCATTGTTGGTTATTTAATGCTAATCCTGTTTTTACATATATATCAGATATATGATTTGAAAACACCTTTTGTAGATACATTTTTATACGAGCCTGAGCCAGTTAAATAGTTTCAAGTATTACAATATAACAGTAACAATCTAACATTAGTCATTTATTTACACATATTTAATAGTTAAACATGATATGTAAGAGATTAGTTTGTCGGTAGTTTTATTTTTAAATACATTAGAACTGTGACGGTTACTGTATCTTTGTTCCGAGGTTACATTATCCTCGAAAGACGGGGAGAACCTCCGTCGACAGTACCGTACCACCCAAGCTCTAAATATTCTCCGTAACTAGTTATATTTTATTGATAGCTTTGAAAGTCCATATAACTAGTTAAGTATAAAGCTTGCGTATAGGTTTAATTTTTCGAGATATGGACGAATGAGGATGTGTCAAGGGTCGAGAGGTCGACGTGATATAAAAGAACACGTGAAGAGTTCCAAACCGGACAAACAATATGACGCGTAGTTGTTTTTCTTCTTTTCTTTATATATGTATCTTTCTTACATATTTTATTTTAAGGAAAGCACAATTGTAACAACAGAAAAACAAAAAGCAAAACAAATACAACAAAAAAATATACAGAAATGTGGAGGGCAAGACGCTTCCAATAGTGTTTGACTATGTCCTTCCAATAAGACAAAGTTCTCCTTTTTTATCTCTTTTTTTTTTTTTTTCAACCTGTCTTGAAATTACACCCGTATCTCTTTGTCCCCTTTACAATTAAAGGGAGGGAACTTACTCGTTCTTTCCAATATTTGTTCACTTATTTTTTTTTTTTTCTTCCCTTCTTTTAGCGAAGAACGAAAGTCTCTCCTCTTCGTCTTTAAAGTGAATATACAATTTTAAACAAATATGTTTTCCGCCGAAACTAACTGCTAATGAACAACTGCAAAAATGTTTCTTTGGGTAGTCTTGATACGGACCTTTATTTAGGTTACGTGTATTATTTGTAATAAAATTTTTTTGACTAACCTTTTTTCTTTCCTTTCTTTTGTTTTTGTTTTTCTTATATTCGTTAATTTCTTATTAACAAGTCGCAAGGTACCAGTTTTTTTTTCTCTTACGTTGAGCCTCAGTTTCTTACCCAACGGAGTTGACGGCTTCTATTAGGCCATTCTGTTACCAGAATTTCACCTTCCACCGGACCACGTGAAAAGGCAACCTTTCTCTTCCTTGGCGAAGCTCGAAACTGACTTTTTGGCTTTAGTTCATTTTGGCGGTAAAACGCCCTCCCTGCCTCGACCAATCGCATGTCTTTTCCCTATCTGGGTCAAGACCTTTGCCCCTTCTCGGTTGGTCCTTCACTGTTGCTAGGGCTCGAAAACCCGCCAATTGCCTGCCTTACTTCCGGTCCTCATAGTAGTCTTTGGTTTCCTACATTTTAACCCTACCGTGGCCGATGGCCGTAACAGAACTAATTTGCTTGCGCATTAGTATTACTATTGTTTCTACACAGTTAAATGGTTTCAGTTATTGCTATCTAACACGACCAATTCTTTTCAATATTAATCATTTATTTGCACACAAAAATGGTTACAAGTATTGCTATTTAACACTAATTATTCTATTCAACATTACGCATTCGTTTGCACACTGTTTAATGGTTCCGACTATAGCTATGTATAATTAACAATTCAATTAAACATCAGTCATTTGTTTACACACAGTTACATGATCAAACATTTCTATTTCTAGCTATTCAATTTAGCGTGAGTCAACAAATTTGAACGTTTCCAAGTATTGCTCTGTATCATTAACCATTCAATTTAAGTATAAGTCATTTGTTTATACACAGTTAAATGATCAAACAGTTCTATTTCAAACACTTCAATTTTGTATAATTCTTTTGTTTGCATTCAGTTTAAATGTCAAACAGTTCTATTTGACCTATTGATAGGACCCTATCAAGTGCTACAACTCCAGGCTAGAGTGGACATGGGAGGGATGTCAATAAAGGGGTGCTCCGCATTTCCCAAAGCTCCAGCATTACTGGTGCCATTAGATTGTTTAGTGTCATATCCCGAGCACTCATTGGTCAGGGTGTCTTACCCCTCTGCAGAGATGCAGTCGGTGTATTCTACAGTCCCAGACGACTGGGCTGTTCTTACAATCTTTTTAAAAGTATTTTCTATGCGTACATATTTAGTTTACTGAAACGTTTCCTGGTGTTATAAATATTTGTTATAGCAATGATGCTACCGAATTATATATTAAGAAAATGCAAAGGATGCTACAAATGTAGACATTCTCAAGAAAAGACAAACCATCTAATGTAAAGTAAAGTTGGTGACTGTAGCCGAGGGCGACCAGAAGGCTCCCTTTTTCAATAGCTATTACTCTGAGGTGTATGGGGGGAGCTACTCCTTTCCCTTAATTGCTCCACTTTACCCTTGATATGTACCTTATATTGCTGAGTGTTAAGCAAGGAGGTATCAAGTACCATTTTTAAAGTCTTTGGTATGACGCGACCGGTGATTGAACCCAGGTCTTCCGAACCATCGGCGAACACTTTATCCACTAGACCGATGAACCATCTAATGTACATGGATGATGATAAGATATTTGCTCAGAATAAAAAAGAATCAGAATCCAGAATAGAAACTATTAGAATCTTCAGCAAAGATATTGGAATGAAATTTGTTATAAGAATTTTTTTTGTTTTGTTTTTTTTTAAACTCTAACCTGAACGGAAACTAATATTTTACCAAATGAGAATTACAAGCCATAAATTACATAACAAAAGCAAATAATAGGAAAATAAAATATGAGATGCAAGTAAGGAGAAGAAAAGTTTATTGATTAGTGTTTTATGGCATATCAACGCTTCTGAGTTATTTGATGTTAAATCCTGTTATATATATCAAGTAAATAAAGACTGTGAATATCCAAAGAATGAATGTTCAATTCACGGCTATTTAATACAAAATATACCGGCAGAGCAAAATATATTTTTTGTTTCAAAAACCAGAAGTTTATAAATTGTATTCCAAGCAGCTGTCGTATCGATACTGCTGTATGGATGCACTACATGGACGCTAACAAAAGGGCTGGAGAAGAAGCTAGACGGCAATCACACAAGAATGTTGCGAGCAATATTGAACAAGTCTTGGCGGCAACACCCCACAAGACACCAACTGTCACGTGATGTCCCGCTGAGACGGTTGGAGTATGATTACTACTATCCTCCTGTTTGAATTAACAGTAGCAAGCCCGCAGAGAATGACCGTTAAGAAAGAATATGGGTCACAGGGGAGACCAGATGTTTATACTTGGTGACCTCACTCGGGTCGCCTGACACGAGAAGGTAGAAGCCAAACGATTGGCTGGGACCCTAAAACAGAAGTGGGGACTCCCTCCCGTCAGCGGAAATAGAAAAGAAAAAAGTTAGTTGTTGGACAGGGCTCGTGGCAGACGGAGCCAAAGCCAGTACTCCGGGTAGAAGAAGACATAAAGATATTTCGGATTGAAGAAGCCATTTTCATCAAGCCAGTGTTAAAAATAGCATAAAGTCTATTAGCCCGTAAAAGAGGAAAGATTCTCCAGTGGAACTCCATCAAAGAAAATAAGATAAGTACCCTTGGGACTGTTTCTCCTTATACCCAATTTTATATACCCTCTCTCTCTCTCTCTCTCTCAATTTGAAGGGAAACGAAAGAAGAGAAAAGAAGAAAGACATTTATGTTCATGGACTGTTCATTTATTATGCATTTGACACTTTGACGGTGTATATCTATGTGTAGTAAAAGATTCATGTATTTTAATGTTCCCACGTGGTCGAAGTTGTTCTTTGCAGTTCTGCTACGAATTTGTTATTTTCATGTTTTTTTCAGCTTCTATTCGCCTTATGTTATCTTGCTTAAAATTGTCCTATTAATTCCTTTAAAATATCACACGGGAAACTGGAATTGCCAACTACTGCAATATAATATTATTACGTCGAAACCTAGAGGTCCATATCTTCCGTTGTTCTAGGGGAAGAAGAAAAGCGACCTGGTGGGTGTGTGGATAGTGTGAAATTTGGAACCCCTTGCCAGCGGCGGTCAGTCTGGCCATAAATTAATCCCCCACATAATATGCCAGTTCTTATATGCCTGAGAGAAAAACTCTGAACGAGGACTTATTCTACAAGGGATCAAGTGCCAACCTGCCCCGTCCGCACACGTGCGAAATAAAACCCCGTTCTGGGATAAAAGTAAATCTTTCGCGTCACACCAACTATACGGCCAGCTGCCTCCTATCACGAAAACTATCCAAGTTAGACGAACCAGACATGCAGGACACTGCCGGAGAAGCAGGGACGAGCTCATAAGCGATGTACTCCTATGGACCCCCATATATGGCCGAGCAAAAGCAGGACGACCAGCACGAACATACATTCAGCAGCTATGTGAGAATACGGGATGTAGCCCTGAAGACCTACCAGAGGCGATGAACGATAGGGAAAAGTGGCGAGAGAGGGTCAGGGATATCCGTGCTAGTGGCACGACATGATGGTGATGATTCCATAATAAATTTATTTACTTATTAAAGCTCATCAGATGGATTTCAAATATTCATATATGTCGTGTAGGTGGTGTAATGGTTATCGTCGTTGGAAATGGACACGGCAACACGAATTCAAATGCTGGACGTGTCTGTCTGCATTTCATATCGTGCTAATGCCCTTGGGAAAGGGATGCACCAAAACTTCCTCCGGTTATGGGTAAATTCTAGGGCAGATTGAGGTCTTTAACCTTGCTATAGCATTCGGTCTAAGCGAAGGAAAACTCTGAATTTAGTCCTGTAAAACTCTGCTTAAAAAGTTCACCTTGTATCACATCCTGTTCGTGAGGTGGGGGTTGGTAAACACACACACACACACATATATTATATATATATATATATATATATATATATATATATATATATATATATATATTAACAGGATTTGACTTTAAATAACTCATTTATATGCCATAAAACACAAACCATCCAACCCACTTCTATTCTTTCCTGCGTTTATCATCTTACCATGTTGTTCATTGCTTTTGTATACGTGGTGAATTCAATAAGTTTCCAGACTATTTTTGTACAGGCAATTAGAATTGTCGTAGACTCTTGAAAATTCACTATGTTATTTCTATACATCTTATGAGATGACTGACCAATTTTTATGATTTCAGCTTCAAATGAACACCTACAGCAGGAATTGGAATACACCCTACTAAAGCCTGATTGTCACAGCTGGTGAATTTCAAAAATGCAATCTGGACGTGAGGACACTTTTGAAGAACGATATGCTATAAAATTCTGTTTTAAACTTTAAATGCCACAGAAACATATAGAATGCTTCAGAGTGCTTTTGGAGCATCTTGCATGAATCAAGCATCAGTTTTTGAGTGGCATAAGAGATTCAACGAAGGCAGATATTCTGTGAGGGATGATGAGAGATGTGAGAGGAGTAAGGAAGTCAATACGCCAGAGTTGATTGGCCAAAGGGTTAGGGTTTGGGTTTGGGTTACTATGTTGAAGTTTTAAGGGAGTGCAGGAAGAGATTCCGTCGGAAGAGGCCAGCACTCTTCAAATTAGGTCAGTGGCATTTCCACCAGGAGAATACACCAGTCCACAACTCCATCCTTGTCACAAACTATTTGACCAAGATGGGAATCAAGACAGTTCCTCACCCTCCCAATAGTCCAGACCTTGCCCCCAGTGACTTTTGGTTATTCCCTAAGCTCAAGGAATAACTTAAAGGCTATCGTTATAAGACAATTGAGGAGATGAAAGAGGCTCTGACGAAGGTCATTGACACGTTCACACAAGAGGACTTCCATAGGCTTTCCAGAGGTTGTTGGAATGGTACAACAAGTGTATTGCAGCCGGAGGAGATTACTTCGAAGGGGACTTGAGTTTCATGTGTGTACTATCAATAAAAGTGCCCATACGAAAAAGTCTGGAAACTTATTTAATGATCCTCGTATAAACACGATTTGTAACTGAATAAATTTTAGGTAGCTTTCTTTTCAAACGAGTTGTTATAGCTCCTTTGTTTGCACATAGTTAAATGGTTACAAGTATTCCTATTAAACACTAATAATTCTATTCAATATTAATCCTTTGTGTGCGCATAGTTAAATGGTTTCAAGTATTCCTGTTTAACATTAGTAATTCTATTTATCAAGTATTCCTATCTAATATGAACAATTTGCACACTGATGTATGGTTTCAAATAACTACTACTAATAGTAATAATCCCGAATAAATGATTGAACATTTTTATTTGAGCGATAGATGGGACTCTAACAGGTACTGCAACCAATCTGGGTTATAGTGGGCTTGGAAGTAATGGTAATGAAGAGGTACTTCATATTCTGCAAAGCCCCAGAACAGGGGCCACGCCATCAGATGAAGTTTAGAGAAGAGAAAGAAGAAATAACGAAGAGGATAGTAAGGAAGAGGAAAAAGGAAGCAAATCGAAGGAAGGAGATAATTAATCAACTATTTGAAGGTATGTTCATGAAAAACTTGAAAATTTGTATCAAGTGATGTCTTCAATACCGCTTGTAAGCATTGCATTTTTTACAAGGCAAAGGGCATTAATTCTGATATTCATTTATAGTTGGTATATTAAAATGGATTCACGCTTTTCCAAGGGCAAGGGTTTGTTTGCTGGTTCCATTTAGTACCCTTTTAACTGATAGGCCATTTTGGTACCGATCTTATATTGCTTGCTGATAAAAAGAAAATTGTGAAGAGGGGGCGTGATTCGAAGGCGTGATAAAATTCGACTTTCAAGTAGAGTTTTACTCTCAACCTTTGACCTTCAGCTCACCTTCATATCGCAAGTGACAATGGGTTAAGAATAATACGCATGTTTTTCAACGTATAAAAGAGGTACTGCATTTCCCGATATATAACTAAAGATACTAAGTAGACAGATACGTACTAATTGTACTATTTTTGTTGGTGTCTGCTGAAAAGGATTAACTCATTTATCAACAATCCTCGTTATAACCGCTTAAGGACAAGGGATATTGTGTTGAGGTAGAAACATGAGATCAGGAACTGTAATGAAGGTTGGGGGGGGTACTTTCCCTAATTTTGTATTTTCAAGTCAATTTTACGAAAATCCTAAAACGTCAGAACGCTGGCGTATATGTTACAAGTTAAATATTTGAATTAGTGTAGAATTTGATTTTTAGAATTATATTTCTATTTTAATATGACAAAATTTACTGAGAGAAAATTAAAAAAAAAAAACATACAGAAAAATTATATGGTTCATTTGTATATGCAAATACAGTTTCCGTATGGCTCGTCACTTCTGTCGAGGATCAGAGTGTAGTATCTTGGTGAGAACTAGTATCAGAAATTGTGCACCCTGTGTCGTATCAAAGGGCTTCTCCCCGGCTCTTCAATCAAGAATCATAACAGAACTCTCTGAATCTCTGAGATCCGTTCCTCCTCCACCATAGATAGATAGATTTGTTTGATTGGGTTGGGTTGGGTTTTGTGGCATATCAACCATTGTAAGTAATTTAATGCCAAATCCGTTTTTATACATATAAACAGTTCTATTTCAAATAATTCAGTTTAGCATAAGTACACATTATTTGTTTACATACAGTTAAATGTAAAAACTGTTCTTTTCAAACAATTCTGTTTAGCGAAATTATACAATTTAGTTCGATTTGACTCAAAGATAGGACCCAATCAGATGCTACCACTCTGCGCCAGAGTGGACCTGGGAGTGATGGCAATGAAGGGGTACTCTACATTCCCTAAAGCTCCTGCAGTACTGGAGCCTCCCCATCAGATTGTTTAGTATCATATCCAGGACACTCGTTGCGGGAGTCTTCCCCCTCTGCAGAGATGCATTCGGTGTATTCTACAGCCCCAGCCGACTGTGCCAGATAGATAGATAAAATAAAAACAAATTGATAAGAAAAGGTAAAAAAAAAGGAATTCTATGCTATTGTAGGAGAAAGTTTAATTGATCATTTTCCGAATCATTCCTAAACAAACGTTTAATATTCCGACCTACTATGTTACTTTTTTATATCTATGAAGCCGAAGAAGTTTTATTGTGGTTGTGGTTAATTGTTTTTATTGTTAGGGAATTTTGAGGTTTGTAAACTGACTCCTTTTTCTTCTTCCTGTTATATCAAGCGTATGGTTGTGTAGGGGTGACTGAAAGTGTTTTTGTGTTACCCGATAATTTAACGTTAAGTTTTGTATATTTAGCGTTTCCCTACATTTTTAATGTTGAGGTTTGGTATATAGTTTAGTTTAAAGGTGGAATAGGGCATATTAAAGGCACATGGATAAAATAGTAAATGAAGGAAACCAGTGAAATAAATGAGTGAAGATATGAAACAAATAAAGTTGTAAAACGGCGCGGACAAAATGAACATTTAAACAAGGCGACGAACAAAAACAAATTTATATATTAAAATAATAAAATTTACATTGGTACATAAAAGAAATTACTAACTCTACTAACAAAATAATAGTGTGTGTATATGTGAGTGTGTGTGTGTGTGTCTAACACAACTAAGCTACAAAAGAATTACATGTTAAAATGTCCTTTTTTATGGTTAGAAACGGGCAGTTTCACTGGAACTGGAAAGCGTCTCATAGTCCTTGTATATAAATGTCTGCGAGGCCCATCCATAGTGTTGCTTTTCTCTCCTGTATTCACGCTGAAGGGAGTGTGTTGCTGCTGCGAAGAAATTTGGTCAAAGAGAGAAAGGGTGTTTGAAGACGACGTATTTATAGAAAATACGCGTCTTGTAGGTGGCTCAAAAACGCAGGACTTGAATTTACGCGCGGACCTAGTTTTAAACATGTCACGTGGTCCTCCTGGCCAATGGTTTCCCGAGACTGAATATGTGAGCGTCCGCTATCTTTGTGGGAACAAGTGGCATACCGCCCAAAATAATTTATAGGAGTGTAAAGTCTTATAGTTGCAAGGAAAGGACAAAAACACAGAATTGCAAATTAAACGACCAAAAGACAAGTGAAAAAATTAACTACTGCATTAACAAAGAAACAAAAATGTTCAAATAATTGTGTTGGTGAATATGAAAATACGTATGACATTCAGAAGTAAAAATGTTCAGTTGTTGTGTTGGTAGGAATAAATTAACTTTAGGCATTTTGACGTGCGTTAAATGGTAGTGGAATCGAGAAATAAAGATGGTCCAGTATTTGTGTTGGTAAAAGTGAGTCCCAGACTTACGGGGTCAACCAATAGGATACACATTTCTTTAGTTTTAGATAAATCAACTTAGAACGTGGATAGGAATATTCCAGAAAAAAGGATCAAAATCTCACTTACATAGAATTTATACTCTTATATTTCTAAACCGATCCTCGAACGACACACAGAATAGAATATTCTAGAAAAAGTGGATTAAAAACTAACTTGTAGAAAAATTTGTCACAGATACAAAAAAAAGTTAGGTTCCTAAATAAATAATTAATTTCTGTGACTCTGATAGGTCACGGATTGCGTCTTCGCCGATGTCCATGCATTTGAGTTTTATTTGACCTGTAATAAACTTAAAATATTTTACTTTGATCCATTTTTATTTTACCCAAAAGTATAAATAGCGAAGTTTTCTTCGTTCAAAGCTGAGAGACCGACAGATCAGTAGACAGGCACATCACGACACGATAGATTGATGCTAGATGACCCGCTAATATATACGACTGTTAGGAGAGTTGGCCGAAAAACTTATACATACCAGGACACACGTATATACATACACATATACATCTTCTCTTTTTAGTTCAGACATACTCACACATTCAAGTTGACAGAGAATATTCGTGTTTTAGACACACACACATATGAATACCTTTTGTAGAATCATTGCAATTGTCGAGTTGATAAGATATAAAGTTGTTTTGGTTGTTTTTTAGGTTCTTGTTTTTTGTCAAATTTCTCGTGTCTACGTTGCTTGTGCAAATTTGTGTTGTATTATTGTGGAACTAACACCCGAAGCTTTTCTTTTCGCGGAATCTCGAGAAATCCTATTTCTCCACAAGCCAAAGTTTATGTCGATAGGGAAGGAGAAACGTCGGCATTGATAAAGTGGAATATAGGTGGGGTGGAGATTCTCGGGTCATGCAGCTTCCATCAAAATCCACAGTAAGAAAGTTAAGACGAGTTTGTGTGATATTGAAAATTGCAGGCATCGCAGTCGATGTTCTAGCGTCTAGGTGTGCGTCCTTCTCTGTCTGGACCTCGAAAGAGTCTCGTCTTATATAACTCTCCTTTCCTCAAATCGGATCACCTTTGGTCTTTCTTTATTTTTTACCGCAAAGTTCTTAGATTAGTCGAAAAATTATTCTTAGTTTTATTTTTTGCCAAAAATTCTATCAACATTTCACCGAGCGTAGAGCCTATGCGCAGAGACGATTTTTTTTATTTTGAAAAAACTCTCAGCCCCGGCAACATCCGGTGAGTGTTCTTTGTCCTGTTAATTGGAATTGCCATTATTTTGTTGGTACAATAAATCAGAAGAGTCATAAAATTCCTACACCATTCACTTGTTGTCTTCTTTTTGTCAGTTGAAGCTGTAAGGGAATTAAGAACGGGGAGAAGAAGACAAGGATACCTTTAGACTTAAATTTTATTTTGAGGGTTTACAACTATTCTGTGGCATAAATGTTTTCCTGAACCAGTAGAAATAGTCGTGCTCCCCGAGACAAGGTGTTGAATGGACAAGGCGTTGAATGGATTCATCTTTGGCAAGTTATAAGTTTGAGAATCCGTCGTGTGTCTCATTGCTACAAGCAGGAGACAGCGCGTGGCTAGACTCCGGGAGTTAGCCAGCACGTGCGCTCCCAACTAGCAGCCGAGAGAAAAAGATCCGTCTGTCTCAGCCGAGATGATAAAAGCTTATGAAGAAGAGTTTCTCTTTGGTATCAAGACGCTCCCTTTGGGGGTGGGCATGCACCTCCTGGGAGACTATTACTTTTGCATTGTATTTAATGTAATTTTTTCATGTTATCGTCTTTGTTATCTATTTTTAATCCCTACATATCTTAAGTAAATCATAATATCTTTAGTAAACCTTCTGAAGAACGAGAAGAAAATTCATTGTATGTAATTCTGTAGATAAGAGAGGGTATTTTCTATGAATTTTAATTTAGTCGTTATTCATTTTATTTTTATGTCTTCCTCTTTTTAAGTTATTTAGAATCGGAAAGGTTTTATTTTCAAGGAATTTCAAGCAAACATAAAATATGTTGTGAAATTTTTTAAAAAAAGCTGAAGAAAGTTAATTTTAAAAAATCATTTAAAAAATCACTATTAAACTTTTCCCGCAGTATGTTATACACTGAAATGAAAAAGCGAGGAAGATATTGTTAGAGAAGAAATGCACACCCGACAAGTTGTTTCGCAGTCGAAAAAAGTAAGAGGCCCGTAAAAACAGACAATTTTATATATATATTAGAAAAAAGGAAACGGAATAACTTTCGATATTGAAAGATCTTTAAAATGTGTAACAATCAAGATTTAAATAATCAATAACCTTTTCAAATAACGAAAATACCAAAAACATGACGACAAAGTTTGTTACGATCAGAATTTTTAGTTACACTTTTTCAAATTTCATTTGTTACTTAAATAGCGAAATTTTATAAAATCCTATAAATCGACGATTTTTGATGATTTTTTACAAAACACCGCGTTTTAGCAGGTGTGGTTTTTTGTTCATACTTAATATATATATATATATATATATATATAACAAATGATACGATTGTCTACTTATACATGAAGCACAATGTGAATTTTATAGAAAGATAATGCGCTTTATATATAAGTAGACAATCGAATAATTTGGAAACGACTTTCCAATGGAATTTGGGTTTTCCGATTTTCCATTCATTATAAATTCTGTTTTCTATCCTAGAAACGATGTTGTTTCCAGGGAAACAACATACCAAGTACTTTTGCATGAATTTAAACAGGGGCACAATGCAGGCAAAGTACACAGAAATATCAATTTGCCATTTGAAGAAGGAATTTGCTAAATAGTGACGAAAACAATAGTTGTTTAAGAAATGCAGTACTGGAGATGAGAACTGGCAAAACCCAATCTCGTACGTGATCAGATAAAATGGACTTTAAGTTTCTGTTTATATTTCTTAGATCAGGCATTATTATTATTATTATTTTCTATTCCTTGCAGACTGACGAAAAATGCAAAAAATGTGGCTGTTACAAGCTACTCCCAGGGTATGGATGGCGGAATAAGAACAGTCAAACCTGGGATTTAGATTTTAAAAAAGCTACGTACAGAATTCCCGGAAGGTTACCGAGTACGACAAAAGGCAGCTGAAAATGCCGGAGAGTACAGCGGCGGAAACGTGGTAGGTATAACAACCTAGATGAGTATTGCAGTTTGCAATGTGTAGAGATTAATAATAAGTATATCGATAATTTAAGGCTTTTGGATATATGCGCTGCGTGTGTGTTCTTTGTGTTGGTAAAAAGAAAACAATTAACAAAATAAAGAACTTAACACACCGTTTCTTTTCGCGTACTGATTTTATTTTATATTCCTTGGAAGAAAATTCCTTTTGAGGGAACTGTCAAATATGGGGGGGGCTGTCAAATGTCGGTCTTTTGTATTTACCGTTCTGTTCCTTTGCGTTGATGGGTAAATGTAATCTAAGTACAAGCGCTTTACCAAATCAACCCTGTGGGATAGGATTGAGCGGACTTTGATATCAACGCCTTGGTTGTATAACGTGATTTAGCGGCTTGTGGAGACTTGAAATTATTTGTCGCTGCCTCCCACCAGACAGGACTTGACACAAGGTCAAATGCCCGAAGGCTGATTAAAGTGGGGATAAAAGGGGAGGGAAAGGTCGGGAACGAGTCGAGACTCGAACCCTGCTGGTCTATGCTGTACATTGACCCACTAAGTACAATATGGATCTAATGAGCCAAGCAGTTTCACGAACCCAAATCTGGGTCCGGGTACTGTAATGTCCTAACTAACAAAAGGGAAATAACCTCTGATGCCACAGGGGTTACGGCCCCTACTACATCCGGGGGACTTGGTCAATAAAGGAATATACCAGGCATAGCAGCAGATGTTCGTTTTCCCTCTGTCTTTAATTATCATCCATCTTATCGATTCATCTTGGTAATAGTCCATACCTAGCAAGTATCCATTACCTCAGATATAAAGACTTTACAGGTACGTAAGCCGGGTTATAGCTTGAACTAGATATATAGGGTACAAAGGTTGCAGCTCGCCCACCCAAAGGTGGCCCAGCCGAAGCTAAGAGGCTTTCGGCCTCGAATCTGCCATTGATCGATACCCCATCCGGCACGAATTCCAGACAGCCTAGCTAAAGCCAGGAAAGTATCTAGTGGAGACTTGAAGTTAGAAAATGAACGGGAGGCTAATTTCTGGGGAAGGAGAACAAGAGAAGTAGGGTGAATAGGAAGAAAGAAGGACAGACGGAGGGTCTGCGGGGCGGCCGGCTGGCCTGGGTGGGTCGGACCAGGGCGCTCGTTGCGGGTCAGCCAGGTGCGGGTGAGTGATTGTGGTGATTGGGAATGACTAGAGAAAATAAACAGGAGTCCCAGGTCTTCTGCGCGGGTATGAGCCACCGGAAGCGAGTGTGTTCCTCCCTCCGGCACCAGGCAGAGGTGTGGGGACGACACACGTTTGAAAGAATTTGCTGGGAGACGTGACGAGGAAAAGACGAAAGTTGAACACCAGCCAGAGACAATGTAAAGAAAGACGAAAATTACGAGCCCCATTTTGGGGTGAGCTCTGAAAAGTGTTCTCACACCTGACGCGCAGCTGTGGAGACGAAACCAACGAACAAATACGTTAGAACTACTCAAGAAAATCAGAAAGAAAATTCAAGCTCTGTGTCTGCCCTCTCTTTCTCTCCACGTGACATGTTTCTCTTTGACCAGCTAACGCGGTCGTCTTAGCTTTCATACTCTGTTGCTTTCTCCCCGACGATGATTTAAAGTGTAGTAGCGAATAAGCTCTTGTGTTAGTGACCCAAGACAGGTTTTCTGTGCATTCTTCACTTTTTCCCAGGGTAAGGTTACAACCCTACATATGGTGTGTAACGGTACAACGTCCTATTTGTTGCAGTAATATTACAACCTTCAATTTGAGACCCGTAGAGATACAGGTGGTCTTCGTATATTTGTCGTATCTGACAACTAAAACTCACTGCCACAATTGTTAAAGAATAAAGAACACGATTCGGACACTAGTGGCCGAAAAACTGTATTATGATGCCAAATGATATAAAACAATTCGCGCCGAATTAATGTCAAAACATTTATTCCCTGAGCAAATTTAAAAGAAATATAAGAATTACATGAATTACTAAGAATGCATTATGGAGAGAGAGAGACAGACAGACAGAGTCCTATCTTGTTGCTGAAGAGTCCTTTAAAGAATAAAAATTGTTACATGAAGACTTTCTTCAAAGCATGGTATTTTGCGTGGAACAGCATAAGACTTATTGGGGCAAAAGCCTTCCACTATCAGGAAATTGCTTCCGAAATTTGCCCACGTTGTGTTTTTAGACCTAGTCAACAAAGTAAGCAAAAAAATAAAAAAAAATAGAAGTCGACGCCAAGAAACAGAGAACAAAAGGCGGCTTGCAAAAATAACATTTAATACGAAAAAATATCTTTAAAAAATGATAGATATATTTACCTATCCCGGGGGTGGGAAGTTTTAGTCAGAGACCAGTTGGCGAATTAACAGTCCGTCAATTCATTTAAAAGCTTTAAGCTTTTCTATTCTCACTGTTTATAGTCTGGCGCAAGGCAATCTCAAATGGCGGTCATGTTTGCGTCCCTCAATCCTTGGTACGAGTCCTCAAGTGCTTATTACGTTAGGCTTCTTTGTTTTTTCACAGCGTTGTATTATGGTCGGCTTTCTTCGCTTTCCATTATTAGAGTAGTCTGATACAAGGTCAAAAACTCAGAGTTTCGGGGAAACAGCTCACCGACTCACCTGATGCTCTTTCCTCTGTCTCCGTCTCACTGGGTTTTCTAAACGTCGTAAATATATACCCTTTCCACTCGGAAGTAAAGAAGGTAAGGTTTAAGGAAATATCAATTTTCTTCTTATTTGGGTTTTGATTAAGTTTTGCTAACGGGGCATTAAAAAAAAATTCCATTGTCGAATTTAGAAAATAAGTTGTTTTCTAAACTCGAAGATGGATTGCAAAGCCAGTCAATCATAAAAAACGACACAGTATGCTAACCATTTTGTAATAATTGATGACTTGGCTGTAGATCCTATCAGCATTTTGCTGGAGTCTGATTTCTTTGAGACGTTAATCACTCACTAGGATATTTCCATACCTGAACGGCTAAAGACACCTGTTTCTGTCTCCAGATGAATATCTTGTTTAACTGGACGACTTCCTAGTATACGGGATAAAGCATCTGTTATAGGGAGTTTTTTTTTTTTTTTTTTCTGCAGTGTATGTGATTTTGTCGAAGAATCTCATAAGCCTCAGGTGGAAATGTTGGATTCTTGGAGTCAATTCGTCGTGTTGCTCTAACTTTAACACTGTCAACAGTGGATTGTGGTCAGTTTCCACTGTGAATCTTGGCAATCCTATCAAAAAGACGGAGAATTTTTCGCAACTCCAAATAACAGCTAGTGCCTCCTTCTCAACTTGCCCAGTCGGCTGGGGCGGTAGAATAAACAGATTGCGCCTCTGCAGAGGTGTAAGACCCCCTGCCCAACGAAGTTATAGGTATACAGGAGCTTCGGGGAATGCAGGGTACCCCTTCATTGACATCGCTTCCCGGTCCACTCTGGCCCAGAGTTGTAGCATTTGATAGGGTCCTATCTATGGGTCAAATAGAACTAAACCGTGGTTTCGAGAGTTTACTGTTTTTGCATTTAAACTCCGTATATATGCTAAACTGAATTGTTTGAAATAGAACTGTTTTGAAATTTGAACAGCGTACTTATACTAAACTGAATTGTTCGAAATAGAACTGTTTTAACATCTAAACTGCGTACATATGCTAAACTGAATCATCTGAAATAAAACTGTTTTTACATTTAACTCTGTATTTAGCCCAGTCGTCTGGTGCTGTTGAATAGACTGACTTCATCTCTGCTGAGGGGTAAGACCCCCCTCCAACGAGTGTCCTGGATATGACATAAAATAATCTGATGGTGAGGTTCCAGTGATGCTGGAACTTTGGGGAATACGGAGCACTCCTTCATCGCCATCGCTCCCAGGTCCACTCTGGCCCGGAGTGGTAGCAACTGGTAGGCCCCTATCTATGGGTTAAATAAAACTAAACTGCGTACTTATGCTAAACTGAACTATTTGAAATAGAACTGTTTTTGACACTGAAACTGTTCTTACGATAAACTGAATTGTTCGAAATAGAACTGTTTTGACATTTAACTGTGTGTAAACAAAATTATAGCAATACGAAACTGAATTTCTTGAATAATAACTGTTCGACTAAACTAAATAGCTTGAAATAGAAATATTTTTGACAACTGAACTGTATACTTATGCTGAACTGAATGGTTTGAAATGGAACTGTTTATTTGTGTAAAAATGGATTTGGCATTAAATAACCTACAAAGGTTACTATGCCATGAAACTCAAACAACCAACCAACCAACATCCTTCCCAACTTGAGCATGTCTCTGCTCTGTTTCTGTCAGAGACTTCAATGAAGTCTCCAGTCTTCGCCTTATTTCTAAAGAAGTACTCTTCCTAGGTCATGGCTAGATGAATCTGCTGATACCTTTGTCTGCCTTTTATTGTTGTAGTGAGTTTGTATTAGTGCAGAACTCAGTTGTTTTTTCCGAGTCGGGAATGCAGTTTTTTAGGTTCGTCCCAAATCCATCCTGTCTCTTTATTAAGATCTCGGAGTGGTTGCATGGTATTTGCTAGATTTTTAGCGAATTTCTCAACCTGATTGGCATGTCCACTAAACGCTATAGTTCAAAAATGTTCTGATGTTAGGGTAGGTCCGTGCTGGCTTTTACTTTTTCTCATGATCTATTTGGAGCCCTTCTTTGAAGATAATATGTTCCAACAACTTTAAAATTCCAACGGAAAATACACATTTGTCGTGGAATGTGGTTCCTGATACTTTCATTCTCTGAAGTACCGCTCTTAGACGCTGGTCGTACAACTGCTGGTTTCTTCCGCTTATCAGAACATCATCTATGTCACAGATAATTCTTGGAATCTCAGACAAAATATGAATCATCTCCCGATGAAAAATCTCCAGTCCGGAACTTTTCCCGAAAGGAAGACGTTTAAAACAGTACCTTTCGTTAGGTGTAATGAATGTTATGATTTATAATGAGATTTCGTGGGGGACTGTTTAGTAGAAACCGCTGTTACAGTTTAGCTTGCTGAATATTGTCGCTTCGTCAAGTTCAGCCTGTAGCTGGTCTGTAGTGGTTGAGAAAATTTCTCGCTTTACACACGTTCGTTTAGCTTGATAAAGTTGACACACAATCTAAATTTACCATTACCTTTTTGGCTGGAGATTATTGGTTATTTCACTGGACGGATTATGTCCTCTCTCCAGACGCTGTAGTTCTTCCTGGATTCTCAGTGTCATAGACACTTGCAATTTTCTAGAGGTAGAAATGGAGAATGGTTAAGCTCCGGCATCCAGGCGTATCTGGTTTTAGTCTCCCAAAGCATGTGAACAGTTTAGAGAATTATTTCTTAAGCAGGTGCCCTTCGATTTTAAAAGAAATAACATACGAAACCTTACATTTACCACCCCTTAAACATCGCCTGATAAGAGCTTGTGTGATTGGTCAAGAGCCATTGTCGGCAACTAATCAGAAGTTCTGTTTGGGAGTAAAAATACAAACGCAAGAAGACAGCTCCCTCGTAGATACGCTTAGGACCGTCCAAATAGACGTTAACAGCAGGACACATAGCGTAACGGTTATAGGCGTTGGTTCCCTAAGCTTCTAAAGACACAATCATCTGGAGGTTGCCGGTCCAATCCTGACTGCAAGTGAGTAACAATACAGGAATACTTAACACTTGTACCTGGTTATGGCTAAAGGAATCAGAACAGACGACCCCCGTGGATTCAATAAAGGATGTAGTTCGAAGTTCCGTGAAGGTTCCCGAGTTCGACAAACACCTGAAGAAGGCCGGAGGACATATCAGCCGAAACGTTGTGGAAATAACAATAAAGATGAAGACAATCGTCCGAAAACCCTTAATGATAAAAATCCTCAAGCTTCGTCTCAGAAATTTAGATAACTAATACCCTACCAATAAGTATCCTGGATATGACATCTGATGGCGAGGCTCCAACCATGGAGATTAGGGGAATGTGGAGTACTCTTTCATTGCCATTACTCCCAAACCCATTATGGCCCGGAATGGTAGCACCTGACTGAGTCCTATTTATGGGTCAAATAGAACAAACTGTGTGCAAACAAATGATTAATTTTAAATTGTGACTGTTACATAGCAATACTTGAAACCATTCAACTTTGTGAAAAAGAACTCAGGTTCGTTTAAGAATGTTATCCAAAAAATGTGTTTACAAATCATATATATATATGTGTGTGTGTGTGTATAAACAGCATTTGTCATTAAATAACTTGCAGTGGTTGATATACCATAAAACCTCACCAGACCAAACCGTTCTGCAACCACTTAGAAGGTGTAAAGGTATGGCCGATAGTTGATGGAAAATCTTGGGATTTAACACACTCCTCTATTTAAAAATAAAGCCAATTTGTTCTGGATAGCGAATGTAAGTATTATATTCATATACAATTTTTTGCTCATTAAAACAAAATTAAAGAAAATTTTCATGAGGGATGGGCTGTACTCTGGACGAGCACAGATGTTTAATATATTTATTGTGATGATTTAGTACGTGCATTAACACACGTCGAAACAAACCCATAAGTAGCCGGGGTGGGAGAAGAAACTGAAAAAGTGAGTTGATTTGTATCAAGTTTACAGTTTATTTGTGAGAACAAAAAAAGATAGCACCTTAACAAAAAAAAGTTGAAGTCTACGATAGGTCACGTATATCCGACATTGAAGGAATCAAAAAAGAGGTCAGTTTGGGAGTAGAAAGGAATTCAGACATTGCATACCTGATAAACAAATTGGTCTATTGTACGTTACTGGTTGCTGAAACGAACAGCAATTGAGGATTTGGAGGTTGGATTTTTTGTTTCGTTTAAAAAAAGATGGATTCATCGAGCAATGTGAATAATTCCGAATTGTGGTATATCTAAAATTATTCGTGCCAGTGATTTTTTTTTTTTTTACTTTTGGTGCTTGCCCAGAACAGACTACCCATGAAAAATTCCATTAATTCTGTTGTAATGTACAAAATGTAATACTTACATTAACTGTTCCAATTAGAGTCGGTTTCGGTCAATAGCTCTATTTTTTTTTTACTAAACTATGAACTCCCCGAATAATATCTAACCCTACCTACAACTCGTTCATCGATCATATTTCTCTATTTTTTTTTCACTTTACTAACCCACGAAGATTGATATTCCATTAAACAAAGAAACCAAAATTTTCATTATCACTTAGAAAGTGTCGAGTTATAGTCAATGGCTAATCTGTAATTTTGGGGACTTAACTAATAATAACTGTTTAGTAAAAAGAATGATAACTAAAAACCTGAAATATACTCTTATCAGGGTGCTAAATATAAGAATCATATTTCTTTTTCTTTTTTTTTTATATATTACCCCAGAATTAGGGAATATTTTCATGTGTGGGCTATTCTGTTTGGTTTGGTTTCTTTGTTTAATGGCATATCAACCTTTGTAGGTTATTTAATGCCAAAGCCATTCTCCTAGAAGAACAGTAGTGGTACTATTTAACCCATAGGTGGGAGGATAACGGGGTTCATACATTTCCCAAGGGTATTTGCCCGAAAGTGAACATAATAGTGCAACTGGAATACGAACTCGCTTACTACAATTCCGCAGTCCATCGCTTTAACCATTACACCACGAGGACACCCCAGGCTATTCTGTACAAGCACTTTTTATTTTCCAACTAAAACTTTAAGAAATTGTTACAATATTGAATTCCAATCAGTATTTAAAGTATAACATATAAAAGAGAAATGTGCATGATTCAAAATCCTTTTCTTTTTTTTTCAATTTTTTTTAGATCTGGATTTGAACCCACAAAGCAGGCAATGCTTCATATAATCATATCAATTATTCATTCCTATACATTTGCTGCTCAATAGTTTGAGGAATTTGACAATAAAAACATTACTCGCCTGAACAACTTGTTTCTACTGTTTATTTGTTATTGTATACAGCAAACACACAAAGGGGGGGGGGCTGCTGCTCGGAAAAAGTAGTGAAAAGTCTGTACTACATTCAGTTTACATATACTGTTCAATTTCTTTCAATGTTTGGGTTGCACTTTATGATTTTCTTGTCTTATAAGAAGTGGTACTGTGTTTCCGCAACAAAAATGTTTATCTATACTCTTCTTTCTGGGGTTACCTAAAACTATGAAAACACACTGCTTTTTGTGTCTTTCAAATAAGTAACCGTTCAT
The DNA here is from genome assembly GCA_963585895.1 of Sepioteuthis lessoniana. NCBI lineage: Eukaryota > Metazoa > Mollusca > Cephalopoda > Myopsida > Loliginidae > Sepioteuthis > Sepioteuthis lessoniana. Next base: position 158,374,032 of record OY757904.1, on the reverse strand, counting down.
AATGTGAGAAACCTATATGTTGTGTTACACATAATAGTTTAAGATCCCTTCTCCTAGCAGCCCCCTTTTTTTTTTTAGAAATGGGACTAATTTTTAAATTGTCACCGGTCCTGGGGACTTAAAGTTTCGCTTTTTTCTAACCAGATCTGTACGAGACAACACGTAGATTTCCCCTTCTCCGAGTTTACTTGACAATACGGACCAAAACGATAAGAGCCTTTATCTGCATTATCATACATTAGCGTTACCACAATTTTATTTCATAATTTATGGCTATGCTATCTTTTATGGACATTTAGACAAATACCTTTTTCTCTATAACCACGTGGTGACAATTCCCAGTGAAAATGTTTGTTCCTTTAAATGTAGTGTCTGTCTCAAGCCAGTTGTAGTAATTTACTTATTTTTGCTTAGATGTGGCACAAGGCTGAATGAATAGGGCACCTAATAAGATTCGAACTCACTCTTGCAGGTTTGCTAGTCATATCATGGCAGTATCATTCCTCCTTTAATTCCCTTCCTTGTTATTGTAAAAAAACATTAATTCATTAACTATTACTTTATTTCCTTCTTAGTTACATCTCTTTATTTAGGGCCTATGTAGTGGGTGCATGTTATTGTTTCGTAGATATGTTACTCTCCCATTTGTAGCAAGTGAGAGTGATTTCTCGTCCGTATTTTACGGGTATTACTTCACGATTACTTCCACCACAAATACAGCACAAATTTTTACAAGCACGTAAAACAAATGGAATATGACAACAACGAACATTAAGAAACAGACAATTTAATATTCATAACAAAACAGGAATGAAATAAATAAGAAACATAATGTGCGAGCGGCCTTTTGTATAAATACAGTTATAGCCAGTTAAATGAAAATAAGATTGTTCACACTTGTGTGTGTGTTTAAATGTTAATAAAGTCTATCAAATAAATGGTTCCATGGTTGGCCGAAGTAAATTGGATAAAAATAATTGTCTTTACTTACATATGTGGGTATGTGTGTGTGTGTATATGAATGATGGACCGTGAGTATGGGTCTTTGCTGTGTTTTTTCTTAAGATTTTGGCGACAACGTGTCGCATTGCTGAAAGAAAGTCGCAAGCCTTTCCCTGCTGACCGTTTCATGACATCTAGTGAAAAGTCTTTTTGGGTAGTTGACGGAATGACTTTTTGGCCGTGGAAGAAATGAATTGAATGACCGACAACTGACCTGGTTAATTAAATTCTTCGTTATTTATACTTTAGAAGTGGATCAAAAATAGTTTTATTGCAGGTCCTAAAATTTAAGCGCGTAGACATTTCTTGACCAATCAGATTCGTATTTTTACTTATTTGTTTTAGAGCCTAAAATTTTTTCTGTTAATTAGTTTCTGATCCGGATTTTCTAGAATGTTCTTATACTATGTTTTTAGCTGATTGGTTGAAAAATATAAAAATGTAACTTCAATGCTAATGCGGTTTTGATCCAAAACTCCTAGAATGTTCTTATGTATGTTTTTGGGGTTGATTATTTCAAGGCTAAAAAATGTGTATTCTGTACCTTCAGACAATACTGTGTTAGACTCTTCATGCTACCATTAGTACTGGCCTTCACCAGCTTCTTTGTGTAACTTCGTCAGCTCCCAGAACATTGTCTTTGTTAGTTGTTAATACTTAAACTAAACCCACAACAGGTCTATTTATTCGCTGTATTGTTTATTTTCAAACTTATTTGTGAAATGTATTTCTCCATTTCAGTTTTCACACTTTTCTAAGGTAAATAAAACCTGTTGACACCAGTAATTCGTCTTCAGTCTTTTTGCAAGGTAGTGTTTAACTAAGCGTCATAAAGACGTTTCGATGAAACTCGGATTTTCTTCACGGGACGCGACACTACATGTACATGGTTTTGTTTGGTTTTATGGCATATCAACCATTGTAGGTTATTTAATACCGAAACCGATTTATTCATATAAATTAAATATATATCATTTGGTTTGGTTTGCTTTTATGGCATATCAACCATTGTAGGTTATTTAATGCCAAATTCAATGGTATACATATATACTAAATATATATGACTTGGTTTGGTTTGGTTTGGTTTTATGGCATATCAACTATTGTAGGTTATTTAATGCCAAATCCTCTTTATAGATATACATTGCCCAGTTGGTGGGGGTTGCAGAGGGTAAGACCCACCCAATGAGTGTCCTGGATATGATATGAAAAAATCTGATGGTGAGGTTCCAATGACGATGTTGCTTTTGAGGAATGTGGAGCACCTCTTCATTGCCATTGCTCCCAGGTCCACTCTGGCTCGGAGTGGTAGCACCTGATAGGACCCTATCTATGGATTAAATAGAACAAAACTGCGTACTTATGCTAAACTGAATTGTTTGAATTAGAACTGTTTGACTAAACTGAATAGCTTGAAATAGAAATGTTTTTGATAATTAAACTGTGCACTTACATTTAAACTGCGTGCTTATGTTAAACTGAATTGTTTGAAATGGAACTGTTTTTGACATAGAAACTGTATTTATGCTAAACTGAATTGTTTAATATAGGACTGTTTTGACATTTAACTGTGTGTAAACAAAATCTATACTTATACAAAACTGAATTGGCTGAATTAGAACTGTTTGAATAAACTGAATAGCTTGAAATAGAAATGTTTTTGACAATTAAACTGTGTACTTATGCTAAACTGAATAGTTTGAAATATAACTGATTATTTGTATACAAATGGATTTGGCATTAAATAATCTACAAAGGTTGATATGCTATAAAACCCAACCAACCAACCAACCAACATTTATACATATACGAGGAGCATACGATAAGTTTCCAGACTTTTTTCGTATGGGCACTTTTATTAACACATGAAACTCTAGTCCCCTTCGAAATAATCGCCTCCGGCTGCAATGCACTAGTTGTACCGTTCAAACAACTTGTGTGAGCGTGTCAATGACTTTCGTCACACCCTCTTTCATCTCCTCAGTTGTCTCATAACGATAGCCTCTGAGCTTAGGGAATAACCAAAAGTCACAGAGAGCAAGGTCTGGAGTATAGGGAGGCTGAGGAACTGTCTTGATGCCCATCTTGGTCAAATAGTCTGTGACAAGGATGGAGTCGTGGACTGGTGCATTGTCGTGGTGGAAATGCCACTGAGCCGATTTGAAGAGTGCTGGTCTCTTCCCAAGGAATCTCTTCCTGAACTCCCTTAAAACCTCAACATAGTAACCTTAACCCTAACTGTTTGGCCAATCAACTCTGGTGTATTGACTTCCTTACTCCTCCCACACCTCTCATCATCCCTCACAGACTCCCTGCCTTCCTTGAATCTCTTTTTCCCCTCAAAAACTGACGCTCGATTCATGCAAGATGGTCAAAAAGCAGTCTGTAGCATTCCATACATTTCTGTTGCATTTTTTCCAAGTTTAAAACAGAATTTTATTGCATATCGTTCTTCTAAATATCCTCATTGCATTTTTGAAATTCACCGGCTGTGACAATCGGGCTTTAGTAGGGTGTATTCCAATTCCTTCTGTAGCTATTCATTTGAACATGAAATCGTAGAAATTGGTCGGTCATCTCATAAGATGTATAGCAATAACATACTGAATTTCCAGGAGTTTATGGCAATTTTTAATGCACGTACAAAAAGTCTGGAAACTTATTGTATGCACCTCGAAAATTAAATATGTATGATTTGGTTTGGTTTTGTTTGATTTTATGGCATATCAACTATTGTTATCGTTGTAGGAAATGGACACGGTGACACGAGTTCAAATCCTGGACGAGACTGATTGCATTTCACATAGCACTAATACCCTTGGGAAAGGTATGAATCCAATTATTCTCCTTCCAGCTATGGGTAAATAGTAGGACAGACTAGGTTCTTCAGCCTTGGTTAGGCAACTAGTCTAGGAGAAGGAAAACTCTGAATTCAAACCTGTTAAACTCCGCTTAAAAATTGACCTTGTGTCATATCCTGCCCGAGCGGAGGGGTTGGTAAATAGTATCAACTATTGTAGGTTATTTAATGCCAAATCCTCTATATACATATATATTAAATATGATTTATTAGAATATTTTGTTTGTAACATTTTAAAAGAGCCTGAGCACATTTTTTGCACTCAGTTGAATGGTTTCAAGTATTCCTATCTAATACAAATAATTATATTCACTATTAATCATTTAAATGGTTTCAAGTATTGCTATATGACAGCCACAATTTAAAAGTCATTTTTGCACCTATTTTATAGATATACATGATATGTAAGATTAGTTTTTCAGTAATTTTATTTTTAGATGAGTAAAAATTAATGTGCACTCTAATATTGTTATTGCTTCTACACAGTTAAATGGTTTCAATTATCGCTATCTAACACTAATAATTCTATTCAACATTAATCATTTGTTTGCACACAGACAAGTGGTTACAAGTATTACTATTCAATGTGTGACGGCAAAATTATTAAAATCCCAAGACGGGAATTTATTTTTCGCACGTGTGAAGACGGGGCGGTCTTGCACTTGACCCCTCGTAGAATAAGTCCTTGTTCAGAGTCCTTTCTCGGGCATATAGGAACTGGCATATTATGTGGGGCTTTAATTTGGGGCTAGACTGACCGCCGCTGGCAAGGGGTTTCCAAATTTCACATTACACACACACCCACCAGGCCACTAGTTCTTCCTACCCCTAGAATAAAGGAAGATATGGACCTCTAGGTTTAGATATAATAATATTAATTATAGTAGTCGACAACTCCGGTTTCCCGTATAATATTTTTAAAGGAAAGAATAGGACAATTTAGGCGAGAATAACATAAGGCGAAAGAAGCTGAAAACAAACATGAAGCAGACAACTTGACAGGCAGACAACAGAATGAACAAACTTCAACACGTGGGAACATTAAAATATAACAATCTTTTTAATACACACGCGGACATCCATATTCAACGTGTCGGCTATATTATCAGCGGATAATACATAACTATAAATGTCTTTCTTCCTTTTTTTCTTTTCCTTCGTCTTTCTTTAAATTGAGAGAGAGAGAGAGAGAGAGAGAGAGAGAGAGAGAGAGAGAGAATACATAATTGGGTGTAGGGAGAAACAGTCTTAATGTTTACTTATCTTTTGACGGGTTCCTTCGGAGAGTATTTTCTCTTTTATGGGCTGGCGGACTTTATATTATGTATAGCTCTGGCTTGAACGTATGGGTTCTTCTTGTCAAAGATATTTTCCGTTTTCCCCCGGTGATTTCGGCGGTAGTTTCAATATATTTTATCACTTCAACTACTGTCCCGCAAATCCCGGTTCTAGGGCTTCGCCCGGAGTTTGGCACGAGATTCTCCCCATCTGTTCACGACGACATCTCACTTCAAAACTGATATTCTTTACCCCTATTTCCGCTGACGGAAGAAGGGGGCTATTTCCGCTTTGGGATTCTAGCCAATCATTTAGCTTCTATCTTCTTCTCCCCCTGTCAGACGATTCGTTGGGACTACTATATGTCCATATACCCCATTCTTTATCCATCCGGTCACAGAGTGCAAACATCTGTTGGTTTCCATTCTGACCTGGATTCGTTACTTCGGCCGAAAGGGATTGACCTAGGTTCCTATTCCTCTCTTAACGGTCATTCTTTGGCGGCCTGCTAATTCAAACACGGAGGAATAGTAGAAATTCTTTATTTCTCTCTTTTCAGTGGTAGACCACGTAACAAATGCTAATTATTCTATTCAACATTTCTCATTTGTTTGTACACAGTTAAATGGTTCCAATTATTGTTATGAATCACAAACAATCTATTCTATTTCAAACAATTTATTTCAGCATAAATCATTTGTTTGCATTCAGATTAAATGTCAAACAGTTCTATTTGACCCATAAATAGGACCCGTTCGGATGCTACCACTCCAGGGCAGAGTAGATCTGTGAGTTATGGCAATAACGGGGTAATCCACATTCCTCAATGTTCCAGTATTATTGGAACCTCACCATCAGATTGTTTCGTGTCATATCCAGGACACTCATTTGTTGGGGTATTTTACCCCTCGGCAGAGATGCAGTTGGTGTATTCTACAGCCCACTCAACTGAAAGAGAAAGAGAAAGACAGAGAGATAACTTATAGAGAAAGTTTTCTTATTGGTGAAAATGAGGAATGAAGGGTTTTGGCAAGGAAGAAGTATGAAGAAAATCCTTTTAATTTAACAACCTTTATTATAGTGTAAACCAAACAGGAATGAAGATACAAAAAAAGAAAGATGCATGTACTGTGTGAGAAAGTATATTCGAAATAGAAATAAAACACCTGCTTCACGTTTTAATTGAAATAAAACATGTTTCATCATCTACCTATCAATCGTCCTTTCACTATTTTTGTAATAGACACATCAATAATTGATAAAATCTTTTGGTATTGTGTATCATGTAAATTGTTGCGTATCACTTGTAGAGCCATCCCTGGGCAGGTGAAACTGCCTTCTTTCTCTTGAGATATGTCAAGTTGAACATGAATTGGATTTGTGCACTTTAAGTAATCAGATACACCTATTAGCTGACATTGGAAAAGTCATCCTGCAGTCAAGGGTAGATAATCCCTCTGATATATATACTAATAATGTAGTTTACTATACTTAGAAATAGACAGTGCTCAATAGCTTTAAGTTAGAAAAGCATAGACAAAGGGTCACAGCTGCTTTGTAGCTCTCAGTTTCTTGGTTATGTGATCACCAGACTAATCTTATGATTCCATTAGCAATAGCACCACTGACTTTGTACCTATTCTATTCAAACTATGAACTTGCCAAGAATAGTGACCAATAGGGATGGACAGTGAGAGAGATTCAGGAGAATCTATGCAGTTAACTCACTTTGATGATGATATTGGTATCATAATCATTTTAATATAATTGTAAAGATAATATTATTATGATACATATCATTTATATTTTTTTAAATATAAATGATATGTATTAGTAATATTATATATATATAAATAATGAAGCATCTCTTTGCCACTTCATAAATAGATATATATTTCTTAGTGGAAAGGAAAGTTTTATCTGCATGTCATCAAATGGGCTTAAAGAATGTATTGAAATATCAGTGGAGATGCCAAAGTACTTGTGCTTCCATTGATTTAAATTCAGTCATAGGGGATATTGTATTAATATTAGGGTGATGCAGACAATTATGATTTTAGAATTTTGTGTTGATTTTTGAGTGAAAATTTTTAGATCGTTCATTATTATCAATGGATTTTATCATCCATGATTTGAAGGTCTTGGAACTTCAGATGGCAAAATCCTTTTGTTCTATCAGTTAAAATTAGCTAATATATCTGTCAATACAATACAATAACTATCAGTATATCTACATTTCTAAAGTCATAAAATATTTGTTCAGTCAACATGTCTTTTTTCCTTACAGGCAATAATTTTCTCCCAAATTCAACAAAACATCCTGTTCTCTTGATTGTTTATTTGCTGAACTTATGGACAGGAAGTTTTATGACATAATAAAACAAAAACTTCCAACAGAAGCAAATATTTATAAAAAATTTGCATAATAATAATTGTCACTGGATCTTTGGGAATTCCACAGGTGTCAACGACTAAAATACAATCATTACTCTTACATGTATATTTCTACAATTACTGACAGAATTTAGCTATTATGTATTTACCTAACCCCTCCACACAAGCAAGGTGTGACACAAGGTCAGTTTTTGAGTGGAGTTTTAGTAGACTAATAAATATGCGGATTAGCATGTCAATTTCATGGCTCTAGTTCATTCCCTCCTTGGTTAGGATGACGAATTACGTCACCTTCTCTTATTAGGAGAGAAAGAAAAAAAAAAGAGAGGGAAGATATTAAAATTACTGAGTTAATGATAGATATTTCCATGGTGTCAGTTGAACAGAATCAAGTCCAGGCCTATTGGCAATGCGTAATGGTCAAACAAACAACGCAATAAAGTAAGGCTGTATTAAGTGAAGAAAGAAAAATGCCATTCAATTTGACTTGAAAGCAATTTCTAAATTTAATGCAAATGTAGATGAAAATATGTTATTAGTGGAATATTATTAAGTACATTTTCCTCATCCTCATCATCATCAAGCCCTGCCAAGAGCACAGATTCCCTTGACTCTCTCTCACCATCTGTCCCTATTGGCTATTGCTCTTGGTAGGTCCTCTAAATGCCATCAAGTGTCCTTACCAAACAGTTGTTGTATGGCTACTTATCTCCCATCTCACAAACCATCCAAGTAAGGCAAGCAAGTCATGCTGAGCACTGCTGGAGAAATAAGGATAAACTCATAAATGATACTCTCCAATGGATGCCCATATATGGACCCACCAGTGTTGGTTGATCAGCGAAAACTTACATTCATCAGCTTTGTGTGGTCTTTGAATATTGTTTAGAGGACTTTCCCAGAGCAATGACAATTAGGGATGGAAGGCAAGAATGAGTCAAAAGAATACATGCTGCCTTGTTGATAATGATCCTTTTTTTTTTTTTTAAAGAACCTTTATTCAACAATCAACAGAGAAAGGACAAAAATATATCTATGCCTCTATTGTGTCTTTATTTAATGGTTTAATTGATTCAAAAATATTTCATTATTAAAATTAAAACTTGGTGGACATGCTATGAGAAGATTTTTAACACTTTTTTGCTCTTTATAGTATTAGATTTTGGGATATCTGATTTGGCCCTATTCTAATCATGAAACAAATTACTTTTACCTGTTTTATAATCTAAATTGGCCTTCACATGTTCAGTAGTGTTTATATCAGAATGACTTTACTTAAAACTGTTACTGATATGCCATTCTTAGATCTTTTTTACTGTTGAGCATAAAACTATGTAGTCAATTTTATCCAAACAATCATATGTAAGTATTGAGAAAAATTCAATGCACCAACAAAATCCCAAGTTTGCTTACTTTTTGTTTTGACAATTTGAAAGTTTGGTGAGTATTAGTCTCTCACTGACATTTTAAAGTCAGTAAGTCTGTTTTATATTTTTATAAAAGGAAAATTACATCATATTCTCCATATGTTTTGAGCAGTTGTGAATGCCTCATATTGTCATACTTTTGTGTCAGACTAAGCCAAGCTTAATAACATCAAATAACAAGTTTTTTTAACAGTTGAGCCAAATTTTCAGTCCCCAGAGTACATAATGATGTGAATAAAGACAATTAACTTGGTAATTTATATATTAGGAAAGGCAATTCTACTATTTACTACTGAATTAATACAAAGTAATTTTGGTTTTTATATAAAAAGAATTATATTTGTAAAAAATTATGAAAAATAATTCTTAAAATATCATCTTGGAGCTTATTGAAAAAAATATTCTTTACAAAGTAAAGAGTAGATTTGTGAATCAAGCAGTTGAATATTTCTTACCAATTCCAGAGGTTAAGTGTTCAAGCCCAGATAAAAACTAGAACTTTGCTGATTTTCTAGATACAAGAAAAAATGGCTGAACATATTCTACCATCTTTATATTGTACTAAAATTAGTGAATATTATAAAAGTACATTTATTTATGTACTTTTTGCTCTAGGATCTTGTTCACAATGCTTAGTAAAAAATGATATTTAATAAAACCTGTAGTTTTATGCCTCTAAAAATTATACATTGATTTATTTATAGTTCTAATCTTGATTGCAATCATCATAAGGTTTCAGTTGCAACTTCTGGGTTGTTTTTTCAGTTGGCTGTTGTATTTGGTAATCTCAAAAATTTAAAGTGAATTTTTTTCTTAGTCTGGAAGCAAACTATTCTCATTCTACTGCAGTGCTAGGAGATTTCTTATATTAATTTACTTATCCATCGTTATTTCTTTGTCCTTTTTTGCCTCTTCTGTACTTCATTGAGCTAGATTATATAGATTCCACAGCATGGCCCAGGAATTAAAACTCATGATTACAAAGTAAAATGTAACATTCAACTAACAGTTATAACCACTGATTACTGGATAATGAGGTGCAGTAATTTTGGAGAGGAAAACCTAATATCAGTTTTTTACTGATCCAAACTTTCCATATGGTATTTAGTTCTATACTTGGCCTTTTAAGAAGGTTACCAAAATGTGTGCTGATTCTTTAAATTGTTTCATTCTTCATTGTTGTCCTCCATCTTTTATTTTGGGCACTTCATGTTTGTTGCTTGGTTTCAAGGCATTTTAAGAGTTATTTAGTCATTTTATAGTGAGGTCAGTTTAACAATCATAGTCTCAATTATATAGAGTACAATAATATATCTTCACAAGAAAAAGTTTCATGCTTAGCTGCAATATCAATGTTTTAAGAGAGTTCACAAATATTAAAAACATCATCTGAAGCAAATTTATTTGATTTATAGGTAGTAGCACTCCAAGTTTGAGTGAACTCAGAATTTATAGCATCAATGAGGTATGTTCACACTCCTTGGGGCTTCAGAACTGAAACATCACCCTTAGATGCAGTTACGTGTCATACTTAGGATATTCCACAAGATGTGATATGATGGTTACTACGCTATGTCAGCAGATCATTATTAATGAGTTTGATCTTAAGTGAGTGCCCCATGTGACATTATAAACTTTTCTATCCTTAGATGCACATATTTAGGTACAATAATATACATGTAGATATGAACATATCTGCATGTGTATGTATATATACAGGCATGATATATGTGGATATATAGAGAGATGGTATATATATATATATATATATATATATATATATAGGCTTAGCATATACAAATAAATACAGGCATGGCATATATGTACATACATATGCATAGCATACATGTATATATAGAGGAATATATACAAGTACAGCATATATGTATATAGAGGCAAAGCATATATATATATATAAAATAAATAGAGATATATTAGATTTATATATTTGATGCCAGGGAAGTTTGTCTGCGACCTTTAGTTTCATGAAGTTTTACAGACAACAATCGTCAGGCAGATAACGAAAGGAAATGAATAAATAGAAAACATAGAAAAATACAGTCAAAAACCGTTGGAATTGTGTAGAAATCTTTACGTGTGAGAGTGTGTGCGTTTGTGTGTGAGTTATAGTTGCATATTATTGTGTGTGAATGTGTAAGTGGTGTTTAGTGTATGTGAAGATACATGTGCAACGCGATAAAGTTGGCGTTGTTTACTGGATGGGAGAACGCAGTTGTATCTAACATTGCTACAGTAGAGGCGGGAAAACTTTTTTTTTTATTTATTTTTATATGTGTAGGTGATTATTACTAAGGAACAAAACATCATCATTGCATTTTTTTAAAAATTGAATAAAGAGATGATTTGTAAGCGTCCCAGCGGTTAGAGTGTTCGCCAATGGCCCGGGAGACCTGGGTTCAATCCCAGGTCGAGTCATACCAAAGACTTTAAAAATGGAACTTGATACCACCTTGCTTAACACTCAGCATTATAAGGTACGGTTCAAGGGTAAAGTGGAGCAATCCTGGGAATGGAGTAGCGCCCTCCCCTACACCTTGGTGTAGTAGCTATCGAAAAGGGAGCCTTCGGGTCACCCTCGACTATGGTCGCTAACTTTACTTACTATGGTAGGATAGAATCACAGTAAATATCATAGTGGGGGTATATGTTGTATTGCAATATACTATGGAATATTGTACCATATTGGTATAATACGTTGGGGTGAGATTTGAGTTTGATTACCATTTTATATATATATATATATATATATATATGTACATGCATGGTTTATATGTTTATATATATATATATATATATATTGTGTCCTTAAATCTCTTCTTTGGTTTTAATGCACTTCTCTTTCCTTCCCACATTTCACCATAGAATAATTGCCTCGGCAGACGGCCGTCATCCATACGCCCAATGTGACCAACCCATCGGAGACAACTTTTCATTACCATCGACTGGATGCTTGGTAGCCCTGCTTTCCTTTATACTTCTGTATCTGAAATATGGGACTGCCATTTGATATGAAGTATCTGTCTCTGGCACCGTTGATGGAAACTCTCAAGCAGTTTGTGCTGGTGTTTATAGAGTGTCCAAGTCTCGCTTGCATACAGGAGGGCCGTCAAAACACATACTTTATACACAATGATTTTCGTATGCAACTTGATACCATGCTGGGACCACACAAGTTTATCAAGTGCTAAAAAAGACCGAGACGCCCTTTCAATGCAGAGGGAGATTTCCCTGTCAAGGCTCCATCCGTCAAAGAGGGTACTGCCTAGATATACAAAAGAGTGTACTACATCTAATTATTTACCTTCAACGAAGATAATTGGTTCTATATAAGGCGATCCGGGTGCTGGATCGTACATGACGACTGTCTTGTTTAGGTTGATCTTTAAACCGAATGAGTTACATGCAGATACAAAATGGTTCATAAAGCATTGCAACTCATCTTTAGAATGTGCAACAATATCACAGTCATCCGCAAAGAACAGCTCCCTCACAAATAAAGAAGAGACTTTTCTTTGAAAGAGTAGTCTACGGACATTGAAAACACTGCCAGATGTCCGATATCTGATGTAGATACCGTCAGAGTTTTCATAAAATGCTACGAGAAAGACAATGGCAAAGTAAATATTGAATAACATGGGTGCAGAAATGTCACTCTGTTTGACCCCATTGTTGATAGATATTTCCTCGGATAGAGTGCTGTTGAAACTAACTCTGGCCTTCATTCCATTGTGAAGAGAACGAATCAGACCCACAAATCTTTCAGGGCAGCCCAACTTCAGTAATATCTTCCAAAGAGTTAATCTGTTGACAGTATCAAAAGCCTTTGATATATTACATGAAACAATCTGGACTACCTGTGGACCAATGGGAAAAAATGGCTTCAGATAGAAGTAAGTGGCGGAAACTGATTCACGAAAGCATTGAATCCTTTGAGAATAGCCGTATGCAGTACAGCGCTCACAAACGTCTGATTCGCAAAGGCGAACAGGGTCCAGCACCGGGTCCACAAAGTCACCACGCTAACTGTGACATATGTGGGAAATTGTGCCTATCTCTTGCTGGTATCAAAAGCCATCTGTGTAAATGTGCAAAATATATCCTGCACCCAAATAATGTCACTGCAAGCAAAACTGAACGGTTGTGCCAATTCTGTGGTAAAATCTGGCGCAGCTTGGATGACCTGAAGAGTCACCTACGAACACATAGAATTTAAAGAGGGGAATAGGGGTGGATCTGAGACAAAGGAGGTGGTCACACTCGAAACCGAGAGGACAGCCATCATATATATATATATATATATATATATGTCTCTGCTTAATAACAGGCATGATAGAGATAAAAATGCGTTAGCACTAAGAAACAAATTCGATGCACTTGAGGGGAAGTCAGAAACACATACTCCGAATGACGAACATGAGAATTTCGTCAGTGCCCACTTAGAAGCGGTAGCAGAATGCATGCCAACTAAACAGAGAACTAAACCTACAGTCCCATGGGAGACATTAGCGGTTAGGGGAAAGCGTGCAGACGTGAAAACTGCCTCCAAATGCGATAGGAAGAACCCAACCTATACCAATGCCCTGAAACTTAAATAGGCACAAAATGAATTAACTCACATACACCAAAAAGAACAAACGGAATACATACAAAATCAGATCGACAAGATTAGAGACTCGGTTGAAGATAGACAATATAGGATAGCATGGCAAACGGTAAACGAAGGGTGCAGAAGGAAGAACACTACAAAAGCTAAACTGAAAGCTACCAGCCAACAAGACCGAATACACCAATGGAAAGAACATTTCGAGAACTTACTCCGAAAGTTACACATGAACCAATCACGAGAATTATAAGTAAACAATTAGACATCAAACTAGGACAGTTTACGCAAGAAGAACTCGACTCGGTACTAAGAAAAATTAAAAATAGAAAAGCAGCAGGACTCGATGAAATACCACCAGAAGTATGGAAGACCAGACAATTCGACAACATACTGCTCCGACACTGTAATGAGATATAATCAAAACCCTATAGAGAGATGGACAAAGGGATGCATCCTCCGCTTCCCTAAAAAAGACGACCTCGGATTAGCCAAGAACTACCGCGGTATAACCCTCACATCCATAGCGGCCAAGATATACAATACTCTACAACTCTACCTCATAGAACCCAAAATTGGAAAGAAACAAAATAGCTTCCAGTGGAATAGATCCACGACGTCACAAATCTTGACTATCCGTCGAATTCTTGAGGGTGTACGTGCAAAAAACCAAGAGGCAACAGTATTATTTGTCGAATTTTCCAAGGCCTTTGACTCCATTCACAGAGGAAAGATGGAGCAAATTCTTCTCCTGCCAAAAGAAACCGTCGTAGCCATAATGATGCTATATAGAAAGAAACACGAAAGTAAAAGTTCATTCCCCGGATGGAGACACAAACACCTTCGACATCGTAGCAGGTGTACTGCAAAGAGACACATTATCCACATACCTCTTCATCATCTGTCTAGACTATGTGCTTAGAACGTCTATTGATAAAATGAAAGAAAAGGGTTTCAAGCTAACAAAGGAAAGAAGCAGAAGGTACCCTGCACAAATAATGACAGACGCCGACTACGCCGATGACATAGCGCTACTGGCAAATGCACCCGCCCAAGCCGAAACCCTGCTACATAGTCTGGAACGAGCAGTTGCAGGCGTAGGCCTCCATGTTAATGCACACAAGACGGAATATATGTGCTTTAATCAAACAGGCGACATCTCCACTCTAAACGGAAGCTCTCTGAAACTAGTAGACAAATACACCTATCCAGGAAGCAGTGTCTCATCAACACGTGACAAGCAAACGCATGGACAGCCATCGATAGGCTATCGGACATATGTAAGTCAGACCTGACCGATAAAATGAAACGCAGTTTCTTCCAAGCAGTGGTCGTGTCGATACTGCTATATGAATGCACTACATGGACGTTCACTAAACGGATGAAGAAAAAGCTTGACGGCAACTACACAAGAATGCTGCGAGCAATATTGAATAAGTCATGGAGGCAGCACCTAACAAAGCAGTAGTTGTACGGCCACCTACCACCCATCACGAAAACTGTCAAAATTAGACGAATCACGCATGCGGGACACTGCTGTAGAAGTAAGGACGAACTCATAAGTGACATACTCCTGTGGACCCCATTCACATGGACGAGCAAAGCAGGACAACCAGCTAGAACCTACATACAGCAACTCTGTGCCGATACGGGATGGAGCTCTGAGGACCTGCCGGAAGCGATGGATGACAGAGAAGGGTGTCGAGAGAGGATCAGTCATAGCATATATATATATATATATATATGAAGATCTTATGGTACATACAGAATTTAAATATTGCTTTGAAAATGGTATTAAGAATGTTTTAAAATCATAAAAACAAATTAAAATCCTTAAAAAGGGAACCCTTTCTTTCGGTCACTTCTCTTTAGAGAATTGTCAGTGACAATCAATTTGTACTAGAGGAAGTAAACATGGGGTTGTAACCAAAGGAAATCCAGGAGGGGTGAAGAAAAATATGATGAAAAAATATATTACTCTAAGCCAGCAGAATTTGTACGGTTAATGATATTTTCATCTGATGGTCCGAGAAGGTTATTAAAAAGCAATGGTATATAGGATTGCTTTTGGATACATAATTCTGGTTTGTATTGTTTTATGAGTAATGCTTCTAGAATGGATTGCTGCAGTTCATTTGTTGATGTTGCCAAGTAAACATAGTGGGACTGTATACGCATGTGCAGATCTGATTGGTTAATAGATGGCAGCCAATGGCGGAAGTTGAATTGTAACTGCCTGGCGTCGTAGTGTAGTCGGAAGTATGTGTTCAGGTACTTGAGAGAATACGTTGGTTTATTCTAATCCCTAAACTGATTAGTGTGGCCTATATAGCAAATATCGCATATGCATATAAACTGGTAAATGAGTACGCATTTTACTCCATTTTAGAATTATAGTTGAGTAGGATGGTACCCCATCTCTGCAATCTGTTGGTAGTATGTGTAGGCAGACCTTTTTGATCCCAAAATGGTGAGTAGTGGTTTACGGTCTGTAGAATTAAGTATCGACCGTGAATAAAACGGTGAAACTTAGAAACTGCGAATATAATCACCAAGGTTTCTTTCTCTATTTGTGAATAATTTTTTTCTGCTGGTAGCAAGGCTCTTGATGCATGTGCAATTGGTTTAGTAATACCGTCAGTCATTTTGTGTAGAATACAAGCTTCGATGCCATACGAGCAAGCGTCACTGGCTACAATGATTTCTAAATCCGAGTTATTGTGTGTAAGAAACAAGTCCGACATTAGAATTTTCTTTATTTTTTCGAATGCTTGTTGACATTCTGTTGTCCATACCCAAAGTTTGTCTTTTTCAATAATTCATTTAGCGGAGCGCGCAAATCATACATATTAGGGATGAATATTTGATAGTAATTTGTGAGTCCTAAAAAACTTTGTAATGTTGCGATATTATTGGGTGCTGGCATATCCTTAATTGCAGCAACTCGATCAGGATCTGGTCTTCTGCCATCCCAATCGATTATATGACCGAAATATTTTATTTTTTCCATGAAAAAGTCACATTTAGATTCTTTAAGTTTGAACCCATGATCTTGGATTTTAGCGAAAACCTTGTGAACATGTTCTTTGTGCTTGCCTAAGCTTTGAATTTTCATCAAGATGTCGTCCAAATACGCAACCGCAAAATCAAAGCCACTCAGCATAGTATCCATTACTTGCTGGAAAATTGTTGGTGCGACCTTGACTCCAAATGGCAAGCGTTCAAATTTGAATAAACCATAATGAGTGTTAATGCATAGTAGCTTAGAACTTTCCTCTTCTACCGGAATTTGTAGATATGCGTCAATTTTTGAAAAAAATTTCCCCTCATTCAATTTCGCGAATATATCTTCCGGGCGAGGAAGAGGATAATTGAAGTCCTTCAAGGCAGCAATTAGCCCAGTAGAGAAATCGGCGCAAATCAGTATTTCTTTTGACTTCTTTTTTACGTATACAGTGGAGGCAGTCCAATCACTGTATTGTAATTTTGCTAGCACACCTGTCCTCACTAAATTCCTCGTTGATTTGCTCCAACAAGGCAAAAGGTACATTACGTTTCCTCTTAGACACTGGCTGGACATTGTCTAAATTCAAATTTGGCAAGCATTTTGGTACATCTGCCTAAGCCGCCAGAAAAAAACTTCCGGATAAGTTTGTTTTAGATCCGTTTTGAGTTTTTTCGGCTTCAGCGCCGTAATTTTCAACTTTCTGACATTACGAATTTACCGGAAGGTCCGGAAGCCTAAATTGAGTCATCCAGTCAGTGCCGAATAAATTATTTGTGTTCTTCAGAACAAATAATTTTAGTTTTAGCGTTTTTCCCATGAATGTTGCAGGGGTAATTAATTCTCCCTCGAATTTTATTTTGTCACCAGTTACTGAGCTTGCAATTTTGTTAGACTTTAGCATAGTCGGTTTACCTAGTTTTCTCCATGTATGATTTACATACATTACAATCGTAAGATCTGAACCAGAGTCCAACTGAAATTTTACGTTTCTTTTTAGTATTTTCACGCTCATGAATTTTCTTGTATTCGCGTCGTCTAACTCGACTGACTTGGTATTTTTGATGCTGCTAGAAAATTTGTTTTTGGATCGACAATGCGACCCTTTGTGTCAAACACGTTTACATATGTCACATTTCTTGTTCCTAAAAGTACATTCTCTATACTAATGTAGTATACCACATCTGAAACAAGGATTAAGCGGCGATTTCTTTTGCCTATTTTCTGATTTATTGGGAGAATTTCTTTGGTTTGACTTGTTTCCTTTAGTCGGTGACTTAGTCTGTTTTATAGAGTAACTTCCTGATCTGCAAAATGCCAGATTGTTCGATTTTTTTCGAACCTTGTTTTACGCTAGTATATTGTTGACAATACTCAGCTATCTGTTGAAGTATTGCATTTGACTCGTTCTACTATTTATTTACAATTCTTTGTCAAATTTCCGCGTCCTTTGCCGAAACTAATCCTTGGACGAAAATCAAACACTTGAAATTATCGACACTTAATTCTGCCATTTTGAAATCATTGCAATGTTTATTAACTACTGCTGCAAAAGTCGTAAAATCTTCTTGTTCTTTTCTTTTTAAATTAAAGCATTTCCACCTTTTGTGGAATAGTGATGTTTTACGCGAGAACAGCTCTGTCAAGATGTTTACAATTTCAGTGAATTGTAGTTCACAAGTTTTCAGGGTAAAATATAGTTTACAAATTTTGAATGTTCTGATGTGCCAAGTTTACTCAAAAGGAGTCTCCCTTTCTTCGAGTCAGTCCAATCCTTACAATCTGTATTAAAGAAATCCTTGTATCTCTTAAAACGTGGTTTCTTCGTCGGGATTGTAAAAAAAAATGTCTATTCATATTTACCAACCCCTCCACTCGGGCAGATTTATGACACAAGGTCAATTTTTGAGCGGAGTTTAACAGGTTTGAATTCAGAGTTTTCCATCTCCTAGACTAGTTGCCTCACCAAGGCTGAAGAACCTAGTCTGCCCTACTATTTACCCATAGCTGGAGGGAGAATAATTGGATTCATACCTTTCCCAAGTGTATTAGTGCTATGTGAAATGCAATCAGTCTTGTCCAGGATTTGAACTCGTGTCGCCGTGTCCATTTCCTACGATGATAACCATTACACCACGGGCACCTCCAAATCTACCATTTCTCCATACATGTATATATAAAGGCATGGCATATATGTATTTATACAGGCATAGCATACATGTATATATACAAGCATCATATATCTACATATATATATAGGTTTAGTATATATATATATATATATATATATATATATATATATATATATATATATGTCAATGCGTGTACATGGATATATATATATATATATATAGTATGTGTATAGTAATATTTACTGGTTATTAAATAAGTTGAGATTTGTTTAGTTTCTTTATTTTAATGACATATATCAAACTTTATAGGTTATTTAATGCCAAAGCCATCTTTGTAGAAGAACAGTCTTGGTACTATTTAATTCATATCTGCAGGGAATAAAGAGGTTCATGCCTTTCCTAAGAGTATTAGTCTGAAAGAGAACATAATAGCATAACTGGAGTTTGAACTCTCTACAATGTCTCAGTCCAGCACATTAACCGCTATTTAAGGGGAATTCTCTTCCAAGTTAGGAGATTAGCAAGATTTAAAATAAAACAGAATGAAAGAATTATTTTTTAGGGTCAGGGGTTAGAAGATAAGAATCTTTTTTTAAAAATATCTTTGGTGCTTAGGTGGTTGAAGTCGAGAATTCAGCCTTCTGGCTACAAGATGGCAGTTCATATATTCAGAAAGTTAAAGCAAAGGCAGTTAAAGTCAGTGACAGTCATGAGCATTTTGCAGTGACAGACAGACAGACAGAGAAAGAGAAAAAGAGATAGCCAGTTGGAGTCTTTCCCACTCCCCTCCATTCACTATAGTTGGAGTCTAGTTGATTTAGGGTGAAGGCTAAGTGTCTCATACACCAACCCAATATTGGTCAAGTGAAGTAATGACAGTCATTAATAAAGAAGTCCATGGGACTTCATAATCAACTTTGCCTTCTTTTCCTTCATGGACCTGTGGTTTCCACAGTTACAACCAACAACAACAGCCATTTTCTTTTAAAGCAGCCAATACAAAATAAGGGAAAACTGTTATCTGCTGAAAGTGTACAGGCTGTGGATTGGATTTATCAGACACCATATGTCTGGATTTGTGCCAAGCTAAATTAAGCTTAATGAATGATTTCTATCTACTATTCTATCAGTGTATAATCTTATTATAATTCACCAATTTATTTACTTAGTTATTTTTATTATTTATTTCTTACTTCAACAGTGTTAGAGATTCAAATCTCTCTACCCTCCTCCAACACACTTTTGACAATGAGCTAACTCTAGCTTCAAGCCCTACTTTCTGATTATCTTGCCCTTGCTCTCTGACTATACCTATCAAAATGTGACTCTTCATATATATATATATATATATATATATATATATATATATATATATATATAATGACCTTACTTGACATATATCTCATCATTTAAAGCATGTTTCATTAGCAACTTCCAACCATCAATCAAATAAAGTAATTTTGCAAACAGCAAATATAATACTAAACTTCAGGCTCTTTACATAACAGATAAATGAAGTGAAGTTATTAGAAAATAGTTTGAATTTTTTATATTAAAATGTGTCAATATCACATTAGAGAAAATGCACAATTGGATTGTTTTATATATTTGTCTGTTCTGAGGAACATCTACATGGTTTAAACAATAAAGTTTTTATCCTATATAAAATAAGATAACAAAGAAACAAAAAGAATTTATTTCCCCATCGACACAAATATTCTTTGCTATAATACACACAGGGAAAATGAATGCCATGAGTTTCTGGACAACATAAAATGTGGGAATGGCCACTGAAAATACTCCCCACTCCTCTTCACACACAAATCAAAAACCAACTCCAAGAATAATTTTCAAGAATCATGGTGTCTATTAAAGAAATTGACAGTTTCAAAAATTTAATAAAAGAAAACTATTTATGGTATTGACACTCTTTCTATCTGTTTGTAAAGAATCACTTGAAGTCTAAAGATTTACTAAATCTCTTCAGCCCAAAGCCAATTTTCATTGGAGTTAATATGGTTTGAATTCAATTTTTTCATTCTCCAAGACTGGCTATTAGAAGGTGTGATAAATCAATCAACAATACGGAGAATAAACTTGTAAAAATGGGTTTTAGTCTTGGTTTCTTTTGTTTTATGGTATATCAACCTCCTTGAGGTATCTAATGCCAAAGGTATCCTTGTAAAAGAACAGTACTGGTACGCTTTAATTTAAAGCTGGGGCAATAAGGTGGTTCATACCTTTCCCAAAGATATTAATCCTAAAATGATTATAATAGTTCAGCTGGAATTTGATTTTGCTTACTGAAATGTCACAGTTCAGTACAATAGCCACTAAACCACAAGGACCCCGTGAAAAGGGTTTTAAATTCAATAAACTAAAAAAATGGTTGGTATCAAATCCTGACTCAATAAAGATTACTCAATCTAGTTCAGCATAAAATCAAGAATCAGCTCTTGTAGCAAAGATTAAATGACCCATATATGTCATAATTTTTTATAGTAATTTAAAGATTCATTTAACCCAGAATGCAATGATGATGGCAATTTATTTCAGACAGGAAGTTGTCTCTAGCTTATACCAAAGATAATCCTACACTGATTGCTTTACTACTCATAGCTTGGGAGTGAATAGATAATTATCTATTCTCTCCCAAGCTATGAGTAGTAAAGCATTTATACCTTTCCCAAATAAATTAGCATGAAGTAAAATGCAGAGAACCTCATCCAGGATTTGAACTTGGATCATTGATATCATTTCCTCCAACAATAATGTTATGCTAAGAACGCCTCCAAAGAATCACTAGAAATTTATGACTGCAACTCATATGCTCAAGATGCATGGCAGCAACTAATATACCCAGAATGCATCTATGTATCTTAGGCATATTTTAAGGTGGTAGTCAATTTCTTGCCAAACATCTTCATCTATGGTAGCTACTACTGTATTTTTTGGCACTCTAACAATGGTGCTGCTAAAAGCTTTAAAAGTAACACCCACATACGCACAGATACACACAGACTCTCTCTCTCTCTCTCTCTCTCTCTCTCTCTCTCTCTCTCTCTCTCTCTCTCTCTCTCTCTCACCAAAATTGTGTATCATGAATGTCAATATTTTAGATATTTAAATTTTTGAAACTGTCTATTTCTTTGTATGATAACAATGGTACTAATTTAAATGAACTTTAGAAATTTTTTGGTTCCCCACTGTGCGGCAATAGTTAATGAGTATGTATCCAACTAATCAAAATTGAATAAATAGTTAAAATACCTCATGGAAAAAAGTAGCAAGAAAATTTGTCTCACAAACATTTACTATAGTAGTGAGTTAGTTTCACTGAATTATCTATAATTGTGGCCTTGCACCAGACTTAGATAAGCTTAGTTATAATTCATGGGAATCCTTTATGGGTATCTAGAATCATAGCATTATCTTTGTGACATGAGGCTAAATTAATTAATTACATTAATAAATAATGAAATATTCTAATTAAATTTAAAATATGATTGGTTAAAATAGTTAATTTGTATAATTAATATAAAGAAATATGAAAAAAATGAATAAAAATTTTTTTCTATGTCCATTTAACAAATTTATAAAAATTGTCTCAATTTCTATCTAGGATAGGGGATATCCAAAGCACTGTGGCTAATGTGTAGGACATTGTAAGGAGTTTTAACTCCCATTGTGTTATGTTTGCGAATACCCTTAAGAAAGGTATAAACCCTTTTATCCAACCCCAGTTATTGATTAAATATTATTACTACTGTTCTTCTACAAGGATGACTTTGGCATTAAATAACCCATGAAGGTTAATATGCCATTAAACAAAGATACCAAACATTTTAGAAACAAGAAATTATCATTATTTTACACTGATTTATTCAAACATCTGTCATCATCTTGATTGTTATAGTGATAACATTTCAGCTTTTTGGTATAAGTTTTTTTTCACATTTAGGTAGATTTTACTGAAGGTAAATGTTTCATTCAGTGTTATATGGTCTTTTTAGCATATTGCAAGTTCTAATAAAGCCAGCTTCTCTGACACTCTGGCCCATCACTGACATATTGACTGGCCTCTTAGCTGACTCTTGGGGTCTCTTCACTTATCATAAGAGTGAAAAAGTGAGAATATATTTATATATTCAATATATGAACATTTGAGACAACTTTCAGCTCCAAAAAATGTTTAAAAGAATTCAATCAGAAATCTGTCTCTTTATTTTGATATATAATTAATGTGGATTAATTATAGTAACCAAAAGTCTGTAAAGTGCTGGATTGTATCTTTATATTTTCTTATTTTTTTAAGTCTTACGGTGCATCAAACAGTATTTTTTATATAAAGGCCAGATGAGTAAAAATTTCAGGAATTTAACTGGTCACTGCATTTCTAATCAAAAGAATTATATCTACAAATTTACCTTTTTAAGGAGAATTAACCTAGTTTACTTGTCATTAACATCTATCTAATTAAGACTTTTCCTGTAACCTGGTTTGCTTGTGAGGGTACTACTTATGTAAATTGTCTTGGATAGGAATAGCCTGGAAGAGCCCATCCTTTTCCAGTCTGGTTTGAATACAGAGTTTTCTTTCTCCTAGTCTGGTTGCCATACCAAGATTGAAGAGCACAATCTGTTTATCTATAGCTAAAGGGAGAATGGTTGGATTCATCCTTTTCCCAAAGGTATTAGCACTATGTGATATGTAGACAGCCTTGTCCAGGAATTGAACTCAGGTAGCTTTGTCCACTTTCCATTACACAACAAGCACCTTCTTATAACCTACATAATTTCTTACATATAAACAACAATTCACCCAAAGAAAATCTCTGAATATGTTTAGGAAAGCAATTTTCATTCACAGTTAGATTTGTTTCCTTCATATTTATTAGATTTCCTTATCTACAAATTTGTTTTGTGTATAACCTTTGACCTACCTTAACCCAAAATTCATGTAACTACCTCCCAAAGTCAATGAAAATGGGAACTTCTTCAAACAAGCTTTCATTTCATTCACTTGGATTTTTTCTCTAATTGATTGATTCTGATGGCATGTAAACCTGTCTTGGGTTATTTTATGCCTTAAACTTTAGGAATTGTGTTCATTATACATTTATATTTTTGTACAAATTTTTCTTTTTTAGCAAAGTTATATGAAATCAAATATTACTATCAATTACAAATAATTTACACACAACTGAATGGTTTCAAGCATTCCTATCTAACACTGATAATTATATGGCTTCAAGTAATTATTTCTATTTAATAATAGTCATTTGTTTGCACTCAGTTATATAGTTTCAAATAACTAATAATAACACTGGTTTACAAAAATAAATTTTTGGTCTGAGGCAAGAATGGGGATAGGTGTTTTTTGTTAATTTGGGTGTGCTGAATTCAAATTTATAAATAGTTTTGCTCTATCACCTCTAGTTTTCTGGCTTTTAAATAGTCTCATTTTAGTATAAAAAGAGAATATATGTGCATATTTCAAGAGTTGCAGCAGCTTATAACAGATAAAACTTGATAGATAAAGAACACTGATTGAATCAATATACTTGGATGACACAATTACACAATTCATAGTACCACAGACAGTCAAAAGTGTGTTTTCTTAGAAGATCTGGGGTATTTTGCCTCCGGGATGTCACGCAAGAGCATCCAGCAGAAGTCTCCCATAATGCTGGGGTTCCATTTGCCTTGATAGTAGCTCTCCATCTTAGTAATGTCTTGGTGGAATCTTTCTCCATGCTCATCACTCACTGCTCCAAGGTTTGGTGGGAAGAAGTTGAGGTGGGAATGGAGAAAATGAATCTTGAGTGACATTCAGCACCCCATATCCTCGTAAGACTTTAGCAACTTCTCAATACAGGCTTGGTAATCTGGTACGCATGTGTTACCAAGGAAGTCACTACAGACTGACTTGAATGCTTTCCATGCTCTCAGTTCCTTTAAGTTAAGAAGCTCCTCAAAATCAGTATCCTTCAGCACTTCTCGGATCTGAGGTCCAACAAAGATGCCCTCTTTGAGCTTAGCAGCACAAAGACCTGGGAACACAGTAGACAAGTGTTAGAAGGCAGCACCATTTTTGTGCAACGCCTTCACAAACCAAGCTTGATGTGAAGAGGAGGAAGAAACACCTTATTCATGTCCACCAGAGGATTCTCTTTGAGCCTGTGTTCGCCAGGAAGAAAAGTGCTTCAAGACCCCCAGTCTTTCTGCTTGTAATGCTGGGATACAGCTCGACTATCCGAGAGACTGAGAAAACAACAGTACTTTGTGAAGCCCGCTTGCATACCCATAAGAAGACCAATGACCTTCTTTGTTCTGATTCCTGAAACTGGTGATCCTTACATCTTCCTGGACTAGGTTCCACTGTTTAAGCCGAGAAGCCAAGCGCTCTGACTGCCGTTTTGACAGATACAAATCACGAGCAAGGTCATTCAGGTCTTCTTGCATGATCCAGTGAGGCTCATTGCCACTTGTTCCTGAATATGTAGACTCAATATCTTCCAAAGATATTGACACAGCAGAATCCTTCCTTGAAGGCATTTCTTCATCTGATGAGGAAAGAAGATCCTTATTTACTGGAGGTGTGGGTACAGGAAGATCATCTGAATGGGGAATGGGTCTCATAGCAGATCGAAGGTTGGGATATTTGATCTTTTTCCAAGAAGATGCATTGAAACCAGTTATATTAGTTAAACAAAAATAACAATCATCATGGCTCTCTCCAAACCATCGGGACTGCAAAGTTGAAAGCCACTTTCTTGCCATTAAACTATGCAGTTAGTCCATTGTAGCAGGGTTTACAACAGATGTGTGGAGCCCAAGACTTGTCTTGATCACCAATTTTACCGTCAAAATAGTGAAAGTAGGCGGTTCTGAGGAGGGAAGTGATAGTTCGACGCTGTGCAACTGTTGTGAAGTCCCCACACACGTAGCAGAAAGAATTGGCCTTGTTGAGGCATCCTCGACATTTTGACATGCTTGAAGCCATTGGAGAATCTGAAAATATAATAAAGTAAAACTAAATGTGCATTTGAAAATGTAATACTAATATTTAGTAACCCAAAAGATATGTAACACGATAGTTGAGGGACACCAACCTCCTGTGCTGCCTGCGAGACAACCTCTTCCAATAACTGCCAGAGTGTGGATTGAGACCTGCTGCCTTAACTGTCAAAATCCATCTTGATATATAACTATATATATATCTATATATATAATGTAATGCTATCACTTACATTTAGTGCATAATAACTAAAAAAATAAGCCATAAGTCTCACAATATTAGAATTAACCCTGAATTCATATACGCCTTTATGTACCGTATATGCACAAAATGCACACTATGCATATCTACAAAACTAGAGGTGATGAGTAAAAACGGATTTCAAATTTGAATTCAGCACCCTCAAATTCGGTAAAAACGGATATTTTTGTGCTTGCCTCAATTTCTTTGCAAACCAGTGTAATCCTTAGTAAACAATTATAGCTTCAAATAACTCCTTATAATACAAGTTTATAAGTTTTATCATTTAGTGTATTCATGCTACTGTCATCATCTTTATTGTTCATTCATAACTTTTCTCTTGATGCATCCTTTGGCCTTCTTCAGGTTAGACAGATTATTCTAATTTCATTAACCATAACCAGGTACAAGTGTAAAGCTATTGTAAGTATTCCTTGTTATTTTCACCTGTAGTCAGGATTGAACCTGCAACCTCCAGATGATTTCTCTTAGTTCTTTAACCAAACACCTATATCAAGAATGTCATGTGTCCTACTGAACAAGTCAGAGTTAATTTCTAGTACTTATAAACCTAATGTTTTTATCAACCAAAGAAATACTGCTTATTACAATCATGTATGATTT
Organism: Sepioteuthis lessoniana; assembly: GCA_963585895.1. NCBI lineage: Eukaryota > Metazoa > Mollusca > Cephalopoda > Myopsida > Loliginidae > Sepioteuthis > Sepioteuthis lessoniana. The sequence goes on along the minus strand of OY757904.1, from coordinate 158,347,430 downwards.
ATTTTTACCTTAGCTCATATTACAGTTATTTTTTTCTACATCTACCATTAATATAATGCAAAGAAAAGAATTGTTCATTGCCTACAACATCAAGCAAAAGCCATTAGTAGTGACATCGATGCATATCAAGAAGAAATGATGAGTTTAAGAGATAACCTCCATCAGCTCCATCTACCTCAACATCAGCTCCAAGAAATCTTGATCGAACAACAGAGAACAATACCCCCAAACTTACCTCAGTCAGTCTGTCAAAGGTCTAGCCAAAAATGTTCAAAAATATGTTGTCAATATGATATCAGGGTAATATTCAGGAGTTGCATGTCTCTTCAAAAATATCTCTGCCTCATCAAGCCTCTAACAAATATAACATGACCAAGAATTGCTTTTCCCTTTTCTTCCCATATATGATCAGTCACACCCAAATTTTTTATTTCACCTTGACATACTGCTTTTCAATGTTCCTCTAGCCTTACTTTTAGTAGGTAGCATGTCTCTCCTTTGTATACTTTACCAGAATTGCATGGGATGAAGTATATGCTATTCTAGGTCATTTGTAAATAAACAATAAAGATGAAGATAATTGTTTGAATACTCTAAAGAATGAAAATTATTAAGTTTCATGACAGAAATTTAGACAAATAGATAATTTATATTTACATGGCCTCATGTATTCCATACGAATAACATATATATTTCACTCATAGTTATAACCCTAACAAGTACTATCACTTCAGGTCACAGTGGCGACTTACAATGAGATGAAATTTAGTTTCAGTTCTATTTTTTGACTTGATCCAAGATTTATTTTCATTATTTTATTTATTCATTTTTCTTAAAGGACACAAGAAACTAAAACAACAGGAAAATCTTTTTAATAATAATGCTGACATTTAATAAGTTGAACCTAGTTTGGCACAAGGTCAGAAATATGGGGTACCCCATCGGGATAAAACTCACTAACAATGATCTGCAAACCTAGCAAAATATTACCCCATATACTTCTTTTGAATAATAATCTTGCTTTACTATATAAGTGAAGACAAAATATGAGACCAATGGAAGATTTCTGTGTCATTTTAGTGGATAAAATAGGGTCTTATATGCTGTCAGATATGGTAAATGTTAAATTAAATAATGGGGAACTTCCAGAAGTAGACATAGAAGGAGATAAGTTAATTTCTCTCATATTATTAAAACAGAGGCTTGGTGTTTATATTTTTAGTATTCACATTTGATACTGGAATAAAGCAATTCAGGATAACTACTAACGTTGTTGCTGTCGTTCTTTTACAGTAAATAATTAACTTTTTGAATGACTAATATTACGAAAAGGTTCTAAAAAGTTCTCATACCAACTAAGAAGAGAACGAAAGAACCATAAAGTTATTGCCCATATTGATCTTGTAGTTCAAGACATTTAGCACATCTTTTCTCCAGTTGTTTTAACTCTAAAAAAGCTCAATAAAAATTCAAGTAGGAAAGTCTCTTTGGTGTAGTGGCTAGTATGCTGGACTGAAAGACCATAGTATGTGAGTTCAAACTCTAGTCATTCTATCACATTCACTTTCAGACAAATTGCTTTGGGAAAAGCATGAACCCCCTTATCCCTCCAGCTATAGGTTAAATAGTATCACTACTTTTATTCTACAAGGATGATTTTGGCATTAAATAACCCATAAATAACCATTAAATAACCCATGAATAACCCATTAATATGCTATTTAAAACAAAAAAAGAAAAAAGATAAACAATCATTTCTTCTTTGGTTAGGCTGAGAACTTTTCAGTACTCCTATATTTGTTCATCTACTAATTTTAATTTTGGCACATACTTATTTCCTGTATATATTTTTAGTATTGTATGTCATTGTAATCTTTAGAGTAGATGAAAGTTTTAATGTATTTGTTAAATAAATCCTACCCATGATGTCACATCGTTTTATACATAGCATACACTTACTCTTCAAAATAGTAGGGATAAACAGACAATGACAACCCAAAAATTAAACAACATAGCTACTTATATACTTACATTAGGTAACCCAACTACTTTTGATTGTCAATGCTACACCTTACACATTCTTATTCATGTACCAGTATACAAACTGCTCATTTAAAAATATCACATCAGTCACTATCAGCTTTTACAATAAACTATCTGCTCTGACACCTGCCAATCACAGTTCAGGATTCTATTAAAAGTCTATGCACAGGGTGCAGAAGCAAAATACAGAATAATTTTTAGAACATTTTTTTAGTCTGATTCATCCAATTTTTGAAAAAAATTCAATAAATCTAAATTTTCATGATTAACTCTATCATTTAAGCACTTTTTCACTAAAATTTAGCCCTATATGAGTGAGCAAAAAAAGAAACAACAAATAATCTATGATTTGTTTAATGCCAAAAAAAACTTCTGAAATAATTGGAGTTCCATTATGGCCTCCATCAAACCCAGACCGTAACCCCCTTGATTACACTATATGGGGTGTTTTTGAATACAAAACAAATGCAACTTCCCATCCAAACATTGGTTCTCCTAAGACTGCTAATGAGGAGAAATGGAATAAAACATCTGAAGAATTTATTTTGAATGCATGCAAATCGTTTTGAAGGCATGCTGATACAATAATTGAAAAAAATGGTTGCCATATTAAGTAAATTTACTGTTTTGTGTTTATCTTCTTATTTTGTTGTTTACGTTTTTAAATTAAAATTAAAATTAACTTTGTTTTATAATTGAGTCATTTATTATTATACTAGAATATTCCTACTTTTGCTTCTGCACCCTGAATTAAATTCAGTTATGTCTCTCAAATAGTTTTGAAGAAAGATTGCTTAAAATGTAAACAAAAATATAAACTTTAATTATAAAAGTATTTAAGAATTTTTTTTTTTAAATGATCACTTTAAATGTTCCAGAAAACTTTGTTATCTGAATCCACAGAAAAAAGTTCAAATAATTTTTTTTGATTTTTAAAAAGTTTCTTTTCATTGACTACTGAAAGGATTTTGTTTAATTTATTTGATTTTTAAGTTGATTTGTCAAGAAAGTCAAATATATTCCTAGGTTGAGGTAAGAATGCATTTCCTCTGTCATCAAATGGGCTTACAGTATAGAGTAAAATATTGATCAATCCTCCATAGATATATTAGTGTTCACCTTAATTTAAATTTGATAAAAAAGAGAATTTCTAAAATTAACAATGACACTAAAGCAGAAGATTTGTGATGCAGGTAATAGCATTTTTAAAACTAGTTGAAAATATTTGGAGATATCAACTGTATATGTTTGGCTATTATTTCACTATCCTCAACAGAGGCAGGGGTCTTGATAACTATCAACCAGTGATAAGAATATATCACTGTATGCTTGTAGTAGTTGTATTTAGTTTCATTTTTAACATTCTGGTACTTCTTTTGTTTACATATAATTATTTCTCCCTTAATGCAACAGTTGTGCTATACAGAACGGAAATGAAGAAATATAAGTAGAGCTATGTTGTGCGGAAATCATTAAAAAATACAGAGTTAAAACTTTGAACACAAAATATGAGAACTTTTTATAACTCAAATGAAAGAGTTAAGAGATGTGGCTAACTCTTTTTTGACTCATTTGCAGTTGATTAATATCAGTGAAATGTGTAAGAACAGAGGAGTTGGCAGGGCAGCTGCTAGTGCAGTAGAAATAAGAAAAGAATCATATGTTTGAAACAGAACACTTCATACCTGTTATAATTGAGTGTCATTGGTAAACTCCCCGTAGGCTCTACTATCAGTAGAAATTATCCTCACCAGTTCTCTCAAAAATTCTCTCTCTTTTTCTCCAAGAACTATTTAAGTGTTTTTTCTTGTTATTTTTTTTTTTCAAACCTCAATCTCTACCTTATCAACTTTATCGTACTGAAAGCACTAGTTCCTGCAAAATCATCCAACTTAAGCATCAATGATGCTGGTCAGTACTTGAATGGGTGACCACAAGTTAACAGCACCAACTGTAAGCAGCTACATACTTGGCATATTTATGTGTTAGGTGGATAAAGAATTAATGAGCTCAGCTCCAGAGGTGGAGCTTCCCCCAGACAGCACCTGTCCCTTTGTCTAAAAGACACATCAAAAGAGAAATGCTGAGAGAACTGAGATATTTTTTAAAATGTCTCACAGAAGGCTTCCTTTCGGCAACATTCCCACATTAAACTAACCTTGTGTCACATTCCAGCACCATGAGAGGTTGGATAAATACCTACTGTAAGCAGTTTGTGGTCTATGTCAGGACAAGTAAAGCAAAGTATATGACAGTTATCTTGGAATTCTATTCATACAATCCAGACATATTTATTGTTTATATACAATAAAACATCATTTAAAAAAAACTCAATAAAACAAAATATTTACTAACAAATGGACACAATTCTACAGACAGGATTTTTTATTCATTTATATACAGAAGTTTTATATCATCAGATAAAGAAGAAAAGAAAAATTCATTTTTAAAATCTTTAAAAAGTCTCTACTTATCTGCTTATGAGTTAAAGAGTCTTACATCCATTTAAATCTAAAACTTCTATTACTCAACTTTTTTTACCATTAACTATTGCTTCCTTGGCATATTGATTGTTGATTGGTCGATATTTTGGTGATATAACAATTTAAATAACCAAGAGTCATACCAAATCCCAAGAAATTTTACAATATGGTTTTTCATTGAATCCTACTTATTATTCCACGGGATAGTGGCCTCACACTGTTCATCTTGTGTGATCAGTTGGATGCATTGGAGCTCAAAAATGATTGATTGATAGATTGGTTTTAACAGCATATCAACCTATCTCATATGATTTAATGCCTAGAAGTTAAGGCATTATGTTCATTGTATGTTCATATTTACATTTTGGTGCAGTTTTTTTTAAAGATTTTTGGCACACAGTCTTACTGAATATGTATAACCTTTAACCAAATCTATTTAACCCATAGATAGAATCCTAACAGGTACTTCACTCTGGGTTAGAGTGGACCGGGGAGTAATCTCCACACTCCCCAGGCCTGGAGCTTCAACATCAGATGCAATTTAGCATCATATCAAGGACACTTCCTTTTGTGGGGGTATCCTTCTTGAGAGGATACAGTCAGTGTATTCTAATCCCTAGTTATAGGGCTCCAGCAATGTGAATATGGGATTATAAAATTACCAACCAAAAAATGAAGTGTGAAAAATAATTAGAGATTAATAAAAGATCATGCACTTGGCATTAGCACCAGATGGCCTCTAAGAATTAATAGCTCATATTCCAGGTGGGGTGGGGGCTTCCTCCCCAGGTTGTAATTTCTTCCTCAACTAAAAGGGGTAAAATCTGGGTTAGTTGTCTGGTGCTTGTGATGATAATGGAAGTAAGCCATTTTTACACCTTCCTTGTGAGAGACTTTCTCCCTGTTGTGTACCCTTCATCAAATTGAGATTGTTTCACAACCCAACACTGTTGGGGGTTGTTTAGATACTGAGATTTTTGTGTGAGACAAATCAGCAAACCAAAGTTAGGTGCAATTTATTTTAAACTGGCTGTTTGCCACGTTACTATAAACTAGCCAGGAACTATTTGGTTTACAAACTGTAACAAAACAGGGACAAAAACAGATGGATATCTTGATTGGACTTGAATACACAGAAAACAGTCATCTGGGATTGAACATACAAATCTTTCTTCAATAAGAAAGTTGAGAATTTTTGAGTTTGTTAGACTTCAGTGAAAGAAACATCAAATGCAGGATTTTTCTTATCATTTCAGTTGTCATTTCTCAACGAAAAACATAATGCAAAGTATACAAGAAAGTTAAGATCCATTTTTTTATGCTGTTAATGTTGAGGAGGATCTTCATCTCTTTTCTCTGTTGAGCTGAATCTGTTTATTTATTTACCAACTCCTCCGTTCAGGCAGGATATGACACAAGGTCAATTTTTAAGCGGAGTTTAACAGGTTTGAATTCACAGTTTTCCTTCTCCTAGACTAGTTGCCTCACCAAGGCTGAAGAACCTAGTCTGCCCTACTATTTACCCATAGCTGGACGGAGAATAATTGGATTTGTACCTTTCCCAAGGGTATTAGTGCTATGTGAAATGCAATCAGTCTCGTTCAAGATTTGAACTCATGTCACCGTGTCCATTTCCTACGACGATAACCATTACACCACAGGCACCTCCTAAATCTGAATCTGTTTATAATTGAGAGAGCAGCTGAGAAGTCTCAATAGATTCAATCACTTCAATATGAAATGCTCTGATAAGCATATAGGTAAAAACGAGATACCATCCATTGTCATAGTTCAGTATAGGCTAACACTATCCATGTTCTGGGTTTAAAACTAGATCTGGTGTCAACAAAGGATTTTATTCCATAAAGAAAAATAACTTTGACTTTTTAATGAAAGAACTTTTGTTTTACTTGCAAAAAACAGTGGGTAGTGTGTTCACCAATGGTCTGGGAGACCGAGGTTCAATCCCAGGTCTCGTCATACCAAAGACTTTAAAAATGGTACTTGATACCTCCTTGCTTAACACTCAGCAATATAAGGTATGTATCAAGGGTAAAGTGGAACAATTCAGGGAAAGGTGTAGCACCCTCCCCTACACCTTGGTGTAGTAGCTATCGAAAAGGGAGCCTTCTGATCGCCCTCGATTACGGTCTCCAACTTTACTTGCTTTACAAATCATTAATTGTAGATTTCAGTGATTTGTAAAATCTGCACTTGTCATTTCTTGGATCAACATTAGTTTGAATAGGATTGGTTAGTTCTTATTAGTTGGTTCTTGGTTTTATGGCAGGTCAAACATTGATGGGGATTGTGGAGCCACCTTTTTGAGGCCATTACTCACAGCTCCACACTCACCCAAAGTGGTAGTACCCATCTATGAGTCAAATAGATCTGTTTGAAAATTATTTGTTTTTTATTGGAATATTTGAAAAATATATAATCATGCACAAACAGATTATTATTATTATTCACTCATTAGAGCTTTTCACATCAGCGATAGCCGATGGTTTTTCACTGAAGTCTGAGTGACAGCAAGTCTCCTCAAGTCTCCAGGACTCTTCTTAGTATACTGGCAGTTCTCAACAATGCTGTTGTTTGGATGGTCTCCACTCCTTCGCCAACCTCCAAGTCCTCTAGTCCTTTTAGTAATCCCTTAATTACTGTTCCAAACACACCAATTACAATTGGTATAATTGTCACCTGCATGTTCCACAGTTTTTTTAGTTCCCTAGCAAGGTCGAGGTACTTACCCTTCTTTTCACATTCTTTCAGTTTTATTCTGTGGTCTGCCGGGACAGCAAAGTTGACTATTTTGCAAGTTCTCTTATTTTTGTTGATTTTTATTAAGTCTGGTCTCCTGGCCGGGATTAGGTGATCCGTTTGTATATTAAAATCCCATAGGAGTTTATGCAAGTCATTTTCTAGGACAGGTGCTGAGTTGTGTGTATACCATTTGTTAGTATGGTCGAATTTAAATTTCTTACACATTTCCCAGTGAATCACCTTACCAACCCAGTCGTGTCTCGCCTTATACTCCCGCAGTGCTAATTTGCTGCATTCGCTTATTATATGATTGATGGTTTCATCTCTGTCACCACATAGCCTGCATTTGCTATTTTGTAGCGTCTTATCTATTCTCGCTTTGATATGATTTGTTCTTATGGCGTTGTCCTGTGCTGCTATTAGGAGAGATTCTGTTTCTCTCTTAAAGTTTCCTTTTCTTAGCCATGTCCAAGTTTTGTCATGTGAGATATTCTTTATTAATCGTTTAAAGCGGCCATAGAGTTGTTTTCCTTCCCATTTTTGTTTCCGAGTTATTGTCATTCTATTGTTCATCGTGTTCTCAGTTTCGTGTCTGGTGGCTGTAATGAGTCCTCCTTCGTGTTTTTGTATATAGTTTTCGAGTCGATGTATGGATGTGTCAATGCTGTCTTCAATGCTGGCAAGTCCTCTTCCTCCCTCTTTTCTAAATACATATAGTCTGTCAACGTCGTCTCTGGGATGCAATGCCTTATGCATTGTCATTAGTTTTCTTGTCCTTTGGTTCATTTGTTTAAGTTCCTCTCGGGTCCACATGAGAAAGGATCTGGAATATCTAACGAGAGGTACAGCCCAAGTATTTATTCCTTTGATGAGGTTTCTGCCATTGAGTTTTGTCTCGAATAGTTTTCTGGTTCTTCTGAGGTATTCTTTCTGGATTTTTTCTTTCATTTCTGCTTGTTTGATGGTGTCAGCCTCCAAGATGCCCAAGTATTTGTAGGTTTCGTTTTCTGCGAGTGATTTTATCTTATCCTTGTTTGGTAATTCCATCCTGTCAGTTAGATGTTGTTTGCCACTTTTCATTACAAGCATTGCACATTTTTCTATGCCACATTCCATTCCTATGTCCCGGCTGTATATTCTAACTGTGTGTATTAGGGTTTCCAATTCTTTTTCATTTTTTGCAAAAAGTTTGATGTCATCCATGTACATTAAATGATTAACTTTTTCCTGTGATCTGCCGATTTTGTATCCGGCTGTGCATTTTCTGAGTATGTGGTTGAGTGGCATCATGGCAATTATTATTATTATTATTAATATTATTATTATTGTTATTATTATTGTTATATTTATTATTAAATAGAAATAGTTACTTGAAGCCATATATTTAGATGCAAATAATAAGTATTAGATAAGATGTGAAATCATATAACTGTGTGTTAACTATTTGTATTAAGAATAATTAATTGAAGCAAAAATTGTTTACTAATTAATATTATTATTAGGTGCTTAAAACTATATAATTGCTTGCAAGAAACAATTAAACTGATTTTGGCATTACATAACCCAACAATGACATGCTTAAAAACCAATAAAGAACTGTTTGCTATTATGTGTTTATTTAACACATGGCTCCCTAAGTTATTGTCTTACAAAGAAAGACAACCACATTGATGTAGGAAAATACAATCAGCTTCTTTTCTTTTCTTTTTATTACCCAAAATGTTTGAATGGGTAAGAGTGAGAGAGAGCTCAAAATGGCTGAGATGCACACACATGGGGTGAACAGTACGGATGTTCTGTAAAACTTCTCTGCTTTCTCTCTTCAGGTCGAAATCTCTGTGGTTATATAATATTCTGGACACCCACACAAATTTAGTTTACCTTTAGTAACTGATGTATTTCTAGTTTTTTTTTTTGTTCACAGTGTCTGACTTCCTTTGAGCATGCCATCCACACAATTTACACAGCATGTCAAAGGGGTTTTCAAGTCAATACCCAACAATAGCGCTTCAAGTCTCTGCCACCATTTCTGTAAATTGTCCCATACAAATGTTTATTTCTTTTCAGTTTTACTCTTTTTTAGAGGTTAATAAACCTGTTGATGGACCCTATCTTTGCTTCAAAGTCTTAATAGCTGATAGGCATTTTAGCTCACTATCAGACAATGCATATGTTTCACCAAAATGGACACCTGATATCAGAGACAGTGCAAGAATAACTTTTCTAATTCTTTTTTTCACAGTGCTTGCAAACTGTCAAAATAAAACCAAAGAATTAATATTTGTTTATACAGGACAGAAAATGACGAAATGGGTGTGTTAAGAGGGGAGGCCTGTGATAACAAATTGCTTTGGGAGAAGAAGGTTCTCAGGTGAGTCAAAAGTTTTGCAATATTTTGGTAACTTTGCTTTATTCTTCAAATTACAATAAAAGCTGCTTAGCTTTCAAAGTTGAGGTTATCATGTTGCACTATTTGAAGCTACTTTTCTGCTAGTCTTCTGAAAACAGTTCTTGTTAATTGAGGTAAACAACTACTCCACTGAAACTTCTATCTTCAATCGCTTTTTGAAGCATCACAAATGCAGGAATGGGCCATGGATTTGAACAAATAATAATCTTGACACAGACAATATGCTGAGTGGGGCATCAGTTGGATTCTTTCAACTTCCTAAAGTTTATTCTGGGTTATTAAAGTGGTATGCGGTCTTGCATTTTCTTGCTACATAAGAACCCTTTTTCTGTTAATCAATATAAGGTATTTTTGACACACAATGGCATACATCCACTCCAGCTGTTTGGAGTACAAATTGACATCAATTGTTTAACTGTCTGGAACAAATTTTTTAGTGAATTACCCCCTCATAATTCCACCAAACTAAGAGCATCACCTTGTGTTCAAAATGAAAATATTGCAAAACTTTTAACTCGCCCTAGTATTTTGAAGGAATTGATAGAGAATTGTTTTCTTGTTCACATTCATAAATTCACTGGGGGAGATTTTCAAATTATGTGAATTGTATGACCCCCTCCTTCATGTTATTAGTAAAAAAGAGTGGTTTTCTTCAGGCAATCATCTTTAGATGTTTTATTTGAATGGCACCAGATGAAAAATCCAGGATTCTGGCTACATAAAAATAAATTCTAGGATTCTGGCAGCCTAAAACATGCCCTAAACAAAATAAAATTCCCAGATTCTGGCTAGATAAAATTCCAGGATTCTGGCTACATAAAATTCCAGCTGAATGGGAACAACCAATGTTTTTCACCACACTCCATCATGGATTGCCATTTTAAATGAGTTTTATGATCTTTTCTATTATTTCAATAATTCTTTTGCTGGAGCCATGTTTATTTTCAATAATGCCCGACCATTTGTTAAATCTGCAAGAATTGTCTTTTAACTTTCGACCAATTTGAATATCCTCACTTCTGCTCTTATTTGTTTTAGGAATGCAAATTACAAGAACATTCCATAGTTTTTGTCTCAACATTAAGTTATTCAATTTTTGATAGTGAGAGGGTTAGTATATAGATGTGTCAATAGAATTTGGGATCAAGTGAAATACTGTAGGGCAAGGGTTGATTAGGATGATTGATGCATTATTAATTATACTTCTCAGAGGATCAGTTCCCAAACTACCTATAAATTGCTCTGGGTGATAACAACCCCAAGGGAGTAAGAGGTACAAATGAGAACATGTAGAGAAAGAGCTGACAAGGGGACAGAAGAGAAAGAATAGATCAATCCTGAAGAATTCCAAAGACCAGAGACCAATGGACCAATTTCCATATTTTCCAAAAACCACTTCTGAGATAGTCTTATTAACAGAAAAAGTTTATCAAGTGGAGGAATCTTTGAATGAAGTTGGATAAAGGAGGTATACTGATTATTAGATGGCAACATATTCATATTTTTATTATAAAGTTTCAATGTTGCTGAGTTTAGTAATAAATACTACCTAATGATATCCATTTTTGATTGTATAATGTTCCTCTACAAATAATATAATCCCAGAATATTATAATATGTTAAAACTCACAAATTTTTATCTACTATTCAAGTTTCATAAATCTGAATTCTCAGCTCAATGCCAAAATGAATGGAAAAAGAACACACACACACACACACATGCATACATGCATACATATATATATTTGATGGAATTTCTCATCAATTTCAACATATGAGGACTCAACAGTTAAAGATGTGAATTGTTGTAACTTCAACACATGCCCTTCTTAGAAAGAGTTGCTTTGTTATGAAAGAAGTGCACGAAAATGAGAATTACAAACAATTGTTCTGTTAGCAGCCATCTATCTCTCAATATCAATATGTGAAATTCCAACGAATTAATCCCCTTGGCATCCTCTACCTGTCCTCATCGCAATCTCTTCCTCACCATGGGATTTTGTAAACTGTGACTCGTGAAAGAGCTCATACAGGAAACTGAGAATGTACGTACGTATGAGTGAACAACTCACAAGTGGTTATTACTTGTGCAGCACAATTCATAATCTCTTTCTCCACCATATTGACATTGCTTCTACAAGTGCACTGTGTACTATGTGTTAGATGTTAGAGTGGTTGCAAACAAATGTTTGATGGCTGTTGACCTCAAGAAAGTTCATCCACTCTTCAACAGGTCTTGTTTTATGGCCTGTTGAGCAACTACCTACCCTCCTCACCAGTCAAATCTGGTGAGGAAACTGGTGTTGTTGCTGAAGACTATAAATATGTGTAAACAATTAATATCAAATGTTAAAACTCACAAAATTTTTTCGATAACTTAAGTTTCTTGAATTATAGTCTTCAGGTTGACAACAAAATGAATATATATATGTGTATGTGTGTGTGTGTGTGTGTGTGTGTGTGTGTGTGTGTGTGTGTGTGTGTGTGTGTGTGTGTGTGTGTACGTGTGTGTGTGTGTGTGTGCATGTTTATATGTATATATATATATATGTGTGTGTGTGTGTGTATGTATATGTATATATATATTCATTTTACTGTCAACTTGAGGACAAAAAATTAAAGACACTTAAGTAGTAGAAAATATTCATAAAGTTAGCGACTGTAGTCGAGGGCAACCCAAAGCTTCCCTTTTCAATAGCTACTACACCATGATCTAGGAAACAGCACAACTCCTTTCTCTGGATTGCTCCACTTTACCCTTGATACATATCTTATAATGCTGAATGTTAAGCAAGAAGGTATCAAGTACCAATTCTTGAGTTTTTGGTATGACTCAACCTAGGATTGAACCCTGATCTCCTTGGCTATTGGCAAAAACTCTACCCACTAAACCAATGGGCTGGTCTTAGATGAATAGTATAGTCCACACAACAATTATATATATATATATATATATATATATATATAGAGAGAGAGAGAGAGAGAGAGAGAGAGAGAGAGAGAGAGACCAAATAATAGGGTATGCAGGCTATACTCTTTAAGTTTACAAAGTTCAAGAATAAAGAAAAATTCTGATTTCAAAACCAAAGAAGTGTTGTTGATGAGAATCCGTGCTACATTTCTGTTATCAGCTCATTTAAAATATATATATATATATTTACAAAGACCATTCAATAAATAAGGTGCATTCTGCCTAATGAATTGGCAATATGAAGCACTGTTTATTGTTGTATCTTTTCCACAGAAATGAGCAGTAATGAGTCTTTTCATGTCCCAAAAGACTGTCTGTATGACCACCACACCCGGAGCCTTTTCTTTATGGGAGAGTCAGAATGTTTCCACTCCATGGGCTGTTTTATTGACTTGGGCTTGTAGTGGCAAATCCGTGTTTAGTCCATATGTAAATATCTTTTGACTAAAACATGCTTCTTCATATATATCACACATTCTTCAATAGATTTCATATCGTTTGCTCTTCTCAACCACCCAAAAATTTGATGACAGACCTCTGTTCAAGCATGGATCACTTTGTTTGATATGCAACTATCTTGAATAACCTCAAAAAAATATTTCTGTGTGATTAAAATAATTTTCACAATAAACTAATTCCTAACAATGCACGGTTTATATTTATGGACCCCCCCCCCCAATATTATTTTGCTTTTTTAAAAGAATTTATCTATTTATTGAATGAATGTTATATATATACATACATGGATGTGTGTGTGTGTGTGTGTGTGTGTGTGTGTGTGTGTGTGTGTGTGTGTGTGTGTGTGTGTGTGTGTGTCCATACATACATACATACATACATAATTACAAATACAAAATATATATATATATATATATATATATATATATATATACGCACACATACATATATATGTATAAATATATATGTATGTATGTAATTGTTTATACATATATATGGGTGTATATGTGCATATAAGATATTATTCAATCCAGTAAATCCAGAATAGGGAATAATTCCAATCAGGATAAATAGAATATTAAATTTAGATAATCCTAGTAAAGTAAAATTAACAGGACTTCTTCAGCTCCAACAAGAAATCTTGTTGGATCTGAAGAAGTCCTGTTAATTTTTTTCGAGCATTGATTTATATCAATGCTTTTAACAGGATGGAAATAAATCTATTATTTCAATGTGACCAATTGATAGGTTTTTTGAAAGAAAAAAAAAATATATATATGTATATATATACATATATATGTATAATTATGTGTGTATATATATATATACATATATATGTATAATTATATATATATATATAAAGAGAGAGAGAGAGAGAGATATGTATGTGTGTAGTTAGGTACATAAATATCTTTGTACATGTAGATGCTTGTTGAATGATCATGCTGAATATGGCTTCCATAAATGAGAGAAATTTTGCCTACAAGTGGCCACACCAACATTTTCCATTCCCTACTCATATTCATTGTAACTGATGTATAAATCTTCACTTGAATGTAAACATGCCTACTTGCACGCACATAGTTACAATGATGGCCTGAGTATGCCTGGTGTCATTATTCTATAATTACAAATAGCAAATCAGCAGATATTATTATTATTATTATTATGTCTCCCATTCTTCTTCTGTCCCAGCTGTCTACAAAAGTATTTTAGTGACACTGACATACAATTGGGATGGGCTCACCTCACACTTATCAGCATAAGAAACAGGAAAATGAAAATTGAAGTTGCTTATAATATTTTGCACTAATCTTAAAAAGGCAAGTTCCCCAGTCAGCTGGGGCTGTAGAATATACTGACTGTTTCTTTACAGAGGGATAAGACCCCACCCCCAATGAGTGTCCTGGATATATAACACTAAACAATCTGATAGCGAGGTTCCAGTATTACTGGAGCTTTGAGGAATGCAAAGTACCCCTTCATTGCCATCACTCCCAGGTTCACTTTGACCTGGTGTGGTAGCACACCTGATAGGGTCCTATCTATGGGTCAAACCGAACTAAACTGTGTACTTATGGTAAACTGAATTGTTTGAAATTTAACTGTTAATTTGTATAAAAATGGATTTGACATTAAATAATGTACACGGGTTGATATGCTATAAAACACAAACAAACAAACAAAAAAAATCATGAACACGAATTTCCTTCCACTCTGTACTCTTACCAAATGTTTTAAAAAATATTTCATCACTGGTTTGCCATATTGGTTGACTGAGAAGAGTGTTTAAAAGTAAGAATTTGGGTAAATTAGTTCTAGTGCCTTAACTGCCAGAAAGTAAGAGAAAAAAGCTATTACATCCATTTTTATCCTTGACTGGAACCAATCAATATTAAAATGGGTATTTATTTTAGTAAGATAAATGTTGTTATTAGCAGTTATATAATTTAAGTTTACTAATCATTTACAATGTAGCAGAATTTGCTTTTACTAAAATCTTCATTGGTAAATATGATATTTTCAGCTCTTGATATCCAAGGATATCTAAGATTGTAGATAGTAGAAGAAAGATATTTAAAAATATGGAACTCTTAGTTTTAAGCCTCAAGGTATTTAAGAACCATTCAAAACTGCTATTGAAAACATTCTCCAGAAGAAAAAATTATTCATTAAATCAGCTCAGGTTCTTATCAAATGAACATAAACTTTCTAAGAAAATCACTTTGGAAATATTTTATTTTGTATTTGTATGTATGTATGTATGTATGTAGCATGATTTATAAATACTACCAATAATTTTATTATAAAAAGTTAATTATGTACGTATATAGTACTACAAATGTCCAAACATACTTACCAAGATTTTAGTATTTGTACAATCAAAGCTGATATCATTTGTTATTCATTATCAAACTTTACAGCATTGAAACTCTATACAAAAATAAAATTGCATGAATATATATATATATATATATATATATATATATATATATATAAGGGGGTGTACAAATTTAAGTACTGATTCATATTAATATTTTGGTTGCAGAGTTTTAATGTTACAGAGTTTAGTAATAAATATTAATTAATAATATCTATTTTTATCATTTAATGTTCTCCTAGGTTTAATAACGTACTGGTACGTTTGTTTTAGAAAAAAAATTAATTTAAGAAATCATGTAGTGTGTACTTATTCTTGGCAATATTATATATATATATATATATATATATATATATATATATATATATATATATAAGATCTCACAATAACTGAACTTTACCAGAAATTTTCCAAAGGGGTTTTGAATCGATCACTGTCTTCTAAATTTCACATTGAAATTTCACATAAAATAAGGATTGGTTTAATATGAAAAAAGTGGCAAGAAGAAATTTACAGTGTCCATCGTCTTATCAGAACTATCTCAGCTTTTTGTCCTTGAGATTGAGAAGTGGTTTGACTCCTAGCATTCATGAGTACATTTTGTATTTTTAACATATACACACCCAAAAATATTATAATGACTATAAATCAAATGTGTGTGCATGTGTGTATGTGTGTGTCTGTGTATTTACTGATGTGTGTATGTTAGTGTGTTTACTGATGTGTGTGTGTGTGTGTGTGTGTGTGTGTGTGTGTGTGTGTGTGTGTGTGTGTGTGTGTGTGTGTGTTTACCGATATGTGTGTTGTACTACAAATGCCCAAACTTACAAGTTAATTTCTTCCTTTTATAAATTTTTCAATTTAGAAGTTTCTCTATCCTTGGAAGGACTCAAAACTTAATTGATTATCAGTTTTACTTACATAATAAACCCTGTAGATGCCATTGTCTCATTTATTGAACATTTACAAAAATTGTTATATTTACTTTTTTAGATCCTGCCGATGTCCTATAAATAGAATGGAACTTTTAACATAGAATAAATATTCATACCATTCTTAAACTGTGAATAAATTATTTTTGGAAGTCATATCCCACTCATGCAAGATATTTAAGAAAATTTTTAAAATTTCCTCTTGGATAATTCCAGCACTATTTTTAAAAAAACTATTGAGCATTTCTTAAATTGAAAATTATTCTTTTTTAAACATTTGTAAAAGAAAATCAAAATTGGACTGATAAAGGGATGGGCTCTGCCAGGCTGTACCCGCCCAAAACATGAGTAGAACTCCCAAGACCAAAAAAACAGGTTATAAAACCAGTGATGATGATGATGGAGAAAATCAAAGAATTCCAATTTGATATGACTATTTTCATTGTAATCTATTTTTTAAAAAATCACTTCCAAAACGATTAGATGACTTTTCATGAAAATTTTTATTATTGAATAATTGATTATTGCCCAGGTAACTGGGCTTAGAATACAGTGTATCCCCTGCAGAGAGGTAAGACTCCCCCACCAAAAAAAAAGGGGTGTCCTGGTGGTGAGGCTCTAGTTCTGGAGTTTTTGGAAGGGTGCAGTACCCCTTCATTGCCATTGCTCTTAAGTCTACTTTGATCCAAAGTGGTTGTCTATGTTAGACTCCTATCTAGGGATCAAATAGACCTGTTACCAGATTATTTGTATTTGATAGGAATACTTGATATCATAAACGATGTGCAAAAAATTTTAGAAACTACACAAAAAATGCGAATACAAACATACAGCGTACACAATTCCTTAACCAGTAAGCATGAAATAACCCTAGACAGGCTGATATGCCATTAAAATCAATCAATCAGTCAGTTAATCAATGTCTTCATTTTTCCCTCATGCAAAGAAGCAACCAATTTTTTTTCAATTCAAACAACCTGTTATCTAATTCCTTCACAAATTCAGCACAGATTTCAAATTTCCCAAATCACAGCACCAACAAGTTACTCAGTGGCTTGTAGGGATACAATAAAAATATTCCTAAGAGAATTGGAATTTGGGGCCTCATTGGGTGTCACATGACAGTTTAGATATCCATTGTCAACTTCTTTTTGCCTCTAGTTTTTGACCAGTAAAAATGTTGTCTCTAACCCTCTGCCTGAGAATGGTAAAGTCATTTTGCTATATAATCTACACTCATCAAGCAGGCCTTTTTTTCCATTTTTGTACCCCTTCTACATGCTGCTTATTAACATATGTGTATAGTTTTACTTGTTGAGACACATTTGTGCATTCTTTCTTTTGATACAAATGGTAAGTATATTGTATATATTAAATATTCTTGCATGTGTAAATGAATTAATCTTGTCTTTCTTTCTGTTTTGTCTAATGTTAGTAAATTACACATATACTTATGTTGATATTGATTCTCAGCGATTGGGGACTTGACTAAATGTCTTTCCTATCACCAAACATTCCAATAAGCTTTTTAATTCCAATTTATTTTCAATGATATCATTTACAGTTATTTAACTACAGACATTTGACTTTGAATTCTAGTTGTAGATGTGTTCAATTTTCTTTTGTAATTTAATTGCTGTATAATTTACCAGTGGAATAAATTCATTAAAATTCCACTTGTTTTTCATTAGATGTTTCTCTTCTTCAATAATCTAATTCAAGTTGATTTGCACAATATTTTAAAGGTATTGTGATGCACACACTTCACTTCATCAATGCAGTATTAAATGATCCACTGAAAAGTTATTGATAAACTTTGTTAAAACCTTGCCTGGTTGAACCGGTTGGTTCATAAAGTAAAGTCAACAATTAGTAACTTAGAGATGGAAAACAAGTTTTTGTTTATTTAATCAAGTTGGAATACAATGACTGGTTTAACCCTTTCTCTAATGTTGATTTCTCAAACATGGATGAGTCAGGTCAACAACTATTTTATCTGAGGTTTAAGAAGTAAGGATAACTGACAGAGGACAATGGTGTCAAACCTCAAATTGAACAGCACTTCTTCAACAACACAGGCACATACTGTAACTGTTATCATCTTGGGAAATGAACACGAGATGAGTTCAAATCCAAGATGAAACTATTTAGCATTTCCTTTTATGCTTATGCCTTTGTGAAAGGCATAAATCCATTTCTTCTCCCCCTAGCTATGGATAAATAGTAGGGCAGACTAGACTCTTTTAGTCATAGTATGACAACTTGTATATAATAAGGAAAATTCTGAATTCAAACCAGACCCACTCTACTAAAAAATCGACCCTGTGAAGGGTTCAGGTCAATATATACTTCATTTATATTTTGTATTACCTGACCTGAGAGGTCAGGTAGCTATCTTCTTCAACAGATTTTTACAACACTGCTCAGCATATGTCTTTGCAACTCTCTCTGAACTTAGTTATTATTTGTGTCCCACTTTTAGACAAGACAACTTTTTTCTAGCTTTGTGATTGGTCAGTTATAACATAATATTTTCCATTTAGCCATTCAAATAACAGTTTCTAGTTAGTTAAGTAATAACAAATAGATTACGGTATTTCAATTTCTTAAATTTTTCACTCATATATTTAAACTGATGGTTAAGCAGTTGTGGCAGCTAAATATTGTTTATATGAGCCTTAAGTGAAATTGGGTTGCCAGCCCAGCTAGACAGACATTGATAGAGAATTTCTGTCAACAATCTACACTCGCCTATCAACCTTCCTAATTTTCTTTGCATACATACTGGATTTTCTTAACAAAATAAAACATAGTTGTGACCACCCGTCAGTTGTTGATGCTTCATACATTTATAGTATCATATTATGATAAGATGTTTAGTGGTTGCTAAGAAATGATAAGATGGGATTTCAAATGTAAAAGACAAAATAAAAAGACGTCTTGATTTTTAAAAAAAATAACAATTTTTATCTATCATAATCAGATGAAAGTGAAATATAAAGTATCCAGTCTCATCACAACCAGTCCCAGAAAAGGATAACTAAATATTAAAAAAACAGGAGCTGGAATCCATAAGATCATCCAAAGTTGTCTTTAAACTTATTCAGGTCCCAAGCAGCATTTGCCTTTGCCCTTCCCTTGGACAACATCGGATATAGGAGACTCGCTGCATGGACATCAGCTGATCTTCCATATAACCTTGTGTGTATGTGTGTGTGTGTGTATAATGGCATTCACCCCATGTGGGTTAAGATGGCTCTGCATGTGTATTCATGTGAGGAGATTTTCAGGGATTGATGTCTGAAAGTAGTCCCTAGCCACATTCATGTAACCAGTGAATTCAAAGTTTTCCTTTTCCTAGACTGGTTACCAAAACAAGGTTAAAGAAGCCAGTCTGCCTTTATAGTGATGGGGATAACATTATTATTATTATCATTGTTGGGTTTTTTTTCATAAGGCTGTATTTTTGTATCAGAAGGTTGTGCGTTCCTTTTCAGTCAACCAGCAGAAAAGCAGTATCAGCTCTTAACTCGAGGGCAGATGTTACTTCTCGCTTGATCAGAGTTAGAAACGTTGGTGTGTCACCATTTTGTAGGAGGTTATATTGTGTTTTGATATTTAATTTCCATTTTGTAGTGGTATATTTAATTTGTTTTTATGTGGTTGCATGTTCTCACAATCGGAAGGTCGCCATTTATAGCGATGGGGATATTATCATTATTATTATCATTGTTGGGTTTTTAGGTTCAAGGTTTAAGTTGGTTTTGTTGGTTGTTATCCCCTCACTAAATGTTGATGGAAAATAAAGGTGGTGGAGAAGAACGAAGACGTCGTTAGGTTTTTTAATCAAGGTTTTAATGCAGCATGAAGTAAAGAGGTTTACACTGATATGCTGCAAGCCTCATAGTAAAGAAAGAAGGTAGGAAGTTGTTAGAGTGTATCATCTAATTTGTTTTTAACTAGAATCCCTTGGTCCAGAAGAATAGACCCAAGGGATCCATAGACTAGATGGCTCTCCTCATAGTGTATGATGGTCCTGCTGCTATTCAGGAACAGACGAATAGACGTCCGTTTCCTTTGAGGATTTCTGAGCGAGAGAGAGATTCGTGGGCTTTTTTCAATTTTTGGTACTGCTAGGAAAAATGGTTCGGGCTGAATCGGACAAGTCATCCTGATTGGGTGAAAATGTTCGGCGACTCTAACGGTCAAATTAAATTACGCGCCAAACAAAAATTCAAGTTTCTTTCTGCTACGACCTACAATTTACTCATAGCAAGAGGAAGAATAATTGGGTGCATATCTTTTCCAAGGATATTAGTGCTATATAATAAACAGCTTTGTCCAGGATTTGAACTTGAATCATCATGTCCATTTCTTATAATGATAACCTTTACCTTCTAAGCACCTCCTCCATATAACCTTTCCCAGATTCATATCCAGGTCCAGATACCGAACCATGGGCTCTTACAAGTCAATCATCAAGAAGAGATAGCCCTTCTCTGATTCAACATTTTCAAGGCTTGTTATTCCTTGGGTCCCAATTTCTTAAAAAACTTCATATAAGTTGTTATGGTTTTAAAATGTATGATTAAACCCTTTATCAAATAATTTATTTCAGAAATTAATAATTGACTTTATGTTTTAACATGATACAGTTGCTATTTGAAGATGAAGATAGGATGGAAAACTGACAAAGTTTGATGGTTTGTAAAATACTGTTAGCATGCTAATTTGATAATGTAAGATTTTAATAAACTAATAATATCACACAGAACATAAACAAGAAGAGAATTTCACAAATAAAAAGTAATTCAATGATGTTGATTTGAATTGTATGATGAGAAGATAATATCACTGGAAAGTAAAGATAATATTCTACATAGTTCAAGTTCAAACAACTAATTCTTTTTTAAATTCTTGAAAATATTTCTTTTATACCCTAGGAGTCAGTAGCAGTTAGGGAAAAACAAGATGATGCAGAAAAAGCATCCTTATTCAATAAAAGAAACCCAACATTTGCCAATGCTCAGAAACTTAAGAAAGCTCAAAGAGAATAATGACATACCAAAAAGAACATCTAGAATACATTCTAGGCCAAATCAATAAAATCAGAAATCTAGTAGAAGATAGACAATCATGATTAGCATGGTAGATGGTTAAGGAAGTGAGTGGAAGGAAAAGCCATTTGAGAGCAAAACTAAAAGCTGCCAACCCAGAAGAAAAACATCAGAAGTGGAAAGAACATTTCAAGAATCTGCTTAGAAACCCTCCTGAAATAAACTGACTGAAATAGATTTTTAATAGCCAACTAAACATCAAACTTGGACAGTTTATGGAAGAGAAGACTTGACATAGTACTGAAAAAAGTTAAAAACAGAAAAGCTGCAGGCCTTCACAAAATACCTCCTGAAATATGGATGACTTCAATTATGCAATATTATGTAAAATAAAAAAAACAGTAGAGAAATGGATGAAAGGCTGCAGAAAATATGACAGATGCAGACTACGCAGATCTAGCTCTTCTCACAAATACATCTGCCCAAACTGAATCTCTGCCGCATAGTCTGGATCAAGCAGCAAGAGATATTGGTCTCTGTATGAATTTAGATAAAACAGAGTTCATATGTTTTAAATAAGCTTCTGAAATTAATAGACCAGTTCACAAACCTTGGTAACAATATCTCATCCAATGCTCTCAATATTGGAAAGATATGGACTGGTATTGACTGGTTATTAATCATATTGAAATTTGATCTTAGATAAAATAAAATGGAATATCTTCCAAGCAGTAGCTATGTCAGTACTACTGTATGGTTGCACCACCTAGACTCTTACAAAATGCTTAGAGAAAAAATTAGATTGGAACTACACAAGAATGCAATATGCTGTTTTGAACCAATACTGGAAACAGCACCCCACAAAAGTGCAACTTAATGATTTTCTGCCTTCCATCTCACAAACCATTCAAGACATTTAGGAATCTGCTGGAGAAGCAAGGATGAACTCATAAGCAATGCTCTTCTATGGACTCCTATGCATGGACACACCAGTGTTTGGCAACCAGTACTTACAGGCATCAGCTCTGTACAGACATCAGATGTAATCTAGAGGAACTGACAGGAACAATGAATGATATGGACAGTTGGAGAGAAAGAGGCAAAGGACTCCATGCTATCAACATGACTTGATGATGGTGTGTATATATATATATATAAGTAGAAAGGTTAGAAATGAAAATATCCATAAAGAAACAGATTTATTGCCTTGATGTTAAGATATAAATAAACAAAATATTGAAAAACAGGTAGAAATGAAAGGTGTGAATATGGGAGACATTGAAATTCTTTATGGAAAGATAGAGCGAAAGAAAAATAAAAAAAAGAGGATGCAGTTGAGACTATTTGTGCAGTCATCATTCCTTTTTCACATTTGTATAACATTTAGATAAAAACAATGAACTTTAAAAGGGGTAAGGAAGAGAATGGGAGGATACTAGTAAAGAAAGAGAGAAGAGCAGAAGTATAAGTGGATGGATAATCTTAGTTATCAGCACTTGTAGAATTTCCATGGGTCCAGCTAGAAGTACAGTTGGTTCATTGATAGATACTTGTAATATCTGAATATGCTTTCTAAATAGGTCAACTAATTGCTATATATATTGGGAATTCTTGTGAAATAATGGCTCACATTCTGTACTGTAACATAATGAGTTTAAATTCCAGTTACTCTATTATATTCACTTTCAGACTTTTATTATTATTATTATTATTTGTTTGTTATGCATTCTTGGGCATCTCTGCTTCTTTTTACTATCTTCTTGCATCAACCTTTAAATACCTTGGGAAAGGCATGAACCCCATTATCCCTCTCCTAGCTATACTAACACAATAGTACTATTTATAGTACTATTGTGTTAATATAGCGTTTATTCTCAGGCTAACAGCAACAAATGAATGAATTAATACTTTGTTTCATTCTAACAATTTATTAATCAACGCGTGAAACAATAACAATATACAGTCCTCCCTGTGTATAAAGTTGAGTTTGAGGAACTTACCGGTGTGCTGAAGAAGATATCTGGTATCTTAGGGTTGTCTTTCTGAGAGCTTTTAACGTTCCCGCCTCACAAAACATCTGGTGAAATGTGACTGGATTTTGTATTTTTGCGCTAAGACTTCTGGGCTCGTCATGTGATTAGTATATCCAATCACAGAGAGCCTCTCCCTCACTCACTCTATACACAGGAATAACCATTTTACTAACCCAACAGTACCATTATTGTTATTCTACAAGGATAGTTTTGAAATTAAATAACACACAAAGGTTGATGTACCATTAAATAAAGAAATCAAATATATATATATATATAGTCTCGAGAATTTATTAAATCTGATTGGTACCTGTATTCTTTGTTATGGGGTAATGGCTGATGAGCTAGTCTGTCACTACTGTGACAACTACTGTGTAATGTTTTCATACACAGAGCTCTATGTTAGTGTTTTTGTACCAGACTAAGATTATGGCTGCTTTGGCATGAGAAAAAATTAAGCTCATTTGGCTGTTTATACTATTGTGTGGCAAGTTTTTTTTTCCCTCATGTACACTCCATACTTGTAACCTTGTGTCAGACTATGCTATACTTAACGAATAAACTTTGTATTTGTACTTCCATATCTTATAGATGTTTGTCTGCTAATGAAGCAAACTATTTGCAATACAAAATCAATTGACAATTAAACTTTCTAGAAATTATCCTCTTTCTGTTAGAAATTTGGTTTTATCAAGTGACTGTCAATTGTTTGAGTCATGATCTGTGCTAGTTTTAATGTGATTGATTTCACATACACATATACACGCCCTCATCTACGGAACTGAGCTGTTTTTGGCACCGCCTCCATGGGGCTTGTTTCCTCTGAAGTCCCAACCATTTTTGCATCATTCTGCCACTCGGGGGTTGCGGGCTGGATGAATACCTACAAGCAATAAGGTGTATTTAGCGTAATGATTATCGCTATAATAAATGGAATCAGCAACACGAATTCAAATCAAATTTTTTTAGCCATATTCGTATCATTTGCGAAATCTAGTGGGTGGAGCTTATTGCCTAGGAAAAAAGGCGGAGCCATACACAGTGTATAAAACCAGGACAGTGCATGCAACTGACCGACAGACAGTATAGATCCCAATTTACTTTCAAAATTTGTAAAAGCGAGTACTTGTTTTCTCCTCTCCCTCAGTTAAACTGCCAACACCAACTATTACTACCACTACTACTACTACTACTATATTTTTATTATTATTTCCCTCTCATCACTAAAAGTACGGAAAATGGTTGTCTATCGTGTCTATGTAACCCGAAAGATTCCTCAAACTGGAATTGATCTATTAAAGGAGAAAGGAGTTGAACTGACTCTGTGGGATTCTGATGAAGCAATTCCTCATGAAGATCTGGTGAAAAACTTACAAGGAAAAAACTATGATGCTTTGTTGTGTCTCCTCACCGACACCATCGATGCTGAAGTATTGGAGGCAGCCGGTTAGTCTCAATGTGTTTGTTTTTTTCTACCTCCATTCATTTTAAAATTCTTCTTTCTTCTTCGTACCTTGCAAAACACCAACCAGCGCCACAAAGTAAAAATTAACATTTTTCAATTAACAGCCTTCAGATATTTCGCTAAAAAAATTTATTTAGAACTTAAAAAAAATGCTTCCACCTTATTTTTTCTTTTCAATTTGATTTTTTTCGATAACCAGTTCAACTCCTAAAACACTGTAGTTAAGCTTACCTATTTTAACTCTTTCGTATCTACCCCCCTTTTTTTTTTTTAGGTGAGTGTAGTTTGCTAAATTACTATTCAACTCTACTTGCTGCTTATGTAAATATTTGTCGACACAATTCAATCCGTTTTTTTTTTCTTTTAGGTTCGGCAAAGAGTAAATAAAAAGATGCATGTTTCATAAAATCTCTTAAAAATCCCTAAACCGGACCGCAACTGTCATTCTATCAAAATAGAAGAATCTAACGTCAATTCGGTTCATGAATTATTTTCTTTCATGACTTAACGTTTTGTTTGACTAATTACTTCTTTTTCTTTACAGCTTTTTAAAGTCTTGAGGCTAGGGTTGAGTAACGATTTTCTTTCTTGGAAGGCTTGATTCAGATTTTGATTCTAGTTTAAATATAAATTTTGGAGTGGGGAAGACTAATGTAGTTCTTTTCAAGATTAAGGTTCTAAAATCTAAATCGATTGTTCTGTTTACTTTGTAACTATCATTTGTGACAAATATCTCTTGGTATTTTTCACGCCCACACTTTGGAAATATCACTATGTAAAATCTATTTTTCTTATGTAATGCCAGACAGAAGAATTTTTAATTCAGGTCCAATAGACGTGAATAAATAAATATAATTAAATTGAATTTTTAAAAAATGATGATGATGATGATAATAATAATGAATAAAATTATCATTATTAATAGTAGTAGTAAATAATAATAATGCGGAAGAAAACTAAGTTTTAATAAATCTGTTTTTAACACACAGAAATAATGAAGAAAGCTATTATCAAATTGCACATTTTACTTTGAAAATGCTGCATCCACCCCAATTTCTTTTAAATTTAGAAAATGTGATTTGTCATATTCACCATATTTTTACAAGTGCCCCTTTTCCCCATTTTCCTCTTTTACTTTCACTTTAAATTGAATTGACTTTTTGTGAATTTTTTAACAGTTGCTTTTTTGTTGTACGCTTTTTACACATTTTTTTTTTTTAATCTAATATTGTTTACAATTCTTCTTACACTACTTCTTCTTACTCACATTTAGATCGATCAAGTAGCAAAAAAAAATCATTTATGAATCAGATCCAAGCAGGAGAGCAATCAATGATGATAGTTTTTGGTATGCGTACGTGCGGAAAATACAAGTAAGGTAAAGGTTATCCAACAGTCAAGGACGTTTTACTTGCAGCTAAAAAAGGAGATAGTCATTGGAAACTCCTCTTTCCGATGACTGGTGAATTTGCAGACATTTGAATCAACTTAACCTAAACCAATAGAAATGTTTTTCTTGTAGGATTTTCTTTATATAAAGTTTAATTGTTGCATTTAATTTCGGATGGATGAGGAGAATAAACTTAAGATTTATGTTTGTTAGGTCTCCCTTGGAAGAAATGGTTTTTCCTCGTGTAGTCCTTGACTGTTTTTAACAGCCTTAACCTTGGTCCATGGTAAACATATGGAAAATTTGTAACTTTTGAAAAGAAATTTTTTTATTGCTTTTATTCACTGACACTAAAAGATGCTTAATTAATTTTTTTTTTAAATCTGATCATTTAAGAATAATTTTAGTGAACAGAAATTTTTCTAGTATCCATTTTTTTCTACTTATTTAAAAAGGTTTTTAATTCAATTTTTTCATTTTCTTCAACTCAAAACGACTTCAGAAAACTGAAGATGTTAATTCAAAATTCTGTTTTTGTTTTTTTTTTGTGGTGGGGAGTCTTAAGAGGGGGAATTAAACAAAATATTTATTTACTTTAAATATTTCATGAATTTTATTTTCAATTTAAGCTACATTCTTGTATTTCGGTTAAAAAATTAAAAAGATAAAGCTGGATGCCAAATTTAAATGTCTATTGAATGATTTAAAAAAACACTTTTTTTTTTTTTTTTTTTTTTTTTTTTATAATCCACAAAACGACATAATTCATTGATTTTTCAAATAAACTTAAAGAACTGATGATGCTACAAACGTAAGAATTCGATTCCGTTATGTTTGTATACATGTGTTAAATAAAATGAATGAGTAAAAAAGAAAATGGATAAAATTCAACACGTACACTCGTTAAAATTCACCGAGGAAAATTTTTTTCAAAGAGAAAAAATAATTTTACATTTTATACGGGACTGGGGTTCACGTTCACATTTTAATTTAATGTTGGATGATCACCCATTTCTGGAACAGTTAGCGTTGGAAAAGATAAATAACCACACAGATTGAATTATTTTTATTTATTTTCTTTACTTGGGGCGGGGGTTATTCGTTCCGAAGTGGGTGATTATTCTACTTTAAATTTTATATATATATTATTTTTTTTATTTTTTTTTTTTTTTTTAATAAAATTGTGCTGAGTTTGAGGGTCTAATTAGTATATTTCAAAAATTAAATAATGTAATCCTGTAAAATATACGTTTAAGATCTCATTTACTACGTTTAGTTGAGTCTTGTACACCAATCTCAAATTGCTTATAAGTAGTAGTCGTATTAAGTGGCCACTCACTTAAGTACTGAACCCTCAACAGGTTTCGCTCAGCGCTGCTTCTTTATCAACAAAATAAATATGTGCCGTTTTAAACGTTAAGAAAAATTTCTAGCTCAGGTTTATCCACGCAATTGGCATTTTTAAATAACAATTACAGTTTAATAAATTTTAGACGACTTCTTTTTCCTTAACTCTATTGTTCCCAATAAGCTTAATGCTAAAAAAATCCGAAATATTTTATGTGAATTTGCCGTTTTCCTGAGTCAACCTTAAACAATGATTTCTTTCTTATTTGATTCGTTATCTACGTCCTCTCAAAAATAGTTGTATGTAAACATAAAATAAGCATTTTTTTCTTTCACACAGACGTATTTTTGTTTTACTTAGTCACAATATTGTAAAATTGGATGTAAAATAAAATAGTGTCTGTTAAGATTGATCTGACTTATAGAATAAAGATAATTTGTTGATTTTAATGTTTTCTTTTAAAACTAAATATCTGGAAAGATAATTTCCAATAAACAACAAATCTGTTAGTCTTGAACAATTTTCAAACTTTAATTCAACAAGTAAATCAAAATTCATCAATTAATTGGTAATTTTCTTTAAATCTTTTTATACCACATCCTCTTTTATGAGAATTTGCAAAAAGATTATTTATAATTGATGTTCCTAATTTTTTTACATTCTTTTTAGAAATTTGGGAGATTTTTTTTTTTTTCTCCAACTTTAAAAACTTTTAAACTGTCAGATTTAAGTTTTAAAAATCTTAAATGCAAACTATTGATGAAAAAAATACTTTAATTCCACATGCAAAATATTTATGTATCTTTCGAAAATACTTTTTAGTGTTTTCTGACAATTTGAGTGCAGTGTGGGATAAACTGTTTTATTTTCTCAAATTGATGCAGCAAGGACGTCCAAACGGTCAAGGTTATTTGGCCAAGGTGATTTATGATAATTACTAACTGCTCGCCTCTCTTGGCTTCACAAATGATGCTTTTTATATATTGGAGGCAAATCCATGGCTATACTCACTTCCTTTATCTGATTGATTCTACTGAATTTTTTTTATTTCTCTTTTCTTTCTTTCTTTTTCTTTTTTTTTTTTTTTTTTTTTTTTTTTTTTTATACATCAATTTTTAAAAGGCCATTTTTTTTCTGTATTTAAAGGGTGATGACCAGAAAGAATATAAAATAATCTACTGCAGTTGCTACAATATATAATGGTCAAACAGCTTTGGGATTTATTCATATTTATTCATTGATAATATTTTATGATGTAGGAAGGAAATCGAGTATTTATTTTTAGAAAAAAATTCAATATTTTTTCTGATAATTTTTTTAACATAAAGTTGAACATTTTTTTTCATTTTAGAATGAAATTACGTAAGAGGGTTCAAATTAAATTGATGCGAGACCTAGTTATCGGAAATTAAACTAGGTAATAAAATGACTTAAACGATTGCCACTTTTAAATCAGGTTTGAAGAAAATTTTAGTCGTATGATTTTTAAATAAAAGAAAAATAATCTTTCTACTAAAAAATAAAACAAGGTAAAGTTTTAAATAATATTTTTTTTGTAGTTATAAGCGCAACATTTATTGGATTATTTTAAATATCCTTTTAAAATGAAAACTAATGAAAGTGTCTTGATTAACTACAGAAAAAATGTGAAATAAACAGATGAGCATTAGAATATTTGAGTTATTAGTTTAGTTACTATTATTGGGATAATTTCAATTAGTAGACAATTTTTAATGTTATCTTTTCTTTTTAAGGTATTTTATGGATTTAAGCTTCGTCATATATAATATATATGTGTGTGTGTGTAGTTTCGTTGCTAGTCCTTGACTTAAAAAATACCCAATACGAGATCTTTTTTATTTATAAAAGAGGAAAACTGAGAATATCGGTATTTAATTTCTTTGTTAAACCCAAATGTTACAAAAACTTCTTCAATTCCCTAAGTTTAAATTCTAATTTAAAGACGTTAGATATTTTTCTGATTCTGCCACTGCTTGTAAGTAATCAAAATAACTTTCAAATAAAAAACTTCCATAATTTTTACTTTAAATACCTCGTTTGTTTATGTTTGATAGATGTAGAATGTAAATTTAAGTAACTAAACTTAAAGCTAATAACAAACTAAATACCATTTGACTAATACTAACAACAGCTTTTTGTTTATTTCAAACTGTACAAATATTTCATGTTTTATTTGACATGTGCGATAATGCTTAAATAAATATTAAATTTAGAAATGCTTTTATGATGTCAATTCGTGTACATTTTTCACGGGGTGTTTTTTTTTTTTTTTTTTTTTTTTTTTTTATATATTTTGCCTAGATCTATTAAAAAGTAAAATTCAAGAATTTTTATTCAACTCAATGAATGTCTTATTTAATTGTTTTTTCCAAAAATGATGCAACTTTTTTTATTTTGACTGACTTATGTTTTATACCAACTTTAACTTGAAGAGTATTTGTTGGCGTTTTATGGTACTTCATCCCTTGTGGATTATTTTAATGCCAAATCCTATTAAATATATTTGATTTGTAAACAAGTAGTTTGCAGGTAATTATTTTTAAACGAGTTAGAGCTCATTTGTTTGTACACAATTTCAAGTATTGCTATTTGATATTCTCTTTATCAAATATTCCCAATACAACAATTTGTACACGGCTGTATAGTTTCAAATAACTTATCAGGATAATCCTTAGTAAATGATTAAACAGTTCTATTTGACCCATAACTGGGATCCTAACAGGTACTATTACTCCAGGTCAGAGTGGACCTAAGAATAATTGTTATGAAGGTATGCTCTGCATTCCCCAAACTCCAGGATTGGAATCTCACCCTCAGATGCAGTCTAGTGTCATACCCAGGACACTGTCTTGTTTTTCTTAACATGACTGACCCTTTTCCACTGCCTACTAGATAAAAAGGGTTGGGTATTTGATAGAAGAGCAATTTGAAGAATATGGTCGAGACAATCTTGATCAGATTGGGCTTATCCAACCACCTGTCTAGACCAGTAAGGGTCAAAGGGGAATGTTGCAAGTCATATGACCATTTTCGGCTACCAGGTCACAGACTGTTCAGCCACTACAATTACATCTTCCAGAATTATGGATTGACATCCACATCCAACAGGTGACCTGGTCAAGGAGGGGGTCTTACCACTCCACAAACATGCAGTCGGCATATTCTACAGCCCCTGCCGACAGGGCAGTTATCTTAAAAAGGGGATAACATTTTATGAATTTTCTTTTTCAGGGCCCAAACTGAAAGTTGTATCAACTATGTCTGTTGGATATGAACACATTGATGTGAAAGAATGTGAAAAACGGAATATCATTGCTTGTAATTTGTCTAAAGTGTCAACCGGGTGTGTGTCTGAGTTTACTATAGCTCTTGCACTGGCTGTAAGCAGGCGTATTTTTGAAGGTAAGGGTACACCGTTTCTTTCATGATCATACCTTTATTTTCCACTTGTATTATATTAGCTGAATAACGTGGTGTTGTGTGGGATAAAAAAAAATAATATACTAAGCACATTTTGTGAAACAATTTTTTTTTTTTCTTTCTGTACGAATGTCTAGCCTTAGTCTTAATTTTCTCCCCAAAAGTTTTAGTTTGCTTGCTTTCTGAATGAAGTAGACTTTGGTGATCAATTATAAACTAAAATGTTCCTGGCTCTATCAAAAATAGTTGTGTAGGTGTCCACTTCACCCTTCCTCCAGTAGAAATCTTTAAGGGAGTTTATTCACATACCAAGTTTCAAGATTTTTGCATTTGTCAAAGAGTCTGACGTTATATTGAGTTGTTTGATTAATTTTTCTCCTAAAAGTTTGGGGTCCATTTGTGACAGGGACACTCTTGTAGATGCCAATTTTATTTGCTTTATGGACTAATTAAATCTTTATCAATTTTATGTTAAGATTTCTGGGTGCAGAGCATTTCACCTCCTAATGCCATTAAAACACTCCTTGAGGTGAAAGGTATTCACATGCTAAGCTTCATCACGATTAGCATTAGAGTCTTATGGTAACAAAAAAGCAAATGAATCTAATGATATATAAAAGATCTGGCACCTCCCAGGATAAAATAATAAACAAACATTCATTTTATACAAATGCATCCTATTTTAATTTTTTTCCAAAAGTCCCAGTATCCCTTTGAGATGCTGCTTAGACACTCTTTATGGTCAAGGGAATTAATGTATCAAGATTGGTGCATTAGCTTAGGAATTCATAGGAAACAGTCAAATAAAATAAATTGTATGTATATGCATGAGTTTTAGTTACCTATAGGTTATAAGTGTTCAATACCAGGAACAGAGTATATGTAGATATAAATTGTGTCAATACAGACATCAGTACTGGTGTGATGACTGTTAATTTCATACTTTTTGTAATTGCTAATCATGTTGATTTGTATCCTCACTGCAATTTTACATATGCAGACTTCTTCTTGAATATTTTGTCCTAATTTTGATTTGTTTTAAGGTAAATTTGTTTTAAGGTAAAATTTGCATTAATCTTTCCTTCATTTGAATGAATGTAGAAGAAATTCTAAATTTGTTCTCAGATAATCAAGACTTATGAAAACGTTTTAAGTTTTGTACTATACAACCCTTATTTTTGTTGTAATGCAATCCATGATATTGATACTTCTATTTAGAAAGAAGTAAATATTCAGCATGAATGCAGATTCTACAAAATTATAATTCTGTTGCAAATTAGACTGGGAATTGCTTTATTCTCGAAGCATTTTAAGTGTATTGGGGTAATAAGATGACTTACATAATAATACTGAAATCAAAGGTGATTAAAAAAAAAATACATTTATTTCATAATTGCATCATAAACTATTTAGAAAGATATTGTCCAATGCTGACTGCAAATTTTGTCTCCAACAATTTCCTATTACTTGGGATCACTTTCCAAATTTCTCCAAACAGATCGTTCTTCCCATCTTAGGGCTGATATTTAGAAAAAATATTCTTGGTGATTTCAATAAATTTAAATCCTTATGGATTTTATGGAAAGTTTTTTGCCATATTTTAATAAGTAATATTTTAAAGTTGACAAAACACATTTGAATTACAGAAATAGAATAATATTTTATTACAATAAGTAATGTCAGATTTAATGCATTTTTTTTCTCTCCTACTTCTAAGCAGGACACTTGATAATTTATCAATCTGAATTTTTTATTTCTCCAGTTGACTGATTGTTTTGCCCATAGAAAAAAATAATCTATAATTTATAATCTTCCAAAAATAAAATCACTGTTATAGAATTCAATGTAATGATTACTTAATTTCATTTTAAAGAAATAGAATTCAATGTAATGATTACTTAATTTCATTTTAAAGAAATAGAATTCAATGTAATGATTACTTAATTTCATTTTAAAGAAATAGAATTCAATGTAATGATTACTTAATTTCATTTTAAAGAAATAGAATTCAATGTAATGATTACTTAATTTCATTTTAAAGAAATAGAATTCAATGTAATGATTACTTAATTTCATTTTAAAGAAATAGAATTCAATGTAATGATTACTTAATTTCATTTTAAAGAAAAAGTTTTTGCTTTAAATTTAATGAAAAATATGTATTTTACAGTATTTGTTGCTTGTTAATGGAATTTAGATGTTGAGTGATTGTTGAATCATTTTTTTATCTCAAAATGATGAAAGCTAGCTTAAATTTATAAGTGACTTGTGCAACAGCTGATGTGTGGATGATAAAACCTAATTTTCCCAATATTAACACTTATGTTAAAGTCTAAACTGTTTGAATGTGAGGTAGTGTTTAACAGGGTGGTCATGTTGACTATTATTACAATGAGTAATGAGTTTGATCCTCACTATGTGTTCCATATTAGTGGTGGTGGGGTATTAAATATATAATTCTTTTGAAATATCTTTTATATTTCCTATTGTAGATAGTTATTTAAAACTTAACATTACATTGCATAACTCTTATTTTTATTGATTTATTAATTTTCAATCTTTTATATCAGGTTCCCAAGCAGTAAAGAATAATGAATGGGGTCCCTGGAAACCAATGTGGATCTTGGGCACTGGCTTAGCCAAACACACAGTTGGCATCCTTGGTTTTGGAAGAATTGGATATGGAGTTGCTCGTCGCATCAAAGCCTTTGATGTTTCAAAGATAATGTATAATGATATTGTTGAGTCGTCTTATGCCAAAGAACTTGGAGCTGAATTTGTAGATTTGGAAACGTTACTAAAAGAATCGGATTTGATTTGTATCTGTTGTAATTTAACTCCACAAACACATTATCTGTTCAACAAAGAGAATTTCAAGAAAATGAAAAAGAACGCCATCTTGATAAACACAAGTCGTGGAGGTGTCATTAACCATGACGATTTGTATGACGCATTGTCCAATGAAGAAATAGCTGCAGCTGGTCTTGATGTTACTGACCCTGAACCACTGCCTGTTGAACATCCTTTGAACAAACTACCCAATTGTATTATCACCCCACATATGGGTAGCAACACATGGGTAGCCAGGAATAACATGTCTCTAAATGCTGCTAAGAATATTGTAGATGTCTTTGAAGACAAAGTTCCTGTTGGAAAAATAAATGTATAATCCACTTCTATAAAGGTGAATAATCAAATCAGCTTTATTTCATTTAGCTGGTAATCCAGTCTTTGCTCGTGTTACAGTGGTTCGTAAAACTTGAGGTAAAACCTTTCTGTCTAATATATCATAATGCATTAACATCTTTTGCTGCTGCTTCTTCTATTGCCAAAAGAAAATTGAATATATTATATTTTGATCATATTTTTAGATGCTTTCTCATTTTCATCTTTATTTATTGCACATTCTCTTAGTAACAAAACCTTCCAATCTATAAAAGATGTAGTGTATGTGTGTGTAGTATAAAAGTTCTAAACTTCTACAAAACATTAATCTAATTATTTCAAAGAAATTCTTCATTAAAACCTGCCAAATTTCCTCATTATGAAAAAATGCCAACAGAGTTTTTAATAAGAATATAAAAAATAATTCATGCTTGTCCAAATGAATTTCAACCTGTATCAAGAAAAATCAAAACCATAAATGACTCTAAGTATATGCACATATGTAAATATATACAGGCACCTCATTTGGTGTAATGGTTTGCAGTCTAAACTAACAAACCATTACAAATGAGTTCAATCCTCTCTAGGTGTCTCCATTTTTCTAGGTTTATGCAGAAATTAATCTTCTTAAATAAATATGTAAATATATACACATGTGTAATACTTGCTATTCCGAACCAAAACTTTATTCTTATATTTTGTAAAATCTTCACTCTTCAAAATAAATTGGTTTTGATCATTGTGATTTTTATGGATTAATTGCTAATAACTGTTCAGATTTGCTTTACACTTTGATTTAAGAAAGACTTATTACATAATTTTTTTTTTTTTTTTTTTTTTTTTAATCTATTTAAAAGGAAAATGCATCCAAGTACAAATTGAATCTCCCATCTTTTTTTTTTTTTTTTTTCTTTTGAGGCACCTTTGCAGTTAGTTTCTATTTGTCTCATAGAGATTTAAAGACTTAAAAAGTTTTATTTTTAACATTAGAATTAAACTTGTGGTTATATTTAAATAACTGTTCAAGAAATTTGATCTTGATCAATTCATTACATTTACTAAGACTGTAAATAAGAAAAACTCAAAATAGAGTTTTCAGTAATTTCATTTAAAAAGAAAAAGGTGATATATGAATTAACAACTGTTGTTTTATTTTTTTTTTTTTTTTTTTTTTTTTCCTAAAACATTTTGTTGTTGATTTTGCTGTTATCTATATTTAGGTAAAATATTTTAAGATCTTTTTATTTATTTTAAAAGCTATTTTGAAAATAAAATCTTAATTCAAACGTGTTTGTCTTTTTTCTTTTTTCTGAAAATATATATGATGCAAAAGTTTCCAGCATTTTATGAATTTTATTCCTAGCAAATTCTGGCTTATGACTGAATTTATGTAATGCTTAATCGTTTTATAAACCCTACTAATGATAATAAAAAAAAAACTATCTAAACTGTGCTATATATTACACACTCTAGATAACTATTTGAAAAAAAAAATCTGTATTGAATATTCACTCATTAGATATCCAGTTTTATTCACTTTTTATAAAGAATCTTGCACTTATGCCCTTAAGGTAGGAAGCCATCCCTATGGCTAAATTGGACAGACTGGGTTCTTTAGCCTTGATAAAATAGCCAGTCTAGAAGAAAAACTGAATTTGAACTTTTAGTATTCCATTTAAAATTTTTTTTTTTTTTTTTTTTTTTTTAAATTGATCTTGTGGCAGAGGGGTTGGGTAAATACATACAAATGATGTTCTGTAAATAGTTCTTCAACACAATATAAAATTACTTTTATTGCTCAGACAAAAGCAGCTGAAAGCTATTATTCCAGGGATCAAATAATGACTAAAATCTAGTCTGAAGTACATTGAATATATACTACAACAATATTGTATATGTAATGTCCATCAACATCCTGGCAACTCAGAAGTGTGAAGGAGTAATTGACACATCAAAGTTCCCTTCTATTGAAGCAAGACTGTGAAAGTTTGCATTTTGTGTTTTAGTCAGTTACAGAGCAGATATTGAATAAGGGTTGAATGTTTTAGGAGCTCTGATTGAAGCTGCAAAGTTTTTTCTTTCCTATGAAAGACAGTTTGGAAACCTACTGAGATGACCATTTGATTTATATAATCATGGGAACCAGATAATAGATGCATGTCTGTCTACTTTGACCACCTGGAATCAAGTGACAACCCAAAATGTAACAGTATGAATTTGAAATAACTTTTTTTTTTTCATAAACAAGGGTAGGATTTGTTAAATAATTATCCTCTCTTGTGATGTGTATATGAATTTCTGCCCTTCTCCTGAATGACATAATATGCAGGATTTTTTTTTTTTTTTTTTTAATTCAAATTTAATCTCCACCTGTTCCCCATCCTTGTCATCACATAATTAGAATATTCCCGAGGTGGTATCTCTAATATCAGTTTTGCTTTTCATATGAAAATATTAACTTTTCTTTTTATATATTATCACGTGTGTGAGCTCCAAAGAATATGTTGACAAGGATAGTGACCATGTGAAAACTGTTTGAAATTATACAATAAAGGTTCTCCCATAAAGGTGTTAACATTTTTTAATCACCTTA
Source organism: Sepioteuthis lessoniana (assembly GCA_963585895.1). NCBI lineage: Eukaryota > Metazoa > Mollusca > Cephalopoda > Myopsida > Loliginidae > Sepioteuthis > Sepioteuthis lessoniana. The sequence goes on along the minus strand of OY757904.1, from coordinate 158,310,497 downwards.
TATTTTAAAATCATCATTAACTGTAAAATTGTATATCTTAAAGGTTTATTCTTTTGTTTTGTTTTCCTGTTCATAAATTAAATTTGTTTATGTCTCGACCGAATTGTATAAATGAAATATCAGGGTTTTTTTTTGTTTTTTTTTAAATACAGATTCCTTACTAAAAATAACAAAACTTTGCTTCATTTTTTTTTTTTTTTTTTTTTTTTTTTTTTTTGAGCTTCTCATTATTCTGATGACCTAAGCAATCATCATTTCTATAAAAAGAAAGTTGAGCATAGGTTTAAAAAAAAAAAAAAAGTTGAATGTTGGGTACAACAGGCTTTCTACCCCTATTTAAAACTTGTTTGCTGGAGAACATAAAATCATTCCTTTGTGCCATTAGTCCCAGGTCCATACTGATCTGAAATAAGAGTAACTGTTAGGGTCTCAACTAAGGATCAAATATTTGAGATAATATCTTAAAAGATTTTAGACTACATTAAAATATTGATATAGCAACACTATGAAATATTTACATGTTTAAAATGATTGTGAAGATCCATTTTTGTATTATATGTAACTGGTGACTATAATTGTTTAACTGGGTTTGACATGAAATGACCCAAGAAGAGTTGACATGTTTTAAAATCAACTAACCAGTCCCTAATCTCCCTCAGAATATTAAGATACATTCGTGAGATTACACTTGTTTATTTTTGTTTTTACAATTAGCTCTTTTCAGATCATAGCAGGAAGATGAGGGTGGGGCAGCTTCTAACTTGTCCCAAATGATAAATCATTGGATGTCTTTAATTCAGTTTTTGAGCTAATTCTTCAACTGTAATAACACCATTTCTATCAATTTATCATTGAACACTACAAAATGATTTACTTATCGTGTATCTCTCAATACTCTAGTGCCTTACCCTACCTTTGATCTGAGATATCCAACACTTGAGCTCACAGAATCCCAAAGCATATTCAAACTTCACTCTAGAGCACAGACACATCTTCATTTAAAACCACTTCATCATTCCAGTAAAAGAAAAGCTGTGAATAGTTGTAAAGCCTTTTATATTTGGTGTGATCTTCCAGAGCCCCAATTTTCTGCTTTAAACATTCAAAACATTTTGCTGAAGTCATCTTTTCTGAACCTTTTAAACCATCTTCAGTAGTTTCTTTAAAGAATCTATCCTATATTTTGGATTGGTTCAACTGCATTATTGCTTTTTCAGGACTCATAAAGCACTTAGGTGCACTATAAATAGGTTGATCTTTAGAAGGATCAAATTACTAAACCAAATCATATTGTAATATTACGGACAGGCACTGTTGTCAATCAGTGAAGGTGTCACGAGACTAGCACGTGCGGGCAGAATGACCTGCAAAGTTAGACATGATTTTAAAATAATCACAGATGTAATATCACGTGTTTCACTGGTGACATCGAACATTCAAGGATCTTCGATTTGTTCTCCAAAATCTCTATATAAGAAAACAAGTCAGGAGATTTTTGGCAGAGTTGAAGGCAGTTGTCAGAGGCCTCGATTCATCCTACCCCAGTCTGCTATGACCTATCTGCTATAACAGGTGTGTGTCAAACAGCTAGCTCTCACCCACACCCCATCACCACCAAGAGGAAGGGAGAAGGAGGATGCAACTGAAATGAACTTTTCGAGTTGCAGCGATCATAGCTGAATAAAAACGACTGCTATATTTTCTCCCCTTACCTTCGAGTTGGAGTATTTCTTTTTCTGTGGACTTCTTTCTTCACAGCACAAAACGTTGGTCCTATGGTACAATATCCTTAAGACTTAACTTACTCATTTAAAAAAAATTATCATTTAGAGAGGAGTCCCTGTGGTGTAATGGTTAAAGTACTGGACTGCTGCCTCAAAGTAAGATAGTTTGAACTCCATAGAATGGGTTGGCAGAGACAATGTGATAAGACGTATTAAAATGAAGCACCCAATTTATCATAAACTAGTGGTACTTAATCATATTATATTCAGTTGTCAGATGATCCTTATTAAAAATAAGAATATAGAATAACTTTTATGAAAGTTTACGATAATTATCCATATTTAAAGGATATTTTGTTTTTATTGTCTTTTTACTATTGCTCATTGCTTTGTTTACAACAAGCATGGCCTGATGAAGATGGCTTTAGATTCATTCAGAGATCTCATGTACCCTCAAAAACTCTCCAAAATTAATAGATATTTTGAATAGATATTAATTCTATTATTTTCCAAATATGGAGAGGGAGTTTTCCTAAAATAAAGCAAAAAATAGTCTTGTATAGCAAATCCAAATGGTCACTAAAAAACATAGGTTGCCTTATTAAGGGTTCAAATATTTTGAGGTAGCAGTGAAGATGTTAATGAATTTCATTTTATTTCCTAAAATAAAGCATGAATAGTCTCACATATTAATTTCAAATAGAAACTCGAGCCAAAAAATAGATGATCTTATGTGAGGTTTTATTTTTAAGGGAGCAGTAATTGTATTAAAAGAGATAAGTATAAAGCTGAAGAGTATAGTAAGAAAATCCCTTTGACAAATGAATACTATAGATTTTTCCAAATTGTATTGACTTGAAGGAGCATGACTCATTGAACCACTTCTCAGTGGCATTGACTTTCAAGGAAATTCAAAGAAAAAAATGTAAATAGTCATTCATTTTACAGAAACTGCATTTTCACCCCAAATCTGATCAATTAATTCAGCCGCTATCTACATATCAGTATTACTATTTATAACTATATATTTACCTGCCTATTGTTTGTGTATGCCCCATATTCTCTTATAAATATACATGTGTTAGCTGCTTCTCTGAAATTAAATGCTTTATAGTCAAAAAGGGTTGGGAGAAAAAGAAAGAAAGAGAGAGATGTCTTATGTGTCAGAGTCAAGTAAAAGAAGGTATGTGGGAAGGAGATTTTAAGAAAATTGAAGGTGTGAGAAAAAGATGAAAAAGGTTTTAAATTGTCAATATAAAAGGAAAAATTAAATGGCATTCTTTTTACATGATTCTCCTGCTTTTCCCAACATGGCACACATGAATGATTGTTACAAGCATATTGATATAAAGTAAAAGCCTACATGCATGGACATGGGTTTGAAGTAGGTTTTAGTTGATTTAGTCGATCTATTCTCTCATAGTGGTATACCTAAGACATCTTTCTCTAAGTTAGATGGGCACTACATAAAACTATCCGAGTAAGACAAACAAGACATACAGAACACTGGTTGAGAAACAAGGATGAACTTATATTTACCAACCCCTCCACTTGGGAAGGATATGACACAAGGTCAATTTTTAAGCTGAGTTTAACAGGTTTGAATTCATAGTATTCCTTCTCCTAGACTAGTTGCCTCAATAAAGCTGAAGAAACTAGTCTGTCCTACTATTTACCCATAGCTGGGGGGAGAATAATTGGATTCATACCTTGCCCAAGGGTACTAGTGCTATGGAAAATGCAATCAGCCTCATCTAGGATTTGAACTCATGTCACCATGTCCATTTCCTACGACAATAACTATTACACCACGGGCACCTTTTCCAAGGGTATTAGTCCAAAAGTGAACATAATAGCACGACTGGAGTTTAAACTCACTCACTATGATGTTGCAGCCTAACATAGAGGGATAAGGGGGTTCATGCCTTTCCCAAGGGTATTAGTGCAATGTAAAATGGCATCAGCCTCGTCCAGGATTTGAACTTATAAGTGATGTTCTCCTATGGACCTCTTTAGATGACCGCAATGGTGTTGGTCGATCAGCAAGAACTTACGTACAACTGCTCTGCTAAGTACAGGATGTAGTTTGGAAGACCAGCCAGGAGCGATGAATGATAGGGACAGATGGGGGTGAGAGTCAGAGAAATCCCTGCTAGTAGCATTACTTGATGATGATAATGATGATGCACATATAGCGTTCAAAAAGTTCTAAGTCTCACCTCGAAAGAAGAGTCATAGTTGAACATTAGTATCATGGCTTCATACTCCAACTTATAAATCTAGAAAAACTAATTCTGATTTCTGTTTTACGTGGTGCATTCAATAAGTTTCTAGACTTTTTTTTTGTACAGGCATTTAACATTGTCGTAGACTCTTGAAAATTCAGTATGTTATTGCTAAACATCTTATGACCAATTTTTATGATTTCAGGTTCAAATGAACAGCTACAGCAGCAATTAGAATACACCCTACCAAAGACCAAAGCTGGTAAATTTCAAAAATGCCATCTGGATGTGAGGACATTTTAGAAGAACGATATGCAATAAAATTCTGTTTTAAACTTGGAAAAAATGCCACAGAAACATATAGAATGCTTCAGACTGCTTTTCGACCATCTTGCATGAATCGAGCATCAGTTTTTGAGTGGCATAAGAGATTCAAGGAAGGCATGCAGTCTGTGAGGAATTGGTTGGCCAAAGGGTTAGGGTTATGGTTACTATGTTGAGGTTTTAAGGGAGTTCAGGAAGAGATTCCTCGGGAAGAGGCCAGTACTCTTCAAATCGGGTCAATGGCATTTCCACCAGGACAATGCACCAGTCCACAATTCCATCCTAGTCACCAACTATTTGACCAAGATGGGAATCATGACAGTTCCTCAGCCTCCCAATAGTCCAGACCTTTCTCCCTGTGACTTTTGGTTATTCCCTAAGCTCAGAGGCTGTCGTTATGAGACAATTATGGAGATAAAAGATGGGGCCTTCCAGAAGTTGTTGGAACGGTACAACAAGTGCATTGCAGCTGGAAAAGATTACTTCAAAGAGGACAAGAGTTTCATGTGTGTACTATCAATAAAAGTGCCCATACGAAAAAAGTCTGGAAACTTATTTAATGATCCTCATAATTTCTGTGCTGGTAAAACCCATAAAAAAGTGAGCAATGGATGACAAAACTAAAATCTGGGTAGGGCTCAGAACTTTTTGAACGTCCCTTACACAAATACACACACTGGAAGGATTTTTCTTGGATGAAAGCTCCATTATTACAGCCCACTTGATGGCCTCCATGCTTTGGTGATCACTTTGAGGTTGGAGAAAAGAAAAAAGTCACACAGAGCAAAATCAGGTAAATACTGCATGCTCAGCACACCCAGTCTTGCTACTTTTCAGACATACCCAAATCTTTGATGATAATCTTCCAAGCACTGTCTTTTTCATATCCAGCTGACTTCCAGTCATTCAAAAAGTCAACTGATGATCGACATACACCAGCTGCCCTACCTGCCCAACATTGACTTCACTCTTGTTTGATGAAGGCCTCCTGCTCCTGGAGTCATCTTTCATCTTCTTATGACCCTCTTTGAATACAGTGTTATCTCAATACACTTGTTGAAGCATTTCAAGTGTTTGCGATGGAGTTTTTCCCCACCAGACCTAAAATTTCAGATAAATTCATTCCTCATAGTTGAACAACCTAACAAAAAGGAAGTGTAAATCAAAACATGAAAAACAAAATGCAATGGTTACAGAAAGCTAAGATTACACTTACAAGTCTTACTTACTCTCATAGAACTCTGAATTTTACTGATTTAAAAATGGTTTTAATTGTAAACCTTAATTATAAATGTGTATATAAAATGAAAAGAAATCATCCTAAAACTTTTTTCTTGAATCAGTAAAGTGCTAAAAAGTATTGACCAGTAAAGCAGAATAAAACCTAAAATCAATAAATGTTTTCTCACCTCCTCATGTCAGTTTTGTGAATATAAATTTCATGAATTTGAACAAAGAAAAAACATGAATCTTATAGTCATGAGACAGAAACAAGTTGGTGAAATATATCAAATATCAATCGGGAGGGGGAGGGTTTAAAAACAAACTAAATAGACTCTGAGAAAGGGAGGAGTAACCTCTATATAAACCCATACAAAACCTGAAGATTCAATAAATACGACTGAATTCGAGTCTCACTGAGTACCCCATTCACATGACCTTCTGCCACAAGCAACAAACTGGAAACAAATGTATATAAAAATGAAATGAATAATTCCTAAAAAAAAAAAAAAAAAGAAAAAAAAAAAAATATACACACACACACACACACACACCTCTTTGTGGACCAATAGATTTTAATATACACACACACGTAATTCAATAATAAAAAGTCAATTTTGCCAAAAGAATTTTTTTAAACTAAAACACTTCTCTGTACACATCACCCTTTTTTCTATAAATTTCACTTTTCAGCCACCAAAAATTTGATGATAGATCTCTATTCAAAACCAAAACAGTGATTTGCCACCATTTTGAATAGCCTCAAAAACATGTCTGCACCATTAGAACAATTTTTGCTAAAAACTAATTTCAAACAATGCAGAGGTTTATTTATATGAAAAAAAAAAAAAAAAAAAAAATCTTATTCATTGAATGACACATTCAATATATATAAGTAGAATTTTCATGGATCCAGCAAATTAATATGGGACACAAAAAACTATGTGAAAAAAAAATTAAGGTGGCTAAAAGAAATGTAGTTAAACAAAATGTATTTAGTTTGAGTTTTGAAAGGAGAGATAAATAAAGTTTTAACTTTGATAATTAGAACTGAAATTACCAGAAAAACAAAGACATTAAAATTATCATTTTAGAGATTGTCATAAATAGTACTGTTGAAAAATAAGGATGATTTTTGAAAGGGAGGAATTGAAAAGATGAATTTTTCTTTGAGATTTTTTTTTTAAAGGATATATTGTTTGCTGAAATTAAAGAATAGAAAGTTTCATTCATTGCTTTGTTCAGTGTGTCCACAGAGAAAATCATTGTTGATCACATGGTCTGTCTTTGTTATTCCTTTAACACATATACACAACTCTAATTAACAAATCCAATGTTTATGTGAACTTCCTATTATTTGTTGGTAGTTAAATACAGACTGAAAAGCACTTGGGTAATGTGTCCTTGGAAATGAAGAGAACACCAAACAACAAATTTAGGAATACCTACAAAGAAAAGGTTATAAGGACTAACCAGGATTTCAAGATATAAGCCAAACAGATTTACAAGATTATTTCATTGTGCATGAACAAATTTCTGACTCATGTTATACAGTTTCATACCTTTTCCAAAGAGTGACTTCCTGTCACCTTTGTAAGAATTATAACTACAAAAACTGCTCTGGTTTAGCAACCAAAGAACTGTTCTTCTAGACAGTCATACCTCACTGAACCAAGATAGGAAGGTTAAGAAATACATATTGATGTTTACAAAGAAGATCAAAGAGATTCCACCTTAAAAGGCACATAGAGCTTTGGGTACTTTTTATCAAATGGAGGTAGAGATTTCTCTCATCCTAAAATAAAATCTTGTGACAATGAAGTGTTATGAAAAAAAAAAATTATTGCCTTGGATGTCAAGGTAGATGCTAGGGAAAAAAAGAATCTGTCTGCAGTTTGTTAAAAAAAGTTTGATAATTTTATCTGTTGATAACTCAAAGAATTCTCCAGAGCAAATGGTTGGTTTTAAGTTTGGCAAACTAAAAGAATGCTAAAATGATTGACTTCCTGGCAAAATATTAGAATTTATTTCAACTTCTAATATTCACAGTATATGTTGCTATCTGACAAAAACAGAAAAGCTTCTTTTCAAAGTCTTAATTCCAAAAAATCTCAAAACATTTATTTTTGATAATTTTGAAATTTATAAAAATGACCTTATGTCACATTTTGCTTATTGTGGTAGAGAAGATTGGTTAACAGATCCCATAGACTTGTTTATCTGTGAAGGATAAAAAATCTATACCATACATAATTTAAGTTGAATTTCGAGAGCATTATAAATTAGTAATAATTTTGAAATGGTGAAATTTAAACATGAGAAAAGATTAGAAGCAACTCTTGGCTTTAAAAAAATGAATTCCATAAATCAATGATTTATCAATGTACGAGATTGACTTATACATAAGTATACACTGAATAAACATAGCATTTTTTTAACAAAAGCAGTATCAGAAAAGATATTTAGGAAATTATATCAGATTCATATTAAACTTTGCATTTAATCCAAAAAAAAAAAAATAAAAAAAATAAAAAAATAAAATAAAAATACAAAATAAAAAAATAAATAAATAAAATATCAGAACTTTTTTTGCTTTCTAAACAATGAAGTGCGGGATTTCTTATACAAAGTGATTAAATGTTTACAGCTATTAAACTTCAATGAAACATGTAAATCTTTTGTTGGTATTCTAAATTGTTACAATTTGTTCAAATGACTCAATTCTTTCAACATTTTTTTTTCAAAGGATGAGGAAAAAAAACTGTTCAATTTAAGAAATAAATTATTCATCTGTAAGAAATAATTAAAATTACATAATTTTAAAAGAAATTTTTTAAACAAAATTAATACATGCAATTTTTTTTATTTATAAAAGTAAGTAATTATATTTAGTTGAGGTTAACCTGGACTAATTATATAGGATCTGTAAAAATAATGCTTGTATCTTTCTTTCAGTATATACATATGTGTTTATATTCATTTTATAATTTCAGGAGGCGCTGAAAAGTTTTAGATTTAAATAAGATAAGATTTACCTTTTTCTATGATTTTTTAAGGGAAGAGTTACAGAAAATTAAGAAATAATGTGCCAATTAAGTTAAAAGGCATATACAGTTCATGGCACTCCCTTCTTGGAAATACAGAACTTTTCCACACCATTACTATATATTTTATTCCATTGGAAAAATGAAAAATTAATATTGATTTTAGTCAATTCATAATACTAAAATTCAGTTCCAAATTTTTCATAGACTTAAAACTATTTTCTCAAAACTTATCTTAAAATTGGAACAGAAGAATGAACAAAATAAAAAAGTTATATTGTAAAAAAATATACATTCATCATCTGAGCTAAATTTGTTTTATTGTCAATGTAATCATATCTAAAAAAATTATTAGCAAGGCTTTTGAGTTGTATAAATAAGTTTAACTTAAAACCTACTGGGTAAACATATTTGATATCATTTCTGCCTCAATCTTCAATACACAACACATTGGTACAAGTCATTTCTCTTTTCATTTACCCATTACATTAAGAATACATGGGTGACAAAAAGAAATTCTTGGCCACTCACAACACTGAATATCAATACGAGAGGATTTTTGTTTGGAACAGACAGACTGAACTACTCCAAGTACCGAATACAAAATTCTTCAATTCATATCAATAATTTCATTCTGGAATTTGAAAAATAAATGAATAAATAAAAAATAAATAAGCAAATATTTTATTAAAAAGAAATTTCTACAATCAAATTGTTTGAAATAACAACTGATATTTACATCAAACAAAATATGAAATTAACCTAAAATTAAAAAACAATTTCAATTATTTCCACAAACTGATTAGATTTCATAAGAAATTTTTTATTGCACATTTTTTTGTCACTTCAAGAAGAAAATAATGGATCAACAAATCTTTCTTTCAATGCAAAGGACTTGTACAAACTATTTCAAATGGTAAATTTCTTTTTGCAACTAGCAAATATTTTTCTAAAGATTCTTGTAATAAAATGGAAAAAATTCTTGAATAACAAAATATTGATTTTTCACAAATTGTGATAAAATAGAAAAGATTTTTCTTCTTTAAGAATCAAAACTTGAATTTATAAAAATTATTAAAAAAAATAGATTTTTATGGATCTTCCTGATTTTATAATAAATTTTAATATAATTTATTTATTTTTTTTTTTTTTTACAAAAAAATATATATCTATGTTTTGGGTAGTGCTAAATCAGATGGTGCAAATCCCAGAGGTAAAAGGTCAGATACTTTTAATTTCTTGTAAGTCAGATTAGAGCAGGTCAGATAGACTTCCCAGTCACTACCAAACTGAAAAATGCAAAAAGATAATTTAGTCAGGTGTTTGCAACAAAAACAGGAAGTTATATTGATATTTAGAGATGCTTTAAAAAATTTTTAAATCTTAGTGGCCCCTTGATTAGGTACAAAAAAAAAAGGGGGGGGTCTCTGAAAGAGCAGGAAATAGTTTTCAAAAGAGCATAGAAATGAATCTGTAATGGCTATCTGGAAAGGTTTTAAACTGACAAAAAAATTTAAAGAGTCTTAAATCAAAAGTTAGAATAGCAAAGTCTTATTAATAGTACAATTCCTTCAGTTTCTCTGTGGGACAATTCTTTTGAAAATTGAGAGATTCTTGTAGAATATGGCCTCATTTTATAAACAATTTCCCAGACAACCAATTATAATAGGAAACTACATTTTTTTTAAATAAAAAACTGAGAAAAACGAAACATCAATAGACACTCAAACAGATTAATATCCTTATCTTGTGATTTTATCTTTTAGTACAAATTGGGATTATTTCTCCAAATGGAAATGTTCTGTGTTTTTTTTTGTGGGGGGTATTAATTTGAAATATTGAAACTAAGATTAGAAAATCTTGTCCAATTTGCAATCAGATGTAAATAATAGTCACAGAACCTTAGAAAAATCGCAGATCCTTTAACAAAAAATTATGCAGAAAAACTTGTAGAATGTGTGTATGTATAAAAAAGTCATTTTTCAAAACTTGCTTAAATGCCACTTTTTGTAATTTATCAAGTTACTTTTTTTTTTGTAACCTATCAAGTCATTTTCTAGTTTTAAAAACTATATTTATTTGCAAAAAGCTAATTATCTTAGAATTAAATTTTAGCTATTATTATATTATCATCATCAGATATACCACTATGGTTGACAGCAGTGCATACAGGTCAAAAATTTGTGCCTGCTTATTCCTTTTATTTTTTTTTTTTATTAAGTAGTAGAGAAAAATGACTAATTAGCAATAAATCTGAAGTTATCTCCCTTTAAATTTAAAAAAAAAAAAAAAAAACTTTAATTAGAAATCACTTTTGGAACTAGAAGCCTAATTAGATTGGAAATCGCTTTATTCTCAAAATTTGAGGATTTTGATAATGTGATACAATGTTCTTTGTTACAGCAACAAATGCAGAAACATTTGATCAAAAATGTTTGTGCATTTTTTGCTCTAACAAACCTATTGTAGCACATTATCAAAATCTTCTATTTCAATAAAATCGTGTCCACACTAATGGAGCATACATATCCGAGTGAATAAAAGTGATATTCACAAATGAATAAATTGAAATTAAATTAAAACATCATATTAAATGAAAAACTTTTTTAAAGTAATAACTTATTGTCACAAAACCCTTTGTCAATTAATATAACCAAATTCAAAATGGTTTTTGAATACATCAAATAATAGAACATAAAATTTACCTTTTTAAAATATTTAATTAGGAATTATCAAATAGTTCATTCATTAAATCTATTTCCCCACTTTTAACTTTAAAAGGATGATCATAAAATTATTTTCTCTTCAGCAAGAGCCAAAATAACTTTCCTTGTCCCTTATTGAAATAATTACTTTAGGCAAAACATCAAAGTAAGCAAAACGACAACCAAAGTATATTAACTAGTCTAAAGTTTTCAATATTTTGATAACATGGGAAGTACAATTTGGTAGTTCCAGATACTTTAGCCAAAATTATGAAGGTGATGAACCCTAATGAGGTGCCAAGCTTGGCAGAGTGCTACTCACCAAATTTGCCTTTATGGCTTGGAGCATAGCCTCAGAATCCATACTTTTAGGCCTCCATGAATTTACCTCATCATGAAGGTTCTTGCAACTGAAGCAAAATTTCTTGAACCATTAACTTATCGTACTATGATCAACTGCATAACAAATATTTTTGGTTGCTTCCGAAGCATAAGTTTCTGGGAACCTTCCATGGTTTGAACTGTGGATCACGTGATATACACACTACAAACTAGTACGTACTAAAATATTGCAAAATTTTTGACTTATCCAAGAATTTTATTTAGTAAAAGTCTTAGTAAAATGTATGAGTTTACGAAGCTTACTAAAGGGAGGTAATTATGAATTTTGATGAAAATAGAAAATTAGTTCATTTTACAAGATGCAAGTAAATCTAAACGCTTTCAATATTCTATTAACAAGAGATAGGGTTATTGTTAATATTTCAGTATTTATTTTCACTCTTTTCACATTATGTGCAGTATAACAAAGAATAGATTAAGGAGGAAAAATCTGCCAATTCAGCTGTAGAAAGACAAATCAAGCAATGCAAAAATTATGTTTGACTTATCTTCAATAATAGCCCCCACTAAAAAAAAAAAAAGTTTTAGGCTATGTAATTCTCTTTTGAGATTATCTATTAGAAGTTTGATCAAGTTTCAAATACCTTAAATGTTCTGTTTTTATTATAAAAACTGGTGGTTAGTATCAAATTTTTTTAATAAACAAAAATTAGTATAACCAATAAATCAAAAAAAAGAGTATATAGAAATTCTTGTTCAGAAATATCGGCACAAATGTTCAATTTACAAAATAAGTAAAAAATTTTTCTTGACATTTACCTCAATCATAAATTGGCGGCATGATCCACATGGACTTATCTCACTCTCAAGATCACTGGAAAGAAAAATTTGTTTAAAATTTTAAAATATTTAAATTTGCAATAAACAGACAGAAAATATTTTATGAACAATTTCTTTTAATACAAAAAAGCAAAACTCAAAATGACCAAAATTTTTAATAAAATTGTTTTCACAGAAAATAAAGTGATAATCCTTTCAATTAAGTTAAAATTGAAATGAGTTAAAAAATAAATAAAAAATAAAATAATATTTAGGAATGAAGTGTTCTGTTAGTTTTGAATCTAAACATATATCAAAATACAAGGTGGAACGATAAAATTGTCGCCCTAGAAAAGATGACATGATTCCATTTCCGTTTAATGAAAACCAGTTTTTTTTGTTGCAGACCATCTACTAGTTGGCCAGTTGTGTACAAATCCCAAGTGTGATAGGAGCCTTCTATCATGTCTGAAAGTGACACAATGTTCAACGAACGAGATTGGAGATGCACCGCTGTACAACTCATGCTCTTTACTGATCCAAATTATGACAACAGGACCATTGCCAGCACCCTCAAAATCCAAATCCGGACGGTCCAATGCTTGAGGGCACAGCTCAACGCATTGGGCGACCCTTTGGATGGCTACAGTTATGGTCTTTGGTGTGGTTTCAAGTGAGGGCCACATCATGCCACCTCACATCTTCAAAGTTGGTTTGGAAGTCAACACCAAAGTGTACCTGGATGTGCTGAAGAGTGTGGTGATCCCCTGGTGCAATCAGGTGGCCGGTGGTAGACCCTGAGTGTGGTAGCAGGACTCGGCACCAGCCCACAAGTCCAAAGAGACTCAGGCTTGGCTTCAGAAGGAGTGCTATGACTTTGTACCCTTCTCTCACTTCCCCCCTCCTAAACCCACTGGACTACTTCGTTTGGTCATACATCAAGAACATCACCAACATGACCTCCCACAACACCAAAGCCAGCCTGATCGCCGCCATCCACTGAGTATTTGCCGAGCTCCCGCCAGCACTTGTGGAAAAGGCATGCTCCCGGTTCCGGATCGAGGTAGTGATTGAGGCTGAAGGCGGCTATTGAATAGATGTCAGCTCTACTACATAATCAAGTTACCTGAATTGATTTTTTCAATAAAAGTTTAAAATAAAGCCATAGTGTCGTTTTCTTTAGGACAATTTTATCGTTCCACCCTGTATTATAAAAGTATCCACTTCGATATTTGAACATTCATACAAACTTTCATGGAAATATAAACATAAAAAAAAAAAATGCATATAATAACTTTGCATATGTAAACCTGATTCAACGTTTTGTAAAAAAATTTTTGTATGACCTTTAATTCCCCACTAAAAAACACTAAAACAAAACAAGATATGCCAGTACTGTTTAAGATTGTAGATTTAAAAAAACGTCAGAACAGTTCTTATAAAAACATTTTGTACTTTAAAAACAAGGTATTGTAGAAAAATAAAAATTCAATGCAGTATAATAAATTATACAGGAAGGAAATGCAGGTCTTTTTATGAAAAACAAAGTATTTTATGTATCAATAAAAAGGAATAATTAAAAAGGTAAAATTGGTGACCTGAAAGCTCCCTTTTCAATAGCTACTACACTGAGGTGTATGGAAGGGTGCTACTCCTTTCCCTGGATTGCTCCACTTTACCTTTGATCCATACTTTAAAATGCTTAGTGTAAAGCATGTAAGCATCAAGTATGATTATTTGAGTCTTTGGTATGACTCAACCTGGGATTGAACCTTGGGATTTTGACGAACACTAACTGCTGGGCCAATGGACCGGTATATAAAGTGGAATAATCATTGTGAATTCATAATTAATAAATTAAATCTTAAGTCAGCCTACTTGAAAAAGATGACATGTTTTCTTACCTGGGAAATTGTACTACATAAGGAAAGAAGCAATGGTAGCTGAATACAAATAATTATGGAAAATTAAGGTTGAAGCAAGAAATATGTCATCTCTCTCATGTATATATTAGTCAATTGACCCAGGGTCATAGTGACAAACCCACGTTTAGCCCATTTATAAAGTTTTTTTTTTTTTCACTAAAACATGCTTCTCTGTACAGATCATGCATTCTTCTGTAAATTTCACATGGTCTGCATTTCTCAACCAACAAATATTTGATGAAAGACCTCTGTTCTATTTGTAGAGGCCAACCCATTTTTAGCCCATTTGTAAAGATTTTGACTAAAACATGCTTCTCTGTACAGATCACACATTCTTCTGTAAATTTTAAATGGTTTGCACTCCTCACCCACCAAAAATTTGATGACAGACCTCTATTCAAACCTGAAGCACTATTTGATTTGCTGTCATTTTGATGAGCCTCAAAACAAATATTTCAGCAAGGTTAAAGGATCTTTTGCTATAAACCAATTTTAAACAATGCATTTATGGAAAAAATAAAAAGATAAAAAATCATTTTGCTTTTTAATTGAATGATCTTTGCATATCCAAAAGCAAAATAAAAATTAGAGGAAATAGAATGTAGAATTAAGGATAATTATTTAATGTTAATTTAGAAGTTAAAAAGGAAAACGATTAGTTTTAAAATAAAATATTTGAAGATAAGTCTTTCATAATTCTCACAAACAGTCTATGATGAAAGCTGAAGATAATATCCCTCCATTCCAAACAGACAAAATCATGTCTATCATTATTGGATGATTATCCCAAATAGCTTGAATTAGTAAAGAGATATTTTCTGATATAATATCAGACGATATTTAAATTGTAAAAATTCCATGTGTAGTCCTTATTTTACATTTTTTTAAAAATTTCACTTGCAATGAATAATATTTGTAAAAATGTTTATAAATTGTTCAACAGAAATTAAAATCAGTTTATGAATGGCTTGTAAAAAAAAAAAAAAAAAAAAAAAAAAAAGAGAAAAGATTTAGAGTTGTCTCCCTTACTCTAAAATAATTTAAGCTACCCAGGACGTTTTTTTTTTTTGTTGTTTAAAAAAAAAAAAAAAAAAAAAAAAAACATAACCGGTTTCAAAAACAAAAGCATACCAAATAGTCTATTGGTATTTTTAATGAGTCATAGGTTTTAAGATAAAGTGCTTTGATTACCTAGTGATTGCAATAGCTTTGAATTTTCGGTAGCCTTCTGAAACGGCTTTAACCAAAGCAGTTTTTTCTGCACATATGGAAATGCCATATGAACAATTTTCAACATTACATCCTGTAAAAAGAGATAACAAAATATGAAAAAACATTAAAACCAAAAGTTTCAAGCATACAGCTAATGATGATATTGTGATGAGAGCATTTAAAATGAGAATAAACATTTGGACAAGAAATAAAATGAAACTGAATTTGACGAAATTACTGAAGCAAATAGTTTCTCAAAATATTGATAGCAAATCTGCAAGAAGTCTTTGATCATCTCAAGACATTCAGATTCTTAGTTTTGATAGAACTTGAAAGGATTAAAAGAAATAAAAGAACATTAGTCTTACTAAAACTGAAGTTTTTATTAAGAGGTGACAAATGTTACTTGCTAGTTGTTCCCCTATTCTACCCTTTCAGCTGGAAGCTGTATGTTTTGGAGTCTTTTTAGGACTGTTGCTTTAAGCCCAAGAAAAATTAAGGGAAAGGGTTTCAGAGATGAGAAATTATGAGATACATCACCTTTGAGGGTTGGAAAGAATGACAAGGATTATTGGTAGGTACTTTTTTGGGAAGAGCTGTGTAAGATGATCTCTCATAGGATGTTAAGCTGAAGTAATTGCATACACAAGGCAAATTTTCTCACCTCACTCAAATGAGGTAAATGCAGGTGTAATTAAAAAGGTTTGTGCATGCAATTTCAGAGTGTGTGTGTGTGTGTGTGTGTGTGTGTGTGTGTGTGTGTGTGTGTGTGTGCGCACGCACGCACACAATGATAAAATGAAGAATTTCTTTTTTAGTGCTTGATGCTCTTAAGTAGAGCCAAATTACTGGATCTGCTTAAGAAATTTTAAAAAGGTCACAATGTCAAATATCACCCATGACTTGGATTGGTTTGATGGCATATAAACCATTGTAGCTTATTTAATGTCAAATCCTTTTTATACAAATTAAATATATGATTAATATTTTTAAATGAGCCCAAGCTCAGTTTTTCATATAATTAAATTGTTTCACTTATTTCTCTCTTATATGAATACACATTAAAATGATCAGTTTTACTTTAAACAATTCAATTCAGCATAAGTACAGTTTCTTGTTTACACACAGATAAATATAAAATTGTATCACTAGAATATTTAAATAGGATATTCAAAGTTATCATATATAAAGATGGTCTTGTCCCATTTAGAGGTCTTGTATGGTATTAACACTCCTTGTCTTCACCATTGTGAAAAAGGAATAGGAAATAAGTACCTTTTTTAAGCATTAAAGTCATTGGTCAATTTAATTTTGGTAGACATTGGCAAGTTATCAAAAGATGAATGAAATTACTTGTTTTAAATTGATTTGAAGGGTGTTAATAAAAGTGTCGTAATGAGCTTTTACTTGTTTTATCATTAGCTGTTCAGTACCAAAACTGCATATAAAAAACACCAAGAGACCAAAGCAGTTTGACTAAATTCTTTCTTCTAATGATTTATATTGACTGTCAGCTAAAATAATGATGAATAAAACTATATATGCTCTATTTCTAGTGTTTATTCACATAAGATTTTCAGAAGTCCAGATTGTTAAATTCCAAGTGTCTTAATTTCATTTATATCTATATATTTATCTTCTAACTCAAATTTATCATTTAAAAAAATCTTCAGAGAAATAAGTTTAAACTTGTTATTCTATATTTTCATTTTAACCTTTTAAAATTTTAATTATTTCATATCACACATCAAATGTTTTTATCATTACTGTAATTAAACATCATCATCATTATTATTATTATTATTATTATCATCATTATCATTTCAGGCCATTGGCCTAATAAGTAGAGTGTTTGCCAATGATCTGGGAGACCAGGATACAATCCTAGGTCAAGTCATACCAAAGACTAAAAAAAAAGGTACTTGATACTGCCTTGCTTAATACTCAGCATTATAAGGTACAGATCAAGGGTAAAGTGGAGCAATTCAGGGAAAGGAGTAGTGCCCTCCCCTACACCTCAGTGTAGTAGCTATTGAAAAGGGAGCCTTCAGGTCACCCTCAACTAAGGTCGCCAACTTTACTTAGAATTTGAATTTAATTGCTATAGTAATTATTAGTAAATAATTAGGTATCTTAGAATATTAGTAAAATATTCCTTTTATTCTTTAATTTCTTCCTACAAACTTGTTTCTTCTAATGTCTTATATACCCTGTACTCAACAGGGGATGAGAATATTCAGAGGATTATTTTATGATTAAATGATAACCCAAACATGATCTTAATGAATAATCCAAGTATTCAAAAAATATTTCAGAATGTTTCATGATCTTTTCTTTTTTGTTAATTAAAAAAAGTTACATAAATAGAAATTTAATGGATAATTTAATGCAAATATTATCTTATTTATATATTATATAAGGTTAATGTGATAAAATAAAAATTCTACCTATGTGGATAAAGTGGAAGTATAGTTCAGATTATTTTGCATTTGTATTTATTATTTTTTTCATCTTTTAAAATATATTGTTGGGCCAAAAGTGTTTATTGTAATGCAATTATGAATGTATCAGACATTCCAGAAATTAATCACTCCAATAAAATTATAGCAATAATTACATAACAATGTAATTTTTAGAATTAGCAATAAGCAAGGAATTTCTCACTTATGAATATTTTTATATCAACACTTCCCATAGATTCATTACAAAACTAATGGGAAATATTTTCAAGAAAAGTTGGACAATTGATGAAAATATATATAAGAGAATTGGACTTAAGAGTAAAATTTTAAATTCTGTTAAAATAAATAAAATTAGTAAATGCATTTAATAGACATGAATAAAAATTGGATAAATAGTTAAAATATTAAGTAAATTCAAATGTTTGTACTCTCAAAATTTACAGTGTAACATTAAAAAGAACTTTTACAGTCAGTGAAATTATAAATTTTATATTGGTTCTCGACATAGAATGAACATTTAGTGGAACAAAAAAACTTAAATGTACTCAAAAATAATGTATCAACAGAGGAAACAAAACATCCTTTTCTTATTTTAGAGTTAAGAGTCCCTCCAAACATGGACAAGATCAGGTTTTATCTGTACAAAATGAAGTAAAATTATTAAGTAGAGATACAGAAACAAATCCAAATAAAAAAAGTCACTAGAAAAATGAATTTTTAACCAAAAGTGTTTACTCAATAAATCCCTTACTTGAATAAAACATTTCTACACAAAACTTAACCGGCCACCAAAAATTTTGATTTTTTCTGTGACTTTATTATTGACCATGAATAAAAAAAAGTCTCACTTCTGTTTTAGTAATTTAAAAAATTTTTTTTTTATAAAACCATAAAGATAAAGAGAATATAAAACATAAAAAGACTCATTCTCTTTAGTGATTAAAAAGAATTAATTTATAGACTAAATTATTCAACAAGTCAATTGGACCGATACCCTTGTCATTTTTATCAAAATGTTAGGATATAAACAACAAGTATAAAGATACTAGTCTGACTTGCGATATAACAACATTGGAACATCTGAGAATTTCAGACATCTATTATTTTAAAAATTGATAGGTTTATCTGCACTGGTTATTATTTTAGTTACTTAAATCACAGTTGATATAGATATTGGTAACATTATGTCAATTTTGCAAATGAAAAGTATATTGAACTAGCCAAACAACAAAAAAAAATTTCAAATGTACATGATCTTTAAAATTAAATATTTTCATGTATAAAGATCTGTTGCTATAAAGAAGTCAGAATTTTATTAAATAGACACAGTGAAGAAATTGTATGGTTTCAATTGACATCAATGCAACAATGAAAGGAAAAATAAGGTGTATCAGGGATAATATACATAGAAAAATCAACATCACGTTGTGTTGCTAGCACGGATTTCCCTGTCTCTTGCCATTTGTCTATCATCCATTGCTTCCAACAGGTCCTCTAGACTGCATCCCGTGTCCATACAGAGCTGTTGTAGATAAGTTCTAGTTGGTTGTCCAACACTTGCACATCCATGTGAAGGGAATAATTGGAGAATATCACTTATGAGTTTGTTCTTACTTCTCCAGCAGTGTCCCACATGTCTTGTCTGTCTTATTTGGATGGTTTTAGAGGTGGGAGGTTGGAGGCTCTATAGCTGCTACTTTCCAGGATTTGTTCAATATGACTCTTAGCATTCATGTGCAATTCTTGTTCAGCAATTTCCCTATATGCTTAGTCAGCATCCATATAGTAGAATTGATATGACTGCTGCTTGAATACTTGAAAAATCAGAGGGATATAAAGTTGGATTTATGAAAATAAATTAGCACCAAGAATTCCAAATTTAATTAACTATTTAATACACAATTACAGTTCAAAATCGAATTGGTAAATGAAATAACCTTTACCAAAGAAGTATTTTACTGTACCAAAGATTTTTTTATTGTTTATTTTACTGAACCAAAGATTTTGTTTTTAAATCCTTAAGAGTAGAATTTCCTAACCAAAATATTTGGCAACAAACATTTCATTTCTGCTGAAATGTTAAATATTAGCAATTAGTTCATTTTTTCTTTTTTTTAAAAGCATTCTTTACTTGATCTACTGTCTATTATTTTTCTGTTCACTCATCAACTCTTTCTCCGTGTAACCGACAGAAATATGGTTCCCCCCATTACACATTTAACACCAGAAAGAAATGTTATAAAATATACAAGAGTAAATGTTTATGCCATCATTTAAAATCTATTTTGTAAATAAACGGTCTCTTTTTAATATTCTATTTTGTTCAGACTATAAAATAGTAATGTAAGTGTAATTTTTAGTGTAAGCAAAAAATGATTCAACACTAAACAATAGTTACTTACTGTTTAGTACAGGAAAACAAGTATTGGCTATTAACCAAACATATGGAGCTGGAGGGGAAAAAAAAAGGGAATTAAAAAGAGAGTGTAGCACTAAGCTTACAAGTGGAGAGAACACTAGCATGCTTTTAAAATATCAGGATTCCAAATTCTGACTTGCTTGAATTTTGAAGAAAAAAAAAAAAAAAAATCACCATTTTGAGAATTCCAAAATGAAATACAAAAAAATTACATTTTGTGGAGATTAAGAGACATTGGAAATAAATTTTCAATTATTGATAAAATATTATTCAAAATTTAAGAATAAAAGTAGAACTTACAATCAAAAATCGGAATTAAATCAATTTTGAGTGATTGAAAATTTCAGATTGGTGTTCTGTATATTTCATTAAATTTTTTTTTATAAAAGAAAATGTCAAAAATATAAAAAAATTTTAATTCATTGTAAAATGAATTTTAAGAAACAAATAAAATAAAAAAAATCTTAATTTAAAAAATTTTCAAATTTAAAAAAAACTTGACTTACAAAAGAAACAGTGGACAACTTAATTTCAGGAAAGAATTATTTGAAAGAAGCTAAAAAGAAAAATATACAAATTTGATTAAAAAAAAAAAGAAAATAAAAAAAAATTAAAAAAAACACTAACAAAGAAAAACATTTATCTAAATTTTAAAAAAATAATCGAAAATTTAGAAAAATTTCACCAATTACAAAAAATTGAGATAATGAATAAAATTGACTTACCAATGATGTTGAGGATGACTTTAGAATATCAGTTTACAGAAGAAACATCAGTTTCAGTGTGTACATCAGCACAACACAAATATCAATTTGGAAAAAAAAAAAAAAAAAAAAAAAAAGAAGATAGAGAAAATATTAATTCTAATAATTTTATCCAAAATGATTGAAAATTCAATTCAAAAATTCATACATAATACATCACCAATATTATTAGTAAAGTTTTCCTTGAAACAAAACAAGAACAAAAAACAATATTACATTAAGTGTAGTGGCATAGTAGTATTCAAAATATTGTTTAAAGAGGGATAGAGAGGATAAGATCATCCAAAAGGTAAATTAAATCAACTATTCCCTTATTTTTAGATGATTACAAATATCTTTATAAAAATGTATTTTTAAAAATAAAGATAATCACTGATCTTAAATAAAGACCTTTGATTATTGAAGGAAAAAAAAAAAAAAAAAAAAAAAAAAAAAAAAAACACTTATTTTACACAACTAAATTTTCAAAATGATCTTATCAATGCATTTAATTCAGTGATGAATATTAATCAGACAAATCAAACATTATACAGAGGAAACTTCAGATTAAAATTCAGCTAATAATATCAAGCTGTCTATGTACATCTTGCATTTATTTAATGTTTTCTTCAAGAAATCTGTTTAATACTAATAGAGGTTAAATAAATCTGTTTAAAACTAGTAGAGGTTAAATAGATAATATAAACTTCTGGAATTGGTCAACAATGTCAGATCATTAAATTTAGCTTATATCACAAGTTATTTTACACTACATTTTTTTGGGAACATTGTTCAATAAACTATTTCTTTAATAATGACAAAATAATCCCCTTCAGTTTTAGAGCCGAAAATGTCAGCAGATTTTTAAGTGGAAATTTTCTATCCTCTAATGATGGAAATTTTTATTAAAATTTGATATGTCATGAATTAGTATTTTTTAGGCTTTTTATCTTATCAATTTAAATTATCAATTCTGTAACTATTCACAAAACAAAAAGTTGAAATATTCTACTTTTCAAAACAAAATTTGTTGATACAGACTAAGTACAAAATAGTTTATTTCAGCTGGAAATAATATTTCAGAAATGAAAGCAAAATGAAATTTTTTAAAAGGTTTTTTTCACTTTTAATGCACTGAAAGCACATTAGAAGTAAAATAAAAATAAAAATTAAAAAAAAAACAAAAAACGAAAATACGCCAAACCTTGTAAATTAACATGTGAATAGATTTGTCATATCTTTAACTTTATGTAATCAGTTTTTCAAGTTGATAAATTATTTTATTTTACTTGAACTTTAAATCCAATTGTAAATTCATTCTTTTTAAAGCCTGACAGAACCCAGTTATCACATACCACATCAAAACAAATAATTATGCCAAGTAATGCTTTTCACAGATAATTTATAAGCATATTTTATGAACAATCTTTGTAGAAAGAGAATGTTGTGTTTGACAGCCTATCAATAAAGATAGGATATGATAAGAATGTTTGCAGATAAGCATTTTTTTTCTGTGATTTGAAAAGTTCCATTCATTAATATGTATGATGATTCAATAACTGGAAAGAAATGAAGACATTTTTATTTATGATCTTGTAAAAGTCCACCTCATGTCTATTATATTAAAAGTCAAATAAACTAGTCAAAGTAAAGACCATCTTATTTGACTTTGACTTTGACAAAGATGTTTAGTGTTTATCTGAGAGACTTGCAGGTTGTTGAAGACTCATTTGGAATTTTTTATGCATTAGCAGTTTATGAGACACCAAATTCATTGAATTTGGAGGAAACAAAGTCCGATTGATTTAAGGGCATGTCAACCTGTCTGAGAGATTAGTTAATTACATACATATATTATACATTTATATTTACATTTGTGTAGTTTAAGTGTTTTTGCCCAGTTATATGTCAAGTATTCCTATCTAATACAAATAATTTGCAAACAAATCTATTTGACTCATAGATGGGACCATAACAAGAACTACCAACCTGGGTCAGAGTGGAGATGGGAGTAATAGCAATAAATGAGTACTTTACTTTCCCCCCAGAGCTCCAGATACAGTTTATTGTCATATTCCGATACGGCTTTTATTTGGGAAGGGGCTCTTACTCTACTTCAGAGTATACAGTCAGTGTATTCTAAGCCCCACCAACAAGGTTGGGGGTCTAGTTGAATATTCCAGGTTCCATAATATCAACACTAGTGTGTGTGTGTGTGTAAAAATTACAGAAAGGATTTCTAAGTCAACCATTATTTCTTTTATTTCTCAGTCAAGCTAACTTGAGAAAATATATCAACAAGTTTCAGTTTAATAATTAAGAAAAATGTGAGGTCACCAATCCTAATTCATATCTTAGCAAGTTGTTGGATTTGTAATTACAGAACATTTTAAAAAGAAAACCAACAAAAGAGTAGATATTGGCTAAAAAACATATTTGACGTAAAATTAGCTTATTTTGTAATGGTGGAAACTACGAGGGTTGTACCAAATACAAAATGAGCATCTGTTCTCCTCTAGTTACAGGTAAATAGTAAGGCAGACCGAGTTCTTTACCTTTAGTAAGGCAACTTGTCTAGGAGACCCCACTTAAAAATTGACCTTGTGTCACATCCTGCCTGTGGTAAAGGAATCACATCTGTATGTATAAATCAACTTAGAAAAAAAAAAAAAAAATTAAAATGAGCATTAAAATCTCACATATTCTTTAATATGGTTATAATAAGGAAAAGTATAAAATTTAATTTTTGATTTTTTACTGACTAGATGGTTTAATTCAATAATTAAAAATCAATTGATTTGTGGAACTCTGCACAGTTATTCATAATTATGTTGTGAGGTCGATAAATATGTTGATCCCACAAACTCTTCATGTGATTGTAATCCTTGCTTAGTTTGTGTAAAAAAACAAACAAAAACAAGAGGGTAAATTTAAAATGCCAAGCTCTTATTTGGTAATGTCACGTGATAGCCCACGGAGATGATAGAGGTAAGACTAATACTATCCTCCCGTTGAATTAACAGTATCTAGCCGTCAAAAAAAGTGACCGTTAAAGAAGAATGTAGGTCACAGAGGGGTATCAACAGGTGTTGGTACTTAGTAACTTCAGGTCACCGGACACTAAGGGGGGAGAAGAGAGAAGCCAAATGATTGGCTGGGACCTCAAAACGGAAGTGGGGACCCCTTCCCCTCAGCGGAAGTAAATAATAAGAAAGGGAGTTTTTGAGCAGAGTCCGTAGCGGACAGACGAATCATAGCCATTTTACTCCGGGTTGAAGACGAAAGAATAACTGAAACAGGAGGGACCCCAGGTTCTTCAAGCCAGTGTAAAAAAAATAGAACAAAGTCTATTAGCCCGTGAAAGAAGAAAGATTCTCCAGTGGAACCCTGTCGAAAAATAAGATAAGTAACTTTGGAGACATTTCTCCTTTATACCCAAATTTTGTATACCACTCTCTCTCTCAACTTGAAGAAAAACAAAAGTCAAGAAAAGACATATTCGTGGACTGTCCAATTATTATATGTTTTGACACTTTGAAAGTGTATATAACTGTAGTAAAGGATTCATGTACTTTAATGTTACCACGTGGTCTATGTTGTTCTTTGCCGTTCTACTACAAATTTGTTGTTGTCACATTTCCTTTTCAGCTTCTATTCGCCTTATGTTATCTTGCTTAGAATTGTCCTATTAATTCCCAAAATATCACACGGGAAACCGGAGTTGCCGACTACTACAATATAATATTATTACGATTAAAACCTATAGGTCCATATTCTTCCATTGTCTGGGGGAAAGGAAGTCTAGCGACCTGGTTGGTGTGTGGACAGTGTGAAATTTGGAACCCCTTGCCAGCGGCGGTCAATCTGGCCCTAAATTAGTCCCTCACATAATATGCCAGTTCTTATATGCCTGAGAGAAAAACTCTGAACGAGGACTTATATAGGGGATCAAGTGCCAACCTGCCCCGTCTTCACACGTGCGAAAATAAAGTCCCGTTTTGGGATTTTTAGTCAATTTGCCGTCACAGTAAATTGTACATGAGAAGTGTTGGTTGGTCCACTTGTGGACCAAACTTGAAGCTTGAGTTGCTTGGCGTCTGGTCTGCTTCCAGAGTGGATGTTGCTTCTTGTCTGGAGATGTCAGCATGCGGAGATGTAGGAGCCAAGCTGCTGCGGGTCTGGAGACATCAATGGGCTGAGATTCCTTTTGCCTTTAGGCTGGTTAACAGCTGAGAGAGTTGTGGGTGTCAGTGACTGTCGAGTTTATCTTGCAGAGAAGGATGGCATGTCCAATGATCTATCACATGTGTGACCAGGAAGCCTCTCTTTAATTATGAGTAAAAATTAAATCATTATACTGGTGAGAGAACCTTACAAATACAATCCATTCTGCTCAATAGCTAGAAACTACTCTAGAGACATTCTACAAAATTAATTCATCTCGAAAATAGCCTGTGTGTTGGTAGTAGAAAATTCCACTTAGCAATGTTATTTTAGTCAGTATCAGGTTTCATTTCTGGTAGCTGACATGAAGAATGACTTTTTCCAAACAAAGACTTTTGATTTGAGAAGCTGGTGTGCTATGATAAGGCCCTCCTTCTGGATAATTGATCATATTAATCAGTAATATATGATTTAAATTTTCTAGGGAAGGTTACCTTCCATCCAGAACTGGTTTGTTTCCCCAGAGGTGTTGCAGTAGCTGGCTGTAAATCAAGTGAAGGTTTGGTCAAATCTCAGAGTTGGTTGCAAGATCTGCCTTCTCAATCAAAGCAGGTTTAAACTGATCAAAGGAGACAATATCAGTGTGGTTACCACACTTGACTGTAAGATATTTGTCCACATGGTACTGTTTATTTTGGTACGAGAAAACATTTGACTGCATCATTCCTCACAAAAACAAATTTGCATTCTTGCAGATGAGGAACGTACATATCTGTTGATTGATGTCGCAGAGGAGTGTATGCCATTTTGACTATTTTGTGTTGCAACTCCTGGGCAAAGTTTGTAATTGAATCCTTGGTAGGTGAAAAATATTGCATTGACAGTGAAAGAGGAGTGCTAAAGATGAGCTCAGCTACTGAACAACCCAAATCTTCCTTCAGGGTTTTTCTTAATGTTGACAGGATAAAAGGGAGATTGTCAACCCAATTAGTCATATTTCTGGTTGCTAGTTTTTAGAAATTGATGAAATCTCTCCATAAGACTGTTGGTGCAAGGATAGTAAGCCATTGTACAGATGTATTTCACCCCTAGTAAGGGGTTGAAATCTGTAAAAACAGGGGTGCCAAAGATTACGATTCAATCCAATCCTGCAGAACCACCTTAGAAACTGTGTTGGCCGATGTGTTCTTTATTGGTTTGGCTGTTGGCTAACAAGAGAAACAATCCAAATTATCAGGAAGTATTGGTACTCCTGGCCAACTAATGATCCAACTATGTCAACATGCGAGAAAAACAGGCGTCAGGTGTCCTGTGTTGGTAGTGGAAAATTCCACTAGTTGTCAACTTAGCAATGTTAATTTTGTTGATATCGGGTTTTGCTTCTGGTAGCTGATGTCATGAATGATTTTACATTTTTCCAAACAAAGACTTTTGGTGTGAGTTCTATGATAAAAAAAAAGAAAAACAAAAAAAATACCTTGCAACTCTTCAGGTCTTAAAACCCATCATGTTTAAATAGCACACAAATTAAACTAACATTAGACAAGTCAGAATATATTGTCCTTTTATCAAATAGTTTAAAATTAAAAATGTCTATTTTTCTTTTTAGACTGAACTTCTTTGAGTATTAAATTTGTTTACCAGTATAGTAAAAAATACAGTAAAGTTGGCGACCGTAGTTGATGGCGACCAGAAAGCTCCCTTTTCAATAGCTACAACACCAAGGTATAGGGGAGGGTGCTACACCTTTCCCTGAATTGCTCCACTTTACTCTTGATATGTACCTTATATTGCTGAGTGTTATACAAGGAGGTATCAAGTACCATTTTTAAACTCTTTGGTATGACGCGACCTGGGATTGAACCCAGGTCTCCCAGGCCGTTAGCAAACACTCTACCCACCAATGCCATAGGAAATGGAATCAGCAAACCAAGTTTAAATCCAAGAGGAGGCTGTGTTTGTACTAATGACCTTGAAAAAGGCATGAATCCATTTGTCATCCACCCCTCAGCTATAGGTAAATAATAAAGCAAACCAGGTTCTTTATCCTTCGTTAAGCAACCAGTCTAGGAGAAGGAAAACTGATTTCAAACCAGCTTTACTGCACTTTGAATGTGACACGAGGCCAAATTTTTCTACCAGTGGTTGAGGGGTTGGGTAAATATATACATGAAGATAAAAAACTTTAATAAAATATAGAATATTTTTAGTGATTCAATTTTTATTAATTGAATGTGTCCAAGCAGTTTTATTTACTTAAGATATATCAAAATATAAGCTCAGAATTATAAAAAAAAGGTTGGGTGTGGAGGAGGAGATTTCTCTATTCAAAATGATTTTGTCTGTATAAAGACACACAAAATAAAATACCTAAATCTGTACTTACCAGAAAATATAGTGCCATCTAAACATAACACAGCAGCACCAACTCGAAATTTACTGTATGGACAGTAGGAATGTTCTTTTGCATCTACCGCTGCTTGTATAAATTCACTAAAATTCGTTTCTGCATGAAGAAAAAAAATTTTATAAGGAATATAAACATTTTTGCCATTCATAAATTCCATAATATGGATGAAAAGTAAAAGCAGGAGATGTATAAATTTTAGTTTGATTAAAACTGATAGGGATGGATGGTGAAAGAGAATCAAGGGAATCTGTGCCGTTAGTACACCTTGATGAGGAAATACTTAGAAAACAAAACTCGTATCAAACCTATGACCACAAAAAAGTCACTGAAAGAATTTTGGCCAGGAAAAAAAAAAAAAAAAAAAAAAATTATGGTGACCTGTTAGGGTTAAGTTTTATATTTTTGATCTGAGTAAGAATTAAGATTTTAAAAGATCTTTTTTTTTTGGTGATTTTTTTCTGTGACATTTTCCCCTGGATTCATCAAACTAAACTATAGAATCTTCTTTTTAGTCAATATTTGTTAATTTCACAAACACCACAAAATTTATAAATACAGACTTTTTTTTGTCAATCAACAAAAATTAGTCAATTTGGTTTCTTTTCATTGCCAACTTTTAGTACAACTATAAAATCATTAAATTGTTTTTAAGGAAAACACAAAAGTTGTAGTAATTTACTAAGCTTTTTGCTTAGATGTGGCACAAGGCCGAATGAATGGGGCACCCAATGAGACTCGAACTCACTCTTGCAGGTTTGCTAGTCAAGCTTGCAAACCATTACGCTACGAAAGGTACCCTAAAAAAAAAAAAAAAAAAAAAACAACACACACAAGAGTTGTAACATTTTTCTCAAGGAGTATCAAAACAATTCCCCAGTTCAAGCAGAACAAAACCTACATTTACAAAAGAATATTTTTGCAATCTTTTACAGTCAAAAATATGGTCAAGTTTAGGAAAAGCCATCTGTTCACAACCAAGTGATCTAGTTGGACATTTATTTAAAAATTACTGTTAATAATTTTATTCTTTTCCCATCAAATTTGAAAGAATAGTTATTTCCTATCTTCCCTATCCTGGATAGGGTTTCTGCAATACTTTAGTTAGTGTGTCTTTTGAGATCATTATCTTCCATAAATGAATTTCATGTTTACTGAAGTTGAATATAACAGTCTTTATTCACATATAATCTACTCAAAAACACAACCATTCATAAAGAATAGTACAAAAACCAAAATACCTTTGAGTGATGTTACTAATATACTAAATTAATCAGGCCATTTTCTGTTTTTATTCCACTAATTTAACAACAGTAGTCTCAAGCCTTCCACAGCTGTTACTTTCAGTAACCTTCTGAAAAAGTTAAATGTAATCCTTTATGATTTAGCATGTATGCTATCCTTATTTTGAAACATAGTAAGTTGGGAATCTATTCATAATCTTTAAGCCTCTCCATTAAAGTTCTCTACAAAGGATACTACAAAGAATGCAGGAATGAGTTTATATACCAGTGGATCAAATGTTTCATTCAATTGATATAAAGGGTTGATGAATGCGACAGATACTTGGGAGACTGAAGTATATAGCAGCCAAAGCATTATAAAAACAAAGAAAATGATCTGGGGGAGGGAAAAAAGCTCAACAAAACTAAAATTTTGTTGCTTATAAGCATATCAAATACACATTGCTAGTTTGCCTTTGAAAAGGTATTGTTTTTTCTTAGAATACCAGGGATTATCATTCATTTATGAATTCCTTAGTGCAATGGTTATTACTATAGGACAAAATTTGTTAACCATGTTCAAAACCTGTTTGCATTTCATTTTATGTAAATGCCCTAAGAAAAGGCATGAATCTAATTACTCTCCACCCAACAAGCTATGGTTTGGTAAACTGGACTATTTTGCCTTGGTAAGATAACCAATCTATAAGGAAAGCTCTAATCCAATTTAAAAATTTTTTTATAAAAAAAAAGTAAAAAATTGACCTCATGTCACATCTTGCTCTCTGGAAGAAGGGTTAGATACATGAAGAATATTTCATTTATGACAATGACCTGAAAATTACTTGAAAGACATCATTAACCCTGAGATATATTGAATAGACTTGTGATATCTGATAGAAGAATGATTTTGTAGAAAAACTGAAGTAAAAATTGATTTGGTTTGGTTGCGTTTTATGGCACATCCTGAGTAATCTAATGCAAAATCTTGTTATATAAACATTATTTGTAAGCAGATAGTATTTTTAAATGAGCCAGAGCTCAATTGTTTGCACACAGTTAAATGGTCTCAAGTATTTCTATCCAATACTAATAATTCTACTTAATGTTAAGTATTTGTTTGCACCCAGTTAAATGGTTTCAAGCATTGCTATTCAACCTTAGTAATTCTATTTATCAAGTATTTCTATCTAATAGGAATAATTTGCACCCAGCTGAATGGTTTCAAATAATAATATCTCAAATGATTGAACAGTTCTATTTGAACTATAGATAGGACTGACAAATACTACCACTTTGAGAGGACCTGAGAGCAGTAATTAAGGAGTACTCCACATTCCCCAAACTCCAAGACTGGAGCCTCACCATCAGGGCACAAAATGATTTCAATTATTGCCATCTAATACTAATAATTTAATGCTGATCATTTCTTTGTACACAGTTAAATGGTTTCAAGTACAGTAAAGAATTAAATCATTCTATTTGACCCATAGATGGGACCCTAACAGGTACTACTATTACTACACCAGGTCAGAGTGGACCTGGGAGTAATGGCAATGAATGGGTAATTCACATTTCCCAAAGGTTCATGACCGAAGCTTCACCATTAAATGGATTAATGTTATAACCAGGACACTTGTTGGTGAGGAGGGTGGAGGGTCTTACCCCTCTGCACAAGGGCAGACCCAGCCTACAGGGTGATTTGTTGGTAGGGTTCTATGGTATATCAACCTTTGTAGGTTATTTAACGCCAAATCCATTTTTATGCGAATAGTCAGTTCTACTTCAAACAATTCAGTTTAGCATGAGTACAGTTTAATTGTCAAAAACATTTCTATTTTAAGCTATTCCGTTTATTCAAACAGTTCTAATTCAGCCAATTCAGTTTAGTACAAGTATAGATTTTATATAGGGCCCTATCTGGTGCGACCACTCCAGGCTAGAGTGGACCTGGGAGCAATGGCAATGAAGGGGGTGCTCTGCATTCCCCAAAGCCCCAGCATCACTGGAACCTCACCATCAGACTGCTTAATGTCATATCCAGGCCACTCATTGGGAGAGGGGTCTTACCTGTCTGCAAAGAAGCAGTTGGTGTATTCTACAGCCCCAGTCAATACACAGAGTTAATGTCAAAACAGTATTATTTCAGATAAATCAGTACACAGTTTAGATGTCAAAACAGTTTGATTTTAAACAATTCAGTTTAGTATAAATACACAGTTTAAATGCAAAAACAGTAAACTCAAGAAACCATGGTTTAGTTCTATTTAACCCATAGGTAAGACCCTTATCACATGCTACCACTCCATGCCAGAGTGGACCTGGGAGCAATGGTAATAAAGAGGTTAGCTGACTGGGCAAGCCTACAGGGTGAGATAAACTGGAAGATAGGTAAATGGCAAAATAAACTGGCATGTTACTGCATGTAAACAAAAAGATGCATAGATTCTTATATTCACCAGAAACACTCACTGATATTGTAAAATGCAATCTGCTTCCACTGTTTATGCAAATATCTTTTCCTTCTAAACTTCAAAAAAAAAAAAAAAAAAAAAAAAGAAACTGAGCAGAATTAAGCAATCATTTCCTTATTTGAAAAACAGTGCAATATTTCAAAAAGTGTCAGCTTTAAAAATTTGATTGAGAGTTCATTGAAATGGTGTATTTCTTTTTACAGATCAAAAACTGAAATTATTTAAAAGATTTTGCATTTGAATGGAAATTGCATTTTGTTATAATAGATGAACATATAAAAAAAAATTTTTTTTTAAATACAAGAGCAAAATGAAGTATATATTGACTCAATGTCTTCATCACAGGCAGGATGAGACACAAGGTCAATTTTTCTTATTGGAGTAAAGTTGTTTAGGATTTTTTCCTTAAATGGTTTTATTATTTTTGTTTTATTAGAATAAAAAAAATTTTTAAATCAGAAAAATTATCTTTACAATATTTATTTTTATCTAATTACTTAAATTAAAACTAAGCAAAAAGACAAAAAAAAAAACAAACACAAAAAAAAAAAAAAAACAGTTTTAATGTTTTGAAAATATTCAATATACAAGTAAATTGTTTTAACTAATTTGTGCTGATATCTTTGAATTAAAATTAGTATTAAAAGTAACAAAGATATTAAAATTGTTGAAAAAGTTTTCAATGCAATATACAAAGTCAGTGAAGGTTATAATTTTTTCTTCAATAATAGAAACTTCCTTTTCAAGACTTTGTGATGTCAAATAAGTCAAATAGCAGACTGAAAATCAATTTTAAAAAAGGTGACTTTTCTACACTAACAACACAAGGTTTTGAAAGTCATTGATATGACATTCAAAAAAATCTTAGAAGCACAATTTTATCTTTCTCTCATATACGAGACACACAAATACAGAGCTTGTATCAAAATATCATGATTTGCCTAAATTTCTGTGCCATTTTCCCTACCAAATTAATTCACAGCAAAATTAACAAAAAAAAAAAAAAAAAAGAAAAATTTTTTCCCTTCTCTACTTTCTCTTTTTAAACCCCTCTTTATGCGCACACACAAGTACTTACTTTTAATAATGATTTGCAAAACAACTTTTACACAATCCTACATCACAGTGGAGTCTCCTAACAATGTTTCAATACATTTAGATTGAATAATGTCACTGCCTCAGTGCCATTAAAGATAAAAATGTCACTGCCAACAAAAGGTTTAAAAATAAATAAAAAGACAAACAATCCCATATAACACTGATATCCATCAGAAAATCATGCAGTCCAATGAGTATGAAACTCAGAGTCATGGACAGTATTTAACATTGGAAACCTTTAAACACTAGATTTTAAGTTAGCTCTGCTTACAACAGAACAGAGCACTTAAAAAAAAAAAAAAAATAAAAAAATAAAAAAAAAAAATTTTTCCTCACACATTTTGACCCATCTCTTACCAAAAACATTCTCACACACACAAAGAAAAGAAATAATATGATAATATTACACAATACAAACCACTGTTTTTATGATAAATGTTTACTTTCCATATATGTTTAAAGATGGTACCACCAGCAGAGAAGCTCGAGTGTGGCATGATAATGAGTATATATGATGGATATGTGGGTCTCTCTGTGTGTTCATTGATGGGTGGCCAAGGAAGGGGATCTTATCTCCAGCATCTTTGAAGTGGCACTGGAGTGTCCAGAAGACCTTTATCTATTTTGGTGCAAAGACCACACAAAGAGCTGTGCCCATGAAAACCTGAGACCGGAAGAGAAGGATGAAGAGAGTCAGTCAATTAGGGGTGAGACCCTGAAGCAGTCAGTCCAAAGTGAAAGGTCCGACATTTCAGAAGTTAGGAGTGAGACTGAAGCAGGGAGTTGGAAAGATGACCAGATGAGTCAGCATTTTTGGTTGCAGTGTAGGATTTTTGCAGAGTTCTTGTGATAGCCATGAACATACATACATAGAATGCTAAAGGGCCAACTTCACTTCATGTGTTTGCAGTTCTAAATGTGTTTGTCTGTTTCTTCTTTTCACCCTCTGTTTGTCGTTTGTTTTTTAGGTTTTTTTTGTACATCAGGTGAAATGCCTATGCGGCTGGGTGCAAGAGTTAACAACCAAGTCCCCACCACTAGACGAACAGCCAGGCCAACATCCCCCCTTCAAATTCCATTTGTGGGTGATTTCATATAAGATATCCACCTTGCTTGCATTGATAAGATCTGTACTCAAGTAGGCACAAGACATTTTACAGTAGTCCTTAAACTATTGTTCCTGGGAATGCAGTGTTATCTTCATACTTATTGAATAGTTGTCTTAAAGTTTTGGTGGTCATTTGATCAGAGGTTTAAAAAAAAAAAAAATGCTGCAGTCTAGCCTGTCCCTGATATGCCATCAGCAGAATCTAAGAGAGCCAGGTGACTGCTGTGAGGTAAATGTTGAAAATGGCCAGTTCTAGGATACAATATTATTTGATAACAAAGGTTCAGAGACTAAGCCTTCGGTAATTGCCTAGGCTGACATAGCTGTACAATAGTCTTTCAGGATTGCAGTGATTTTGAGAGGGCATATGCTTTTTTCAAAAATGTGCTAAAGAATGTCTGTTCACTATGTCAAAAAACCTTATCAATATCTATAAATAGAACTTTTTGTTTCTGTCTATAGATTTTTTGAAGCAGTCACACTGAAGAATATGTCTTTTTTTTTTTTTTTTTTGAAAGCCACACTGTGACTCAGAGAGGATGGTATCAACAACAAAATCAAATAAGCATGTGCGCCTGAATCTTTCCTTTTACTGAAAGGAGAGGAATGCTCCAAGACTTGTGATATCACCCTTGCATTTGCAGATGAGTACAATGTTCCTCTCTTTGCATTGCTGAGGGAGTCCTATTGTTTGAATTAGCGGTAGCCTAGATCTTAAGAATGAACTTGTACAAACACAACTGAACATAGTACCTCCACTACCAATAAAGAGTTCTACAAATGTAGATCTAACAGCAGATAATGTCATTCTCTATCCTTTTAAAATTCCAAAGAAGCAGTTGTCTTCATATCAAAGGACTTCCATACTAATGTATTTAATTCTCCCATTACTTCTACCCCAGTATAAAGACCAGTGTCAGTTGCTTTGCAACACACAAAAAATATACTATGTTTTAGTTTTCTTTACACTAGATACCCTAGCATCTTGTTGGACAGTTGAAATTGGGTTGACTAAAATAATGCAAACATAGTTATCAAATAATAACTGATTTTTTGAAAACTATCCCTTCCTATTTTTAAAAGAAAGGAATTTTTTTTTTTTTTTTTTTTAAATTTGAACAAAAAGGATACATTGTTAATTCTTAAAAAATAATTCATTCATATTCATTATCTTGCTACAATCAGGATTTCTTTCCCTCTTTTTTTTTTTTATTTATTGGTGGAGGCCAGTACAGGTAGTAAATTTCAGTTTAAATATAGAAGTGCATAGAAGTTGAAGTAAACATAATTAACATTAGTCCGATTGTGCATCCACTTCCCTGCATTAATTTGACACCCACCCCCCAAAAAAGTAAATAGACATTAGTGCTTTTATAGTATATAGTCCGCCTCATTATTTGAGATCCACCATATTTTTTTATGGGGTCTACCTAAGCATTTAAGTCATGAATCATCTAGTAAGTCATTGGTCACCAATATGGCATTACCTGCATATTAAAGTCATGAGTTTTCCCATGCATCACTGACAGAGAGATAAGCGCTTAATTCGAATTCAATTTATTTCCAACATTCAAATTATCTTGAAGTGAAAAAAAATATAAAACCCCATAAATGATATAAAAGAAATTTTAAAAAAGTAAACCTGGCGACTGTAGTCAAGGACAACCAGAAGTCTCCCTTTTCAATAGCTACTTAGGGAGGGCGCTACTCCTTTCCCTGGATTGCTCCACTTTACCCTTGATATGTACCTTATATTGCTGAGTGTTAAGCAAGGAGGTATCAAGTACCATTTTTAAAGTCTTTGGTATGACTCGACCTCCCAGACCATTGGCGAACACTCTAGTCATTAGGCCAATGAGTCGGTACTGAATAAATAATATACTTGCAAAGAATTTTTACCAAACAGTCATTTCTAAAGGAGAATGTGCATTTCTAAAAGAGTACAACCACCTGAATACAACCCACAAAAAGGATGCCAAACATAACCAATATAAACAGGAAACCTTTTTGTATTATACAGTTAGGAATAAGAAAGTGAAATGACACTTATGATTGTTTAAAATTCTCAAACTAGTGTTTTACTTCGTTATGAACATTCCAGTGAGCACTATCATGACATTTACAGTAAAAGCTCACTCACAGATTGGTTCAATATGTGCCATGAAGAGTGTGGAGTTATTGTGTCACATCGTATTGAGGGTCCAATGGTTGGCACTGAGGAAAACCCTATACAAACAGATGAAGCACGATTAGTTGGAGGGTGTAAAATTAATCGAGGAAGGGTTGAAATTTTGAAGAAAAAAAAAAAAAAAAAAAAAGAGTGCCAGTTGAAAATGATACAATCTCACTTTGACTATTTTGGGAGGAAAATGATAAAAATGAAGCCAATTTGTTTGCCTTTTCACCAGATGCACAAACTGTTTACAAGCCTTAATATTTTAATTGTCTTCTAATTAAAATTTTAAAAATCAATACAAGTATGACAGCAATAAAGTTTTACTTTTTGTAATAAATTTTAATTCCTGAAATCAATTTTGAAAGATAAAGTGCATACGGTATTAGAAAAAATATGGTAGACTGCATACTACGATAGAATCAATTTAGTAGACCACATGCAACAAAAGCACCCACATAGCTTTCAAACCAAAAAATATTTTTTAAAAATAATGTGTTTTAAAAAAACTTATTACAATATCTTTGTTGATATTTTCTTCATTAATCAGTAGAGAAATAAGTTTTTATTTTTAAGCGAAAAAGAGGCTCACTAAACTTCGAAAATTTGAATTAGCACAAAAATATTTGCCGTTTAAGAATTTCGGACGTTGTTCAATCCTTCAAAAGATCAGAACATAACTACACTCCAGTTTCGAAAAAGAAAATGATCAGACATCCTACTAAATTTGACATCTTTTCTCCTTTTAAAATATGTACTAACAAAAGTGGCCGCCATGGACCTTTTGTACTAGAACAAACAAAAAAATGAAAGGAAATGTAAAAACAAAAAGTAAAACAAAAAACAGGGAATTATTCAATTTTAATGAAATTTTCACTGTTCATTTAGTGATTAATTAATTCGATAATGCATTAGTTATTTTATTTAAAAAAATTACAATTTTTTTTTTCAGGTCACTTAACTCCACTCATGTAGATAGTGCTATGTAATCGGTAGGGTTTATGGCTATTTAACCGACTTCCCACAAAACCGATATATGACACAGGGTTATTTTATAGTAGAGAGCCACACACTAATTGATATTCATGCTAAACCAAAAAATGCTTGATCCCTTCGGCATTCTCCAATTGAGGCGCCTCAGGCACCGAGCAATGAACTGAAACCAGCAAAGCCGGTATAGCCAGGAGGAAAGATCCCCAGATATCAAGTGATCAATTTTTCACTTACCTGACACGAGTGCCATGTAAGTATGTGATATGGCATATACTTTCTCTACATCATAAAAAGACAAAAGTCTGAAGGTGTGAATGGAATAAAGAAAAAATTAAATTGAGAGTTGTTGGAAAAAAATTGTACCCCAAATATGAATATTGAATTAAAAAATGTTTTGAGACCTTTTGATACTATGATTTAATAGAGAGTATTAGGGAAATAACACTTTATCGATATTTGATCAGTTTTAAAAAAGATGGGGACCCATAAGTTAGCATTTGATTTTTACTTTTCTCCTTTCACAAGTTAGATTTAAATATATTATTAATAAAGGATATTTTTTACTAATCGAAAAATATAAAATTCGAAGCAAGAAACTGGGATTTAAAATTTTTTTTTTTTTACTTTTTTCATATTTTTCACAGATATAAAAAATTAAGCGAAAGAAGTAACCCTACAGTAACAGTTGTTAAGCAATTTCGAGTTTTGTCCCTTGTATTTGGGTTGGATTGAAGTAAGAATCTAAGAAAAAAAAAGAAAAATGGTAAAAATTAAGTGTTTTTAAGTACACTGAAAGATTTGTTGGGAAACAAACTATTTAAAAATGCAATTAAAGAGTACTATCATTTCATTATTTTAATAATAAATTGATAGTTATTTCATTGAGTTTTCTTAATTGTACGTTCAAAAACCATGCTAACGTACTTATTTTACTTTTTCAAGATTAAATACAGAAATAAACTATAGGTGATACAATTTTCTATACTTAAAAAGTTGAAGTTCTAGCCTTCCGTACTATTTGTTTTTGGCGGGAAACTAAAACGCACCTCAAAAGCTGACGGACAAGTTACGGGTGAAAATGTCAGTCATTAATTTTGACCTACTACTTGGATTTAAACACCATAGTAAGTGATATAATTAACGTGTAAGTAATATTTTTACATAAATCGGTTTATTAACGTTTTTAGGATAAAATTCTGCACGTGCACAGGTTCAAGTTCTAGGAAGGAAAAAACTTTTTTTGGATTTGAATTAATTAGACCCTCAAACTTTTTTCTGAAGAGAAAAGAATGACATCTTATAAGGGGTTTCACTTTTTACATTTTAATTCAATTTAGAATTTCCAGAATAGCGTTTGAAAAAAAATAAGTAAACAGTCAGGTCGAATTTTTTAACTTTATTTTCGAAAAATACTTATTCCGAAAATGAGTGATCATTCTACATTGAATTAGAATGTAAAAGTAAAGCCCTCTTTTAAGATGTTTTTTAAAAAATTGCGATGGGTTTAGTTCAAAATCGCAAAAATAGAAAAAGTTACAAGAAAAATTTTATCCCGGTGAACTAGAATGGGTGCACGTTTAGATTAATACCGTTTCTAGTAATTTACAAAGCTTAGGTGTAGCACAAGGCCGCATGAATGGAGCACCCAATCAGACTCAAACTCACTAGTGAAGGTTTGCTAGTTTAGCTTGTTAACCATTACACCAACCGAAGCGCGCTTAATACCATTTTTAGTAACTAATTTAATTTTTTTTATTTATTTATTTTTTTTTTTTTTTTAAGTATTTTAAAATTTCAATGACATTTAATTTACGTACCTCGAGTTGAGTCAGGTCGTCAACTCTTGGTGAATTTAAATCTTTGAAATGTATTAAAAATTAATTAAGTAAAGTAGTTGGTGACCGTTGTCGAGAGTGACCAGAAGGCTCCCTCCTCAACAGCTACTACATCAAGGTGTAGGGGGAGGGCGCTACTCTTTTCCCTGGATTACCCCACTTTACCCTTGATCCGTACCTTATGATGCCGAATGTTAAGCAAGGAGGCATCAAGTACCATTTTGATTCTTTGGTAGGACTCGACCTAGGATTGAACCAAGGTCTTCCGGGCCATTGGCAAACACTCAAACCATTACGCCACTGTTACTATCGTTCAAATAAAACTAAAAATTTAACCTTAAAAACTTTTTCTATTCGTTTTCACGGCAAAAGAGCGAAAACTGTTTGTTCCTATTTAAAAAAAATAAGTTAAAAATATTTTGTAAACAGATAATTTTCATAATGTTTAATCCTTTTAGAGCCGATTATATATATATATATATTATATATACACACACACACTTTTTAAAATTTCTACTTAACTGGGTGAATATCTTCGTAAAGTTTTCATTGCCTTTATTTTTAGTAAGAGAAGAAAATTGTTTTTTATGATTTTATTGGTAGTTCCGTTTCAGTTTTATGCCTGATTGCTTATAGTCATCCCAAAACACACATTTAATGTTTAAAATGGAAAGAATTATCTAATATACACACAAAACTTATTACATGTTTATTTGATTGTGTAACAAATTGAAGATGTTCATTTCCAAAAAAATTTCCCCACATCTTGTTCAACAAATACAACAGTAATTTTAAAACTTAAGATTTAATTGAATTTGTAAAAAATTGTTTACCAACCTTTTCCCTATATTTTGATGAGCTTTATCTCTAATTTAACGTAATGAAGATCAATCCCGCTAATTAGCCGTTGAAAAAAGTTTATAGTTTTAAAACATGAAACTGTTAGTTTAGATTAAAATAAAGAAAAGGGTTTTCAGGTGATTTTTTTCTATCAACAAAAATAAACATCAAAATAAATAAAATAATAAAATAAAGAAAGAAAATAAAAAAAACTTCAAACTATTTCCTAAAGTTAAATTTTTTAATATAAAATTTCAACTGATTCAATAATGAAATAAGTGTCATGATTTACTGTTGATTATACATAGATAATTACTGAATATTTTATTGAAATTAGATATAGTTAATTTTTGGTAAATAAAATTTAAAAATTGCTAACATCAATTTACAATCTGTAAAATCTTTTATGCAATATATATATATATATATATATATATATATATATATATATATATATATATATACACGCGCGCGCGCGCATTGACATAAATAATCTAAAATTTTAATCAGATTTTTCTCGCATCATTAATTTTTCCGAAGAACAAAGTTAAAAATCTTGACGTCGTAAAACTTAAATTTTTACATGGTAGTAGTTTAAAAAATATTTGGGGGTCCCGTCTCGCATAGATTCGGTGGGACATGAGATCCAAGAACCAGCAATGAGTCAAAAGTCGGTTTTACGAGTTGACTTCGTTTTCTGTATTTGCAAAAGAAAGGTTTTGTATAAGCCGCTCTTGTGACATTGAACTAAGATATTTTATTTTAT
Organism: Sepioteuthis lessoniana; assembly: GCA_963585895.1. NCBI lineage: Eukaryota > Metazoa > Mollusca > Cephalopoda > Myopsida > Loliginidae > Sepioteuthis > Sepioteuthis lessoniana. Next base: position 158,270,251 of record OY757904.1, on the reverse strand, counting down.
TTGTTTTTAATTTCCTTTATTGTTTGGACTTACCTTTCTCGTCAACAAGATTGGCTTGACTACGACCCCTGCACAGCTTGAAAGTTTAACTTGAGAGAAAAACAAAAACAAAAACATCCACAGCTGTTTAGCTTCTTTTTTTCTCCCCCCACCACATCCACAGCTGTGAATTTCAGTACAAAAATGTCTTATAATAACATACATCAAATCCTCATTGTCAGCTTTTTATTATTTAATTTTGCCTTAGGGTTTGTTTTTATTTTGTGTATTTGTTTTGTTACATCCTACGAAAAGCATTCTTAGATTTATTCATTATTTAGATGGAATTATTTATTTTCCAAAGGGTTTTTCAAACGTTTCAAATGCTTCTAATTTAAATGAAGTTAAATTATTGACAGGTTTATAAATTTTTAAAAGTCTAAAGAGTTTGTAATGAGGGTGTGTGTAACAGAACTTAAGAGATATATATATAAGAACAAAAATAAATACAACGAAACTAAATCTTTGGAGCGTACTTTAATTCTGTTTGGTACCTCTATAGATAAAAATTATTAACACATGGAAATGCGGTGTTTTAAACCTTTAAAAAAATTTTAAATGATTAATAAGAAAACAGATCAAAATCATTGAGTAACTTTTCAAATTCTACAATGAATCGATTACTTTAGATTCCAAATTGTTTTAACTTAGCAACTAAACTTAATAACTATCATTCCCAATATTACTGAGATAATTATTTTATAATCAATTTCGACTATTTTTAATACTTCATCGAAGACTTTCGGACTATATTGTTTTAATTCTTAGTTTGGTTCAAGGCCACAAATAAAGGTCATTCGGTGAGAATTAAACTCTACTCAATGACTTTTTTGCTAACCCCTCGAAGAGGCGCCCGGTATATATATGTTTGTTGAGAAAGTCTGAATTAAATCATATCTGACGACAAATATTTTTTTTTTTTTTAAATAGAAATATATAGTTTAAATTTCCAAACTTATCTAATTAACTTTTTCTGACGTTTCAACTTTCAAATATACTTTACTTGTAAATTTCAAACCTTTTTGTGTGGAGCAAGGGTGAAATGGAAAAACACTTGATTGTTCAAAGATTAATAAAATATTTTCATTTCTCTCTGTACTAAACATTCCATTTGGGACTATTTCTTTAAAGAGCAAAACTTATATTTAACATTTTTTCTCGTGAAAAATAATAGAAGAAACAGACACACTGTTCAATACGGGTAAAAATTATGTTCAACTACGCACGTTTTAGGGAGAAATTTACGAAATACAAGATTGCATTTTTTTATTACAGTTGAAGCAAAGTTTATCTTATTCGAACCCTCGCCATTTTTGAAATGGTAAACATTAAAACAATGAATTTTAGATTAATAGTATACATAATTAAGTTAAGAATTAAATTTTTTTAAAATTAACCTTTGGAGCTTTCAGTATAATATTTTTGATTTCATTCTATTAAAATCAAATGCCCACGTCTTAGTTG
>OY757904.1:157851638-158266638 GCA_963585895.1 Sepioteuthis lessoniana | reverse complement strand
TTCTGACTGTGACAGGAGTGATCTCCATAATGTCATTTTCAACTCATCAGACATCTGTTACGTCTTTGTTTCAATTTTCGTCATCACTTAGGGTCCAACACTTTTTACACTACTTTCACAAAGTCTTTCCTCTCAGAACCACTCGTGATGAGGACAACGAGAGGATAACTTTCCTCCTACCAGCACAGTCTTTCTCATCTTCTCACTTATGACGTCAGACCAGAGACTCCTCCCCTCATGCCCAAATATGCTGGACTGTCAATTTGATAGGGCTGATTCCAAAACCCACTGGGCGGAGGGGTGGCCCCTCGTCCCAGACTAATTAACAATTACTAATCAGCTCTGACAGTCATTTCCAGACAATTTCTTCACACTTATTAGCTAAGGCATGTTTGTAATCAGATACCAGATAGCCTTTTCCCCGTCAGCAAAGGTTCCTTTGTTAGTTACCTGATTTCACTTCCTAAATGGGCACCTACGTAACCAAATGCTAGTTACCAGATGACCCTTCTTATCATCTCGTCCGTTTTCTTATTTTCACTTTTCCCAGGCTTGGGAAAATCATTTTAATAATATTGCTCATTTTGAAGTAATACCTTTTCTTCCTTAAATTTCCGCCTGTACTTTTATCAAAAGTTCTTTTTTTCCAGAATTTTTAATTCTACACTTCTTGGCAAATATCTTTAGCTGCTCAACTTTTTGATTTTAACCCTTCATGTACCAACGCCATAGACCAATATTGTCACAAAACTTAAAAAGCATAACAACAAAAACCCCTAGCATAAGTCACAACCTCCTACAAAAACAGTCCAGAAATATTCACAGAAATAATAAAACATCTAGAACTTAAAAACAATGACAAAATCAAAGAAATACTTGACACTAAAAGCCAGGGATAACCCAAAAATCTTAAAAGAATACTCACCTCTTCTACATTTGGGGAAAGCACAACACAAGGAGTTACCAAATTTAAGAATAAAAGATATGGAGTATCTGATATAATTATAGAAGGAGAATTCTATACCTTTAAAAACCTGGGAACAAAATTTAGAATAAATTGACTTAAGCTGCAACTTAAAAAACATAGTCTACATAATCAAATGTAACTAATGTAAACAAAAATACATAGGATCAACATAAGCCATCAATACCAGAATATCACTCTACAAGAACAATATTAAAATACCAGAAATTAGAAAATTAAATGTATCTAAACACCTGTACAAATGTAGTCAATGTAAAGTCATGCCCATATATCAAACTAATGTTTACATGTTACTTCAAATAAAAGAAGAAAAAAAACTTCATGGATAAATTCAAGCCCACCTTGAATAAAACATGAATTATAGACACACACAAATGGAAACACGCATACACCCATATATATATATACATACACACAAAAATTAATAGTAAAAAGTAATTGCTTGTAAATTTTAACTCGCACTACTTAAAAAAAGCTCGAGACCAAAACTATATTTGAAACCACTTTAACACACACACACACACACAACTACCCAGAGTAAAACAACATAAGCTTTATAACATATAAAATTGGGGATAAAAACACAAAACAGACACACTTTGAGAAAGGAAGAAGGAGAAAAAGAAATCTAACACACAATAGTGACCTCTATATAAACCTACACAAAACCTGAAAAACATTCTACTAACAAACATGAATGAGTCAAGTCTCATTGAGTACCCCATTCACATGGCCTTATGCCACATATGTTCTCTGGTGAAAGCAACAAGCTGGAAACATACACATATGTAAGAACATAATGAATAATTCTTTAAAAAATACAAATCTCTTTGTGGACCTGTTCATTTATTTTTTTCTCTCTATGGACCTACAACAAAAAAATTTTTTTATATATATATATATATATATATTAAAAGTTGAATTGGTCCCCAATGAGATTATTTTACAAAGAAAATGCTTATTTCATAAATGTTTGTATCATAAAATGTTTATTACATTCTTTATTTTATTTTATGATATTTAATTATTTTATTTTCTTCTAACGAATTTCAGAGAAGGAATGAAAAGTTTTCTAGGTACTTTTTTCCAAAACAATTTTTCCATCCTACAACGTAACTTTACTTTTCTATTTCAATTTCTTTTCTTTGAAAATGTGTTTGTACTTTTGTGTATTTCTAACGTTTTTTTTTTGTCTTGTTTCATGTGTTTTTGTTTGTTTTTTTTTGTTTTTTTCAATTTTTCATGTGCTTTTGTTTTAGTTTGTTTATGCGTTTGTGCATATGTGTCTGTGCGTCCATTTATTAATTCACTTATTTGTGTGTTTGTGTATTTTAAGTTTTATTTAATGTGGGTTTGTATTTTTCAATAAAATCTTTTTCTTTGATTTGTATTAAATTGTAATTATTGATGACTACATTCAAAAATATGTTTGGACACAAATAATTTTTCATTAATCTTTATTTTGATATTACTCTTATGTAGCGATATTTTGCTATAAAAATTTTTAGTACAGCCTATGTATGTTTTGTCTTTTTTTTTTTTTTTTTTTTTTTTTTTATCCTTTTTGAGATGAGGATTCTTAATCTGAGAATTAAGTTTTATTTATTGCAGACTTTTTGTCCTCATCTTGGTAGTTTTTTTTTTTTTTTTTTTTTTTTCTTAATTCCTACCCAAGCCAGCCAGAAGTTTACTTGGTCAAAAATGTCGCGCGATAGACAACTATGGAAGGCAGTGATTACTGGGGATATGGTTACAAGACTCAGCATTCCTATCCGAGGTCGCGGTTAATCATCTGAAGAAGGCCAGTGGTGAAATTTAGCTGAAACATAGTGAGAAGAAACAATAAAAAAAACTACCAAGATGAGGACCAAAAGTCCGCAATAAATAAAAATTAATTCTCAGACTGTGTGTTTGTTTACAATTTTCACATTCTATTATGTATATTACATTTTTCGAGTTGCAGCTTAGATTTTTATTTATAATGAAATTTTTTTTAGAGTCTTTGAAAGTATATGATTGTCCTTCTATCATTATATTGCAAACCAAGCATCTTTTATTTTTGCATTTATTGACTCCCATTACTGTGTCGTTCCCCGAATTTGGAAGAAGTGAGTATTTTTTAAAGGGTTTGGGGTTGTCGATGGCTTTTGATAATTTTATTTGTATCTAGTATTTCTTTGATTTTGTCATTATGTTTAAGTTCCTCGATATTTTTGTTATTTCTTTGAATAGTTCTGGGTTGTTTTTATTATAGGTTGTAACGTATGTTAAGAGTTTTTCCTTGTTATGTTTTTATGGGATCTTATGGTATTTTTTCTGCAATTTCTATTCCCTTATTTATTAGAGTTTTTAGGTATCCTCTCTGGTGGAGGTTTATGGAGAGTTCTTTAAGGCAAAATTTTCTTAGTTTCTTATTTGTTATTATTGTACACATTCTTGATGCTAGGGTATAAGGGATGGATTTTAAGCAGTTTTTAGAGTGATGACTATTAAAATAGAGATATTGTTGGGTGTCTGTTGGTTTGTGGTAGATGTCTTATTATTTCACCATTTTCATTTTTGATGTGTATTTCTAAAAATGGTAGTTCTTTGAAGTTATATTCCATTGTAAATTTTGTTTTAGAGTGTAGGTTTTAAAGTATGTTGTGCAAGTCATTAATGTTTTCCCATGTACAATTCCAGAATATGAAACAATCATCTAAGTATCTCTTCCATGATTTAGTAAATTCTCTTTTTATATTTTCATTATATTTTTTTTACCAGTGATTTCATATAAATTTACTTTAAAAAATGCTAAGGTAAGAGTAGCATATATTACATGGTAGTGTCTGTGACATCGGTTTCATATTTTAAGTCTTCATTTGAAACACAGGATTATTTATGCATGTTGGATTAAATGATAAAGATACATTTGGTCTATATAATTTTATTAGGATCCTTTCAAGTTTCCTGACAAGTGTTTTGGTTTTAGGTTGGAGTTAGTAGATGAATTTACCAAAATTGTCCCAAGTGCTTTCAGACCTTTCATTGGCCATCATCAGGGGTTGTTTGCAAGTGTAAAGATTGTTTGTTTTTTGGGGGTTTTTTTAGGTTTGTTATGAAATTACAAAAATTACGTAAATGTATAGTTGGATTAAACTGAGAACATATTTAAAACAATGCTATCAATGAAAATAGAATATTATCAAGAGAAATAGAAAAATTAAATCAAAATTTTATTTTTTATGGGGTATTAACAAAGTAGAAAAAACATATATATGTATAAAAGCTCTATCATTGATATTAAGCACTATTTAATAATACTTCAATATTTGGTCCTCCATTAACTCACCAAATGAGCTAGTGAGAACCATAAACCTGTATGATATATATATATATATATGAGGATCATTAAATAAGTTTCGAGACTTTTTTCGTATGGGCACTTTTATTAATAGTACACACATGAAACTCTAGTCACTTTCGAACTAATCTCTTCCGGCTGCAATGCACTTGTTGTACCGTTCAAACAACTTCTGGAAGGCCCCATCGAAGTCCTCTTGTGTGAGTGTGTCAATGACCTTCATCACAGCCTCTTTCATCTCCTCAATTGTCTCATAACGACAGCCTCTGAGCTTAGGGAATAACCAAAAGTCACATGGAGCAAGGTCTGGACTATAGGGACAGTGAGAAACTGTGTTGATGCCCATCTTGGTCAAATAGTTTGTGACAAGGATGGAGTTGTGGACTGGTGCATTGTCCTGGTGGAAATGCCGTTGACCCGATTTGAAGAGTGCTGGCCTCTTCCGACAGAATCTTTTCCTGAACTCCCTTAAAACCTCTATATAGTAACCCTAACCCTTTGGCCAATCAACTCTGGTGTATTGACTTTCTTACTCCTCCCACTCCTCTCAACATCCTTCACAGACTCCCTGCCTTCCTTGAATCTCTTATGTTGGCGACCTTATTCGAGGGTGACTAGAAGGCTCCCTTTTCAATAGCTACTACACTGAGGTGTAGGGGAGGGTGCTGCACCTTTCCCTGGAAATCTTTTATGCCACTCAAAAACTGATGCTCGATTCATGCAAGATGGGCTAAAAGCAGTCTGAAGCATTCCATACATTTCTGTGGCATTTTTTCCAAGTTTAAAACAGAATTTTATTGCATATCGTTCTTCTAAAGTGTCCTCACGTTCAGATTGCATTTTTGAAATTCACCAGCTATGACAATCAGGCTTAAGTAGGGTGTATTCCAATTACTGCTGTAGCTGTTCATTTGAACCTGAAATCATAGAAATTGGTCAGTCATCTCATAAGATGTATAGCAATAATATACTGAATTTTCAAAAGTCTACGACAATTTTAAATGCCTGTACAAAAAAGTCTGGAAACGTATTGAAGGGACCTCATATATATATATATATATATATATATATATAGTCATCCACAGACAGACTGTTTTGTTCTATCAGAACTCTTCAGTGTGGCTAGACACGCAAGACGCTCGAAGCCGGGATCGAAACCCGTCCAACTTTACATTAGACTGTGTTTCAGACCACTCGTCCACCAAGCGGACCACATTGGCTAAGGGAATTTTAAGGTATTTTTATTTTTAGAAACAGCTGCAGCAGCCTTTGTTTACATTTTTTTTATACCCTATCGGCTACCAGAGTGCTCAATTCTTTCGAAGAGCTTTGCATTACGCTAGCGGCGGCTGGCAATTCCTTCGCCAGAGAGCTCAACTCCCATGGGGGAGCATATATATATATATATATTTATATTTGTATGTTTACATATTGCAGTTGTTCTTTGAGGGCATTATACAGCTCTCGTTGACTTTTGATATCATCATCATCATGTCGTGCCATCAGCATGGATGTCCCTGACCCTCTTTTGCCACCCCTCCCTATCGTCCATTGCTTCTGGCAGGTCTTCAGGGCTACATCCCGTATCCACATACAGCTGCTGTATGTAGGTTCAATCTGGTCCACTGGAGTACATCACTTATGAGCTTGTCCTACTTCTCCAGCAGTGTCCCACATCTCTGGTTCATCTAATTTTGATAGTTTTTGTGATGGGTGGTAAGTGGACGTACAGCTGCTGCTTTTTGGGGTGTTGCCTCCAGGCCTAGTTCAGTATTCCTTGCAGCATTCTTGTGTAGTTGCCATCAAGCTTTTTCTTCATCCGTTTAGTTAGTGTACTTGTAGTGTATCCATATAGCAGTATCTACAAGACTACTGCTTGGAAGAAACTGCGTTTCATTTTATTGGTCAGGTCTGACTTCCATATGACTGACAGCCTAACTATAGCTGTCCATGCCTTTGCTAGTCGCATGTTGATTTCTGTCTCGGTTGATGAGACACTGCTTCCTAGGTAGGTGAACTTGTCAACTAGTTTCAGAGAGCTACCGTTTACTGTGGAGATGTCGCCTGTTTGATTAAAGCACATATATTTTGACATGGAGACCAATGCCTGCAGCAGCTTGTTCCAGACTATGTAGCTGGGTTTCGGCTTGGGTGGGTGCATTTGCCAGGAGTGCTATATCATAGGTGTAGTCGGCATCGGTTATTGTTTTTGCAGTTCTTTCCTTTGTTAGCTTGAAACTTTATTTTGATATATTTATATATATATATATATATATATATATATATATATATATATATATATTCAATGTGACTTGTTAATTTTTTTCCATGTTTATTCCTTCCAATCATTGAACTTTATTGAAATTCTTTATTGAAATACCAGAAAATTATAATTGAAAATCACTCATTTTGCTATCTCACAATTTTTTTTTTTTTGATTTACAGAACCACTGCCAGAGTTTTTTTTTCTTGTTGATATCCAACCGTTGGTGCCATAAATTACCTTTAAACATTATTTTTTCTCTTTTTTTTCAATGTCATACAACTTCAAATATTGTCATCAGGTTTTAATCTGTACAACAGGAATAAGTGAATTTTTTCTTTATTTTCACTTTGTATGACGAATAGCATGATGATTATTTAGGTTACATATTTTACATTCTTCTGATTTCTGACAGAATTCTGTAGCCATTTGTAGTTTGTTAGAAGGAGAAGGAGAATAGAAAGTTGTATTATGTCAATTACCAGAATAAAGAACGATAGCCTGTCTACAAAATCAACATTTTCATTTTTCAAATTCTTTTTCAAATTCTAGCTTATCAACCATTGGTGCTGTTGGGAAAAGTATGTCAGCCACTAAGCAAGACCCTACTCTGTTATATTACAATGTCAGTATGGACCTCATTGATAAAGCTGCCATATAATGCTAGTGAGCAACTCTTCTAGATTCACTAACAAATTTAATCCTGGATATCCCTCTCCCCACCCTCTATTATTCATACTTATTTGAAGAGATGGTCCCAAGTGGTATTTGGTATTATATATGATGTCATTGAGGAGTGTTATGACCTAGCAGGTTTTGGAGATATACTAATAAAAATTCATAATTCTTTTCATATAAATAAAATTTGCTTGAATAAATAATATCCTGTTGACAAAATGGCTGCAGTAATAATGTACAAAAAATAATGTTTACTATTCACATAAGAATAAGTTTCAGACATTATCTTTGCATTTTTTTAAAAATGAACATTTACATAACCCACCTGCTATATTCTGTTATTTCCTACCTGCAAATACTGTAGAGATTACATCCCTTGCTTTCTAACCGTAACCTTTGCTTTCCAAAACAGTTCTTCTAATGGTTGCTTGGTAGCATGACCAAAGTAACATTATAAAACCGCAAAGCCAAAACATGACTCTCTCTTCATTTCGGCCTCGACAATAAGAAGCACACATGAGTGAGTGCTTCTCCCAGTGGTTAAAAAGGCCCTTTTCACCAACAAACTTCATTTTCCATACTTTGACGTAAATCTTCATACAACAACTTTCATTTTATAAAGGACTCTTCAACTATGAGATAGGACTTTCTCATCATAATTTACTTTTTGTATTTCATATAATTCCTGTATCCTTTCTATTAAGTTTGCTTAGCAAATAAATGTTTTATTGTTAATTTGTTATGAATTGTTTTATATTGTTTAGTATGAGGAAATATTAACTCATAATACATTTTCTTTATTACAAGTGTTCAAATTGTGTTCCTCATTCTCAATGGATGCTGTCAATATTTGTAAATAGATTTTTGTGTAGTGATTTTGATTAATTATTGAATGTACCATCTTATTGACATTGATCAAAAATGAATGTCATTGCAGAACTGGTTAACAATATTCATGGGTAAGGCAATGAATCTTTTTCAGAAAAGTTTATTTCTTCTAACCACTTCAACAAGGAACATGTCCTAGGGAAATGTAATTAGCAATCTGCTGTTTTCTTTTCTTTTTTTTTTTTCTTTTTTTTTTTTTTACAATTGTGTAGGTTTTTATTGGAGTGAAGTTGCTATCCCCATGCCCTGCTTGGTTTTGAATTCAAAGATTTTTCTTCTCCTAGATGGATTACCTTACCAAGGCTGAAGAGCCTAGTCTTCCCTACTATTTGTTTTTTTCCTGTTAAAATGTACATAAACTTAAATAGATTTTAAAGATTGACAAATCACATCTGTTTTCATTAAAAAAAAAACAAACCTCCAAAATCTTAGAAGTAGTAACAACATATTTCTTGTGAGATACATACACACACACACACATACACACACACACAGAGACCTGTTCTTTGCACTGAAAAGAAAATTTTGTATATGTGTGTTCAAGTACCTTTTTCAGTGATAATTTTTGGAGAACAGATAAACAAATTTAGTGATCATTGGACACCTATTGATAACATTTTTTTCTTTGAACATAGCTGATTTATTGATAGCTGACTGCAATTTTTAAAAAAATGAGTAAGAACTTTGTATAAAAGTCTTGATCATTTGAATTTTTTTTTGTTTTTTTGTTTTCTAGGAATGAGTGGTTAATCATTGACATTAAGTTTAAGATTATTGATAATAGTATTAATGATAGCAATAAATGTATTTCACTTGTAGAAATAAATATATATTTTTTCAGTGTATATCAGGAAAAAATAGGAGGTGCTATAGTTCCACAGTGCCTATAGACGAGCTGCCATGGTTTGGATGTGATGCTAGTTTTCTATCAATATAGAAACAATGAACAAATGAATAACAGGAAGAAGATTGATCAGCATTGAGGATTGTACTGACTTGACTGTCAAGTAACTTGTATACAAAGCTGAGTAATAAAAGATAGATTATGTCAGTTATGTGCCGTAATAGAATTATACAGGATCACAAAACTCCAAAACAAGAAGCCATAAAATGGGATGAAAAACAACTGCACAGACATTTCAATGAACAAACAGAAAGAATTGCCAATGACACATGGTTGTGAAAAGGGTATCTGAAGAGAAAAACTGAATCCTTTAATAATGGTCCATAATAATTTTGATATTAAGCTTAAGAGAAGACCATAATAAAGTTTTTTCTCTTAATGGCCTAGTCATCTATATTGAATGGATGAATAAAAAGGTAAAGAGTGATGTTTAAAAGATATTAAATTCCAAGTAAAAGGTAAAAATATTAGGTAAAAAATTAAACCACGGTTTTATATAGATTGAATATAAAAAAAACAAATTCTTTGAGGTTGAAGATAACACAGGTATACCTTTCCACATTTTGTGAGGAGATAATGTCTGAGATCATATGACACTATTTCAAATTCTGCATAGTGAGGTTGCAAACCCTTTGCCAAATGGCAAAGGGTGTGAGCACAACAAGCCTGCTGCAAAGTAACCAAGCAAATTTTCCGGAAGTTATAATACTATCAATCACATGATACAGCAAACTGGATCAGATAGATAATAAAAATCAGCATGATTGGTCAGTAATGGTGATCCACTAGGAACTATGCAAATGACTGGGATTTGCCCATGCAAACCAATTATATGTGCACAAACCAGAAACTGTCCTAACAAATGAAATTCTGTGGGACTCATCCAATCCAAGTGAAATTTGAAATATCATAAGCAAAGATAGGATCTGTCAGATCATGGATCAGTTTGAGAAACTGCCAAAATTGAAAGAGAATGAAAAACTGAAAAAAATAATTGGACCTTATTAGAGAATTGAAGAAAAGATTTGGAATGTGAAAGTCTAGTAAATTCTGATTAGGTTCTAATCAATATAACATCTGACTGTAAAAACTTAGAATAAAGTACAATTTGCTATTTCAAAGTTCACCATTTATAAGAGTGTAGAATGCAATTTGGCTTAATCAAAATAACTCTGTAATAATATAGTTAGCCAAAAATATGTGAGCGAAGGTTTTGGGGTTATTCCTTTAGTTTTTTTTCCCCTTATTGTAGTAGCTAGTAAAGAAGGCATGTATTTACCAGACTAACAAAGACAAGTGTGACACAAGGTTAAGTTTAAAGCACCCTATTTGTTGTTATTGATTTTACATTTAACTGTTTTAGCATATTTTATTTTTATTAGTGACAACAAACATGGCACCTACAGATTGAAAGTGAAAGTGAAAGTGAAGGATGAGTTATAGGTGTGGTGTAAGCTTATGCAATACCAATGACTTGTAGCTTGGTAAAGTAACTTGTACTGGTAGCCAAGTTCTGAGAGAATAGGGGAATGTGTTTCATGTCGTTTAAGACAGATGACCACTGATTAGAAATGACCAGAGAGACTCAAGCATATGTAGAAGTCATATTTTATAACTGTGTACTTATAGACTAAGCCAATGAAATCCTTACACATAAGGTGGTGAGACTTTGACTAAGTTCCTTATGCAACAACAGGTATGTTCAAGTCTTACTAAGAGCTTATCTATGATTATTTTCTTTGATATGTGCTGTTCCTTTGTATCACATGATGACTAGAGGGAATTTTGATTTTAAAATATCCAATTAAATTAAAAGATAAACGAAAACACTTCTCAAAATAATTAGTAATGATAGAAAATGTTTCATCTTGAAAGTACAAATAAACATTGTAATTTTATAATTGTTATTTCTTCTCTCATGGAAAAAGAACTTTCAAACTCAAAAGAAAATATGAGGATCATTTGGGGAATTTTGCCTCAGAAGTTGACAATAGGAAGCAATGTTTTTGCACTTTTTTTCAAGGAAATCAATTATGATGGATCTTTTCATGTTTAAGAAGACTGTCAGCATCACCTTCTTTACTGACTGCTGCACTTGGAACTTTTTCTTTGCCAGAGAGTGTGTTTCCACTGCATGGACTGTCTTTTCAACTTGGACTCATTGTGGTAAGCCCATGTTTAGCCTATTTGTAAATATTTTTTGACTAAAATATACTTCTCCATCACACATTCTTCTGTAAATTTCACATGGTTTGCACTTCTTAGCAAGCAAAAATGTTATGACAGACCTCTGTTCAAACCTAGAGCACTCTGTATGATTTGGTGCCATTTTGAATGATCTCAAAACAAAGATATTTTTGCTATAAATTAATTCCAAACAATGCTGATTTTATTTATGGAAAAAAATCTGAAAAAATTGTATTTTGGTTTTTTAATAAAATTATCCCTTATTTATTAAATGACCTTTGTATGTTCAAGAATTCTTTTACAGAAACTGAAGTTAAAAGACAAAATTTATTTTTCAGAGTAAAAACCTCTACTTTTTCAGATGATATTTTAAAAAAATTCTATGAATTTTTTTTTTTTTACTTTTTTATCATTAAGTCTTTTTTCTCTCATTATAATAAAATTATTTATGCTCTCTGATTTTTTTGTTTATTATTCAGTAATTCTATTAATAATAAATTTTATATATTCATTTATTTTCAAACAAAATTATTTGTTATCAAATTTTGTCATTATCTAATTTCTTTTGAATTTGCTTTATTATTTAATTGACAGGCTCATTGGCCTAGTAGGTAGAGTGTTCGCCAATGGTCTGGGAAACCTGGGTTCAATCCTAGGTCGTGTCATACCAAAGACTTTAAAAATGGTACTTGATACCTACTTGCTTAACACTCAGCAATATAAGGTACGTATCAAGGGTAAAGTGGCACAATCCTGGGAAAGGAGTAGTGCCCTCCCTTACACTTCGGTGTAGCAGCTATTGAAAAGGGAGCCTTCTGGTCGCCCTCAACTACAGTTGCCAACTTTACTTTACTTATTGTTTAATTGCATATCAACCTTCATAGGTTATTTAATGCCAAAGCCATTTAAGAATAGCAGTGATACTATTTAACCTATAGCTGAAAGTATAAGGTGGTTCATACCTTTCCCAAGGGGCAGTAGTCCAATCATGCACATAATAGTGTGACTAGAGTTCAAACTAGCTTACTTTGAGGTAGCACTTCATCTGGGTTAGTCATTACTCCTCAGAGACTCACCTTGAACACCTTCAAACAAGCAGAAATGAAAAAAAAAATAACAAAAAAGTACCTTAGATGAATAAGAAAACTTCTTGAAACCAAGCTCTGCTGCAGAAATCTCATCAAAGAAATAAACACATGGGCAGTCCCTCTTGTAAGATACTTGGGATTGTTCTTAAAATGGACATGAGAAGAATTCAGACAAATAGGTCTGAAGACAAGGAAGTTAATGACTCTGTACAAAGCTTTACATCCAAAAGATGACATAAACAGACTATGAATTCAGAAAAGAAGATTGTGTGGATGTATTAATATGAGGACTTATTGGCCTAGGGGTTAGAGTGTTCGCCAATGGCCCGGAAGACCTGGGTTCAATCCCAGGTCGAGTCATACCAAAGACTCAAAAAATGGTACTTCATACCTCCTTGCTTAACACTCAGCATTATAAGGTACGGATCAAGGGTAGAGTAGAGCAATCCAGGGAAGGAGTAGCGCCCTCCCCTACACATTGGTGTAGTAGCTATCGAAAAGGGAGCCTTCGGGTTACCCTCGACTATGTTCGCCAACTTTACTTACTTATGGTGGCCAATAACATCACTGACAACATAAGGATAAACTGAACAACAATAACTAGGAGACAAATGGAAAGAAAAACAACTGTATGGCTATTTCAAATGATAAACTGGCAAAATCTCACACCAGAAGACCTGGACATGACTACAAAAGGAAACTTTAACCAAGAAACTGAATCTCTTCTAATAGCAGCTCAAAACAATGCCATAAGGACCAATTATATTAAAGCAAAAATCAATAATACGCAAGAGAATAGCTAGTATAGATTATGCGGTGATTGAGATGAAGCATTTAATCACATAATAAGTGAATACAGCAAACTAATTACAAAGGAGTAAAAGAGTAGAAACAACTGGGTGGGGAAGATGATCCTCTAGGAATTGTGCACAACCCAGAATCCCTGTTGGAGAATGAGATGCATAAAATTCCGGAAATTACAGATACAAGCAGATCACCTAATCCAAGCTAGAAGACAAGACCTAGTGTAAATTAACAAGAAAAAAGAAACTTGCTATCTTATGTATTTTCTCATTCCTGTTGTTCTCAGAGTGAAAATACTTGGACCTTGCCAAAAACCTGAAAAAACTGAGAAACATGAAATTCACAGTGATAGCAATTGTTGTTGAAGAAATCAAAACAATCCTGACCTCTGCGTTACTAAGATCAGCTAAAATACTCAGAAGAGTCCTGGAGACCTGAAGAGACTTGCTGTCACTCAGACTCCAGTGAAAAACCACCAGTTAATGCAAATGTGAAAAACTAACTAGGAATAATAATAAGACACAACAAAATAGCAAAGGTACATTATGTGGGGATAGAGATGAAACAATCAATCACATAATAAGTGAATGCAGCAAATTTGCGCAAAAAGAGTATAAGACTAGACACAACCGAGTGGGGAAGGTGATCCACTGGGAATTGTGCAAGAAATTTGAATTTGACCATATAAACAAGAGATCTTAACTTAGAATGAGACACACAAAGTTCTCTTGGATTTTGAGATACAAACAGATCACCTAATCTTGACCAGACCTAGTGTTAGTCAACAAAAAAGAGAACCTGCTGAATAGTAGACTTAGCTATCCTGGCAGACTGCAGAGTATAATAAAAAGAAAGTGAAAAGAGAGATAAATATCTAGACCTTGCTAGAGAATAGAAAAAACTAAGGAACATGAAAATGAGAGTGATACCAATTGTAATTAGTGTCATCGGCATAATCCCCAAAGGCTTGGTAAAGGTACTGGAAGACTTGGAAATTAGAATACAAGCGGAGACCATCCAAACTACAGCATTATTAAGATCAGCCAGAATACTGAGAAGTGTCCTGGAGACTTGAAATGATTTTGCTGTCACTCAAATTCCAGTGAAAAACCATCAGCTAATGCTGGTGGGAAAAACTTTCAAAGGAATAATAATAATAATGTCAGAGAATACAATAAAAAAAAGTACGAAGATCTGGAAATAGAAACTGAAAAAAATATGGCTCCTTAAAACTACCATCATACCAATAATATTGGGGGCTCTGATTATAATAAAAAAAGGACAGATAAACATGAATAAAATACTTTGCTGTCACAGTTTATTTGAAATACAGAAAATTGCACTTTGTGGAACTGCTCATCTCCTTAAGAGAGTACTGTTAATGTGATTGTAATAATAATACTCAAAAGAGGCAGCAATATATATATATAAAGTACTGGGCTACATAGTACCAGAAGCGCTTTGAATGACCTGACAAAATTCCATGAACACAGGTTTCTCTTAAAGAACAGACAATCTGACTTGCACAATGTGTAATAATGTTTTTAAATCAGTTTTGGGTCTCAAGAGACATACAGTGATCCACAAGTATAAAACTTCATCAGCTGATCCAATCGATCTGGTGAGGAGAACATCCATCTTGTGTTACATTTGCTTCAGACTTGGTAGAGATCTGCAGTAGGATTGATGAGTCACCTGAGGGGATATGTGTGAAGGGGTGCTGATCGTGGAGGTGTGAGATTATGAGGGAGGGCAGTAATCTGTAAGGGATTATGCACTTGCCATATGTATACGTGTGTGTGGATGTGTGTGAAGTGTAAAATAGAAATTAGAAACACATTAGCGAATGTAAAGTCTTTATGCCTTGAAAATCAGCATTCATGTCCCTTGCTTTGAAAAAAAAAAAGAGGAAGCTATTTCATCTATGAAGTGAGCCTCAGTATTTTTTTCTGTTTTATTACTTTTTAGTCTTAATATTTCTAAATATGAATCTCCTTTTACTGGCAGCCTCCAATTACTTATAAAAAAAGTAAAAATACATAAAAATCTACCTCACATAATGAAATGACCGTCTCACCTTTCAGATTTTGTCCTTTTATGTTGATTAATTTGTCTTTCCAGAGACAATTATTACCACTGTATTACTTTCTAAGCAAATATTACTAAAGAATATTCCAGAAAAGACAACTTAAATTACATGGAAAAATTTATACAAATGTATTTTATGTTACAACATTACTTACATGGTAAAACTGTACTCAATGAAAAATGTATTGAGTAATTGAAATAACCCTATCATTTGCTAGCTTCATTCCAGCATCCCTTCTGTTGTGTTAGCTATTTAATTTTCACTCATCCAAGTAGTAGTGGGGAAGATTTGAAGTTTAGTTTCTCATGTCTGTACATTATATTTTTCACGTTACAGAAAAGATTGACTCCTAAATATCAGTTGAAAGCATTTTTCTTAAAACTGAACTGATACATTGCAAATTACTTGGAGGATTCAGCCTTCAAATTTTTAAAACTTCTAAGATCCCACAGATAAATATGCTTCATTATATTTTGTTAGAAATTTTCCATGAGATTCAAATCAGGTCACTGGTGTAACTTTGTATTGTTCCTTAGAGATCATTTTACACTGATCTTTCATTACAACTATAACAGTGATTCTCCGATATATATTTTATTCATAGTTCATTGAACACATAAATTGTTGGAATCCCATTTTAAGTAAAATACTCATGCATCATTATGTTCCAATTTCTTTACTATAGACGTGTTCATTAATGAATTGAAAACACAGCCATATTTTCTCCCCATAATAAACTGAGTTATAGCCAAAAATATTTTATTTTTGACTAAAGAATATTTTTCCAAAACATGATTTCTCCAATTGGTCACATGCTTTATTTTTCCTCTCAAATAAATTTTAAAACATTTCTGTTTATAGATTATTCTGATGATCAAATTTCTACCCTTTAAAGAAATGTACACAATTATTTAGCCCTTAATGATATGTATTAGTGCATCCTGAGAGCACTAAACTCATACGAGATAGTAATGTCATGATTAGCATTACGGCCATCATCATAGGAAATAGAATGGACTCCCCAAGTTCAAATGCTTCACAATGCTGTTTACATTTCACTCTGCAATAGTGACATTCAGAAAGGCATGAAACCATCTGTTTTTCTACTATCTATGAGTAAATAGTAACAAAGACTGTATTCTTTAGCCTTGGATAGGCTACTAGTCTAATTATAACATAGTGGAGTTCCTTTCTATGCGATGTGGATTTTAGAAGAATTACATTAATACCTGGATTTTGGAAGATCGACAAATCAAGAAAAGTTTTTTTTTTTCCTTGTGAATGAAGAAAAAAGAATTGGAAGACTCAGAAAAATAATTATCAAAACAAAAAAAGGTTACAACCATTGTTGTGTTTATGAGTAAAGAAAGTTATCGCACGGTCTGGGAAGGGGTGAAGTTGACAGCCAAGAATGAAATATTATTTCATCTTCCGAGAACAATGGAAAAATAACAGAATCCAAATATTTTCTGATGAATTTGGGAAGATATTATTCATGCATTACACACTGGTGATAAAGGAGTATATTGTGTCCAGTTGACATGACCAAAAAGTTGTAGAAAGGTTTGGTTTGGTTTGGTTTGTTGGGTTTTATGGCATATCAACCTTTGTAGGTTATTTAATGCCAAATCCATTTTTATGTAAATAATCTGTTCTTTTTAAAACAATTCAGTTTAGCATAAGTACAGTTTAATTGTCAAAAACATTTATTTCAAACTATTCAAGAAGTTATATGTAACAATTCAGTTAAGTGTCAATACAATTTTAATGTCGAAAAACAGTTCTATTTCAAATAATTCAGTTAAGCATAAGCACGCAGTTTAAATGTAAGTACGGTTTAATTGTCAAAAACATTTCTATTTCAAGCTATTCAGTTTACTCAAACAATTCAGTTTAGCATAAGAGTGCTGTTAGTTCTATTTAACCCATAGATAGGGCCTTATCAGGTGCTACCACTTCGGGCCAGAGTGGATCTGGGAGCGATGGTAATGAAGGGGTACTCCGCATTCCCCAAAGCTCCAGCATTGCTGGAACCTCACCATCAAAATGTTTCGTGTCATATTCAGGACACTCGTTGGGGGGGGGTCTTACCCCTCTGCAGAGAAGCAGTCGGTGTATTCTACAGCCCCAGCCGACTGGGCAAGTTGTAGAAAGGTGAGTAAAGGTTGTTAAAAACTAAGATAATCTAAGACATTTAACAAGTCTTGTAAAATTAAAGATAAAGAATTTGAAAAAAAATATGATGTGACCAGAGTGATGGGAGAGGGGGAGACACTGGCAAACAGATACTACAGAACCCTCTCCCTCCTAGTAGTAAACACAGAGAAGCATCTGTTAGGACCAAGCAGAATGAAGGGACACTGTCTTACCCCTGGTGACAGCCATAGGAGTCAAAGAAATAGAGTGGGAGAAGAAGCATTTGGCAGTGACTAATTAGAATGAATTACAAAAAGAAGTGGTCAGGTACAACATGCCCACTTGAGGAAGAGAGAAAAATTAAATCAAACCAAAAAAAGTTGACAGATTGAAAGAGAGATTCCAGCTAGTAGCAGAAAAAAAAAACAGTTCCAAAAAAAAGCCTTGTACCGGATTATCTATTTACCAACAAACTGAAGAAAATTACCAACATGACACTTGAAAAGAATTTGCAAGGTTCAAAGTCAAAAAAAAAAGTGGACTGAGAACTTAGGCTGACCATCACATAACCGAGGTGGCTTCAAAAAAATACTGCAGCAATATTTATGAGAGATAGAACATTAAAATAGCAGCATTTATTTTTTTTTTTCAACTGTTATTATTACTTTTTTTTATTAAAACATATTCTGTCATCTCTGGATTTCGACTTCAATTTATTTTTTTATTAACGAACTGTCATCTGGTTTGTCATTCTAACTTCTGATGAATTAGTAGATATCAGTTGCCTGGATCAAAAAAAAAATTACACAATGTTGACAGGCAGCTAATTCAACTTAGATTCGATCTCCTATCTGGGAAGATCAAGCGTCAATTGATCGAGTGATTGACTAGGTGACTTAATAGTGAATGAAAACTCTGAATACAAACCAGCTTTACTTTGCTTAAAAATTTACTTTGTGTCATATCCTATGTATGATGGAGGAGTAAGTAAATATATACAAGATAGTTATAATCTAGAACAAGGCCTCTTAAACTATCTATCTCTTGTGTGAACGTGTCAATGACCTTTGTCACAGCCTCTTTCATCTCCTCAATTGTCTCATAACGACAGCCTCTGAGCTTAGGGAATAACCAAAAGTCACGGAGCAAGATCTGAACTATAGGGAGGGTGATGAACTGTCTTGATGCCCATCTTGGTCAAATAGTCTCTGACAAAGATGGAGTTGTGGACTAGTGTATTGTCCTGGTGGAAATGCCACTGACCCAATTTGAAGAGTGCTGGCCTCTTCCGACAGAATCTCTTCCTGAACTCCCTTAAAACCTCAACATAGTAACCCTTAGCCTAACCCTTTGGCCAATCAACTCTGGTGTATTGACTTCCTTACTCCTCCTACACCTTTCATCATCCCTCACAGACTCTCTGCCTTCCTTGAATCTCTTATACCACTCAAAAACTGATGCTCAATTCATGCAAGATGCTCCAAAAGCAATCTGAAGCATTCCATACGTTTCTGTGGCATTTTTTCCAAGTTTAAAACAGAATTTTATTGCATATCGTTCTTCTAAAGTGTCAGATTGCATTTTTGAAATTCACCAGCAGTGAAAATCAGGCTTTAGTAGGGTATATTCCAATTGCTGCTGTAGCTGTTCATTTGAACCTGAAACCATAAAAATTGGTCAGTCATCTCATAAGATGTATAGCAATAACAGTGAATTTTCCAGAGCCTACGACAATTTTAAATGCCTGTACAAAAAAAGTGTGGAAACTTATTGAATGCATCGCGTATATATATATATATATATATATATATATATATATATATATATATGTATGTATGTATGTATTTGCAGAAATGTCCCCCTCTTTGATCCTATTATCAGCAGATTTTTTGTCAGCAAGTTCTCCCCTGAAACCAATTCTAGCCTTCTATTGGCACTATTTACAGAATTACATTTAAAAGCAAACGCATAATCTTCAACGGCAAAGACATCCTTACACAGTAGTAATTTGCTAAAACAAAAGTTACATCACTTTTGTAATAGATTCTCCCCTGATGATGGCCCAAAGTCGGGCAGAAAGTACTAGGGATACATGCAACTATGGACAATACATAAATCAATTCCCCCCCCCCCGAATACGATAAAAGTAATACGGGAATTCGAATGGATCCAGAAGAAAATATGTAGGCATAAAATGTCTATTATGTTTCATGATATATATACATATATATATATATATATTTATTATGTATATATGCATGTGTATACCTTTGTATATATATGTGTGTATATGTATAAGTTTGTTTTTATATATATATATATATATATATATATATATATGAGTTGGCTGACGTCTTCAATTTTTGTATAGTCATTGGATTATATTATTTGATGAAGGAATTATTTGCCATCCCATGAAAATTTGTGGGTTTTTTAAACCCAGAAGAGGTTTTATTTCTCTAGCACAGATCTGTCAAACCTGTAATTTCTCCTTATAGAAAACTGTTGTATTGCAATCATGTTTTTTAAGCCCTCCAGTTACCTTGCATTCTTTTTTACAGGTTTGACAGCTATTGTTGCAAATGTTTTCTATTTGATAATCCATCTGTAACCTACTTTTAAGACATTTTCTGCTTTCTTCTCACAGAAACCTCCACAGAAATGGCAAGTTAATTCTTTGTGATCATCTTCATATGGGAAAACCTAAAATTCTGAGTCTTTAATCACATTCCATTTAAGTTATTTCATTTTCAGTCCTTCATTGCTCAAATGCAACGTTTTCCATATATATCACAATCATTTTCCTAAAGTCCCTATTTATCAGCTGAAATATTTTCTGCTTCAAGTAAGATCTTTAGTACTTATACCTCATGCTTTTTTCATAGTAAGGTCATTTTCTTTTTATAACATTTACAAAAAAATGTTTTTTTTAGAAAGTTTTCCATTATTTGTCCTACCTAGATGCTCATTGTATCTTAAGTTATGTTTTGGGATTGTGACCTCAATATTGTTGCATTGACATCTCTCTAGCTGTTCAAATATTCATATATTTTAAACTCTTTTTGCAGCACCCAGTATATATATATATATATATTATTAAATTTTTGGTAAATGAAAATTTATATAAATAAATGAATAAAGAAATCATTGGTAAAAGTGGAATCTATTTTAAAATAATAAAACAGTGAGGGCCATTTCATCCGGCACTTGTCAAGCTTAGTCACCGGAAAATCAATTAAAAACAGGGTGTTAAATAATTGGATTGAAGGGACAAGGTGAGAAAGTAACAAAAAAAAAAAATTCAAGTCATACCAGTCTCCAACACTTCCCCCAAAATATTTAAAATATGACTGTTTAACTGCCTGCATAGAGGGGGGCGATTTATAGAGATATAAATTGCCTCCAAGACGCTAAGATAAATTTTGCCTTTGGCTCTATGCAGAACAGAAAAGCAATCATCTTCATAGCTAGTCCTACAACTATTTATGGTAAGCAAATGCTCACCAATAGCTGAATCCATTGCCTGGGAATGCCCAGATATTTGTTGGCCTTTTGACAAAATAACTCTGGATACATGCTGTCTAATTCTCACTTCAAGGCATTGACAAGTCCTGCCTATATATGTCGAACTACATCGACATATATATATATATATATATATATATATATATATATTTGCTCATAGTTAAAAAAAATGAACTCAATGAGCTGAGTTCTGGACAAAGCTTTTTGCATTTTATTTGGCACTAATGACCTTAGAAAAGGTATGAAAGCTTTTCTTCTTGCAGTTATTTTGGGGAGACCCCATGACATAGTGACTTATGTATGAGTTAGTGATTTCAAATTCTAGTTTGAAAATTACATTCACTTTTAGAGTAATACCCTTGTAAAAGATATGAACGCCCTTACCCCCAGCTATTGGTTAAGTAGTACCTCTATTATTCTTCTACAAGAATGGCTTTGACATTAAATAACTCACAATTGTTAATATATCATGATAAAAAGTAACCAAACTAAACTAAAGATGTGGCTGATCTAACATAAGTCTTCACCACTATAAACAAATCTATGCGTAAGCAGTTTAATGGTGCATATTTCAACTGAACTATGGGGCACATACATCATGTACTATAGGAGAGCTTCACATATATAGGTAATGCAAACAGGTCTCATTACAGAGTAAAAGGAATTCTGCTCGTATGGTAGCACAAAACATTATTCAACATCACTCAAAGAGAAAGAGAGAGAGAGAGCGAGTAACTAGGTAGACTACACTACTTAATCTCCCATTTTTGCATTTTCACTTTCTTCTTGTTTCTTACTTAACTCAATATCAATCTTCTCCCTTCTCTATGTCCTTTCATTATTTTTTAAAATTTCTTTTTTCTTATTCTCTCTTTGCTTTTTTCTTCCCATTTTTTTTTCATTTTTCTTCCTATGCTTTCTTTTTCCTGTTTACTCAAGTGAAAATATTTTAGTCAACCATTGCTCCTGCATTCTTATGCCCTGTCGGCTGGGGCTGTAGAATACACCGACTGCTTCTCTGCAGAGGGGTAAGACCTTCCCCCCAACAAGTGTCCTGGATATGACACTAAACAATCTGATGGTGAGGTTCCAGCAATGCTGGAGCTTTGGGGAATGCGGAGTATCCCTTTATTGCTATTGCTCTCAGGTCCACTTTGACCCGGAGTGGTAGCACCTGATAAGGGTCCTATCTATGGATTAAACAGAACTAAACCATGGTTGGCATTTACTATTTTTATACATTTAAACTGTGTATTTATGCTAAACTGAATTGTTTAAAATAGAACTGTTTTGACATTAAAACTGCGTACTAATCCTAAACTGAATTGCTTGTAATAGAACTGTTTTGACGTCTAAACTGTGTACTTATGCTGAACTGAATTATCTGAAATAAAACTGTTTGACATTTAACTCTGTGTATTGCCCAGTCAGCTGGGGCTGTAGAATACACTGATTGCACCTCTGCTGAGCGGTAAGACCCCACCCCCATGAGTGTCCTGGATATGATGGTGAGGTTCCAGTAATGCTGGGGCCTTGGGGAATACGGAGCACCCCTTCATTGCCATTGCTCCCAGGTACACTCTGGCCTAGCATGGTAGCACTTGACAGGGCCCTATGTATGGGTTAAATAGAACTAACGGCATACTTATGCTAAACTGAACTGTTTGATTAAACTGAATTGCTTGAAATAGAAATGTTTTTTCATAATTAAACCGTACTTACATTTAAACTGCGTGCTTATGCTAAACTGAATTATTTCAAATAGAACTGTTTTTTGACATTGAAACTCTATTTACACTAAACTGAATTGTTTAACATAGAACTGTTTTGACATTTAACTGTATGTAAACAAAATCTGTACTTATACTAAACTGAATTAGTACTGCTTGACTAAACTCAATAGCTCGAAATAGAAATCTTTTTCCCAATTAAACCGTACTTACATTTAAACTGCATGCTTATGCTAAACTGAATTATTTCAAATAGAACTGTTTTTGACATTGAAACTGTACTTTCACTAAACTGAATTGTTACATATAACTGCTTGAATAATTTGAAATAGAAATGTTTTTGACCATTAAACTGTGTAATTATGCTAAACTGAATTGTCTGAAATGGAAGTGGTTATTCACATAAAAATGGATTTGGCGTTAAATAACCTACAAGGGTTGATATGCCATAAAACCCAACAAACCAAAGCAAACCATCCTGAATTCTTAATTCACCAATATGATAGATGCCACAATCTCAATTCCATAGACAACCAGAAATGTCAATCCATACATGAATAATAAGAATCATGCTCTCATATATATATATATATATATATATATATATATATATATATATATATATACACAATGCAGAGGGTTTTTTCTTTTTAATATATTTCATCTTACCAAGATTCATTTTGACTATTAAATTTCTTTTTGTGCCACTTTAATTGTAGCCATATTTTAGTCATCCCATTCTACAGCCTTCTTCTGGTATACAAGGCTGTTGATATTTCTTTATTACTGTGCCTTGTGTCATACTTTTTAAGCTTCGTATCTCACAAAAGAGTATTTGCATATTCATTTTCCAAGGCTTCCACAAGAATCAAATAGAGAAACATATTGACAATACCCTACATTGTTATCAACCACTCCAATATATGTCTCAAGAATTTCTACAAAATATCCCAATTCCTATCTGTAGCATTAGAAATACATTTGCAGCATTTTCAAGAATCAATTTTTCTCCATCTTTTTGTAATAAAGCAATGGGCATCTCTAGTGTTTTCAAAATGGATGAATACATTTGAATATTTCAATGGATTTTTGCTTAAGCTACCCTCTTTTACTCATTTCATCTAAAAATGTTAACATTTTCTTCATGAACAAATTTTGTTATTTCACCATTTTTTCCACTGAGTTAACAATCACCCACAAATGAATTGAGCACTCTGGTATCCAGTAAGGTATAAATATAAACAAACAAAAGCTACTACTTAATGCCTTATAATTCCCAAGCTGACATAGTTTGCTTGTTGGCTGAGCAGTATGATACTAAGTCTAATGTAAAGTTGGGTGGGTTTTGATCCCAGCTTCAAGTTTCCTACGTGTTTAGCCATACAATGAAACAGTCTGTCTGAGGATGACAATTTTTATATATATATATAGGATGGATTCTCCTTTGTGTATGAGAGCATAACAATTCAATAAAAGATATGAACCATTAGACTACCTTTACAGGTGATTTATTTATAGTGATGAAGATTAGTGCCGAACCAACAACACTTCTTGGATAAGCTGATAACCGAAGAATGATTCACCAGTGCATCACAGATTCTCCCGAATAACACTCCTCAGGTTTTGAAGTCAGTTTTTTCTTCTCTAAAACTGGTTGCCCTCTAAAGGCTTAGGAGCTCAGTCTGCCCTACTATTTTACCCAGATCTAGGTAATTAAATATATATATATATATATATATATATATATATATATATACCCAAATGATTTGGAGTACAAATTTATACAATATTTATACAATATTTTCTTAGTAAGAAATTTTTTAAAATGTTCTATCTTTTTATTAGAGCAGCAGAGCCAGTTTAAAACCTGAAATTTTGAAACAAAATAGTTTGCAATATTATATATCAATTACCAGGAGTCTTTTGTTTTAAAAACATGGATACTAAATTTTTTAAGTTCTTTGCATTGATTATCAATTTTTCATAAATAATGAGAGAGAGAGAAAGAAAATTATTTTTCATTTTTTCTTTTCTTCTTGTTTTTCTCATTCTCTTCTTGTAATATAGTGGACAGAAGCCTAGATGAATAAATTTATTAAACAGAAAAGTAAGAATTGACCAAAATGGATTTTAGAAGAATAAAATCAGTACTTTACAAAAGTGAAAATTAATAGAAATGGATTTTAAAAAGAATAAATCAAGGTTATTTTTTAATCTTTTGAGGGGTTTAGAACAATCAAAAAGATGTTATTTTGATGAGAAAGAAAACATGAAAATATCTATTGCTATTGTTCATCTCAGGCTAGGAAAAAAGAAAGGAAGCAATTGTTTTGTCTACAGAAATTGTTAGAAAATTATTATTTTGATTGTCTGCAGATGACGAAACTGGAAAGTAGGTTCAACCAGGGGTAAAAGCCTACCTTGCTGACAACCAGATGAGGTAAGTACAATTTTCAGTTGGAAACAAATGTTCTGAATAATTTTTTTTTTAATTCAACTATGAAATATTTTTGACTAACATAATACGATTTGATGATTTCTGAGGTCATCAGGAGAATAGAAAAATACCTGCTCCCTTTTTGGGTGGAGGTGGAAGGAAACCAAGCACCAAAGGTGGAAAAGCAGAATTGATTAATAGAACCCAAGTTGGAGGAGGACCAGCCCTTTGGGTAGCAGTAAGAGGAAATTAAATATTGAAGACTCTGCAAGTGGGGTAGAATCAATTATTGAAATCAGAATTAGAAGATTGATATTATCAATAGTTTTCCTAGCCACCACCCCTTGGATGAGAGGAAATGCATATAATACAATACTTGGGTAGATCAGTAGAAATTGATGGATGGCATCAACTAGACTTCACGTTGCTCTGGGCCCTGGCATTTCGCTAGATTGCACCGGGTTGAGAGGCAGAGAAAGCCTGAGATAATACATTACTTCTAGATGGCCTTGCACCAACCCATCTTGGGTATAGAAAAGCAAAGAAAGGTCTAAGATAATCTGACACTTTATAAGATAACACGATACTTGAGATGCCCTTATACCGGACTCATGAAAGTAAAGAGAGGAAAAACTGAGATGATACAATATTTGAGATCAACTTGTGAGATGACTTTGTACCAGACTCATGAAAGTAAAGTAGTGAAGAGAAAGCCTGAGATAATGTGATGCCTTGAGATGACTTTGTACCAGACTTGTGAAGATAAAGAAGTGAATGGAATTAAGATAATATGATACTTTAGAGACTAGTACAAATCTGTGAACAGACTCAATGATACTCTGAGTCTTGTCCTTTTACCAGACTCCCCAACAGAGAAAGAAGCTGAGAGCAAAAGATTGAGAAAAGCAAACAATACACTACTTGAAACCATCTTGTACCAGATTATCAATAAACCAAGAGAAGCTAAGAGTTAAAGACTGAGAAAGGCAAACATAACTGCCACTTGAGATTTCCTTGTTTTAGACTATGGAAAGTAAGAAGAGAAAAGCCTAAAACGCATATGATAATGTACCTGACTTTGAAAGCCAAGAAATTGACTGACTGATAATTTGTGAATTAGGTCTCTGTCTATCACTACCAACTTCTGGGAAGGGTGGATGTATGTACCGTTTTTAAAGATCCTTTTTTTTATCTAAATATTATTATTGTTACAAGGTTATGTTCTGTTCTCTGTTGGCATTCAACTTTTTTTTACTTTCTTAATTATGCAGTCTCATTCGTTCACTCATTGGTTGGCAACTCTGATTTGTGATTGATCTGCTGTCTGGATTAAGAACACAATGTGGGCAGTTAAGCAGATCATTCATGCCATTTGATGACATAACCTGCCTAATGGAATCACCCCAATGTATGGAGAAGGCAAATGTACTGCCCTACTATTTTGCCCAGAGCTAGGTAATTATATATATACCCAAATGATTTGGAGTACAAATTTACACAATATTTGCTTTCTATCTTTTTATTAGAGCAGCAGAGCTGGTTTAAAACCTGAAATTTTAAAACAAAAACGTTTGCAATATTATAGATCAATATTATAGATCATGTTTTAAAAACATGGATACTAAATTTTTTAAGTTCTTTGCTTTGTATTTTAATTTTTCAAAAATAATAGGAGAGAGAGGGAATGAGAAAGTTATCTTTCATCTTTTCTTTACTTCCTCTATCTCTAATTCTTTTCTTCTTGATTTACTCATCAATAAATATGTTTTATTAGTTTATGAATTATACAAATTCATCTTGGAGCAGATGATGATGAGAATTTGTTTTAGTGTTTAGCATTAATTCTGATTTTTTCTTTAACAATTTACTTATATCTGAGTCTCGTAATTTTTTCCTTAATTCCTTCATTTACCTTCTCCTCTTTTATATGCTAGCACCTTTTTTGACAACTTGCCACTTAATAATTGGGGATATGCTTGTATTGTCTTTAAGTTTTCATAACTTGACAATGTACTGCTGTTGTATTTTGTATTTGCAAAACTTGGTTTAAAATTCAAAAATCCTTTTTTCATTCTAATTCCATTGCTCCTATATAAATCCTTTCATCATTATCCTTTTCACTCTACCTAAATATTGCTTTATATATTCCACTGCTTATCAAGTTATGTCCATGGAAGGGACAGTTCTGTTGGTCTCTGATTAAATCTTATTTTTTGGCTGACATCCTGTCTTTTTAAAAATTTTGTTGTGCCTATCAATAATCTTATGCATATTACTCATTCAACAATTGCTCACTTGTAAAGTGTTGCGACTAAACATTTTGAACCCAGCAAAGACTTTATCAAATAAATAAACTATCTTCCCACATTTGTTTTTATATTTTTACTACATAGTGAGAAATGGGGTTTGAAAACATATTGAATATCTATATCTAGTATGTCTTCTATTGCTTTGGCCATTATCAATTTAATGTCATGGTCACTGTTGTTTTTCATTCTCTGTTTTTGCCTCCTTAAAAATTCTAGCTTTACTGGAGTTAAACAATCTGTCTTCTGTAGATTTATATATACATGGTGCATCTAATAATTTTCCAGACTTTTTTTGTACAGGCGTTTAAAATTGTTGTAGACTCTTGAAAATTCACTGTTATTGCTATACATCTTATGACCAATTTTTATGATTTCAGATTCAAATGAACAGCTACAGCAGCAATTGGAATACACCCTACTAAAGCCTGATTGTCACAGGTGGTGAATTTCAAAAATGCAATTTGGACATGAGGACACTTTAGAAGAACGATATTCTATAAAATTCTGTTTAAAACTTGAAAAAATATCACAGAAACATATGGAATGCTTCAGACTGCTTTCCGACCATCTTGCATGAATCAAGCATGAGTTTTTGAGTGTCATAAGAGATTTAAGGAAGGCACGGAGTCTGTGAGGGATGATGAGGGGTGTGGGAGGAGTAAGAAAGTCAATACACCAGAGTTGATTGGCTAAAGGATTAGGGTTACTATGTTGAGGTTTTAAGGGAGTTCAGGAAGAGATTCCGTCAGAAGAGGCCTGCACTCTTCAAATCAGGTCCATGGCATTTCCACCAGGACAATGCACTAGTCCACAACTCCATCCTTATCACAGACTATTTGACTAAGATGGGCATCAAGACAGTTCCTCAGCCTCCCTATAGACCAGACCTTGCTCCATGTGAATTTAGGTTATTCCGAATGCTCAGAGGCTGTCGTTATGAGACAATTGAGGAGATGAAAGAGGCTGCGACGAAGGTCATTGACACGCTCACACAAGAGGACTTCAATGGGGCCTTCCAGAAGTTGTTGGAACGGTACAACAAGTGCATTGCAGCCAGAGGAGATTACTTCGAAGGGGACTAGAGTTTCATGTGTGTAGTATCAATAAAAGTGCCCATACAAAAAAGTCTGGAAACTTATCTAATGGTCCTCGTATGTTTGGTGACAGTTATTGGATGGTTAGATTTGATGTCTCTATACAGAGGTACCTTGGTTGGCTTTCTGTTTTATCTGATTGATTGATTTTAATAGCATGTCAACATATCTAGGGTTGTTTTATGCCTAGATGTTTGGGAATCACGTTCATTGTACATTTATATTTACATTTATGGTGTTGTTTCTTAAGAGTTTTTTCGCAAACAGTTATATGATATCCAGTAGTCCTATCTAATCATCATCATCATGTCATGCCTCTAGCATGGATTTCCTTAAGTCTCCCTCGCCACTTGTCTCTATCGTCCATTGCTTTCGGCAGGTCTTCTAAGCTATATCCTGAGTCTGCACAGAGTTGCTGTCAATAAGTTCTAGCTGGTCATCCAACACTTGCTGGTCTGTGTGAAGGTGTCCAGAGGAACACATCACTTATGAGTTCATTCTTACTTCTCCAGCAGTGTCCAGCATGTCTTGTTCATCTTATTTGAATGGTTTTAGAGATAGGAGGGAGGTGGCCGTATAGCTGCTGCTTTGTGGGATGTTGCTTCCAGGATTTGTTCATTACAGCTTACAGCATTTTTGTGCAAATTCTATCAAGCCTTTTCTCTATAAGCTTTGTCAGCGTCCATGTGGTGTATCCATATAGTAGTATGGTCATGACTGCTGCTTGGAAAAAATTGTGTTTTATCTTATCGGACAGGTCTGATCTCCATATAACCAATAGTCAATTGATAGCTGTCCATGCCTTCACTAGTTGCATACTGATATCTTTTTTGGTAGATGAGATGCTGCTTCCAAGGTATGTGAACTTGTCCACTAGTTTCAGAGAACCACCTTTTAGTGTGGAGATTTCTCCTTTTTGATTTTGATTAAAGTGTGACAGAGAGAGAGAGACTCCTCCCCACTGTGACACTATTTGGCCATTCATTGTGTTGGATGTGTGTGTGTGTGTGCGCCGGTCAGAGAATCTCTGCTTTGGTGTGAAACCCACACAAAGGGCCTAACGGCGAGACCGGAAGTGGAGGAGGGAAGGAAGGTCCCAGAGAGAGCAATTGACAATGGTGGGCAGAAGAGACCAGTCGGCGTGAGATAGCAGTCCAGGAGAAGGACGGTCAGCAGAAGGAGGAAGTGAGAGAAGACAGTCAAAGATGAGTTAGCATTCCTAGTGGCTTTTGTAGAAGTTTCGCGCAAAATACACACCTGCGATAGTCTACAAATGCATGGAGAATGCAAAGTGTCACAAACTCCTTTTCTTGCACTTGGAGCTTACCCAAGTCCGTGTTTGTTTGTTCTTTTTCTTCCATGTTCTTGGTTGTATTTTGTGTGGCCGTAAAGAAATGCGTGATACTCCTTGTCGGAAATGAGAAAAAATCACTAGATGAATCACTGGCCATGAGAAGTTTTGTTTAACAACTTTGAGATTGTCGGGGGTCAGCCGACGGGAGTGTTATCACACCCACCAGTTGGGTTTATTAATTAACAGTTCTAGGAGATTGGGATGAAATTACTAATTAATCATGTAATTCCTGAAATAAGTTTGTTTTTTTTAACACAGAAATGAAAAAAAAAGAAAGAAAAGGAATTTCTTTTGGGGTGGGGGATAACGTTTCTGGGGTGGAGTTTATTAGTTAAGTGGGTGTGATAGTTAAAAGTGGTTGATGGATGTGTTCGTTAATTAGAGCTTATGATAAATGCTGAGTGAGATTTTGAGTGGTCTGAAGGACAAAATCAAGACCAAAGGTCCGAGACAAGATAAGTATGTTTAGCCGAACTCAAGTGGATTATGTCTGTGGGAAACTCAACTGGGAATCCAAATTCATTTTTAGTACCACTTGAGATACCGTCTCCCACAGAGGTTTGGAGATTAGGCAAAAATGCATGATGGTCAAGGCAATTTACGTATTAAAATTGGTGGGCAGTGCCTAGAATTATTTTTTCTCCGCCTTACTGCAAGAGAGCTAGCGAGCAGTCAGAGAGAGCCCTCAAGCAGTCAGAATGCCAGCAAGCATTAGTTGTCTCCCTTAGATCGTCTCTCTCTCTCTCTCTCTCTCTCTAACTTTCTGACCAGACAAGTGAATCCTGTTAGAACATTTTGTACTCAACATATTTATGGAATTTCTTTTGTGGTGATAATAAGACAGTAGCCTTAAAAATGTCTTTTTATATACAGGAATCAAAAGTGCTGTTTGTTTCTTTTTATCTCCTTCTCTTTTCTTCACAAATAGTGATTCCTTTTGGCATGGAATCCAGTCTGTTCAACTCTCACAATCGGACCATTCTGAAGAACCAAGGGACCACTGTATGGATCAAGAATTCACAACATGGCAAAAAATGGTGGTTCCTTCAGCTCAGCAAAGAGGGCCCAAGTGATTTTATTTTGGCTAAAATCACCAGAGATACAAAATACAACAGCTGGCAGCTAAGTTCTATGTCAGAATTGGTACCTTATGTCAGGATTTTGACCCGTGGAGTTAACAAAGACACAGAGAGATTTAAAAAAAGAAAAAAGGAAAAGAACTAAAAACTAAGTATGACCAAAAACATTATAATTGCGAACTCTTGGTCAGAAAAGTTTGAAAAAAAAAGAGTAAACAAAGAGAACAAGATGAGAACAAGAAAACATAGAACAGAGGAAGATAAGTCACCTTTTTGGCCCTCAATTCACTTGTCACACGCAAATCTGCCAGTGTACAGTTGATGTGTTTGATTTCCCGCTGAAGTCACGAAAACAAACCACATGATGGGTCAGGTAAAGAATGAAAACGGTGACATGGCCTGGATTCACCGGGCACATATCTGCTGACCAACGCACTTATATAACATAACACCACCACCTCCACCATACAACACTCAAAATATCCAGGATCCTTTGCCTCCACCTTCTTTGGAGGCAAAGAATTCAACAAAAACTTAAAGACCAGATAACATAACTCCACAACAGCCCCCAAAACAAAACAGAACCAACGCCAATAAGATCAACGCGGGGACAAATTCCTGCACATTTTAGAGACTTTATCATGTATTAGATCTCGCAACGCACGCACTTACCAATACATACACATTGTGAATCAGGATGAGATCTGGGGGATCTTTGTTATATAGCAGGATTCAGATCTCTCTCGATTTACGATTTCATTCAAAAACATACACATGGCTGGAGAAGGGTAGTGTAGCAGAAGGAATTTTCGAATTTTTGTTTGGCGCGTAATCTAATTCGACGCATAATTTCACCCAATCAGGATGACTTATCGTATTCAATCTTATTCAATCCGAACCACCTTTCTGGGCAGCAGTAATTGGGAAAAACCGTCAAACACTCTCTTTGGCAGAACAACTTGGTTCTGTGCAGATGTCTCACTGGCTGCTCTTCAATAGCAGCAGCAGCAGCATGGACACAATGAGGGAAGCTATCTAATTTATGGATCCCTTGCATCTATTTCTCTTAGACCAAGGTTTCCCAGTTGAATATGGATTAGATAAATTCAATACGCCACACACAGGAACAACTTTACATCACCCCCAAAATTGGCTATGTCGACTGCGATGCCGAATCCCGCTCCGACACCTACTTCACCTCTGGGCAACATTTTCTGGAGACATTCACGCTTCTCCCCGAATAACCAGAAACACAAACTCACGGTGACTTCAACGTTTATTTCCTCAAACGGCAAGCATGACTTTCGCTACATACGGCGAACATACCTCCCTCGCATGTTCAACGACACGCGTTGCTATCTCAACTCTTTCATAACTTCAAATCATTCACTTACTTCTTTCCTTACTACGAGACTTGCAGCATAAATGCAAACTCTTTATTCCATGCTGCCAATAAAAACTATCATAAAAACATTTCAACTTCGTATTTCTCTCTCCTCGTCCTTTATTAACAACAACAATTAGCGAGGGAATAACACACACGCGTAAGAATACATTTCTTCGCCCAAAAGTAATAACAAATATTCTTATCGCTAAAGTAGCATTCGACTAGATGTTCGCCTAACGGCTGCTGCCAAAACAATAAATAAAATGTGTCCTTGCGCAAGAGGCTCCGCGCAGAGCTTCCGGGTGAGAATGCAAGAAATTAATTCACATTAACAAAATACCCTTTTTCAGCCAATCATAAATCTTTCCCCCTAAAAAAATTCCCAGAACCAACTTGATCCAAAGGGTAACTACTTAAGCAGCGAAATCTTCAAAGGCGTCAGACTGGCCTACGAGAGATGAAGGGAAGAACACGCTATGGCCATAAGAACTCATCTGAACTCTGACAGATTTTTGATACACCACCTACTGTGAACAACTTCTGACCTAGCTACAATGCCACTCTGTCCACGACTGCTACTACCACCAAGATCATCTGATACCCTTACCACCCTTATACCACCATACCCACCAAGTGAGTTTTTTAACTTATAACATACGTGGCTGTCCATGAACTCTGGCTTCACACACACACCACATTTCACCCTTTCACTTGATATTGTACGCTACAAATTTGTACAGTTGATTCTTTGCTTTATCGCCTTGTTTTTCCTTTTTGTTAATATAATTGTTTAAAACTTTCAACCTCTGTTTGTCTTTTCCTTGCTACCATACGCTAAATATAACAGATATATATATATATAAGAGTATGTGTACATATATTATAAACAAAAACTTAGTTTACTCATGTGTTTGCCTCTAAGTAGAGTCCTTTCATGCCTTTTCTTTGAATCTTTTGAATCTGGTCCCATTAACTTTATAATACCCAAAGATTCTAACTATTACTATTATATAGATGATATATTACTTATATATCCACATAATAATGAATTTACAAAATTCTTGGTAGATTAAACAATATTAAACCGACAATAGATTTTACTTATGAAATAGAAATTAACACCACCTTATCTTTCTTGATAATGATTACAACAAACTAGATTTTAAAGTTTCACCCAAATCCACTAATAAAAATTTATCATACACATTCTTACTCTCTTCATAACACCAAATTAAAAAATGGAATAATCATTGATTTTTACCCTTTTTAGCTCTTTGGAGGATTTGCACCCTCAAATTTTTAAATGATGAATTTCACTATGAAGAAAATTCCTTCACTCAATTTCAATATTGTAAGTCTTTTATACAGCATGCTAAAATATAATCTCTCAAAATTCACAAACATAAATGTTTTCCAAAAATTCTTAACAATGATTTTTCCAATAATGATTTCTTACATAGAAATATTATTTTACCCAGCAATTCAACCCTCATGATCATTGAAAAAACTTAAACAACCTTGGAATCAAAACTGTCACTAACTTTTCAAAGATAAATAAGAATTTAATTAATATTAAAAGTAACAATACCCACATTAAATCCAAGACTGGAGTTTAGACTATACACAATGTCTGGATTGTATATGTGGGTGAAATATCCCATAATCTTCAAAAATGAATTTATGAACTTACAAGGAATTTGAAAGAAATGAAATATAAATAATGGTTTGGTAAGAGATGATTTAGAAACTAATTAAACTTTAATTTCAAAGATTCCAAAATATTAATTTATATAAATGGTAAAAAATGCCAGAAAATTGTTGAATTTAGCATCATTTCAAACCATAATACTATCAAACAGAAACCTGGCTTTTTCAATTTATCTCTTTTAGTCAAATTAATGCTAAAAAGTGACAAAGTCCCCTTTTTAAAATAATTTAGCTTCATCATTATAACTTAGATAAATTGATAAACAGATCAAACAGACTGAGAGATAAAAAGAAGCAGATTGAGATTGATTGAGGTAGATATGTTATCAAAGGTTTGGTATTCATCTAACCTTCTGCCAGGCTGGATTTGACACAAGGTCATTTTATTGTGGGAATGTGTTATGGAATGTTTGAAACAGATATGAACAAAATATGAACATAGATAGATTGATATGATGTGAATTTTTTAAAGGAAACATTATATTTTTAAAATAAATTTTTGAACACTAATTACATCACATAGATTTTTCGGCCTTGTGCCACATCTTAGCAAAACACTTTGTAAATTACTACATCACGTAGATTTGAAACAGAATACCACTAACAGAAATAGAATGTTTAAACATTTCTCATTTTTGCATTTCATTTAACAATTTAGACACCCTGATGAAGATTTAATATTTTCAAACTTAAAAACCGTAATGTTTTACATTGGCAAATAATTCAAACTATAAATAAGATCATCCTCTGAAGATGTTGCTTTTACATACTTGTATATTTTCATATATACGAGGTGCATATGATAAGTTTCCAGACTTTTTTCATATGGCACTTTTATTGATAGTACACACATGAAACTCTAGTCCCCTTCGAAATAATCTCCTCCGGCTGCAATGCACTTGTACCGTTCCAACAACTTCTGGAAGGCCCCATCGAAGTCCTCTTGTGCGAGCGTGTCAATGACCTTTGTCACAGCCTCTCTCATCTCCTCAATTGTCTCATAACGACAGCCTCTGAGCTTAGGGAATAACCAAAAGTCACAGGGAGCAAGGTCTGGACTATAGGGACGGTGAGGAACTGTCTTGATGCCCATCTTGGTCAAATAGTCTGTGACAAGGATGGAGTTGTGGACTGGTGTATTGTCCTTGTGGAAAAGCCTCTGACCTGATTTGAAGAGTGCTGGCCTCTTCCGACAGAATCTCTTCCTGAACTCCCTTAAAACCTCAACATAGTAACCCTAACCCTAACCGTTTGGCCAATCAACTCTGGTGTATTGACTTCCTTACTCCTCCCACACCTCTCAGCATTCCTCACATACTCCCTGCCTTCCTTGAATCTCTTTTGCCACTCAAAAACTCATGCTCGATTCATGCAAGATGGTCGAAAAGCAGTATGAAGCATTCCATACGCTTCTGTGGCATTTTTTCCAAGTTTAAAACAGAATTTTATTGCATATTGTTCTTCCTCATGTCCAGATTGCACTTTTGAAATTCACCAGTGGTGACAATCAGGTTTTAGTAGGGTGTATTC
Source organism: Sepioteuthis lessoniana (assembly GCA_963585895.1). NCBI lineage: Eukaryota > Metazoa > Mollusca > Cephalopoda > Myopsida > Loliginidae > Sepioteuthis > Sepioteuthis lessoniana. The sequence goes on along the minus strand of OY757904.1, from coordinate 158,231,121 downwards.
AAATTGCTGCTGTAGCTGTTCATTTGAACCTGAAATCATAAAAATTGGTCATAAGATGTATAGCAATAACAGTGAATTTTCAAGAGTCTATGACAATTTTAAATGCCCATATGAAAAAAGTCTGGAAACTTATCATATGCACCAGCCTGCTGGAAGTTATTATGCAAATCAAATAAATCTCAATAATTCAAAGAGTTCTGAACCAATATTTAAACTTGTTCATTTCCATCCTTAGGAAAATATCTTTGTAAATTTTCTGCCATTTATCATGGTTAGTTTTTGAGATATTTAGAATTTATGAAAAGTGACTGAAGTTAGTATATAGATTAAACTAATGTTAGCATATGACTGCTGTAATTTGATTAGAATTATTTTTGTTTTTGTCCATAATATATGTTGAACATGAGTAAAGGGAAAGATCTAACAACTGCTGAAAAAGAGAAAATAACAAAGTTATTGAATGAAGGAATCTCCACTTTGGAGGTATCAAAGGAGCTTTACAGAGTTCATCAAATGATAAAGAAGACTATGTTGAAAATATAACTAATTTGACAACTTGTGGCAAGGAAAAAGCTTTAAGAATTTAATTCTGTAGAAGTCACCGTTAATGTGTAGAATAACAAGACCAATAATAATAATAATACTTACCAGCCCAGTGATGTCCAACTAGTGTCCAGTTGGCAGACAAAAATAAAATGGGCTGTACCTCAATACAGTTTATTTCCTAAATTGAAAAATGATACATTTAAACAATTTTAGGGGAAAATGAAGCCCCAACAATTGGGAAAAGACTATCTCTCCCCAACGCTATTAGGCACATAAACTGCGACCACCTGGAACTTGAAGCTTTTAACGGCAACATCAGTTACAACTAGCCGGTCCCTATCATCTGCAAAGATGAGATTGACAATCGCATTAAGGCTGCATCCAATTAGCAGAGAGACTCCAGCACTGCAGCAGCTGCCGAATGCTGAAAAGACCACAAAGTTTCCCTCCAGCACCTGACTGTACTCTACGGAAGGGAAGTGAGTCTCCTGCACTGCAGCAACATATATAAAGAGTTTCAAAAGTTCACCAAGTAAGTGTGCACACTCGCTTTGATCCCTCAGTCCCCTCATGTTCAAACTGGCAAGATTTAAAGTCATTCTGACCCACTTACCTATTCAGTGTTGATGATGGTCCAGAAATCCTCAGGAGTGAGAGTGCCAATGGCTTGCCTCAGGGAGCCGGTGCCAAGTTTAGTTATTACTCAGCCATCCCTGGACACTCCTCCAACATCCATGGGGTACCTTACCTTTAGGGATCTGTAAAATGAAGAGTAAACATAAATCAGGACCTATTCTGCACAGTATTACAACATTTTTTTCAAGCAGGAGTGCTTCAATTCTGCCAGCCTTATGCCTGCATCAATTTGGCTAGCCTTTCTCAGGAATTTCCATACATACACTCTGAGTTCAGCTGTTAGCCAAAAGAACAAAGGTGGTCTCCATGAGTGCACTCCTAAAATTGAAAGGGTTAGAAACTTTCTTTTTATTGACTTTTTCTAAATCAAGCAGTGGCTTGAGTACCTTTCGGAGCTGGAAATCCAAGATGGCCTCCAGGTCTGTAGAACACAGAGCTACTGCTGCCTGAATTAAGACTTTGTTTTCTACCAACAAAACCGATTTACTTCTATGCCAGTTGTCAAAGTTCTTCTCTGTAGATGGGTTGTGTAGTAGTCTGTCCTCCGACTGTGTCTGAGTTACTGCTTGAGAGTGATGAAACAGTTCCAATGGAGTGAGAGAAGAGAGAGTGAGTGAAGGAAAAGGCACATGTGAGGTGTGAGGAAGGCTAATTTGATGGGTTTGTGGTTGGGTTTCTTGTTGGATGGGGAGCTGTGGGTTTGTTCTTAAAGGAGGTATTGTTGCAATTCTTCTTGAGTGGGGGTTGTTGGGATTCTTCTTGCTGGGCTTGCTGTTGGGGCTGAGTGTTTGGAGTAGTTTTCGCTCTAGAGGAGCAGAATTTTTTTGGCATTGCCTTCTTCACTGCCCCTTCTTCTTTTTAAATTCTGGGTTATATCCATGGGGACTTCTTTGGAGGTCTGAGTCTTTTTAGGTCTGGGGGTGCGATGTCCTTTAGTGCTGGTGGGGGAGTTTTGTGCATTGCTTGTGGAAGTGGTGATGAAGAGGTCTTTTGGATGACTGGTGAAGGAGGCGTTGAGGTTTTATTTTTGGTCACCAGTGAAGATGTTGGGGCAGTTTCTTTGGGCACTGGTATGCTTGGTTTCAGAGCTCTCGGTGTGTCCTCAGCAACCTCTCCTGTAAGGTTTACTGGGACGTTACAGACTGTCACACTGATCCTGCACATTCCTAAGTATTCTAACTGCAGCTGGAAGAACTTCGTCGTAATGCATCTCTCCACCAACTTAGTCGCTTGTTTCTTCATTGGCAGCAGCACATCCCATATTGCTAAACTCCAATTGCAAAAGTACTGTTCTGGGATGCCTGCTGTGTGAAGGAGCTCCCCAAAGATGTCCTTCTTAAACCCTGCCAATCTCCTGGTTTTGATGTCGATGATGACCAGCGAGCAGATCCAAGATTCAAGAGGTACCGTAGAGAGTCCAAAAGGTTTTTGGGAACACTTTGGGGATGATTCCTCCATGGTTGCAGGAGGCAACCAGGTGAGGAGCATAGTTTACTGTGGTCAGGCCGAACTAACTAGGTAAGAAAAAATGGCTAATCAAGATGGGGTTATGAAAAACTGAGAAAGCCGTGAAGTTGTTTATTTCTTTTTAGAAATAAATAAACATTCACAGCCAGCTATCACAATGATCAGTTTTGACAACTGGACCTAGTATGCAGGAAAAGGGGAGCAACTAGCATCCAGTTGCCAGGCAAAAAAAGGTGGCAGGAACTCAATACTCAACCACAAAAATGAAAACTTTTGCTCACTTAAAGAAGTGTTCAAAAACACAGGCTGTAAATCAATACAGACCCCATGCTACTACTCAACAAGCCGGTATATATACACTAATATGTCCAATCCTGGGCCAGTGACCAATCACCATCAAGAGAACAGACTTGCCCACATGCACACAATAGAATATTCCAATGTGCCATAAATAACTCTCCTTTTTCAGAATTCAAGCAGATCACACTTCAGATCTAACTCAGTTTGTTACACAACTGAGTGCCTACTTTGATAAACTACCAAACTCAACTATTCAACAAACTCCTTGCGATGAACATGAATTAAAGCAACTTATTGTGAAACAACGACTTTTTAACACCTCTCAGATCTTTGAAAAGGCTGGAATTGAGGGAGTCAAGAAGGGAAAAAGGTGTAGGATACTTTATGAATTAGGATCTTTAAAAAAATGTCTTAGAGGTAACCTTCACTCACTAAAGCAAATATTCTAAACCATCAAAATTGAGCCAAGAAGTACATAAACTTTTAAGTAATTTTCACAGACAAATCTTGAGTGACTTTTGATGGACTTGCTGGATGGGCCAAAGGATAGATTTTATCCAATTCTGACATGCCTTTGGCTAAGAGAAGGCAATGGAGAGGTAACTGTGATGATATGGGCTAGAATTGTCAACCAAACCATTATTGGACCATTCAAAGTCAATGAAGCAATTAAGCTGAACAGTGCTAACTATTGTGATTTAAAAAAAACTTTTTTTGAATGGTACAAGTCCCAGGCTCACAGTTTCAAAATGTATTTTTGCACAATAATGCCCCTTAAGTCCTCTCACTGGATGGAGACACAGACTACTTTGACATTGTAGCAGGTGTGCTGCTAACAGACACATTAGCCCCATACCTGTTTATCATCTCTCTAGACTACGTGCTTAGAACATCTATTTATTTAATGAAAGAAAACAGTTTCAAGCTGGCAAAGGAAAGAAGCAGAAGATATGCTGCACAAACAATTACGGATGTGGACTACGCCAATGACATAGTACTTCTGGCAAATACACCCGCCCAAGCCAAATCCCTGCTACATAGTCTGGAACAAGCAGCTGCTGGTATAGGCTTCCATGTCAACACAGACAAGACAGAATACATGTGCTTTAATCAAAGAGGTGACATCTCCATACTAAATGGTAGTTCTCTGAAACTAGTGGACAATTTCACCTCCCTAGGAAGCAGTGCCTCATCAATCAAGACAGATAACAACACATGACTAGCAAAGACATGGACAGCTATCAATAGGCTATTGGCTATATGGATGTCAGACCTGACTGATAAAATAAAACGCAGTTTTTTCCAAGCAGTGGTCGTGTTGATACTGCTATATGGATGTACTACATGGACACTGACATATGGAGAAAAAGCTTGACAGCAATTACACAGGAATGTTGCAATCAATATTGAACAAGTCCTAGAGACAGCACCCAACAAAGCAGCAGCTGTCCAGCCACATACCATCCATCATGAAAACTATCAAAGTTAGACAAACCAGACATGCAAGACACTGCTGGAGAAGTAGGGATGCACCCATAAACAACATACTCCTACAGACCCCTTCACATGGACAAGCAAAAGCAGGACAACCAGCTAGAGCCTATATACAACAGCTCTGTGCCAATACAAGATGTATCCTTGGAGACCTAAGGGGAGTGATAGATGATAGAGATGGGTGGTGAGTGGGGGTCAGGGAGATCCGTGCAGGTAGCACGACAGGATGATGATGATGATTTATATATATTTATGCATACATCTTGTAACAAATAACCTTTCTGTTTGTATTTGTCTGTGTCACCTTCCTGATCATTTTGGGAGCATGAAAACTCGAAAACTTTATTTGTAACATGAACATCAGAAATCATTTGAGGTTTACAAACAACAAAACTCTTTGTTCTAAACATAAGAAATAAATATTTTTATAATTTAAAAAAAAAATTTTCTCCATTCATTTTTTTAAAGAATGGCCAAATGATGATTACAAGACAATTATTTTTTATTCTATAATGGATAGAAAAAAGAAAAATGAAATAAATAAAATAAGGTATTCTATCAAAAAGTGCAGAAATTCCCTGAAGTCCCTGATAGGAAGTAGGGACGATGCATGCCTGGAAAAAGGAATTGTCCGGGCGAAAAGGAGAAATTTGACCTCACTTCAGCTGTATTCTTCAGACTGAAATAACTCTCTTTTATACAGATGCTAGCAGTGAACACATGGCTGATTAGGTTTAGTAGCCTGACATCATGTCTGCTGCTAGCGAGCCAAAACCAATGATATAAAAACACCAACTTTGGACTTATCATCCACCAAAAGCAACTAGTATATTTTAACACCTTGTCTGGGAGACGTGACCATTTCCATAGGCTTCAGGAAGAATTTTCGAAAACCCACAGAATGGTTGTTGAATCCAGAAATAAAGCTAAAATTCAAAAGGTATCTTGTTCTCTTCCTTTCTTCAGTAATTCCTTTGCAGCCTTCTACAGACACAGAAGTAGCCAACAAATTAAAATTGAGTAAGATGAAAACCAAATAAAGTCAGATATCAAAAACCTAAAACTGATTACTATCTAGCAAACTAAACAAATAACCAACCAAATCATCTGTAGATCCATAATTCAATTTTCAGCATTTTTTTGTCACATATAACTTTTTTCTGGCAGAACCAATGACTTAGCAACACATTTCAATTTTTTTTCAGCACATGAAAAAATATACTAAACCTGTATGAAATTTAATTTTATCATCAAATCCTTTTATAAGAAGAAAGATTAGAGAAGACTTCGATATATCCTGGAATAAACTTTATAGAACCATAGATATTTGAATTTGAAAAGTTGTTTTGCAATGTTAAATATGGGAACATTTTTGGTTCAAAACACCATGAATCCATTATTATACCAAAAATCATTTAATTATTGGATTGTATTAAAATGTTTGACATACATTAAATTAGAGGCAAAATTTTTACCAAAATTTGGATCCTAAATTTCCAAAGATTTTTGTCTTTTTAATGATAGCCCTCCTTGAAAATCTCATACATTGCTTAAATGAAATAATTCTACTTTGCTTGAAAAGAGGAATCAACAATCTTTGAACTTCTACCCCCTCAAAAATATTCCCTATTTTTGTTGCATCAGAAGAAATATATTAAAGATATATTAAAGTGACTATTTTAACTGTGTTGTCATATCTAAAGTAGTTTTTTTCTCTGGGCAACATCAGGTATCCCTATTGACACTTACTCACACCTAAATAACATTATACATATAATAGCCCAACTTGTTGGATAATGTTTACATCAATTCCTTCTCATTTAGCTTGATTTTCAATGCTTTTCTATTGTAAAATCATTTGCATTGCATTTACATTATACATATATATACGTTTTCAGCATAATCTTCTCCCTTGTCAATTCACTTAATTCAAGGGTGAATACTAATCATACAGATAAAATGTTATACAGTGGAAATTTCAGATCAAATTTCATCTAATAATTATGCACCAAGCTACAGACTTATTGATCCACCCACAACCACACATACCCACACATGCACACATACACACACACTTATAGATAGATGATGATGATGATGATGATGACTATAAACGGTGATTTTTTAGTCTATTTCTTTGTTTCTCTGTCCATAAATTCTGTGTCACTAAAAATAACAAATATAACAAAAACTTTGCAAGTGTGTGTATGTGCACCACACAGACTTTTGTTTTAGGCAATCTCTACACATGGATGATCATTTAATTTATGATCACAAATTTTTTTTTTTTCAAGTCAAGAGACTTTGCTCCTCGTCACATTAATTATATTTGAATTTCTACCTAAGAAAATCACTACTCATCTGAGGGTTAACAATATTTTGCCTAAAAATAAGGTGTTCAAAATTTGATCTACAGATGAGCATATGCAGTATATATAAGATACGTTTATGTGCATGTAAAAAGAAATATGTTGAACACTCATCCGACTCTTGAATGAATACATATATATATATATATATATATATGCACAAGTACACACACATACATACATACATATACATATATATATATATATTTTAAGGAGGAATGAAGAGTGTTCTAATATTGAAAAAATGTATTTGCCTTGTTATATGATGCAAAAGAATCAATGGTATCATCAACATAATGATCATTACAGTATGGTGTGAGAACCTCATCAAACAGTCGTTTTTCATGGAACCCTACAAAGATATTAGCCATAAGCAGTCCCAGAGGACTACCCATAGATATTCTGTCAACCTATCGATATATTATATTATTGAAACTGAAAGAAAGAGACTTAGTGGCCATCACTATCAGCTCAACAAAAATATTCTCTGGAAAAAGAAGAGATTTCAAAAGGTAATGATATAAATAATCAGAACAAATACCATATATATATATATATATATATATATATATACAATTGAATCAAGGCTGGGACATTCCTCAAAAGTCTTTTATGAAGATGCTCTATGTTCTTTATAGAAAGAAAAAGGGATGACTATTTTAAACTAAATATTCTGGTATGTAATGATTATAATCACCAATAAATGAAGTGCAGGCTGTTACTAAAATGTTGGTGATTACAATTGTTTCTAATGATAAGGTTTAGGCAATATGATGTACTACTTGCTCTGTGCAGTTGGCTGAATTATTCAGCTATGTTTAAAAGGAATGCACCTACACATAAACACTAGAATTACAGTTAAATACTCTCTTCTATGACTGTTGATAATTATTGGCCTAGAGTATAGATTGATTGAGTATATTTTGGTTTAAATTTTAAGTATGTTTGAAAGAATTTTTTGACAGGAACAATTAAATACATTTTCAAAAATACAGATATGTATTTTGAAAAACATGGATTAATGCTTTCTATAATTCTGAGAAAGGTCTTTATTATTCTGAGGATTGTTTGGACTATTGGATATCGTTCTTTGTGTTGTTTTTGTTTTTGCTGTAACATTTTAGCTAGTCTTTTTGATATTGACTGTAACTTGTTTTCTCTTTTACATTTATTTAGAAAAAAATTTCTTCCCTTTTCTTATGGATTGTACATTTGAAGAAGGCTATAAAATGTGTTAAAACTTGATAAATCTAAAAGCGACATGAAGAATATGTTCAGTAGTTCAAATAACTCTCGGAATATACTTGTAAATTAATATCTAAATATATTTAACAGATAAACAAGTTATTGAAATATTATAGCGATAAGATTTGTTAATTAGAAAGTTGTGTTATTTGCCTGTTGGATGAAAATTTTTAATGATAAAAAATTTTGGTAAAATCTGGCATGGGTTTACAAGTCTATAAAATTCCAAGACACAAATCATATTTCAATGATAAAAAATGTTTAAAAACCTGAAGACTATTTCAGTTTCCCATGATTATTTATCTTCTGTTCATACTGATGTGACTTCAAATAGTTTGAATAAAACTTTTTAAAAATCATTTAGATTTTTTTTTCATTTTCAGTTTCATCATTTCCATTATTTTAATTTTTTTATTCTAATTTTTACTCCCTCTTTTTATTGTTACTTTTATTCTAACCTGGTGAATTCACTCTTCATTATTACTATTATTTTATTGTTGCTTTTTATCCCAACACTCTGAGTTGATAGACTTTTTATTATTACTATCATTTTATCATTTATTTTGCTTCTATTTTATTGTTGCTTTTTATCCCAACATCCTGTAGCAAACAATACAAAACTAGAAGGAAAGAAGTAGCCTCTGATGAGACTTGAACCTGTATCATACATTTAAAGAACCTGCCTTTAATGTATATCACTCGACATCTTTCTGATGTGTCAAAGCACAAATCAAACTAATAAACTCATAAAAATTTAAGCAAAAATTTGTTAAATTAAATTTAAATTATTAAAATTCTCTTTGAAGATATTTTCAGGACTAAAAATATTTTTTTTATCAAGAAATAGTATTTTACTTTTTTAAAACCACAATTTTTAATGTTACTGGAAAAATTTACGGATAGACTTTTAACTGAAACTGAATATGAACCTTACAATATTTCTGATTTAATTTTCCATCTGATGACATCCTTTCCTCAATCAATTCAGCTTTTTATATATGACTTAGTAATGTTTTGAGTTGACAGTGTGTCAAAACTTTCAATATCTCATTCAATTAATTTGACGGATGTTTACATGAACTATCACAAATGAGATTGAACTTTAAATTCACCTAATTTAGTGAAACTGACAAGTAAAATATTGCAAAAGTTCCAAGATATCCATTGATTTTATCTCTTGAAAGCCCACCAGAGGCTCTCTCAATATTTTCATTTTTATTCTTTTAACCATTATTTTACTCAATACCTTCATAAATGGAGAATTCCCATGTTCTAATGGTTTATGTGCTGGACTGATTGTTGTAAACAAGTTTAAGCTTCAGTTGTGCTATTATATTCACTTTCAGATTAATATCCTTAGGAAAGGTAGGAACTCCTTTGTCTCCACATTAATGGATGAAATAGTATAATTACAGTTTTCTACAAGAATGGGTGCAGCATTAAATAACCCAGAAATGTTCATATGCCATTAAACAAAGAACCAAAACAAAACTTACTTATACTATAGTGGGATGTTAAACAAAGAAAAGATATGCCTGGCCTATAAAACGTTTTGTGATATTACATCATCAAACTATTTGAAGAAATTATTGTTTATATTTAACAAATTTATGTCAAGATTTATGGAAAGTCACTATTTAGGTTAGTAAACCCACCAGACATATTTGAATTGGCAAAGTATATTAAGAAAAACATCTAGCATCAATTTTATGAGGAAAATTGTTTGAGTTTATATCGTTTCTTGATACCATTTACTTTTTATCAAGGACACTAAAAGCTGCACCATTTAAACATAATTATTTAAAACCAAAGGGAATTCACATTTCATAAACAAAGCAGATTTTAATGTTTCTTTCAAATTGGAAATAGGAAATTAAACTATGGCTAAAAAAATGTTATGGATAAAATGAAAAATCACATTTGGAATAGGAATTCTAACCACTTCCTTACACTCACTATAAAAACAATATTTTTCCGATATATGTACTTATATATATATATGTAGTACAAGAATATATGTAAGCATAAACATATACAGTGTATCACAAAAGTGAGTACACCCCTCACATTTCTGCAGATATTTAAGTATATCTCTACATGGGACAACACTGATAAAATGACTGTAGTACATGAATATATATATGTATATATGCATGTATATGTATATATGCATCAATATATAAGTATGTACATATATATGTATATATATATGCATAGATATCTATATAAATGTGTAGAAGAAAGTTACTTACCAAGTAAGAGAAACTCACCAGAAAGTGAGCGGTTAGAAAATGCTCCTTTAGCCATTCTCATTTCCACCTAGCAGTTTAACTCCATGCTTGTTTTGGGATCATCAGAAGAGAATGTGCACCGTTTCCAGGCCTTCCTCTCTAAGGTTTTATTTGCACATCAAACAACTCACTGACATGAGGCCCCATCATAGCATCGTATCAAATTAACGACTAAAAGCGAAATATAAATTTTCAAATCTGAAAAACATGTGTATATATATATATATATATATATATATATATATATGTGCATGTATGTATACATAAATGTATATATGTACATATACTTTAAAATGAATAGGTTCACATAAATACATATATATGTGTATATATGTATGCATATATGTATATGTATATTTATACAATATATATGTATATGCATATAAATATATATATATAAATATATGAATATACATATATGTAAAGGCATATGTATATATTTGTGTTTATTTGTATATATATATATATATATTTATTAACTCTCAACTTTACAAGGTACCGATGAAGAGTAAGGAGAGCAATCCAGAGAAAAGTGTAGCAACCTCTTTTACGCCTCTGTGTAGTACCTATTCAGTCAGTTAACTTATATATGTACATGCATATATGTATATATTCATACGGATATATATGTGTGTATATATGAATATGCATTTTAATGTAAGAGTATATGTATGTATGTATATGTATATGTATCCATATATGAATATGCATTAATATACATATGTATTTATATATATTCATATGTATATGTTTATGCATATATCAGTTTAGGGAAATAAATAAGGAAATTAAATCTGACAATATGAAAAAAATTAGAAAAACAAAAAAATCCAAAATTTGAATTTATTTTGAAATTCAACGGTGAATGTTTCAGTTATAATAACCTGCTTCAGGCCTTTAAATTCATGAAAAAAAGTTAAAATAGCAAAGGATGTTTGATGAAATAGCAAGAGAAAAAAAGTGTGTATAAAAAGAAAGATTCATAACAGTATATATATATATATATATATATATGAGTATATATAGATATATGAATAAATATGAATGTATATGTATATATATAACTATATATATATGTCTATATGAATATATGTATGAGTATATGTACAAGGTGCATACAATAAGTTTCCAGACTTTTTTCGTATGGGCACTTTTATTGATAGTACACACATGAAACTCTAATCCCCTTTGAAGTAATCTCCTCCAGCTGCAATGCACTTATACCGTTCCAAAAATTTCTGGAAGGCCCCATGGATATCCTCTTGTGTGAGCGTGTCAATGACCTTTGTCACAGCCTCTTTCATCTCCTCAATTGTCTCATAACGACAGCCTCTGAGCTTACGGAATAACCAAAAGTCACATGGAGCAAGGTCTGGACTATATATAGGGAGGGTGGGGAACTGTCACGATGCCCATCTTGGTCAAATAGTCTGTGACAAGGATGGAGTTGTGGACTGGTGCATTGTCCTGCTGGAAAAGCCTCTGACCTGATTTGAAGAGTGCTGGCCTCTTCTGATGGAATCTCTTCCCGAACTCCCTTAAAACCTCAACATAGTAACCCTAACCCTAACCGTTTGGCCAATCAACTCTAGTGTATTGACTTCCTTACTCCTCGCACGCCTCTCATCATCCCTCACAGACTCCCTGCCTTCCTTGAATCTCTTATGCCACTCAAAAATTGATGCTCGATTCATGCAAGATGCTCCAAAAGCAGTCTGAAGCATTCCATACGTTTCTGTGGCATATTTTCTAATTTTAAAACAGAATTTTATTGAAATCATTCTTCTAAAGTGTCAGATTGCATTTTTGAAATTCACCAGCTGTGACAATCAGACTTTAGTAGGGTATATTTCAATTCCTGCTGTAGCTGTTGATTTGAACCTGAAATCCTAAAAATTGGTCAGTCATCTTATTAGATGTATAGCAATAACATGATATACTAAATTCACAAGAGTCTACGTCAATTTTAAATGCCCATACGAAAAATGTCTGGAAACTTAACGTATGCACCTCGTATATATACGAATATATACGTGCATGTATGTATATATATGACTATATGTGTATATGCATATAAAAGATTATATACATGGATGAATATATATGTATATTCACATATATGAATGTATATATATGTATGCAAATATATACATATATATATATACGTATGCATGTATATAAATATATGTATGTATATATGCATATACATATATATGTATCAATGCATATGTATATGCATATGTATGAATACATGTATTTGTATATTCATATGTGTGTATATTTATGTTTACATATGTTTGTTTCTCTATATGTACATATATGTATGTATATATGTATGTAAATGTATGTATAAATATATATGTGTACATATATATATATATATAGAGAGAGAGAGAGAGATTGAAAAATAAACGTAAGAAAGAAACATCCTTGGTGTTGATGAAAATTTTATGCTGATACGTGTTTCGACTTAAAAATTTTGCCTGCATACAAGTTTTTCTATTTAAAATTATTTAAGTTTAAAAATGAAATAATGATGCTAGAAGTTTATGTTTAACATGCAAGCTGAAAAGTCGTCTTCCGTTTTTTGACGTAATCAATTTCGAAAATATTTTCTTTTATCACTCATTTTTTAAAAATTCAAAACATTTGCCCTGAAAATGACTTTTTAGCGGTACAATAATATCCCCCATGAATTAGGAAAACATCTCATTTTGGAAAGAAAAATGCCCAAAAAGATTACACCAAAGATTTAACAAAAAATTATCCCAGATTGTATAGAACTAATCCTTATAAGTCTTTCCAATTCAATAATCTAAATTAAATCCAAACACTAAGATCAGCTATGGGACTAAAATAGCTCCAACATACGAAACTCTAACTGTTGTATATTGACCTTCGACCCGGTCAGACATGCCATTCCAAAGACGCGAAAGTTGCATATTCCATTGGCGTAGGCAGGCTTGGCTGACACTATGGGACAAGGTAAAATCCCACGGTGGTCAGACTGATGCACCGGAAGAGAGTGACCTGTGAACTGCATGACAGTTATTTCCGCTTGATGACGATCAAACATGCCATTCCAAGGACGGCAGAAGTGACACATCCCGATGGCCAGTCATGGGGAGATATTGAGTGGGCGGTTGAACTATTATGTAACTCGTTGAAGACTGGAAGTCAGTTAGTTTGGAGACCCGTTGGTGACAAGATGTGATAGAGAAAGCCAGCACTCAGCAGAAAGGTGAGCCCCTGTTGAGCAGCCCTGGAGAACGAGAACGACACAACGCTGATGGCCATAGGAGTGGGGGTCAATATGTTGCAGTTATGTTCTGTCTCCAACTCCCTCTCGCACACACACAACCCTTTCAAATAAAGTGAGAGGTATATTTTTTTAAAAGAAGTCTTCGCTCGTCTTTATTCATTGCGTCAATATGTATGCTGCATGTATATGTGTATAGTTGTAGTATATGACTATACAACATAACCTTAGCATATTTAGAGGAAAATCTATATGAAATCATTGTTCTTTTGAAATCTCTCTACAATACCATTACCTGAGAAAACGTTGGCCCTTCGAAATCTCATCCGGATGCTTGAGACCTCAGCGGATTTTATGAAATTTTCTCTGCAAAACACTGCCGTTGTCGGTAATTAGTTCAACAGGTGGTCCTCTCTCGAAAAATACGTTCTCCGACTGCCGGATGATGCTGGCAAAGTCCTGGCGTAGCGACGGCCTCCAAATAGCAAATCGACTGGTGCTGCAATCTATGAGTGTTAGGTAATACCAGCTGCCAAAGTGGGTTACGTCAATTCTAACCCTGCTCCAATTCTTACCCACGTCCAGCCTGAACGTTTTCTAATGCACGGTAGCTGGATCTATAGATTGATACTTGTCATAGTTTCTAACCACTTCTCGGATTGCTGCTTCAGGGACCCCGGGGCTGACCATCTTTACAAAGTACAGCGTTCGCTTCACGCTGGGGTATCCACTAGATTAATGGATGTTTCGTATACGTGCAGACTCCAGCCCGTTTGAAGTCGCTGCATACGCCAGTTCTGATTTATGTGCCTGTCCTTGTGCACCGGTCGTAACCAGCTTGCGTCCTCAAGCTATAGATCCGCCATTCTCGATGAAAACCCCAGTGGCAAGAGAACTTTCATCCACCCATACGGTCACATCTTGCCCCTCACACCAATCACCACAGGATGGGTTCGCTTATAATGATTTCCGCCAGCATTCGACACAGGAGAGGGTCTCGTACTTCATCATCCCATCCAGTTGTTTCAGCATTCGCTCTGTATCTCACAAACGTGGTCACAATACAGAGTCAGCCACAAAATGGTAAATGCCCTGTCAATTTCTCACACAGGGAAAATATGCCCCGACAGGTGAGAATGTTGGGTACCGTTGGAAGCTTACTTTCACCTCGCCATTGTAAATCTTCCGTGCTCCTCTCAGGCGTGCAAACCTAACACACGAGCGCCATTCCTCAGTGGTTCAGGGTCCTTGCTGGTCAATCCAAACCACTCTCATTGATGAATGTATCGTTGATATGTGAAGAGGTGATGCTGTTGACGATTTCATCCAGTCTGACCATGGCCTAGACGATGGACCGCATGATTTGAGGTGCTACGTTCACCCCGAATTCCAAGCAGGTGAGGCAATATCTTTGTCCCTTAATTTTCTCCGTTTGGAATGGCCACAAAGACTTGTCAACATGGATCTGCAGGCACGCCTGGCGCAAATCCAATGAAACGATATTTGACCCCTGTTGTCGCCACTGGCTGTGTATGCGTTCACATGCTCATTGAGCTCACGGTAGTCCATGACAGGCCGAACTTTCCGCTTCTTCTCCCGCAGTACAGCTATCAGGAGAATTGGGGGTTCAAGCTCACCTTCAGGATACGGGAGCAGCCAACCGTTATCTATCCAGGTCTGCAGCCCGCGATCGTACTCCTCTCGAAGCTGTTTAGGAGCGAGATATTCTGCTAGCCTGTTTTTTGCGTGGTTGGCGGCTGGTCGTCAGGACACTACCAGGACACTACTCAGATCCTCCTATTCTGGTCATATTTTGCATGTAAGTCGGGCTCATTGAGGGTCATAGCTGCGCACAAGGGTCGGTCAAGTTGGAGAAAGCTTACAGCCCTATTACTAGTCATGCATACACCTCCCAACTTCTTGATGGCGTCAAATCCGAGCAGTAGGTCGAACCCAGGTAACTTGTCCACAACCAAAACTTCACTACTGATAGGACGCCTGTTGCTCACATCGAGTTGGATGAGTCCTACCCCAATGTACCGAAGGGTCCTTTCATCAACAGTGACCACTTCCATTTCCTTTCTCTTCCAAGAGTGACAAAGTGGTCTGCTTACGAGCCCATTAGCTGCCCGTGTCTTGTAGGGCTAAACTCCTAATCCCATCAATCCTTACGTCAACTGTGGGTAGCGTCACTTTCATATGTGGCTCTAGTAGTAGGCTATCGCCGAGGCCTGTTCCCCTGCTTCGTTTCCTGGACAATTGCAGGATATATGGCCCACTACGCCGCACTTATAACATCTTGTCTTGGGTTTCTACCTTCCGGTGTGCTGTCCTTTACAGTCCTTTGCAAAATTATTGGGACCGTTGCAGCGTTGGTATGATATGGGACCACACAGAAGCTCCCTTGTTTTTTCTCGTGTTGTTTGTACTGCTGTAGCTGCCATCACCTCATCTTTCATAATAGCTCGCGCGCGGGCCAGCAGCTGGTCGATAGATGAATCGTCCATCCAGGTCAAAGCGCGAAGATGTTTAACTTGATCTGGCAATCCTTGCACGAACGCACACGCCATGCCACGGTCACATATTCCACCAAACAGAACCAAGAGTCTTCTTAATTCCGTCTGGTAGACGTCAACTGATTCCCTATGGCAGAGATGTCATGCAGCAATTTGCACATAGGCTGAAGCTGTATACAGCGCAGATTCTATCTAGCTGAAATCCCCTTTTCTTCTTCCTTAAGCTTTTGGTAGATCGCAAATGCACCACCCGTCAGTCTTAAGGGGACTGTCGGTGGTCACAACTGTGTGCTCTAAATTTTTCATTTGGCACATCTTGCTGACTAATTCAGCCTTCTCCATCCTCTTGACCACTGATGGCCTAGATGCAGAGCTGTCAAACTTAGGGATGAGTTTGAGGTCAAATTTCCCCCTCTGTCGTTTTTGCTGAAATAGTCTGTTTTTTGTTCTCCCAACTGGCTGAAACGGATTCCAGTGATCGCTAAAAAAATGACGTCTTAATCTTATTGCGTCTCTGCCAACGAAAAAAGAACTTCTTTACTCTATTCGTCTCTGCCATCAAAAGTAACGTCTTCACTCGACTGCGTTTTTCGCAAATCTGTTCCTTTCTCCGCTTGTGGCGCTTTTATGGTTGGCCAGTATACTCGCTTCAAAATAATTTACATATGCCACTCCCACAAATCCTCCTCGTTCGAGACTGCCTTTTATTTTGAATTGAGGTGTTAGGGCATCCATGTTTCTTTTCTTCTCTCTCTCTCTCTCTGGGGCGTACCTCTCATTCTGCACGCCAGGCATAAATGTGGTCGCTTTGCTTCACGGGGTAAGTTGTCTTCTCTTTTACAATCATAGGTAAAAAACACAATGATATAAAAACTGAGTTTATAAGATCATAGAAAAGTTACTTAGATGATTGTTTCACATTCTGGAAATGCCTATGGGCCAACATTAACGATTTACATAATTTACGCCCAAACTTTGTTGGGATTTAATGATATATAAAAAAGACAATAATAAAAAGATTAAATAAATGCAAAATTAACAGTTTACCAGGAGGCCTCTGATAGGAAGCGAAATCTAAAAAAAGAGGGGCTTCCTGGCGCCAAAGAGAAGTTCTCGCTCCGAGTTCTTTACCACTTCCTCTGAGATGGATGCACTTTTTTCTCTCGGCTGCTGGTAGGGAACGCATGTGCCTGCTAGAGCCCGAGGGCTTAGCAATGCGTTGTGTCTCTTACTTGTAGCAGCCTCTGCTGAATGTACCCAACGTAAAGAGACACATAGTGGGCCCTCAAACTTATAATTTACCAAAGATGATTCCATGATGTTTCTTCAAATGCCTCGATTGAGGGAACACTACTATTTCTACTGGTCCCGGAAAACATTCCTACCAAGTATAGTCGTAAACCTCCAAAATAGAAATTGAGTTTAAAAGTATCCTTGTTTTTTCATTCCATCCAATATTCCTCTACAGCTTCAACAGACGAAAAGAAGATAACAAGTGAATGGGGCAAGAAGCAAAGGGAGCCAATTACAAACCTCGCAATTTCCCAACAACAATAATATTACCCTCCATCACAAAAGACTTTTCCTGTGTCCTATAACCTACACCCTAAAATAAAATTCACCTTGTAACACAGCTTTAAAGAACTACCATGTTTCGACATCCAATGAGGATGTCGAAACATGATAGTTTAAAAACGAAAATAGCCAAACGATCGTAGACATTTACCACAAACCCACCGGCATCCAACGAGTCACCACCCCAAAAACTGCACAAGATTAATCCCTTACACTCTCGCACGTAGAATATGCACCATAGTTACTTATAAAATCCTCAGAAAAACTCATGTAGAATAATTTTACGTAAACCTCCGAGAGGAGATACCCAACAACACAAATACATACAGGATTCGAATAAGCAGAAAAAATACCATTAAAAGAACTACAAACCTCCAAAAACAAAAAAAAACCCTTGAAATACGTCTCAATATACAACAAAAACATCCCAGAACCATTCATAGAAATAATAAAGAATCTTCAACTACTTAAAAACAATGACAGAATCAAAAATATACTAGACACAACAAAATCATTAAGAACCAAAGACAACCCAGATATCTAAAACACATACTCACCTCTTCTATGTTTGTGGAACACACAATGCACAGAGTCTGAACATGCAAGAATAAGAGATGTGGAGTATGTTATATAATCACAGAAGGAAAATCCTAAACCTTCGAATACCCAAAAATCACGTTTATAATAAATAAAGATCCAAGCAGCATTTTAAAAAGATGTCTATGTAATCGAATGTTGAAACTGTAAAAAAGTATACATCGGATCAATGCAAACTCTAAACAATAGAGTGTCCTTACATAGGAGCAACATTAAATTACCTGAAAACTGTTTCAAAACACCTTTACGAGTGTAGTAATGGAACGTTTAAAATAATACCAATATACCAAATTGATGACTACTCATTACTCTCAAAAAAAGATAAAAATTCATAGATGAATTCAAACCCACACTAAACAGAATCGAACTATACACACACACACACAGACAAAGGCACAGTCACACATACACTGATAGAATCACTCAGTGAGGAAGGTTAATTGTTGGTTGGATTTTATGGCATATCAAATATCATAAATCATTTCGGGGCAAAAGAGAAATAAAGGACCCCTAAGTATATACACATATATGAATACGAACACTCACGCATAGACATAAATACTCAGAGTACACTTTAGTAAACTAACATACATAAAAAAAAAAAAAATGAAAACACATCTGCAGAAGTCAAACGTTGTCACGGACAATTAAATCCAACAGGAAATTTACAGACACAAATTCTGAAATTATAAAAGAACAACAACAGGGTATCTTCCGCTTCTTTCCTTTGTTAGCTTGAGACCGTTTTCTTTCATTTTATGAATAGATCTTAACAATAGTCCCTTCCATAAAAGCCAGAAACACTAGTGGAGCAAAAATAAATAAATAAATACAATAACCTGAAACCAAATTCACGTGTTGACCTATTCATCTTAAAGTCTATATATACATGTATATATGTTTTTTGTGTGTTTGTTTAGGCTTATGGCATATCAACCTTTGTAGGTTATTTAATGACAAATCCAAATAAATAGTTCTATTTCAAACAATTCCGTTTAGCATAAGTACACAGTTTAATTGTCAAAAATATTTCTATTTCAAGGTCAGTTTAGTCAAACAGTTTTATTTCAAACAATTCAATTTAGTATAAGTATAGTTTTTATGTACACAGAGTTTAATTGTCAAAATAGTTCTATTTCAAACAATTCAGTTTAGCATATAAAAACAGTTCCAATTTAAACAATTCAGTTGAGCTCAAGTATACAGTTTAAATGTCAAAACAGTTCTATTTCAAGCAATTCAGTTTAGTATAAGTATGCAGTTTAAATGTTAAAACAATCCTATTTCAAGCAATTCAGTTTAGTTCAAACAATTCAGTTTAGCGTAAGTTAAGTTTCAATGTCAAAAACAGTTCCATTTCAAGTAATTCAGTTAAGCATTAGGTACTCAGTTTGAATGTAAAAACAGTCCTATTTCAAGCAATTCAGTTTAGTATAAGTTCACAGTTTAGTTCTATTTGACCCATAGATACGACACTATCAGGTGTTACTACTCTAGGCCAGAGTAGACCTGGGAGCGATAGCAATGAAGGGGTACTCCGCATTCCCCAAAGCTCCAGCATCATTGGAACTTCACCATCAGTGTAAAATCCAAAACACTCGTTGGGGTGGGTCATCCCCCTTTGTAGAAAAGCAGTCGGTGTATTCTACAGCCCCAATCAGTTGAGCAATACACAGAGTTAAATGTAGAAACAGTTCTATTTCAAATAATTTAGTTTAGCAATAGTACGCAGTTTAAATGTCAAAACAGTTCTATTTCAAACAATTCAGTTTACCATAAGTACTCAGCTTAAATGTCAAAACAGTTCTATTTTAAATAATTCAATTTAACATAAGTACGCAGTTTAAATGAAAAACAGTTCCACTCAACCAACACAGTTTAGTTCTATTTGACCCATAGATAAGACCCCATCATGTACTGCCACTCCAGGCCAGAGTGGACCTGTGAGCGATGGCAATGAAGAGGCACTCTGCATTCCCCAAAGCTCCAGCATTACTGGAACTTCACCATCAGACTGTTTATTGTCATATTCAGGACACTCGTTGGTGGGGTACCTCTCTGTAGAGAGGCAGTCGGTGTATTCTACAGCCCCAGCCAACTGGGCAAATGTATATATATATATATATATATGTATTTGCGGATATATATGCATTTATATATATATGTATATATCTGTATATATATATATATATATATATATGTATATATGTGTATGTATGTATATATATTTTGTGAGGAGGATCGATATAGACGAGAACGTTGGGACGTTTGAACTTGCATGGATAGATTTGTCATGCCCTGCAGCAGCCTGTCTAACGTGATTGTTTGTGATGTTTGTTGGCGTTGCTGTGTTTACTGGTATTGCTGTTGTGAGTTCAGTGTCGAAGTTTTCCATTTTCTATGTTTACGCGTTGTAAAATCTTTTTATGTTGTTTTTTAAATGAGATTTTTTTAAAAGAATTTTCTTTCAAACGTCGGAGGTCACCATTTGTGGAAGAATAGGATTTCCCGAGGTCCCACGAAAAATAAAACTTCGGGTGTTAGTTCCACAATAATACAACCCAAAATTGCATATGCAATGTAGACACAAAAAATCTGACAAAAAACAAGAACCTTAAAGAAAAACAATTTTAGATATTATATCAACTCGACAATGGCAATAATTATACAAAAGGTGTTCATATGTGTGTGTGCGTGTGTGTGTGTGTGTGTGTGTAAAACGCGAATATTCTCTGTCAAATTGAATGTGTGTGTATGTCCGAACTAAAAATAGAAGATAGGCTTGTACATACATACAAGTGTATGTGTGTGTATATGCGTGTATCCTGGTATGTATGAGTCTTTCGGCCAACTCTCCTAACCGTCGTGTATATTAACGGGCCATCTATCGTGTCGTGATGCCCCTGTCCGCTGATTGACGCTCTCTGCTTTGAACTAAAAATAAAATTCGCTATTTATACTTTTGGGTAAAATAAAAGTGTATCAAAGTAAAATATTTAAAGTTTATTACCGGTTTAATAAAGTTCAAATGCGCGGACGTCGACGAAAACGCAACCAATCAGATTCATAGAAATTACTTATTTATTTTGGAATCTTACTATTTTTGTTTCTGTGAATAGTTTTTCTTCGAGTTAGTTTTTGATCCACTTTTTCTGGAGTATTATATTCTATATGTCTTATAAATTCTATGTAAGTGAAATTTTGATCCTTTTTTTTTCTGGAATATTCCTATCTACCTGTTCTGAGTAAAAATAAAGAAATGTGTATCCTATATAGATAGATTGATAGATAGATATGTAAATATATTTTGAAGAGTATATTTAGGCAGCAAGTTATTCGATCATGTTTTGAAAAAGACGATGGAACCCTGTTTATTATTTTTTGTTTTATTTTTTCAAGACTCCTTGTTATTTTTCTGTTATTGGGATCTACATCGTAAGGGAATTGTCCCATATCTTCTGCCCAAGCGCTTTCGACCGTATTTTTGGTCGTCATCAGGAGTAGCGTTGAGTTGACTGTTGTGTTTTTACTGTTTCAATAATTTGTTGCGTTTTGTTTTAAAGTTGTCAGTTGGGAAATTTCTTCAGCGTTTTGTTTTAAAACTTTCGGTTGAAAAACAGGTTTATTAATAGAGTTAGTGATTTTTAGTTATTAAAAATACTTAGTATGTTGGTGCCTGTGTTAAATGCTATTTTATTTATGTCTTTTTAAATCTTTTATGCATATTGCTTCGAGGATTTATAATCGATTATTATTATTACTATTATTATTATTATTTGTGAATATTTTGAAGATATCGTTTTATTTGTTGATCAACTAGTTTATTAGGAAAATTGTTATTAACAAGGGTTTGTTTTATGTTGGTAAGTTCTTTGTAAAATATTGTCTTACATGAGTTGTGAAATGTATGAATTAAGTTTTTTATAATTGCTATTTTATATTTTTGGGGACATTCACTGTGTAAGTTAAGTAGGGTGGAAGTGCCGTTGGTAGGCTTTTTATATGGAGATGTAGTGAATTTGGTATTATTTGGGGAGTCTGTAAGTACATCAAGGTAAGGGAATTTTTTTTATTAATGTTGAGTTCGGTGGTAAAGTTTAGTTCGGAGTTTTTTTTCTAGAGTTTGTTTAAGTTTGTTAATTTCGTCGTAGGAGTGTGTTACGATGAAAATGTTGTCGACAAAGCGGACGTATATCTTGCGTTAAGTTATTATTGTTTTAAATATTTGGTTTTTGATGTGGGACATGTAGAATTCGGAGATGGTCGGACGAATGGGCGATCCCATCGAAATGCCGTCAATTTGTATATATATGTTGCCGGAAATCATAGAATGGGACATTTTTGGTACAAGTACGGAAGAGAATTTTTGGTTGTATAGCTGGAGTAGGAATTGAGGGGTGATCATAGACGTTTTCTATTATTATTTCTATGATTTCGTGAACTGAAACGTTAATAAAAAGGTTTTCGACATCAAGTGATGCCGTTAGGCATTTGTTAGGGGTGGTTAGAGCTTAAAATTTGTATGAATTCATGAGTTGATTTGATACTGTATTTATTTGGGATATATGGTACTATCATATTGTAGAGAATTCTTGATATGTAGCATATGGGAGTCGGAATCTGTGAAATATTTGGTGTAACTGGGTTACCTTGTTTGTGGGTATTATTTTACCATATATGTATCCGGGTTTGTAATCTGTTATTTTTTAGTTTAATGGATCCAATTTTTGCATTATTAGCTGTGATAATTTTGTTAATGTGTTTTTTAAGTTAATCAGTGTTCTTTTTGGTGAGTTTTTAAAATTTTGTTTGATCGTTGAGGATATTTCATATTTTTCTTTATTGTACTCTGTATTTTTAATATAATATAAAGTAGTCTTGAAAAAATAAAATTAGAAATAATAAACAGTATTCCATCATCTTTAACAAAACTTGCTTGAATGTAAATATCATCATCATCATCATCATATCCGTGCCGTCAGCACGGATATCCCTGACTCTCTCTCTCTCTCTCGCCACTTCTCCCTATCACTCATCGCCTCCGGCAAGTCTTCAGGGTTACATCCTGTGTCCTCACATAGTTGCTGTATGTAAGTTCGAGCTGGTCGTCCTGCTTTTGCACGGCCATATGTGGGGGTCCGTGTATATATACATACATATATACGTATATATATATATATATATAAGTTATTTTGGGGACAAAAGTGAAATAAATGGGAAAAAGCCCCAAAGTGTATGCACATACATGGAAACGAACACTCACGAATACACACAAACACATAGAATACACTTTAGTAAACATACACAGACAAAAATAAAAACACATCTGTAGAGATCAAATATATATATATATATATATATATATATATATATATATATATATATATATATATATGTATTAGTTTTTATATATATCTAATCGCATAGTTGGTTATCTCCGACCACTGGTTTCATGCCGTCTTTATACGACAATCATCAGGTAGAAAAGAAAAATTATGGAGAAGTCGAAAAAATACTGTCATATATATATATATATATATATATATATTGTCCCATTAGCATGATAGATAGAGTATTCGCCGATGGTCCGACAGAGAGGTGTTCAATCCCAGGTCGGGTCATACCAAAGATTAAAAAATTTGTACTTGATGCCTCCTTGTTTAACACGCAACATTATAAGGTACGGATCAAGAGTAATGGAACATTCCAGGGAAAAGGAGCCGTGCCCTTCCCTACACCTTGGTATAGTATGTATTGAAAAAAGAACCTTCGTGTCGCCCTCGATTACATTCAGCCAACTTATATGTATATATTCATATATAAATATATTTATGTATTTATAGATATATATTCAGAGAAGGATAGGTTACATAGTGTATAGTGTTTGGGACCAGATATAAAATCCGAACAAGAAAGCACTAAACCCTCTTTCGGGGTTAGTCTCAGCAATAAGTAGTTCCCGCTGGCCCTATGCTTTAATTAGCACAAGACCATACCACGACTCTGAAAAGCCAGCAAACAGGCCGAGACTAACTATAATCTGGTGTAGTTTTAAAATAGATTAACCGCGGACTTATAGTAAGTTAAAATCTATTCAATATGAGGGTGGAATTTTTAAAACCTCTACAAGCTAAACCTCAGAAGCCATGGGAAGCAGCATGGTGGATGTGAAGCAAGGTGGATGAACTCAACATCGGGTCAATGATGTGCTTCACCTGATGTTGGTCAACGGCCAGGATCATATAGTTCAGTCATGAAACTACTGCTACTCATTATACTACTCAGGGTGGCATCTTTTGATGGAGTAAAAAGAATACAGCCATCGAAAAATTGCCATGACTTTCACTCGCCCTTCTCGTGGGTAAAAAAAAGGGGCACGTTCTGCTGGGTTTGGAGGTCTGGCCTCAGTGTTTGAAAAATCAGCAACAGAACTCAAACACAAACAAAAATTTCTTAAATGTAAAATCACAGTACAAATAGCTACTTTTAAGGTTTGAAACTTAAATAGGATATATCAATTACTGGAGCTGACAGAGTCTGCGGTAGAGCATAAGATAGATATAGTATGCATACAAAAACAGATACCATCATAGTGATTTAGAAATAAAATACCATGATACTGGTAATGAGTAGTCGTTTATCTCTGCATTTACAGGAGGTGCAGGAATGCTTCTTAATCCACGCACCCTAAAATCACTTTACAGTACCAAGAAAATACAACTGAGAATGATAGTAGCTACGCTTAATAGCAACTCCAGCACAACGATCATCTCCTGCTACAGTCCTACCAAAGCTAATGATGAAAAGGACCTCGACACCTTCTATAACAAGCTATCCTCCCTTGTTCGTAGCATCCCTAAACACAATGTTCTCATCATCGGAGGAGATATAAATGCTAAAATAAGTAAAAACGAAAACAACACATTCAGCGAACACAACTCGTGGAACAGAAATGAGGAATTATACCTTAATACTAGATTTCAGAAAAGGAAAGGAAAGCTATGGACATACACTTTAGCAAATAATGCTAAAGCACAAATAGACTGCATCTTCATAAATAAAATATGGATTAATAGCGCTTGGGATTGTAAGGCATACTCCTTTTTTGAGGGTGTGTTTTCCGACCACCGCATTCTCAAGGCAAAGATACGATTAAGCCTACGAGCAGAACAACCAAAACCCCCACACAATGACTGGTCCCTGCTTAACAATAGAGATATTTGCGATAAATACTCGATAACACAAAGAAACAAATTCGATGCACTTCAGGAGATATCAGAAACACCTTGTCCGAATGACGAATATGAGAACTTCGACAATGCCCACTTGAAAGCAGCAGCAGCAGCAGAATACATACCAACCAAACTAATAGCAAAACATAGAGTCCTTTGGGAGACTTTAACAGTTAAGAAAAAACGTGAAAACGGTATCTCTATGTAATAGAAGGAACCCTACTAATACCAACGCTCAAAATCTTAAGAAGGCACATAAAGAGCTAACTAGAGCACACCTAAAAGAACAAAGGGAATACTTCCAAAACCAGATCAATAAGATTAGAAACTCGGAAGAAGAAAGACAATCTCAAATGGCATGGCAGACAGTAAATGAAGTGAATAAAAAGAAGAGCACGTCCTTGTTAAACTAAAAGCTGCCAGCCAAGAAGAATGAATACACAAGTGGAAAGAACATTTCAAGAATTTGCTTGGAAACCCCCCAGAAGGAACTGAAAAACCCATCTCGAAAATTATGAATTATCAACAAGATATTAAACTTGGACAGTTTATGCAAGACGAACTTGACGTATTACTAACAAAAAATTAAAACTGAAAAGCTGGCGGTTTTGATGAAATACCACTAGAGGTATGGAAGACAAGGAAATTCGACGACCTACTGCTCCGATATTGTAACGATTAATATATCCAGAATACAATATACAGATGGACAAAGAGCTGCATCCTCCCAGTTTCCAAGAAAGGTGATCTCAGTATTGCCAAGAACTACCGAGGTATAACCCTTACTTCCATAGCGGCTAAGATTTACAACGCTCTGCTACTCAACCGCATCGAACTCGACATTGAGAAAATTCTCAGGAAGAATCAAAATGGTTTTCGAAAAAATCGATCCACTACATCACAAATTTTGACGCTCTGTCGAATCATAGGAATCAGAGCAAAAAACCTCCCGGCAACACTATTATTTGTAGATTTCTCTAAGGTGTTACGCTGCCACATGCCCAGCGGGCTTGCAGGGTTCTATCCGTTCTCGCCAAGTCCACCAGTTAAAGCCGGAAATATAGGTAGGCTGTGGATTGCCAACGCTATTTAATAATGACAGATATCACCAACTCCTAGGTGATCCACATTTTAAATCCACTAGAGAGTTGTAGGTGGAATAGTGAAATTAAACACAGCTAACTGATTAGCTTTCTCTCCTCAAATACAAGACCTTCGTCAAATACAATATTCTGCTATCTATGTTCACATGACTTACTAAAGCTTCCCTCTTGTCCTTTTCCCATATTCAACTTGTTTCTTGAACACTTTTGTTTTTTTTATTGCAACACCATCCATCAGCAATTATCGACACTACACTTATTATACAACAGAACCATTGACAGTAAGTACCATTTTCCTCACATTATCACATTACGAACACCCACAAGTATTGCCAGTAAATTGAAGTAACAGTTTAGTATTGTCAATAATTATAAGCACTATTTTTTCCCCATTATTGCATTATAAACACTCATAGGTATTGTCAAAAACCATTTTGACTATAAATGGTAATTTTATTATTTTACTATTTTCATTTTTTAATTTTTATTTATCTATTTTATATATATCTAATTTATATATATATATATATATATATATATATCAATTCAGGGAAAGAAGTAGCACCCTCCCCTACACCTCAGTGTAGTAGCTATTGCAAAGGGAGCCTTCTGGTGACCTTGACTGTGGTCACCAACTTTCATCATCATCATCATCATATCGCGCTGGTAGCACGGATATCCCTGACCCTCCCTCGCCACTCCTCCCTATCGTTCATCGCCCTAGGTAGGTCTTCAGGACAACATCCCGTATCCTCACATAGCTGCTGAATGTACGTTCGTGCTGGTCGTCCTGCTTTTGCGCGGCCATGTGTGGGGATCCATAAGAGTACATCTCTTATGAGTTCATCTCTGCTTCTCCAGCAGTGTCCTGCATGTCTGGTTCGTCTAACTTGAATAGTTTTCGTGATAGGGGGCAGGTGGCCGTACAGTTGGTGTCTTGTGGGTTGTTGCTGCCAGGACTTGTTCAGGATTGCTCGCAGCATTCTTGTGTAATTGCCATGTAGCTTCTTCTCCAGCCGTTTTGTTAGCGTCCATGTAGTGCATCCATATAGCAGTATCGATGTGACCACTGCCTGGAAGAAACTGCGTTTCATTTTATCGGTTAGGTCTGATTTCCATATAATTGATAGCCTATTGATAGCTGTCCATGCTTTCGTTAACCTCGTTTCGATGTCCTTTTCGGTTGATTCGACGCTGCTTCCTAGGTACGTGAATTTGTCTACTAGTTTAAGAGGGGTTCCTTCTAGAGTGGAGATGTCCCCCGTTTGGTTATAGCATATATATTCCGTTTTGTGTGCATTAACATAGAGGCCTATGCTTGCTGCTGCTCGTTCCAAACTATGCAGAAGTGTTTCGGCTTGGTCAGGTGTATTTGCCAGTATCGCTATGTCATCGGCGTAGTCGGCGTCGGTAATTGTTGTTGCGGGGTACCTTCTGCTTCTTTTCTTCGTCAGTTCGAAGCCATTCTCTTTGATTTTGTCAATCGATGTTCTAAGTACGTAGTCTAGACAAATGATAAAGAGGTACGGGCCAGCGTGTCCCCTTGTAGTACTCCTGCTACAATGTCAAAGTATTCTGTGTCTCCATCTGGTGATCGTACTTTTACTTTGGTGTTTCTATAGAGAATCGTTATTGCTGCTACGGTTTCTTTAGGTATGCCGTACGCTAGTAGTATTTGTTCCATCTTTCCTCTGTGAATGGAGTCGAAAGCCTTGGTAAAGTCGGCAAATATTAATGTCGCTTGTAGGTTCTTTGCCCGTACACCTTCAAGGATTCTGCGGATGGTTAATATTTGTGAGGTCGTGGATCTATTTCTTCGGAAGCCATTTTGGTTTTTTCTAAGTATGTTGTCGATTTTGGGTTCTATTCGGTTTCGTAGTAGGGCATTGTAGATTTTGGCAGCTATGGATGTAAGTGTTATGCCTCGGTAGTTTTTGGCTAATCCGAGGTCCCCCTTTTTAGGGAAGGGGAGTATGCATCCCTTCATCCATCTATCTATCGGATTTTGATTGTATACTGCGTTGCAGTGTCGGAGCAGTATGTCGTCGAATTGTCTGGTCTTCCATACTTCCGGGGGAATTTCGTCCAGCCCTGCAGCTTTCCTATTTTTAATTTTTCTGAGAACCGAGTCGAGTTCTTCTTGTGTGAACGGTCCTAGTTTAATGTCTAATTGTTTGCTAATTATTCTGGTGATTGGTTCATGTGTTATTTTTGGTGTGTTTCCAAGTAAGTTTTCGAAGTGCTATTTCCACAGTTTTATTCTTTCTTGTTGGTTTGCTGCTTTAAGTTTTGCTTTGGCTGTGTTCTTTCTTCTGCTCACTTCGTTTATTGTTTGCCAGGCTATTCTAGATTGTCTATCTTCCACCGAGTCTCTAATCTTATCTATCTGATTTTGAATGTATTCTGTCTGTTCCTTTATATATATGCCTGCTAATTGATATTGTGCCGTTTTTAGTTTTAAGGCATTTGGGTTTGTTGGGTTTTTTCGATAGTTTTTGGAGGCTGTTTTCACTAGTGCATGTTTTTCTCTCACCGCTAAAGTTTCCCATGGGACCCTATATTTAGTTTTAATTTTTGTTGGAATGTATTTTGCTGCTGCCTCGAGGTGTGCATTGACGAAATTTTCATATTCGTCGTTTGGTGTACTTTTTTCCGTCTTTTCTTGTAGTGTTTCGAATCTGTTTCTTAATTCTAATACGTATTTATCTCTTATATCTTTGTTGTTCAATAGGGCCCAGTCATAGTGTTTGGTGGTCGCTGTTCGTTTTAGGTCCACGAAGAGATTTGTATATAGACATACATTTTTATTATATATACTAATAATATGTATGTATATAATGATATTATATAATTGTATATAATAATATGTATGTGTATATGTATAGTCATAATATATGCATTTGTGTATATATCTTTAACATAAGTGTGTATCAAATTGATGATATATATCTATATCAATAATACACACACACACACACACACACACACACACACACACACAAATTAATCAAAATACATACATATTAGTAATATATACCTATATATATCGATTTTATATATGCATATGAATATGTAATATATAAATGTAAATATTATTTATATGTATATATCTTCATTATATATATATATATATATATATATATATATATATTATGTATTAATAATACATATGTAGTATATACTAATGAAATATACATATATTGTATGCATTTATATATCAATATATATGTATATGTATATATATTTATACACACACACACACATACACACATATATATATATATATATTAATGATATATATGGATGTATGTATGTATACATATATATGTGTATGTATATATTTGTATGTATATACTAATGATATATAAACTTGAATGCACATATTAATGATATATACACATGTAAATATGTATATACTAATGATACACACACACACACACACACACACACACACATATATATATATATATATATATATATATATATCTTGAAGAAATTCATCAATATATATATATATATATATATATATATATATATATATATATATATATATATATATATATCCTAGCAAATAATCTGGCTCCAAAAGAGAAAAAAATGTAGGTGCTTATCAGTTCGTTTTAAAAAATATTAACATGAGTTATTTCCCTTTGATTACTCTTCTCAACGTGTTGCATGAAGTACTGTCTTTGTTTTTACCGGTCAGTGCGTTATTGTTGGAAGAATTATGTTTCAGTAAAATATAAAATGGTGTCTGTTTATTCCCTATGTGTACTGAGTATCATGTCTCTTTGCATTTCTCGGTACAGTTTTTTGAGCTTTGAGAAGAAGAAAGTTTTTCGGCTGTCATGACTTAAATCTCTACTCTTGGTATGTATGTTAAAAAAAAAAGACTTAAATTTGTTTAGCTTTGTCAGCTGCTAAAAGTTTTCTCGTGTCTTCATAATCACACGGCTTTTATTCACCAGAATCTAATATTTTCACGTTTTACAGCCTTTTATTTATTAATTTTTTATAACAGTAAACTCGAAACTAACATTTTTTCCATGTCCTGGATATGACTATACAACATCTCATGGTGACCCTCAATTCCTGAACTTTGGGGATATGGAGTACACTTATATTACTATTACTTTCAGGTCCACTTTCATCTCGAGTTGTAGTACCTGTTAGGGTAGTACCGTTCAATCACGTACTAATAATTATTATTATTATTAGTTATTCTAAAACATTCAGCTGTGTGTAAGTTGTTTGTATTTGATAGGAATACTTGAAATCATTTAACTTTATGCCAATTAAATGATTTATATTAGATCGAATTATTTGTGTTAGATAGCAATCCTTGAAATCATTTAACTGTGTGCAAACAAATGATTGATATTAAATAGAATGATTAGAGCTGGATAATAATATTTGAAACCTTTAACTTTATGCAAACAAATGAGCTCTGGTTCATTTAAAAATGATGTTACCTGCAAATTATTCTCTTACAATGCATGTATAAACAGAATTTGACATTAAATAATCATGAAGTGTTGATATACCATTAAAACAAATAACTTAAAACTTTTTTTTTTCTTTTATAGGATACACATTTTTTCTAGTCTTAAAGTAAAAAAAGTAAGTAAAGTAGGCGACCATAGTCGAGGGTGACCCGAAGGCTCCCTTTTCGATAGCTTACTACACCAAGGTGTAGGGGAGGGCGCTACTCCTTTCCCTGGATTGCTCCACTTTACCCTTGATCCGTACCTTATAATGCTGAGTGTTAAGCAAGGAGGCATCAAGTACCATTTTTTGAGTCTTTGGTATGACTCGACCTGGGATTGAACCCAGGTCTCCCAGGCGATTGGCGAACACTCTAACTGCTAGGCCAATGTCTGGTATAAGTCTTAAAATAAGCAATAAAAACATACTTAAGAACATTCTAGAAATTTAGGATCAAACCCGTATTAGCATTTAAATTACATTTTTATATTTTTCAACCAATCAGCTAAAAACATGGAATAGAACATTCTAGAAAATTAGGATTGGAAGTGAACTAACAGAAAACATTTAGGCTCGAAAATAAAATAGTAAAATACAAATCTGATTGGTCAATAAATGTCTACGCGCCAAGATTTTAGGGCGATTCTTTAATCCACCTGTAGGATATAAATAACACAGAGTTAGGAAGCCATACACACAAGACACAAGCTTACACACAAACGAAGACACAGACGAACACAAGCCACTAAGCCAGTAGCCGATACTATGTCCAACCAATTCCTTATTTCCTTATTCTTAATTCCCCTTATTTCCTTATTTTTATGGTTTAAATAATACCACAACTGTCCTTCTACAAGGATAGCTTAGGCATTAAATAACCCATGAAGTTTGATATGCCATTAAACAAAGAAACCAAATCAAACAAAGTTATTACTAATGCCAAATATAAGGAAAAAGATGTACTAAAAAGATGTTTAAGGCTCATTAGTAGTGGGTTTGTTTGTGTCGTGGTCCCAGTTGATAATGATTTACCAGTATTGGTCTTCTGATGATCAAATAAAAGACCTTTCTTCCTATTTGGTTAACAATGATGCTATAATTGGTATTGATAGAACATTTAATTTTAGACCTTATTTTCTAAGAATGATGACTTGTTAAAATATGAAAATGTTAAAAAAAAAAAAAAATCAGAATACAACCTTATTTTTATTAGACCTATACTGCTAGACAAAAATGAACCTTAAAGTATATCATTCTTTTTTAGTCATATTGCAGCAAAAATTTCCCAAATGTAATTGTCTTTGTGGACATTAGTGGAAATATTTCCATTGGTTCTGACCATGAGAAGACTATTGTTAAGGTTTTAGACTTTATTTTTATTAGTTCAAATCAATACTTGCATGCCAAAAAGAAATTTGATTAGAAAATTTTTAATATTTAATAGCCACTTTATTTGATAAAGTTGGCTTTGCTGAGGCCAACAATTTAAATGAATATTACATAGAATGTCATTAATAGTTTTGAGTTTAATCAAAAGCTAAAAAGCTTCTTTAAGCTCTATGACAGAAAAAATGTTTACAAAATGTTTTACAACATTGACTAATGCAAAAACAATGAACCTTGTAAAAAAGGGATTTTTCCAACTGGAAAATTGTTACCCCAGATATTCTCATTAAAATTTATGAGAAATTATAGAAATTCAATATAATGACTTGAAAAAAACTCTTTATGATATGAGAAATTATTATATACAAAATTATATACCATTCAATAGATGACTTTTTTCCTAAAAATAGAAGAAAAATTAATCAGAAAAATTATTACAAGGAAAATATGGTAAATTAATTTCTACAGACCAAAATTTTGAAACAGATTACTAACCAGGTTAAAAAAAAAAAAGTGAAACCTTCTAAAACATCTTGACAAATCAACAAAACTTTGAGTTTATGGAAAATACAACTTTCAAATTAACAAATCACAGAATTGGTTAGAAATTTTGAATCTGATGCTTGACTGTTAAATTTGGACATACAAAACAAAAATGACAGGAGCCAATTTTTAAATATTCATATGACTGGTGTAGTCAAGAACAGATCAGAGCAAATCAACTGAAAAGCCATTCACAATTCAACACTTGTTTCTTCATTTTAGAACCAAGACAATCTAATTGGTAGCAATAAAAGATGTGGTAAAAATTGAGTTAAAAGTTGATTAGTTATGGTGATGTCTGTAGAGACAAAGGCAACTCTGAACTTCTGTTTAATATCTTTCTACTCTTTTGCTGACACACACTCAGCAGCCACGACAAATACAATTCAAAAGTCAATATAAGAGACAAAATGCTTCTATGTTTGGTGCTAACAGATATTGGCACATCCATTTTGTCCAACAAACACATTAATATTATCAGACCTTTTAACTTTCTTTGAACTTTAATGTACCAAATTACTGTCTAAAAAGAGACTATATGCCCAGGGGTTAGAATATCCCAACTGTATCCTTGCAGAGAGGCAATACACTCCCCCTCGCGGTATCATGGGTATAACACTAAACTGCATCAAATGGTGAGCCCTGGGGAGTGTGAAGTATACTTTCATTGCCATTACTCTCAAGTTCACCCTGGTAGTAAATGTTAGGGTCCTATCCAAGGGTCAAATAGATTAGTTTTTCATATTGTTTGTCTTAGATAAGAATACTTGATATTATATGCAAAAATCTGAAACTACCCAAAAAATTTAAACATAAACATACAATGTATGTAATTTCTTAAACTCTTGGCATAGAATAACTCTAGATGGGTTGACATGCCATTAAAATCAATTAATTAATCAATAAATATAAAAGAGAATGTTTTCACATAAATTGTTTATTATTTGTTCATGTTCATTGCAAGATATATATATATTCTAAAATCCCAAGAAATTCCTGGATCCTGCCATTGCATTCTTAGCCTGGTTATGATGTAATTCCCTGAACCTCTTCTACTCTTCTAGACTTTCATAGGTATATTTGGTGGGTTGTATAATCTTTTGGGGATGATAAAAAATAGAAACAACAAATGAGTACAGGCAGATTTAGGAATATTTTCTTTTTTTTTCTAACTCTTTCTCCAGGAGAGGTTTTTAGATTTTATATGGAACAGCAGTCAAAACTTTAATATTCAGTGTTGCTTATTGAAATATTTGAATATTGTAACATGCAAAAATAGAAATGAAAATGATATCACTATATATATTATCTCAAATGCTTGGAATGATTTATTTTAATAATAAGAATTTGGAAATATTGCAATGATAAAATAAGATAGTGACTTTAATAAAATTTTGGCTTTAAATTCATTGAATATATAAGAATTATGGTCTTTTTTGCTGGGCCCCATATATTTTCCCAATATTAATGGATAGGCATTCAATTCAGATGAAGAAGAACACAAAACAATTGTACAAACATATATTTTAAAAATACAAAAGGTGGGTTGCAAATTTAATGGCTTTGCAACCAGGCTTATCTGCTGAGGTCCATCTTGGAATTGGAGTAGTTGAATTGACATCCACATAATTTCATTTCCAGCATACAGGTCTGGCCGCAAAGCCATTAGATTTGCTACCCACCTTCTTGTATTTTTTAGATTGTTTTTTGTTCTTCTTCATCTGAATTGAATGCCTATCCATTAATATTGGGAAAATATATGGGGCCCATCAAAAAAGATCATATTTTGTTAACTTAATGGCTTTGCTGCCAGACTTATCTGCTGAAGTCTATCTTGGTACTGGAGTAGTTGAATTGGCATCTGCATGATTTCACTTCCAACATACAAATGATGTAAATTGAAAGAAGTCAAATGGGCGCCAATCCACGACAGTGTGCTGATTGGCCCTTTTACTGCCAAGGGCAGATAATTAATCCTATATTTTCCAGTAGAATTTGAGCATAGAAATTACTAAAAAAAAAAAAGGAATTAGACATCTTAATCTTTACACAATTTGTTACACAAATGAAACCATTTTAAAATGGGTTCAGGTCGGGGGAGGAGGGGGCCAGTGAGAGAAGGGTACAAAGTTGTAGCACTCCTGCTGAAGCCAAGCCTGGGTCTCTTTGGACTTGTGGGCTGGCACCGAGTCCTGCTGCCACACCCAGGATCTACCATCGGCCACCTGATTGCACCAGGGGATCACCACACTCTTCAGCACATCCAGGTACACTTTGGTGTTGACTTTCAAGCTGACTTCGAAGATGTGAGGTGGCATGATGTAACCCTCACTTGAAACCACACTAGAGGGTCATCCAATGCGTTGAGCTGTGCCCTCAAGCGTTGAACTGTCCAGATTTGCATTTTGAGGGTGCTGGCAATGGTCCTGTTGTCATAACTTGGATCGGTAGAGAGCATGAGTTGTACAGTGGCACATCTCCGATCTCGCTCATTGAACATTGTGTCACTTTCAGACATGATTGAAGGCTCCTATTGCTCTTGGGATTTGTACACAACTGGCCGACTAGTAGATGGTCTGCAACAAAAAAAGAAAACTGGTTTTCATTAAACAGAAATGGAATCTTGTCGTCTTTTCTAGGGTGACAATTTTACCGTTCCACCCTGTACGAAAGCACTTTCACTTTTTTGCCTGATTTCAACCAACCTTTATAAAAAGATTCAACTATTTTTTTAGTTGGGGATCCATCTCTCACTCTTTATACCTTACACTTATGGTTCTCTCCTTCCATGTATGCAGTTAAGTGTTGAGCTACTAAGAAGAAGAAATTTATTTCCTCTCAATAATTGCCTGGCTTAAAAAAAATCTAACATAAGTTTTTAAAAAATCTAGGTTAATACTACTCTTCCAAATCTATTTCCTGGGTATGACATTAAACTGCATCTGGTGGTGAGGCTTATTTTCTGGAACTCCAGGGATTATGTAGTCACCCCTTCATTCCCATTACTCCCAGGTTCCATCTATGGGTCAGATTGATCTGTTTGAAAATTATTTATATTAGATAGGAATACTTGATGTGTGCCAATTATTTGTCTTAAGAATAGTTACTTGAAGTTATAATGTACCATAGCCATGATATGGTTATGTGTGAAATGTACATCGAATGTCCATAAAGATATAACATAGGAATCTCAAAACACGAAAAACACATAACGACTTCTCATTTCGGGTACAAAACTTTTTTTTATTACCTTTGAGTTTAAAGGTTTTTCAACCTAAGGAGAGAGAGGCACAATCTTTCTATTTTGACTTTTTCATCTGCCCCCCCCCCCATCACATGTGGCACCCGCCACAAGGCCTCACGAGCTAGCGAAAGCCAACCGTCTTCTTCCAAGGCAGGACTCAACTCAACTAACTTTCTTCAAGTTCCCAAAATCCTCCGCGCGCTTCCGGTGTGTGACATCATTCGCACTCGCTAGCCCCTGTTTCCCATCTCGGGCTATTTTGACATCTCTGAGTGACACGTCCGCTCTGCCCGCCCGCGTGTGAACACCTGTGTTAATGTTGCACCTAACTAACCCATGTGCTGAGCCAAAAGGTTCTCAGCCTAACTAAACCCGAAAGCATAAACCGAAATCCCTCGGCCATTATGTTACAATAATTGTTTACTAAGGAATATTATTATTAGTTACTTGGAACCATATCATCATCATGACGTGCAGCTATTATGGATATCCCTGACCCTCTCTCTCCACGTCTCCCTATCATTCATCGCCTTTGGCAGGTCTTCGGGGTTACATCCCGTATCATCACATAGCTGCTGTATGAATGTTCGAGCTGGATGTCCTGCTTTTGATTGGCCATATGCGGGGGTCCACAGGAGCATATCACTTACAATCTCATCTTTGATTCTCCAGCAGTGTCCGGCATGTCTGGTTCGTCTAGCTTGTATAGTTTTCATGATAGGTGGTAGGTGGCTGTACAGTTGGCGTCATGTGGGGTGTTGCTGCCAGGACCTGTTCAATATTGCTTGCAACATTCTTGTATGATTGCCGTCGAGCTTCTTTTCCAACCGTTTAGTCAGCGTCCAAGTAGTGCATCCATACAGCAGTATCGACATGACCGCCGCCTGGAAGAAACTGCATTTCATTTTATCGGTCAGGTTTGATTTCCATATGATCGAAAGCCTATTGATAGCTGTCCATGCCTTTGTTAGCCGTGTGTCGATGTCTTTTTCGGTTGATGAGACGCTGCTTCCTAGGTAGGTGAATTTGTCAACCAGTTTCAGGGAGGTTCCGTCTAGTGTGGAGATGTCGCCTTTCTGATTAAAGCACATAAATTCAGTTTTCTGTGCATTGACTTGGAGTCCAATGCCTGCAGCGGCTCGTTCCAAACTATTCATTTAAAACCAAAATGGCTTCAGAAGAAACAGGTCCATGACCTCACAAATATTGATCATACATATAATCCTAGAAGGCGTGAGGGCAAAAAACTTACAGGCGACATTACTATTTGTCGATTTTACCAAGGCCTTCGATTCCATTCACAGAGGGAAGATGGAACAAATACTACTAGCATACGGCCTACCAGAAGAAATCGTAGCAGCAATAATGATTCTCTACAGAAACACCAAAGTGAAAGTGTGTTCACCGGATGGAGACACAGATTACTTCGACATTGTAGCAGGAGTACTACAAGGGGACACGCTTGCCCCATACCTCTTTATCATCTTTCTAGACTACGTACTTAGGACATCGATCGATAACATTAGGGAAAACGGCTTTGAGCTGACAAAGAAAAGAAACAGAAGGTACCCCACAAAAACAATTACCGACGCTGACTACGCCGATGACATAGCGCTACTGGCCAATACACCCAACCAAGCCGAAACACTACTGGAACCATATAACTGTGTGAAAATTATTTGTATTAAGAATAATTACTTGGAACCATATAACTGTGTGCAAACAAATGATTACTAAAAAGAAATTGTTGAAACCATATAATTGGGTATAAATTATCAGTTTTAGATTTTTTTTGTATTGAGGCATGTTAATCTATTTTCTATTGTGAAATCTGTTAGATATTGTCCATTTCTGTTTGAAGAGTTGTATAGGCTGAATTTGTGGTTTCGGTTTTTGCCAATTTGGGCATTTATGTCTCCACCAATGATGAGAATGTTGTGTTTCAGGATGCTGCGAACAAGAGAGGATAACTCATCATAGAAGGTGATGAGTTCAGTTTCTTCACTAACATTGGTAGGGCTGTAGCAGGAGATGATTGTTGCTCTGGAGTTGCCATTGAAATGGCTACTATCATCCTCAATTGTATTTTCTCTATGCTATTTAGTGATTTTAGGGCTTGTGGTCCTATAAGCATACCTACACCTCCTATCATGGCCTTGACAGAATTTTCCCTTGCTGATGCAGTGGTTAGTGTCCATCCATTACCAGAATCATGATACTTAATATCCTCGCTATGTGTGTATCTGTGCTCTTGAATGCATATTATATCTATGTCATGTTCTTTGGCCAATGCAGTCAGCTCCAGTAATTGTCCTATTTTATTTAAGGTTCTAACGTTGAAAGTTGCTATTTGTATTGTTTTGATTGAGCTCTGTAGCTGATTTTTCGAACACTGAGGCCAGGGCTCCAACCTCAGCAGGACGCGCCCCCTTTTTTACCTGTGCGAAGAGCGGTGCGGTTTGGACAAGTGGTTTGAGTGTGGGTCATGGTTATCTTTCGATGGCTGTTTTTATTCTCATCCATAGATGCCACCTTTATAGATGAGCAACAATAGTTCCCTGATAGAACTAATCAATCCTGACCGTTGATCCATAGGATTCATATGTCCAGGACCAGGTTAGGCATCGCATTGAGCAGTCAGAGGGTTTATCCTCTTGCCTTTGTGTCCACCATGCTGCTTCCCATGGCTTTCGATATAAAAAAAAGGAAGAAAGCCTACAACTATGTATAAATTATTTGTATTAGATATGAATACTTGAAACTATATTACTGTGTGTAAATAATCATAAACAAAAAAGAATGCAATGGAATATTGAAAATATAGTTATGATTATAATCAAATATTTAGAAATGAATCAAATTTTGGCATTAAATAACTCATAAGGAGTTGATGTGCCATTAAAAAAATAAAACCACAAACCCTCTGAGGCGGGGGAGTCTCCATAGTGTGATGATTAAAGTACTGAACTGCAGCCTTAAAGGCAACAAATTTAAACTCCAGTCATGCTATTTTATTCACTTTGGGACTAATACCCTCGAGAAAAGTATGAACTCCCTTATCACCCCCCCAAGCTATGGGTTAAATAGTATCACTGCTGTTCTTTAATAAGGATGGCTTTGGCATCAAATAACCCATGACGGTTGATATGTCATTAAACAAAGAAACCAATCAAACCCTCTGAGTCTTGGAAATAATAAAATCGAATATTTGATTAAACATCTGTTCAAAATATCTTAAATTTTTAGTGGTTTTCAAGGGTGATTGAGATTCCCCAAATGAATCCAAAACTAACTTCTGTAAAAAAAGGCAATAACCTATTGAAAATAAATGATGAAAACTAATAAAAGATGCTTTTAATATGAATAATTATCCTAAACTTAAATAAGATCATGTCCTTTTTCTTTTGATAATGACTATCTTAAACCCATATATAATAGTGATAAATGCTGCTAATAAGTCTAAGGCTAACCTCCTGGCTGTAATAATTCTCTAGGCTTCACCTCTTCATTATAACTTAATGGGGATGTGTAGAAGTATGTGAATCAATATGAATCAGAATCCCTACATTAAACTTGACATTATATATTTCACTTTCATGAGGAAGGGATAAATTCTTGGATTGGCATTGCTGCCAATATCAGTATTAATACCCATGGAAATCCAATGGTTATTTTAAAAATCTGCAGATGAAAATAGATATTATTTTGAAGGGTATAAGATTTAATAAGAAATAAGAATGATGCATAGATATGTAAATTAATTCTTTTTATTTTAACTTTTTTGTAATATATTTAATAAAATTTTCATGATTACAGATACTCCCCTCTTAACCAAGTATTCAAAATAACCTTGTTAAGGGCATGAATCCATCTGTTTTCCCCCTCAGTTAGTTATGGATAAACAGTAGGGCAGTTGGGTTCTTTAGTCTTGGTTATGCAACCAGTCTAGGAGAAGGAAAATTCTGAATTCAAACCATTTGTACTTTGTTTAAAAATTGACCTTGTGTCACATCCTGCCTATGGGGAAGGGGTTGGGTAAATGTTTTTATGAATGTAGAGGTTATATAATCTCAAAATGGCCCCAAAATTGACCATATCAAACAAAATATTCACAGGGCCTCACAGTGCCTAAAATTGGCCACTTGTATAGATTCACTTTACTTGTCTTGAGGAGGCCTACTCAAAATATCTGAGCATAAGTCCTAACCAAACTAATTCTGAAAACACATTTGTAGCCCTGGAAATCATCAGTAAGTAAATGGATTGGAAAAAATAAGGATGCTTTATAAACATTTTAAAGGTATTCAAATTAAATCCATATATTTCTAGAAATGAATATGTTGATAATTCCCATAGAATACGTTAGTAATCGAATTGATGGACCTATAGATAAATCTTGTTCTTAACTGTATAATAGGTTTTATGCTACTATGTTCGGTGTGTATTTCTAGCAGTTCAGTCCAACTTTTAAATGAAAATTGGCTGTCTCTGGATTTACACTGGTAAAGTGGATGAATAAAATTCTAAGAAGCAGTTGTCTATTGAAACATGTCTCCCTATGTCACTAACAATCATAATTTCAAGTCTCTTCCATAGTTTGATTGATCAAGAATTAGTATGAGAATAATTTTCAGTTGGATAATATGTGTGTATATATATGGAGAGAGAGAGAGAGAGAGAGAGAGAGAGAGAGAGAGAAATTGTAGTAAGTTTAAAATTTTTTTTTTGTTGTTTTTTGTTTTGAACTCTTGTGCAAGAAGACAGTAATCTACAGAGATATTCATGCAAGTTGTAGACCTAATGTAAAGACATCCTTGTTCAAATTTTCAATATTTACAGCCCTAACAGTGGGACTTATAATGAGACAAATACATCCTTTGTAGAGGGGTAAGACTTCTCTCTACTCTTAAATAATTTTTAAAAGTTGGGTATCTTGGGTGTGACGCTAAACTGCATCTGGTGGTGAAGTTCTAGTTCTCTAGCTCTGGGGAGTGTGGAATCACACCTTTTTTGCCATTACTCTTAGTTCCACTCTGGCCCATAGTGGTAGTATCTGTTAGAGTCCCATCTATAGGTTAAATAGATCTGTTTAAAAATTATTTGTATTAGATAGGAATACTTGATACCATATAAGTGTACATTATTTGTATCAAGAACAGTTACTTGAGACTATAGTTATTTGATAAGTATTATCCTAATTAATTGAAATCATATGATTGTGCAAACAAATAAATATCATCAAATAGAAATAATTACTTGAAACCATAAAATTTTGTATAAATTATTAGTGTCAG
This sequence comes from Sepioteuthis lessoniana, assembly GCA_963585895.1. Lineage (NCBI taxonomy): Eukaryota > Metazoa > Mollusca > Cephalopoda > Myopsida > Loliginidae > Sepioteuthis > Sepioteuthis lessoniana. The sequence goes on along the minus strand of OY757904.1, from coordinate 158,189,539 downwards.
ATAGAAATACTTGAAATCATATAACTGTGTGCAAATTATTTGTATTGGATAGGAATACTTGAAATCATACAACTATGTGCAAATTATTTGTATTAGATAGGAATAGTTGAAATCATACAACTATGTGCAAATTATTTGTATTAGATAGGAATACTTAATATATAACAGTGAATAAAAACTTTAAAACAACTACCAAAAAATGTAAATATAAATATAATATGTATGCAATTCCCTGAACTTTTGGCATAAAATAACCCTAGATAAGTTGATATGCCATTAAAATCAATCAACCAAGCATATAAATATTTAGACAGTATAGTAAACTTACATAAGTTAAAATAAACATAGATTTTACCTGCTATTCAATATAAGGACAAATATTTTTCTTTGAAATAATAAGTAAATCAATATCAACAAAGTTGTTTCATGAATAAAGTAGAGTAACAATATAAATACCTTTATTATTATATAATTAGAGGATCATTTGGATTTACAAACCCCAAAAAGTTACTAAGTTTATTATTAGGAGAGCAGCTCTTCTACTGACATCAAGTTAACTTTTTGTTGAAATATCTTTACAAATATTTTTACAACAAAAAATGAAGATATGTAAAAGCATTAAAAATGTTTGACAACAACCAAATTTTTATTTGTTGATCACATTTGATTAAAATTCAATATCCTTGGCCTTATATTGTTTTCAAATATTTTTAGTACCAGTGAATTTACAACTTTTGTTTATGGGATGAGCATTTTATGAATTAATTTGGAAAACATCTAGAAATTTAAAATTAATGAAAAAATAGGCAACTTCTGGCTATGACACCTTAAGATATTAGAATTACTCCTCATTGAAATCTCACACACTTATATCAGCTTCTTTTCCAATTTTCAATATCCTTTTTTGGGATTGGTAACAGATGTCTCTGTAATCGGAAATCTACATTTCAATATCAAATTTAGCTTTGGGATAAACTGGAGTCAGAGGATATCAAATCAGGATTAGGGTGGGTGGATTGATATACCTGGGGATTGTGATGTTTTGCCAAAAACCCTGCATGAAATGGGTGTATGACTCATTTATATAATTTATAAGATATAATAGTAACACAATGCACAAACCCATTCAGTTGTGTATACCTGCTAACCATTACACAGTGTCTGTCCATCTTTGATTATTTTCCAAGGTGCATCAAAGTCTCACAGGTAACTCTAAAACAATGTGTGAGCAATTAGAACAAAATCTCTAATCATCAAGCAGAGACCATTGGTCCATTTGACTTGAGATAATTGTGTATATATATATATATATATATATATATATAGGAAAATTAGAAATAAACACCCTGATGAAGGTCTAATGTTTTTATATTTAAAAAAACTGAAACATTTAATATTGGCAAATACTTCATCAATCTCTGAAGACTTTGTGTTTTTTCATGTTTTGTGCATTTTCTTTTATATATATGATGATGAACACATCTTGACAGATGATAATTGTCTTTACCACCAAAATCACAACTTAAACATCTTGATTAATAATTCAATTTGTGAAAATATACAAGATGTGTAAGATGATAATCTAGTAAGACATCTGTACATTGTTGTATTATAGTGTCATAAGCTTTTACAAAACACTTATTCTATTCTATGGGTCTACATAGTTACAGTCCAGTGATAAGCTTAGCAAAATAATTGGTGACTATGCAACCTGTAGGTTTTAGTTTAGAGTACCTTCTCTTAGATTTTCCCCATCAAAGAATACCAACAAGTCAATTGAGGTTTGCTGGAGCTTCCTTCTCTAATTTTAATTTTGGAGTTAACTTCTCAAAGGGTTGCCTTCACAGCTTTGTTGTTTGCCTGGGGCCTTTTTCTTCTCTACTTGTATACACTAGCGAGCATAAAGATCAGAATGATATTAGGAAAAAGTCTAAATGTGAAACATCTTTTTATTTTAAAGCTTCGTAGAACATTTTATCAAGGAAAAATAAGGATGTGAAGTTAAAATATATAATTCCAAAATATAAAGCTCAATAAACTTATTTTGATAAAGTTATAAGAATAATTTTTTTTTTTTTTTTTCCTTTTTCCCTTTCCGAGGGGGGGGCTGTGGTAGCATTCTAGGCTTTTTCTTCTAAACTACTGTTAGGGCTTTCTTTACGAATTTTTAAATTATTCGATAGAAGATATTTAAAAACATTCTGCCTTGTTCGTTGACATGTGGATAGGCTTAATATCAAATTGGCTTTATAGTAGAGTAAGCGTGCCCTTACATTTAAAACGCATAGTTTAAGCATTATTTTACAAACAAAATACAGCATAACATTTTGTAAAATTCAGCATTTTAAATTGGAATTAAAGACATACTGACCAATATTGACATATTTCTTCCACTTGGCTCCTGAGTTCAAATGCGTCTTCTTCGTTTGGACTTTTATTTACTACTGATATTTTAGGTAGCTTTGGGGGCGGTCTAGTGGGGTGAAGGGGACAATTCGTTTTTGTTGGGTTTTTAAAAAAAAAAAAAAAAAACCCAACAAAAACGAATTGTCCCCTTCACCCCACTAGACCGCCCCCAAAGCTACCTAAAATATCAGTAGTAAATAAAAGTCCAAACGAAGAAGAAGCATTTGAACTCAGGAGCCAAGTGGAAGAAATATGTCAATATTGGTCAGTATGTCTTTAATTCCAATTTAAAATGCTGAATTTTACAAAATGTTATGCTGTATTTTGTTTGTAAAATAATGCTTAATCTATGCGTTTTAAATGTAAGGGCACGCTTACTCTACTATAAAGCCAATTTGATATTAAGCCTATCCACATGTCAGCGAACAAGGCAGAATGTTTTTAAATATCTTCTATCGAATAATTTAAAAATTCGTAAAGAAAGCCCTAACAGTAGTTTAAAAGAAAAAGCCTAGAACGCCTAATGCTAACACAGAGCTCTATAATTCCTGAAGCCTGCTAGGTCCCCAACTGTAGGATGGAGAAAAAAAAAAAAAAAAAAAAAAGAATGAAAAACCCTTGGAAAAGTCCCAATACAGCAAAAAAGCATAAGTCAGTACTAGTGAAAGTCATAAGAAAGTACCTTAATGTTGGACTTTAACTAAGTTAAAACTTAAAACAAATCCCCCCCCCCTTTTTTTTTTTTATTTATTTTATTATGTACACATGGGAAGCAGCATGATGTACGTTAAGGTATTTGAATAAACCAATGGACGACCAAACTCAATACCCAAATGGGTCCTGGACGTGAGTTTGACGACTTTTCGCTCAGGATCGACAGTTCGATCGGGGAACTACTGCTGCTCCTCTATAAGAGTGGCTTCTATAGAAGAGAATAAAACAGCCATCGAAAGATAACCATGACCCACACTCAAACCACTTACACAAACTGCATCGCTCTTCGCGCGGGTAAAAAAGGGGCGCGTCCTGCTGAGGTTGGAGCCCTGGCCTTGGTGTTCGAAAAATCAGCTACAGAGCTCAAACAATCAAAACTACTAAAATGCAAGCAAACACTACAAATAGCCACATTTAACGTAAGAACCTTAAATAGAATAGGACAACTCCCAGAGCTAATCGCATCAGCCGAAGAACATAAAATAGACATAATATGCATACAAGAACACAGATACACGCACACAGAAGATATCAAATATCACGAAACTGGCAATGGATGGTCGCTCGCCACTGTATCCGCATGGAAAAACTCTGTCAACGCCGCAGTGGGAGGGGTAGGATTGCTTATAGGACCTAGAGCTCTAAAAACGCTTAATAGCATAGAGAAAATACAACCTAGAATGATGGTAGCTACATTTAACGGAAACCCCAGAGCAACAATCGTCTCATGCTACAGCCCCACCAATGTTAGTGAAGAAACTGAAATAGTCACCTTCTACAATGAGTTATCCTCATTAGTGCGTAGCATCCCGAAACACAACATGTTAGTCATTGGCGGAGACATGAATGCACAAATCGGGAAAAACGGAAACAACAAATACAGCCTCCACAACACGTCAAATAGAAATGGGCAACATCTAACAGATTTCATGATAGAAAATAGATTAGCATGCCTCAATACAAACTACCAAAAAAGAGAGGGCAAACTATGGACATACACGTACGCAAACAATACTAAAGCTCAGATAGACTACGTCCTTATAAACAAGAAATGGAAGAATAGTGCATTGAATTGCGAGGCATACTCCTCTTTTGAGGGTGTGTCCACCGATCACCGAATAGTCACAGCGAAAATACGGTTAAGCCTACGAAAAAACGACAAACGAACAGCGACCACCAAACACTATGACTGGGCCCTATTAAACAACAAAGATGTCAGAGATAAATACGTATTAGAATTAAGAAACAGATTCGAAACACTACAAGAAAAGACGGAAAAAAGTACACCAAACGACAAATACGAAAATTTCTTCAATGCACACGTTGAGGCAGCAGCAAAATACATTCCAACAAAAATTAAAACTAAATATAGAGTCCCATGGGAAACCTTAGCGGTGAGAGAAAAACGTACACTAGTGAAAACAGCCTCCAAAAACAATCGAAAAAACCCAACAAACACAAATGCCTTAAAACTAAAAACGGCACAATATCAATTAGCAGGCATATATATAAAGGAACAGACAGAATACATTCAAAATCAGATAGATAAGATTAGAGACTCGGTAGAAGATAGACAATCTAGAATTGCCTGGCAAACAATAAACGAAGTGAGCAGAAGAAAGAACACAGCCAAAGCAAAACTTAAAGCAGCAAACCAACAAGAAAGAATAAAACTGTGGAAACAGCACTTCGAAAACTTACTAGGAAACCCACCAAAAATAACGCATGAACCAATCACCAGAATAATTAGCAAACAATTAGACATTAAACTTGGACCGTTCACACAAGAAGAACTCGACTCGGTTCTCAGAAAAATTAAAAATAGGAAAGCTGCAGGACTGGACGAAATTCCCCCGGAAGTATGGAAGACCAGACAATTCGACGACATACTGCTCCGACACTGCAACGCAGTATACAATCAAAATCCGATAGATAGATGGACGAAGGGATGCATACTCCCCTTCCCTAAAAAGGGGGACCTCGGATTAGCCAAAAACTACCGAGGCATAACACTTACATCCATAGCTGCCAAAATCTACAATGCCCTACTACGAAATCGAATAGAACCCAAAATCGACAACATACTTAGAAAAAACCAAAATGGCTTCCGAAGAAATAGATCTACGACCTCACAAATACTAACCATCCGCAGAATCCTTGAAGGTGTACGGGCAAAGAACCTACAAGCGACATTAATATTTGTCGACTTTACCAAGGCTTTCGACTCCATTCACAGAGGAAAGATGGAACAAATCCTACTAGCGTACGGCATACCTAAAGAAACCGTAGCGGCAATAACGATTCTCTATAGAAACACTAAAGTAAAAGTACGATCACCAGATGGAGACACAGAATACTTCGACATTGTAGCAGGAGTACTACAAGGGGACACGCTGGCTCCGTATCTCTTTATCATTTGTCTAGACTACGTACTTAGAACATCGATTGACAAAATCAAAGAGAATGGCTTCGAACTGACGAAGAAAAGAAGCAGAAGATACCCCGCAACAACAATTACCGACGCCGACTACGCCGATGACATAGCGATACTGGCAAATACACCTGACCAAGCCGAAACACTTCTGCATAGCTTGGAACGAGTAGCAGCAAGCATAGGCCTCCATGTTAATGCACACAAAACGGAATATATGTGCTATAACCAAACGGGGGACATCTCCACTCTAGAAGGAACCCCTCTTAAACTAGTAGACAAATTCACGTACCTAGGAAGCAGCGTCGAATCAACCGAAAAGGACATCGAAACGAGGTTAACGAAAGCATGGACAGCTATCAATAGGCTATCGACTATATGGAAATCAGACCTAACCGATAAAATGAAACGCAGTTTCTTCCAGGCAGCGGTCACATCGATACTGCTATATGGATGCACTACATGGACGCTAACAAAACGGCTGGAGAAGAAACTAGATGGCAATTACACAAGAATGCTGCGTGCAATCCTGAACAAGTCCTGGCAGCAACACCCCACAAGACACCAACTGTACGGCCACCTGCCCCCTATCACGAAAACTATTCAAGTTAGGCGAACCAGACATGCAGGACATTGCTGGAGAAGCAGAGATGAACTCATAAGAGATGTACTCTTATGGATCCCCACACACGGCCGCACAAAAGTAGGACGACCAGCACGAACGTACATTCAGCAGCTATGTGAGGATACAGGTTGTTGTCCTGAAGACCTACCTAGGGCGATGAACGATAGGGAGGAGTGGCGAGAGAGGGTAAGGGATATCCGTGCAGCCAGCACGATATGATGATGATGATGATGATAAGAATAATTATATAATATTCGAAAAAATAGATCAAAAACAGAATTTTTAAATGAATCCGTAAAATTTAATAACTATTTCGTATTATTAAAAAAATTTGGGAGGGGTAAGAATATAAAATAGAGTATTTTCCTAAATTACTCTGGCTCTTCACCAGCTGTTGTATTGTAAACATTGCAAAAAAAAATCTGTAACATCATTGGAACTTAGAAAACTGATAGTCAAGTTACATAATGAAGATAAACTCTCGATTGGGGATATTTCAAAGACTGTGGAGAAATCTAAAAGTGTTATTCATAGTATTTTAAGAAAACTTGAAGAAACTGGGTCATGTGAAGCAAAGAAACCACCTGGGCAGCCTAGGAAAGTTACTGTAAGTGAAGACGGATGGAGTGGTGATGAATCAAAAAAGGATCAATTTGCAACAGCAACCACTATCTTTAAAAGAGCTAATGCTAACCTTGGCATTAAAATATCAAGGCACAATATTTTCTGAAGACTTAATGAAATAAATTTGAATAGTTGAGTACTTCGATAAAGCCTTACATTTACTAAAAAGAACAAAATGAGCCAATTTGCCACTGAACACATCATATGGATTGAAGAACAGTGGGGTTGTGTTCATTTCAGCAATTAATCCAATTTTAACCTGTTCAGTTGTGATGGGAGAAGGTTCGTTTGATGCAGACCTATGGAACAATATTCACCTCAGTTCACTAAGAGCAGTGATAAATTTGGAGGATGAAGTGTGATGGTGTTTAGCATGATTTCTGTTGCTGGTACAGGACCTCTTGTCAGGATACATGGTAAAATTAATGCAACTGTATACAAAGAAATTTTAAAGAAACATGTACCTAATTTGAGAACTGCAATTAATCAACCAGCTGTATTTAAGCAAGATAACGCTCTATTTCACACAGTAAAGTCTGTTCATGATATTTCTTTCTGAGGAGGATGTTACTATTATGGAGTGACCAGCTCAAAGTCCAGACATGAATTGTATTGAGAATGTTTGTAAGTTACTTAACGAAAGAGCTAAGGAAAAGAATCCAAGAAACGTCGAATAACTATGGACTAATTTGAAAGGAGACTTGGAGAAAATATCTGTTGATGAATGCAAGACATTAATTTGCTTGTGTAGCAAAAGGTGTCAAGCTGTTATTGAAAGTAAAGGTCTATACATCCAGTACTAATGAATTATGAACGCTATTTTCATTTAGATATGATGTATCCATAGAATTTTGTTAATCATTCTGATGTTTTTGATCATCTATTTTTTTTAATGTTATATAATTATTGGTTTAATGGCATATCAATTTTCCTGGGTTATTTAATACCAAAGCCATCCTTGTAGAAAAACAGTGGTGGTATTATTTAGTTCATAGCTGGAAGGATAAGGAGGTTCATATCTTTTCCAAGAGAATTAGTTTGAAATTTAATTTCATAATACAACTGGAATTCAGACTAACTTAATCCTATATAGCAATCGAGCATATTAGCCTCCACACCACAGGGACTCCTTCATGTAGATAAATATGTATATACTTGATATGCCATAAAACCCGACCAACCAATGTTGTAGACACACTGTTTCGTTGAATCGCTATTCATTAGTGTGGCTCGACATGCGAGATGCTTCAAGCTAGGATTGAAACCTGGCTGACTTTACACCAGTTGGATATCTTACCACAGAGTTAGTAGCAACCTCAGTATATGCAAAGAAATTTAACACATGTATATACTTAAATTATGAGAATAAAACCTGTTAGTTAGCAACAACATTTCTAATCATACTAGTGACAGATTAAATCTTTTCTAATGAAAATAAGCAAAAATCCTGAGATAATGACAACAATATAATACCTATCCTGTTGCAATCAAATGCATAAATATTATAAACAAGATGAACACAAGAAATATCATTAAACATTGCATCTTTTCAGTTGAATCTACAAAGACTAAACTTATAATTTACTTTAAATACTGCCAATCCCATTAACAGTCAAAATAAAATTACTCAAAACCTAGAATTAATAAATTTCTCATTGTTTATGAATTTACTTGCTCAGTGAGGAAATGCATTCCTGATAAACACCAAATTATAAACAACTACGTTGGACATAAAACAACTACCTTAACCTGAATATTGATCAGTCGTCTATGTTGACTAGAATATCATATGAAATTACTAAACCAACACGGAAACGTCATCCCTTATAAGGAACACACTCATTGATGAGACGCAAATAATACAGAGTCAATTGAAAAAACTGAAAATATTGGGAGCATTAATTATTACAGCTAGAAAACCCATTAACATTTCTTTTGAATATGGCCATATTGTTCTGGTTGTGTTTGGCAATTAAAACTTCTTTATAATTAGTATCAAAAGCAAATTTCTCATACGTCAATTATCAATACAATCAACAACATATTTATATGACGATTTCTTACAATACTCCTTGAAGATGGCTTATAAATTAGCTGAAAGTGCTTGGTTTGTACAATCTTTTGGATAATTCTTGTATTCAATTTGTCCCCAGAAGATTTTACTTGTATGTACTTGTATAGTCTGCCCTAATATTTACACATAAGTCGGTAGGTGGAGATAGATTCATGCCTTTGCTAAGGGCATTAGTACTAAATGAAATGCAAATAACCACATCCAGGATTTGAATTTTGATCACTGTTCCATTTCCTATGACGATAATTGTTATGTGAACACATATCTATGGATGTAAATATCTGAATTTAAGATTTATCCTCTGAAAAGTGATGACTGAGAGCTAACTTGCAATGTTTGTAGATGGATCTACCTTTGTAGAGATGGACTGAAAAGCCATTCATATAATCCTGAAAGGAGAACATAGGTGGATTATCATTTACCATTTGTAACAACATCTGTGGAAAAGAATGAAAGTTGGTGGGAGGGCTTAAAAGGCAAATTAAGTTACGTAGAAATTGTGTAACAATAGTTTCCCATAAGACTAAATCTCGTCTGCTAAATTTATAACAAAGACTTTGAGTCTTGCTGGCTGAAAAGCAGGATTAATTATTCTTTTACAAAATGATATCATTTGATGGCCATTCTTAAATCTGAGCTAACAGCAATCAAAAAAAAAAAAATATATATATATATATATATATATATATATATATATATATATATATATAAGCAACATTTTCTCTTTTTGTTTTGGTGATTTATCTATAATAACCAAATTGAAACATTAATAAATAAAAACAAAACATGGTCATCACTTATTGAATACCATTCTTCTTGGTTTTAGAAGTCTAGTCAAAGTGGAATCAACCTATTGGGCGGTAGTCAAATTATTTAACATGCAAAATAAACTGATGGATGTTCACCAATCAGTCATAAGCAAAATACTGCTTTTTACCACCACAAACTTAGTTTCTTATATGCTCATTAAATATAACCACTTCACGTGGGCTTATCACATTCTTCTACATAAAACAAGTCATACCTCTTATGTCCTTTTCTTTTGGTTTCCGCGTGTCAGTAGCTGAGAGCACACCTTCTGTTTCTTTGAGGTAAGATTGTGGCATTAATACTACAACCATCCATTGATACCAAAAATATATAAACTACTGAATATTCTCTACTTATAAATATATGCTTCTTTGAAACTTTAGTGCAAAAGTAAGGAATTTGTTGGAAAATAAGGCTTAGGAAGGAATAATGAAAGAGGAGAAAGACCCTAACAGTTTTGCTCCATTGATAATCTCTCAATTGTAAACACCATGTTCAAATACAAAGCACAGAGAAGTTTTACCTGATGAGAAATCCTAGATCTAAACTGATTACATAATCTGTCAACAAGACCCAAAGTCTAAAATAAAAACTGTCATGGTTTAGACCATTTCTTATTGACTGCTCTTTTAGTTTGGTTGTTTAATGGCATATCAAACTTTGTAGGTTATTTAATGCCAAAGCCATTCTCCTAGAAGAACAGTAGTGGAACTATTTAACCCATAGCTGGGAGGATAAGTGGGTTCATACCTTTCCCAAGGGTATTTGCCCGAAAGTGAACATAATAGCGCGACTGGAGTATGAACTCGCTTACTATGATTCCGCAGTCCATCACTTTAACCATTACACCACGAGGACACCCCCTTCTCTTTTAGTGATGCCTACGATCAAAGTAAGAAAAGTAAACAAAGCTCCTAAGATGTACAATGCTAACTAGATGATTGCTAAGAGTTTTCAGATAAAGACTGGAGGATTCTTTCAACAACTAATGCAATTAGAGGCAAATGTTGATGAACCTTGGAGCAATTTAAAACAACTGCTAACAAAGTTACTGATAAACTAGTTGGATTTAAGAGATACAAACAAGTTGAAGGTATGCCAAATGAATTGAGAGAAAAGAAAAAAGGCAAAACAGCAATACATACTATATCCATGATCTGAAATTTCAAGACATTTATAAAGTACTAAATAAACAAATAAATAAATATGAAAAAAAAAAAAAAGCAAAAAATGATTAAAATGGAAGCTGCTTTCAAAGTCAATAACTGTCATAACCTCTTTAAAACAATTCACGAATTGGAAGACAGTTCAAAGAAGTCACTTGCCGTGATGAAAGATAAAAATAGTGTAAACATCCACATGCAAAGGAAATAATAACCTTTTTGAAAAATCACTTTAAAGAGCATCTTAACACTGATTTTTCTCATGGTAGTTATTATTGATATTCATGCTCTAAACATTGCTCAAAAACCTATCAGAAATATATATTTAAGCAGGAAGAAAATCAGTGTGTCTGTGAAAATGATGAAATGAAGAAAAGCCCTATGAATTAATGTTATCACATTCAAAGTAACTAAAGCTAGTGGAGAAGCTATGATAATGATGCTCTACATAATAGTTTTATTGGTATGGAAAGCAAACAACTAGACAGGTCAAGAATGATTATAAACCCCGTTAGTAAGAAAGGAGGCAAACTTAATGGAAAAAACTACCATAACATTACTCGCTATTACTGGTAAAAGTATTTGCTAAGGTGCTACCTAACAGGAAAAGTCCTAAGTGAGATTCAATATGGATTAAGACCTGGTAGAGGGACAATAGATAATATATTTATACTGAGGCAGACAGCAAGAAAAGCTAATGAAAGAACATTCTTTATTCTTAGGTATATTTATTAATTCAAAATCAGATATTGATATTGATTATATATGTGGTGCCTTCAATAAGTTTCCAGACTTTTTTTGTACAGGCTTTTAAAATTGTTGTAGACTCTTGAAAATTCAGTTTGTTATTGCTATACATCTTATGAGATGACCGACCAACTTTTATGATTTCAGGTTCAAATGAACAGCTATAGCTGGAATTGGAATACACCCTACTAAAGCCTGATTGTCACAGCTGGGGAATTTCAAAAATGCAATCTGGATGTGAGGATACTTTAGAAGAACGATAAGCAATAAAATTCTGTTTTTACACTTGGAAAAAATGCTACAGAAATGTATGGAATGCTTCAGACTGCTTTTCGACCATCTTGCATGAATCAAACATCAGTTTTTGAGTGGCGTAAGAGATTCAAGGAAGGCAGGGAGTCTGTGAGGGATGATGAGAGGTATGCGAGGAGTAAGGAAGTCTATGCACCAGAGTTGATTGGCCAAAGGGTTTGGATTAGGGTTACTATGTTGAGGTTTTAAGGGAGTTCAGGAAGATATTCCGTCGGAAGAGGCTAGCATTCTTCAAATCGGGTCAGTGGTATTTCCACCAGGACAAATCACCAGTCCACAACTCCATCCTTGTCACAGACTATTTGACCAAGATGGGCATCGAGACAGTTCCTCACCATTCCTATAGTCCAGACCTTGCTCCATTTGACTTTTGGTTATTCCCTAAGTTCAGAGACTGTTGTTATGAGACAATTGAGGAGATGAATGAGGCTGTGACGAAGGTTATTGACGCGCTCACAGAAGAGGACTTTCATGGGGCCTTCGAGAAGTTGTTGGAACGGTACAACAAGTGTATTGCAGCTGGAGGAGATTACTTCGAAGGGGACGAGAGTTTCATCTGTGTACTATCAATAAAAGTGCACATACAAAAAAAGTCTGGAAACTTATTTAATTATCTCGTATCTTTAAAAAAAATTGTCTTCTGTTTATTCATGAAATATGTTTTTAATTCAAGATGTCAGATTTAATGTTACCTTGCTGCATGATGATAGAATTTGAAGTGACTCAGATTTGAAAGGAGAGTCCCTGTGGTGTAATGGCTAATGTGCTCGACAGTAACATCACAGTAAGTGAGTTCAAACTCCAGTTGTGCTATTACACTCAATTTTGGATTAATGCCCTTGAGAAAGGTATAAATCTGTTTATCCTTCCCCAGTTATGATTTAGATAGTACTACAACTGTTCTTCTACAAAGATGACTTTGGCATTAGATAACCCACTAAAGTTGATGTGCCATTAAAAAAGAAAACTAAACCAAACCAAATTAAAAGAAAATCTTTTTTGTATATATGCACTACCACACATGAGAAAGATTCTGATGGTACTAGTCGACGAGTGGAACATGGCAGTCTGATTTTTTTACACCTATATGTATTGATAGGATATAAAAATGAATCTATATTAATTAGTAGGATGAATTTATCTTCAGGTAGCTAAATGATTTGATGTAAATTTAGCAAATTTGGAATGAGTTTATTAGGGTTCAATCCCAGGCTGAGTCATACCAAAGACTCAAAAGATAGTACTTAATGCCGCCTGAACACTCAGCATTATAAGGTAAAGTGGAGCACCCTCTATTACACCTTGGTGTTATAGCTAATGAAAAGGGAGTCTTCAGGTTGTTTTTAACTATGGTAGCCAATTTTACTTACTTGATAACTCAGAGGAAGGTTTTAATGTTAAAGGTTTTGTTTCTTATGGCAAAATCAAAGTTCTCAGTGAGAGAAAATCTAAAATAATGAATAATGGGAGTTTATTTCACTGAAGGACATAACTAATTCTACAGAATTTAAATTAGGGAAAATAAAAATGAATTATTTGTCCTATTAAAATAATTACTGTAATTATTTGTGTATAATATATATTCATATATAACATGTACCTCTAATTTTGGACTACATATTTGATATTCACTGATTTTTTAGAATTTGTTGTAGCTGAATTTAACCTAAATTTATCATTTCTTCTACTTTAAATTGGTTTTTGTACTGACTCAAAATAATAATTTGCATCATTTATATTATCTCAAACACAAAATTTACACAATATTTAAAGAAAATGGACAAACATGTTCAGAAAAATGAAACAAGTTTACAGTGAAAATAAGCTCACATTAAAAGAAAAATCGTAAACACACATTCCAGTGGATAATTTTCTATAATAGCATAAAACCCATTTTTTTTGGACTGTAAATATAACTTGCTTTCAGTCATCATGGTGAGGCATGTGACCAGAAAAAAAATTAATTTTATAGTTATCATGTATAATATCTACACCTAAATTTTGTGCTGAAAAATCTTGAAAAATAGTCTGTATGATTCACAATTAATTATAGGTAATTCTTCAATATATAGAATAATGGCAGCATTATTGCTTAGGACTAATAATCCAGACAAAAAACTAAAATATTTAAATCAATAAATCTCATGAGTGTCACTTACATTTTAAAATAATTCCCAGGAAAACTTTAAAACATTTTATGATATAAAAATGTTACATACAAATCTTTTTTCTGTTATGTTAATTTATCTTTTGTAATAACAATTGCTGTTTTTAACTATTCAGTTTAAATTTTTAATTATTAACAAAAATTATACTAGGGTGAGTCAAAAGTTTTGCAATAAAGCAGTTCAAGCTGTGTAAAGTATCTGCTATGGTTGGTAGTATGGTGGTAGTTGGTGTGCTGACAGGTTGTGTGTTGCTTCACTCTGTGTGTGAGTTGAAATCTGCTCAGATAACTTATGCTTTAAGAGTTTGAACTTGGCCATAAAGCTTAAAGAGTTTGAACTTGGCCATAAAGCTTTGAGAGTTTGAACTTGGCCATAAAAGTGCAGAAGCAATGAAAAACATTTGTCGTGTAAAAGGTGAAAGTACAGTTGATCATCGTACAGTAATCAAATAGTTCAAGAAATTTCACTCAGGTTGCAAGAACCTTAACAATCATGGAAGTTTAGGTTAGCCTAAAACCATGGACTCTGAAGCTGTGCTTTAAGTGATAGAGGCAAATCCAACTAGTAGCACTTTCCAGATTTGCTTCTATGGTTTAAAGCCAGGCCTCAGAGTCCATGGTTTTGAGAGTATCAGGCAAGCTTGGAATCTAACAGTCCAGTGTGGTTTGTCACCTTCGCAACTTTGGCAAAACCAATCTGGAGCTGCTGAATTGTGTCTTGTATTGCAAAAATATTGAAAACCTTTTGACTCATGTTAAAATAATGAGTTTTGATCCAAGTCTTGATTTTATATTTAGCAGAGACTACAATTAATCTGTTAACCTTATGAGATATTTCTAATAGTTATAAGTATTATTCCAGTTTTTGTTAATTTCAGTTAATCATCTACTAAAGGATTTTCTAACACAATTCCAATTCATAGCTAGAACTACTGTCAATAACTGAATTGGAAAAATGATAAACTATTGGTTTTGCATTCAAGTTGATTCAAGTGGTGGGATTACCACCTTTGTCTACCTAAGAATTTTGCTAATGACTACTAAATGACATTCTCAAAGCAGTATATAAGAAAAAGGCATTAAAATTTTATTTTCTTTTAATTGCAGGATGCTTTAAGACCTGATTCTCATCCTCCAGATCAGTGATGTTTTCATTCCTATCGGACCTTGTCTCATGTTGAATATGACACCACAGAATTGTACACAACATACAATGGCCTAAGCTTACTAGCACACATATTCGGGCACATTTGATAATTCTGCACAATCAACAGCTGAAGAACTCTTCTCAAATATGTAAGTCTCTCACGAACTTTCATTTCTCTTAAAACTTCATACATACCTATGTACAATAAGAACATATCTTCATACCCAGCTTCACTTACTACTTTTGTATTCCATTTAGTTTGATTAGGCAATAAAATATCTTGTTAATTGTAAGTAATTGTTCTTTGTATAAGGGAACAGCTTTTCTCATTCCATTATTCTATCATGCTAATATTCCCCAACAAATGTTCTACAAAGGCTTAAGAAATGACTGTACTCTGAAATGCAAACACAAAAATACACAGATAACTATGAATTCTAGAAAATTGAATATGAGAGTCAAAATTATTTTGTTTTTCATAGTTGACTAATTAGATATAAGAGTGTTTGATATGTGCAGAAAAATGAAATTATCAAAACATGAAAATTGAATTCTTTTGTTCTGAATATCTCTTGGATCATAAAATGTAAATTTCATTAATAATGAACCTATGCTTGTGTGTTTGTTATTTTGACATGGCATATTG
This sequence comes from Sepioteuthis lessoniana, assembly GCA_963585895.1. Taxonomy (NCBI): domain Eukaryota; kingdom Metazoa; phylum Mollusca; class Cephalopoda; order Myopsida; family Loliginidae; genus Sepioteuthis; species Sepioteuthis lessoniana. Next base: position 158,173,673 of record OY757904.1, on the reverse strand, counting down.
TAACAGAATTGTACCAATTTCCAAGTTTAACAACTTATTATAGAGTTGTTTCCCTTAGTTTTATTTTAAAAAAATAATAATGTGTCATCATCAATACCAATGTGTGCTGACAGTGCAGATTCTTTTGACTTTCTTTTTAAACATTCATCCCCATTGGCCATCACTCTTAGTAAGTCCTCTAAACAGTATCTAGTATCCATGCAAGGCTAATGAATGTAAAGTTTAGCTGGTTGACTAACACTGATGAGTCCATTTGTAGAAGTTCATAGAAGAATGTTGCTTTTGAGTTTGTCCATTCTTCACCAGCAGTCCCCCGTATGTCTTGTTCATCTTACTTTGATAGTTTATGAGATGGGAGGTAAGTGACCGCACAGCTGCTCTTTTGTAGATTTATTCATAACAGCATATAGCATCATTGTGTAGTTTCCACCGAGCTTTTTCTCCTGGCATTTAATTAAAATCCAAGTGGTGCAACTATACAGTAGTACTAACATGGCTAAGTTAATTTTTGATAACAAAAATTGATATTTTAACAAAAATTGATATTTTAACCTGCATTAAATAGGTGAAAGTCATTTTTTTCTGTGTATAATTTAATGCTATTTTCTTGCAATTAAATCAAAATTAAAACTTAAAAGATATTTAGATTACCACAATATGTTTTAGAATTTTAGTAAAAGGGCTGTAATCATTACTACATTTTGTGCTATTTCAAGTAACTATCTCATTGAAATGAACATGTAAATGAAGCCATTTCACGTGAACATATTTTGGGATTATGTATGTAAAATATGAAAGGTTTATATGAGCTTACCTCTTAGATATGAAGCAAAACATACCATGACTTATTTTATGTCTTACAAAGCCACAGACACTGGGTTATATATATATATATATAAGTCTTTTAAAAGTCATCTGAGGATATTAAAAAAAGAATTAAATTTATATATATTTTTTCATAAATTCATGAATTTTCTTTTAAGAATATGAAATAAACGACATCATTTTTCATAAATGAAGTAAATTTATTTCCATTGTATGAATTTTTCTACACTACAAAAAACAATTACAAATTACCAACAAAATTGCATGCTATTTTTAAATGCCTAAGTAACTTTTGAGACATCCTTTGTATAAATATATATACATATATAGTTGACTGGGTCATTGGCCAAATGAGTAGAGTGTTTGCTAATGGTCCAGGAGACCGGTGTTCAAGCCCAGGTTGAGTCATACCAAAGAATCAAAAAAAGGTACTAAATGTTGCCTTTCTTAACACTCATTATTATAAGTTAAGGATCAAGAGTAAAGTGGAGCAATCTAGGGAATGGAGTAGCACCCTCCCCTACACCTTTGTGTAGTAACTATTGAAAAGGAGCCTTCGGGTCACCCTCGACTAAAGTCGCCAACTTTACTTTTATATATCGTTGGTTGACCCTTGTCAAAGGCAACCTAAAGGCTTCTTTTTCAATAACTACTACACCAAGGTATAGAGTAGGGCACTACTCCTTTTCCTGGATTGCTCCACTTGACCCTTGATCCCTAACTTGTAATACTGATTTGTTAGGCTAGGAGGCATCAAGTACTATTTTTTGATATGACGACCTGGGATTGAACCTCGGTCTCCAGAGCATTGGTGAACACTTTACCCACTAAGCCAATGGCCCAGCATAGTCTTACCAAAAGACTCAAAAAATGGTATTGGATGACTCTTTGATTAACACTCAGCATTATAAGGTATGGATCAAGGGTAAGTAGAGCACTACAGGGAAAGGAGTAGCACTCTCCCTTACACCTTAGTGTAGTAGCTATGAAAAGGGAACCTTTTGGTCACCCTTAGCTATAGTCGGCTATCTTATATATCTAGAGAGAGAGAGAGATATTATTTTTTCTCCTTTTTATATACAACAGTTTACAAGAACGAATAAAACTTAGGTTTAAAAAGTAAATTTATTGTTAGGAGTAATTTAAAAAATACATTAAAAAACCTTTAGTGGGTGTTATTTCTTAAGAAATGACCCCCCCCAAGTTTCACTATCACATGTGTAAGAAAAGAAACAACAGTGATAAATTTGACTATAACTTCAATTTCTTTTGACTCCTCCTACATCAGCAGGTTTTTAAAAAGATTGTTTGACCAATCAAAATGTTACCAATCTAATGAAGAGAGTTGACAGAAATAGATGACATGGCCTGGTAAGGACATAAGCAACATGGATGACAGAAATAGCAATAGGTAATGTGGTGGTGACTTTGCAATGACAAAACCATACTATGTAATTTGTTGGTAATGATAAAAGCAGGTTATTATTTGTTAATACACCTTTTTCTGTTGATTTAACTGGCTCATATAAAAGTCTCTAAGTACACTCTCTGTTGATTAAAAAAGATACTACTTCTGTCCCATAATAGTTGTTACTTTTGCATATAGATTTCAAACTCTAAATATAACAACTATTATAGGACAAAGGCAGTACTATTCAGAGTATCCTGAAGGTCTGGACACATAGATATATCACAAACTATAAACAACTATTTGTCTAAATTTCTGAGATGAAGCTTGATAATTGTTATCGCTTAAAATATTCAGATTATTGACCTAACTGTTATACTCATAATGTTTCAGCTGATATATCCTTCAGCTTTCTTCAAGTGTTTCAAGCCCACACAGAATCTCAAACTGAACCCTTTATTTGATCCACAGGGAAAGACTGCTCCAATCCGATTAACCATGATCAGGTACAAATGTTAAGTTAGAGTAAGTATTCTTTGTTATTACATGACACATGAAAGAGTGGATTAAGTGTTTGGTTGGAAAGTACTTCTGAGTTATAGTAAGGATTCCTTGTTATTTTTACCTGTTGTTGAGATTGAACTTGCAACCTCCAGATGATTTTAAACAGAAGCACTTTCCAACCAAACGCTTTATCCACTGTTCCATGTGTCATGTAATAACAAGGAATACTTACTCTAACTTAACATTTGTACCTGGTCATGGTTAATAGGATTGGAACAGTCTTCCCCTGTGGATCAAATAAAGGGTTCAGTTTGAGATTCTGTGTGGGCTCCCTAGTTCGACATGAAACACCTGAAGAAGGCTGAAGGACATATCCGTCAAAATGTTGTGAGTATAATAGTAAAGGTGAGGTCAATAGTCCCAATATTCTAAGTAATAAACAACTATAATTTTTTATCCCTACAGATTAAATATGAGTTTTAAAAAAAAAAATGAAAGAATTGAATTGGTATTTCTCAATTGGCATAAAGGATGATCATATTGAAAGATAGTAGATGTTTTTAATGCTGGTCATCTCAGGAGTACTTCAATTGGTTTTTCAACTGTGGGGAAGGTCATTAAAAACTTTTATGTGGAGATAATACAGGTTCGCATGAATCTTGCAAGATGCACTAAACTTTGTATCACAAATGATAGAATTGCATTGAAAATGTTATTGATTAATATTCCAGTTAAATAAAATGCTGTTAAAACTTTATCATAAATATGCCTTTTGCCAATGAGTCTAAATTTTCAAGACATACTGTATTCCTTATTTCAATTTATCTTTTTGATTGCTTAGAAAAATGAAAAATTGTTCAGTCAGAGATATTTTTCTTTTCAGTTTTCATAAATCACTGATAAATGGAGCTATTTTTTGTCAAGTTTATTTTAAAAGAAAACTTGTCATAAATTACAGGTATTTCTTAACCTGAATTTGATGTTCCTTCCCATAACCAAAAATGAATTAAGTCAACCAAGAGGTATATAGCATTTTGTTAACCAGTGACAAGCATATGAAAAGTATTTTGTGAAGCACATTTGACAGAAGTTAATTAATTGAGGCAGACAAATTTGAAGAGAAAAAAAGAAGGTGGTGATTAGTGAACACAAAGTAAGCATCATTAGTGTAACAATACTAACAATAGAATTAGTACTGATAATAATAACAATAATAGTGATCATAAATGTGATTATAGTATATGAGTATAATAAATATAGTAGCTCTATTGTGTCTCTCAGTCACTATGTCATTGGGGCTTAGAATATTTTCACTGTATCCTCTCCAGAGAGGTAAGACCTCTCCAAAAAGGAACATTCTAGGAATGATGCTAAACTGTATCTGATAGTGAGGCTCCAGTTCCAGAAATCTGAAAAGTTTGGAGTTACCCCTTTATTGTCATTATTGCCAGGTCCACTTTTACCCTGTGTGGTAGAATCTGTCAGGGTCCCATCTATAGTTCAAATAGATCTATTAAATATAAGTGTGTGCAAATTATTACTGGTTACCAGTTTATTGGTAGTTACTTGATGCTATAACTGTGTACTAAGGATTATTATTATTAGTAGTTATTAGAAACCAAATAACTGCTTACAAATTATTTCTGTTAGATAGTGTAGTATAGCAAAGAAAGACAATAACTCTGATGTATAAAAATATCATCTGCTTTGATTTTTTTTCCATTTTTTTACCTGAAATGTACTTGTGGGTAGAGTGAGAGAGGGTTGAAGTTGCCCAAAGCAACATAATGATATCAATCACAATGTAATACAAATACATATACAAATACAATACAGGTGGACTCTTTCGTTTCGGATACGAACGGGTTTATTCATTTCTGGCTTCAGTCCATGGTAACATGAGGAGAGAGACACAATTCTTAAAAGCCTATGCTAACCATACCCCAATGCATGGCACATCTTATGATGTTTAAGATCTCAATTCATCTTTGCTGGTCAAGATTTGAAAAACTCAACCACCGCTGCAACGGTAGAAAACTCAACTGCCGTCTTTTCAAAATTTTCAAATTCTCAGGACCATCTCTTCTGGGCATGACGTCATCCACACTTCAGCCCCATTTCCTGTCTGGGGGTTTATTATGACAAATGGTGATTGTCATATCCTTTGCGTGCAGGTGTAAGACTGCATCATCTGACTATGCACCTGGACTAAGAGACCTGAGTGGTTCAAAGCCTTACCAAACTGATAAAATATAATTAACAAAAAATGATTAATAAAAAAAATCATTCCTTAATTATATAACAGAAGATGATTGAGCTTACACACACAGAAGGGCAGATGATACGGTTATTCTATAAAACTACTCTGCCTTTCTTCTTCGTTGTTTACTTTTGTGAAGACTCGTACAGGGTCACCTTAAGGCATCGAATCATCTTAGTTTCTCCTTGCTTCTCGACTCTGAGCAGTCTGGCGCAGGGACTGAGCCCAAAGCAACATGATGTCTAGTAGCTGCCCTTCACAGTTTTCTGGTCTCTGCTTATTATATGCAAATTCTCATGGTCACACCTCCAGTCTGCTGTGTACACATTGCATGTGGACACATCTTCTAGCAGGTCACCCACACAATTTACATGGCACTTCTGCTGGGGAACACCTGTGTCCTGTCTACTTTAGAAAACAGGTCTATTTCCTGTTTATTTTTTTTGTTTTGGTGTGACTTCCTTCTAGCATGTCACCCACACAATTTACACAGCATGTCAAAAAGGATCTTCATATCAATATTCAACCATAGGATTACTTGAAACTATATTGATTATTATTGAATAGTTTCTTTAAACCATATAATTGATTGTATAAATTATTAGTATTAGATGGGAAAAATTTATATCATGTAACTGTTTTCAAACTATACATATCAAATACTACTATGATGTCAGAAATTTTGATATCCTATAACAAAGCGCAAAAAATTCTTAAGAAACTGCAAAAAAATGTACACGATTCTCTAACTTCTTGGTATAAAATAACCCCTGAAAGTTGATATGCCATTAATATCAATCAGTCTGTCTATAGATGATAATTTCTTTTTGGTTTTCACTGCATTTCTATTGTAAAATAATCTTTATCATATTTAAATAATTTCACTTAGATATCAATCCTATCTGTTATACTTATTTAAATTTCTGATCCCTTTATTTCTGATTTTCACTGAATTTCTATGATAAAATCCTTCACAATACATTTACATTACAGAGTAATGAGAAACTCTATTGCTATCGTTACATGAGGTATTACCTAATGCAATGTATGTATTCACCTAACCCCTCTATCACATGAAGAAAATTGACACGAGGTCAATTCTTGAGAGGACTCCTGCTGGTTTGAATTTAAATTTTTTTTTCTTTTCCTAGACTGGTTCTCTACAAGGTTAAAGAACCCAGTCTGCCCCACTATTTATCTATAGCTGAGTGGTGGGAAGAGATGAATTCATTCCTTTGCCAAAGGTATTCCTGTTTTTTGACAATGTGTTCAGAATAGGTATATATTCATTGTGCACATATCTTTCAGTTTCTCAGGTGAGGAAAAATTTCTCTACTCCTAACTTTACTAGAAACATTTTATGTACCATAGAATAATTATCCACTTTTGTTGATCAATTTTTTGTTAACACAAAATTTTATCTGTACATTACTAGAAGAATCCATAGAGTAAGTACAGAAAATAAAGAAGCAAAAGCCGGAGAATGATGGAGTGCTGGTAAAGTCAGTAGATAGTCAGAATAGCTGAAACCATGACTAAATATATATAATGTATTCAAATGCACTTGGTGTTAAAATCCAACCATAATATTATTTCATTTTTTTGGTACTGTCAGAAATTTCTGGGTAGTTTGTCATCAAGTTAGGCTAAACTAAGTTTAGTAAATGACTACTATTGAGTTAGATTCTCACTGGGTGCCCTATACTTCTGACCTTGTTCTAGACTAAGTTTAGTAAATGACTACTATTGAGTTAGATTCTCACTGGGTGCCCTATACTTCTGGCCTTGTTTTAAACTAAGTTTAGTAAATGGTGACTATTGAGTTAGATTATCATTGGGTGCCCTATACTTCTGACCTTGTTCTTAACTAAGCTTAGTAAATGACTACTATTATGTTTGATTCTCACTGAGTGCCCTATACTTCTCACCATTGCACAAATAGAGAGAGGGTCATAATCAATCAATGAGACCTGAAAGCAAAGGGAATTTTTATTGCTGTCCATATGTACAGGTGAGGGGTCTCACATTAAGCCTAACCCTGTGTTGAATTTGGAGGTAAATAATTATTCCAATGACCGAAGTGAATACTGCCTTGGAAAAGTAATTTGATAACCACCCTCACTTACCGAACACCTTTCAATTGCATGAAGGGAGAGGGGGTTAAGAGCACATTCTAATATCTGTAACAAAGACCCAGGTATTCAAAAATCTGTTTGATTGAAACTTGCCTACCCCCCCCCCAATAACACCTTGTATTAGATTATGTTTGTATATAACAAAATTAAATTCATCTGTTTAATTCAATAATCACACCTCATGCTGCAATTGATTTAATATCATTAGGTAGCAAAAACTAATATAATAGGCAGAAGTTTGTACATTTTATGAGAGAAAGCTGAAAATGTAAATAATTGAATAGTTTTTCATACAGTAATATTAAATATCAGGGTAGCCATATTGTTATGATGGTTGGTTGGTTTTTATGGCATATCAACCTTTGTGGGTTATTTAACACCAAATCCATTTTTATACACATAATCAGTTCTATATCAAACAATTCAGTTTAGCATGAGTACACAGCTTAATTGTCAAAAACATTTCTATTTCAAGCTATTCAGCCAATTCAGATTAGTATAAGTATAGATTTTGTTTACACACAGTTAAATGTCAAAACAGTTCTATATTAAACAATTCAGTTTAGCATAAGTACAGTTTCAATGTCAAAAACAGTTCCATTTTTAAACAATTCAGTTTAGCATAAGTATGCAGTTTAGTTCTATTTAACCCATACATAGGGCCCAATCAGGTGCTACCATTTCGGGCCAGAGGGTACCTGGGAGCAATGGCAATGAAGGGATGCTCTGCATTCCCTAAAGCCCCAGCATCAATGGAACCTCACCATCAGATTGCTTAGTGTCATATCCAGGACACTCATTGGCAGGGTCTTACCCCTCTGCAGAGTTGCAGTCAGTGTATTTTACAGCCCCAGGTGACTGCGCAATACACAGAATTAAATGTTGAAACACTCTTATTTCAGGTAAATCAGTTTAGCATTTGTACACAGTTTAGATGTCAAAACAGTTCTATTTCAAGTAATTCAGTTTAGCATCAGTACGCAGTTTAAATGTCAGAACAGTTCTATTTTAAACAATTCAATTCAGCATAAATATGCAGTTCAAATGCCAAAAACGGTAAACTCAAGAATCCACGGTTTAGTTCTATTTAATCCACAGATAGGACCCTTATCAGGTGCCACCACTCCAGGTGAGAGTGGATCTGGGAGTGATGGCAATGAAGGAGTACTTCACATTCCCCAAAGCCTCAACATTACTCGAATTTCATCATCAGATTGTTTAGTGTCATATCCAGGACACTCGTTGGGGGTGGTGTCTTACCCCTCTGGAAAGAAGCAGTTGGTGTATTCTACAGTCTCAGCTGACTGGGCAATATATTGTTATGAATATATATTGTTGACAATGGGTTGAGATTAAGTGTAAAGCTTTTTACAGTTATTACTATCTTGATAAAAGTTATGGAAGTGTGTTTTGCCTAAAAGCTTATTTACTCACTCAATATTGATCTTGATAGATGTGTTTTTTGTCAAGATATTTCACAATGGGACTAAGTGTAAGGATGTAAAGAGTGCAAAAACAAAATATGGAATAATTTTTAAACCGTTTTTTAGTCTGATTAGTCCAATTTTTGAAAAAAATGCAATAAATCTAAATTTTCATGTTTAGCTCTTTTATTCAAACACTTTTTCCTTAGAATTCAGCTCAAGAAAGAATCTATGATCTGCTTAATGCTGAAATCGAGCCAAAATAATTGGAGTTTCTTTGTGGCCTCCATCAAGCCCAGACCTTAACCCTTTAATTATGATATGTGAGGCATTTTAGAAAACAAAACAAATGCAACTTCCCCATCCAAATATTGGTTCACTTAAGACTGCTAATGAAGAGGAATGGAATAAAATGTCTGAAGAATTTATTTTGAATGCATGCAAATCATTTTAAAGTGTGTTGATACAATAATTGAAAAAAATGATGACCATATTGAGTAAATTTACTGTTTTGTGTCTATTTTCTTATTTTGTTGTTTATTCTTAAAAATTAAAATTAATCTTGTTTCATATAATTCATTATTATTATACTAGAATATTTCTACTTTTGCTTCTGCACCCTGTAGGTTCATGCCTTTTGCAAGAGCAGTAGTACTGCCTGAACAAAAGCAGCTGGTGACTGGCTATAGGACCATGTGCAGAGGTGTAGATTCATGCCTTTCTCAAAGGTGGTGGAGCTATATAGACAAAAGGAGACTCAGTTGATTAGTAATAGGACCAAGTGCAGGGGTGTGGATTTGTGCCTCTCTTTAAGGCATTAGAGCTAAGTAAATTGATGTAACCTTATACTTGTTTCCCAATTTCATTCTTTTCATTACACATCCGTATAAAGTAGCTTTTCTCATCATTAAATACCATAATGTACCATTAATTAAGCCTGAATAAATTAATACTTCTACTTATATCCAAAACTTCCTATCATTCCATTTATTCATTAAGATATGTCTATTTGCTACTGTGTTCAGCACTGACACAAATGCCACCAGATTTATTCATAGGACTCCTAAATTAAGTTGATTGTTAGCAAACTTATCTGACAAACTACTTTGCTAACATTATAATTCCAATCTTCTATTGAAGTCTTGTGCCAGACTAGACTGAGCTTTGTATTTGAAAGCATAGTGTGATGTTTGTCTTGCTATCTAATTCATGAATTTGATCTTCACTGGAGGCTTAACTTCTGTGCACTTTTGTCAGATTAAGTAAAATTTATTAAATAACTATTCAAATTTATTCTGTTTTAATCCTGATATAATCATAATTAGGATTAGAATCTCAGTTCTCTTAACCCTTTTTAATTTATCAGTTTTTTCTTTGGATTTGAGGATTTTGGTGAGAACTCTTATGATTCTATACTGAATTTTGAGTGATCGAGGAAAATATTTGTCTGTGTAATGCATTTAACTGGAGGATTTTCTCTTTATCTATTTTCTTCTTATAAGGTCAAAAACTAATTAAGTGCACCTATGGGATATTTTATGATAGGATATTCATTTCTCATTTAGTGAAATGTTTTATTGTTGAAAGACCAGTTTTTTTTTATTCATTGAAATTTATTTTTAGTGAAATACTGATGGTTCAAGAAAGTGAAGAGAATGACTTTATGAATTTATCAGATAATGAAACAGAGGTTTTGTTTTATGATGTAAAGATCTCAGATGACATACATGGTGCATTCAATAAGTTTCCAGACTTTTTGTACAGGCATTTAAAATTGTCGTAGACTCTTGAAAATTCAGTATGTTATTGCTATACATCTTATGAGATGACCAACCAATTTTTATGATTTCAGGTTTAAATGAACAGGTACAGCAGCAATTGGAATACACCCTACTAAACCTTGATTGTCACAGCTGGGGAATTTCAAAAATGCAATCTGGATGTGAGGACACTTTAGAATAAGGATATCCAATAAAATTCTGTTTTAAACTTGGAAAAAATGCCACAGAAACATATGGAATGTTTCAGATTGCTTTTCGACCATCTTGCATGAATTGAGCATGAGTTTTTGAGTGGCATAAGAGATTCAAGGAAGGCAGGGAGTCTGTGAGGGATGATGAGAGGTGTGGGAGGAGTAAGGAAGTCAATACACCACAGTTGATTGGCCAAAGGATTAGGGTTACTATGTTGAGGTTTTAAGGGAGTTCAGGAAGAGATTCCTTGGGAAGAGGCCAGCACTCTTCAAATCGGGTCAGTGGCATTTCCACCAGGACAATGCACCAGTCCATAACTCTGTCCTTGTCACAGACTATTTGACCAAGATGGGTGTCAAGACAGTTCCTCAGCCTCCCTATAGTCCAGAGCTTGCTCCATGTGACTTTTGGTTATTCTGTAAGCTCCAAGGCTGTCATTATGAGACAATTGAGGAGAGGAAAGAGGCTGTGACGAAGGTCATTGACATGCTCACACAAGAGGACTTCCATGGGGCCTTCTAGAAGTTGTTGGAACGGTACAACAAGTGCATTGCAGCTGGAGGAGATTACTTCGAAGGGGACTAGAGTTTCATGTGTGTACTATCAATAAAAGTCCCCATACGAAAAAGTCTGGAACTTATTTAATGATCCTCGTACAATCAACTCTTCTTTCAGTTAGGCTGAAGTGATTAGTCGTCTACAGAGGATAAAAGCAACTCTATTATCAATATCAAGCAATGGTTAAAAATGAATGTTAGACCCACTAATTACAATCCTACCTTTCCACAATTTCCTTTTAGCAGTGCTTCAGACAGGAAAACTTATATCAGTGATGAAATGATTCACTTAAACTTTTTAATCTCTATTTTAGATAAGAAGCTAACAAAATTGTTGCTAAAACTGATGTTATGAACTGGAAAGACATATATAGAATACAAGTGTTTTTTACATTGAAAATTTTTCAAGGATTCATGATTGAAATATCTTTGAATAATCCACAGAGTGTTATTTTTTCATGTTTTTTTGTCAATATATTCACGAAAAGATATATTTTCAGTATTTGTGCATTACATATTTGAAATAATTGATTTGAAATTTAAACAATTTTAAAAATGAAAAAAAAAACCAATTCTTACTAAGTTAAAAATGTTTGATTAAAAGTGTCAATCATTTATATGTTAAAATTTATAGGTGGGGAGGGGAATGAAAGATTCTTAATGAAATACATAAATTTCTTGTTTAGAGAAAAAGATAATGACACTCTGCTCAGTAACCTGTTTGAGATAAAGGCTTCAATGTTTATTCACTTGTATAGTACTCATAAAAAAGACTGAATTATTTATGTATGAATCAGATTTTCTACCAAGGATCAGAATATCTTTGTGCTCTGCTTAAGATCAGAGAGTTTCAAGCTGGCCCTCTAGGATCAGAATATCTGTGTGCTCTACCTAAGATCAGAGAGTTTTTTCAGCTAGCTTTCTTGGATCTAAGTGTATTGTCAATACACTCAGTAAAGTGTTACATACAAAAAACTATATATATATATAGAGAGAGAAAGAGAGGGTATTTTATATATGTGAATAAGAAGGCTTTCCAGTCCTGTCTTTTCTTAGCCTAAAAATCCATACTAATCTGATATAAATACAGGTTCATGTATAAAAAAAAACTCACCTCTTTTGATATCAGTTTGTACTCTTGAAAAAATTTGTAGAATGAATTTACCAAAATCTGCAAACAACAAAAGCAACATAAAACAAACAAACAATGAACTCAGTAATCTAAACACCAGGGTAAGTCAAAAGTTTTATAATATTTTGGTATGTGCTCATTTATGGTGTGTATATCATGTAACCAAAGCAGTTCTAACCTTGGTAGGTACCTTCCACAGTTAGTAGTATCAAGGAAGTTGGTGTGCTGACATGTTATGCATTGCTTCTCTCCATGTGTGATTTGAAAGCCACACAGATAAACATGCAATGTAGTTTAATTCAAGAATTTATTCTTTACAAGTTTGAACTCAGCCATAATTCCACAAAAGCAGCCAAAAACATTTTTTGTATGAAAGATGAAGGCGAATTTCATCACTGTACAGTAACCAGATGGTTGAGGAAATTTTACTTGGGCTCCAAAAACCTTGATGATTAGGTATGGTCAGGTAGGCCTAAAAGAATGGATTCCAAGATCAGCATTTCAGAGAGTCCAGTGTAGTTCACCACCTTCACAACTTCATTGAAAACATTCACAGCTGCTAAATTGTGCTTTACATTACCAAAATATTGCAAAACTTTTGACTCACCCTTGTATTTTAATAGTACATCTCCATTCATTACAAAATCTAGTTCAAAATGATAGAAAAAAGAAATTGAAACTGATGGTGAAAATATATATTCTAAGTGAAATTGATTCTTTTTAAAATTTTATGTTGATCACCTGCTTTTAGCATTATGTTTAACCATCCATGATAATAAATTAAATTTTCATTATGTATTCTATCATTTTAAGAAAGCGTAGTACTTTGCTGTGCAATGTGTATGCATATTGGTATGAGTTTGCATGTGTGTGAAAGGAAGCTTTTCAGTGTTAGCCATCAACAAAAAAGGGAGAGACCAGGAAGAAGAGAGAAAGAAATTGACTTTAGTTTTTGCATTATCCAGATCATATAAATTGAAATGAAGACCATAATTCTACCCATCTAGAACTATTATATTTCTATTTTCATAAGTTAAGTTTTCTCATAGGGAATATTTTTTTCTTTCTAATCATTTTTATATATTTTTATGATTTATAAAATGAAAGAAAAGTTGTTTTTTTTTTATTATGATCATTACAATTAAATTGTGTATTCATGATTTTTAGACATTTCTGTACAACAGGCAAAGATTGAAAAAGTTCATGTTTAATTTCAAGGACAATATCTATTTTCCTACAGAATATTATATAAAATAGGATGTTGAATTTATCCTTTATTTTATTTGACAGAGAATTCATAGGGAACCCCTTCAAAACCTCCTGCATGTTTTAAGCTTATATAATGCTCTATGTATCTTTGAAAAGTTTTTGAGTGATACTAATCAGGTTTTCCTTTAAATTTCATAATCAAAAACTGATGGTTATCATTTTCTAGACTTTATTTCAAGAGATAAGACACCATCTTTAAAATACTTAAACCAGTATTTTGCAATATGGTCAGATACCCCTACTTCTAATCTAAATTTATTAAAGATGATTTTGGATGTTTGATTGATTTAAATTTTAATAATTTAACATACAGGGTTGAAAACAGCAACTAAAATCAGAATAAAAGTTTTTAAAACAGTTAGAATATAGCATGATTTAATGGTACCTAAAAATGTGAATGAAGGAAGGAAATTCACAATTTTTGTTTTGGGGTATGATCAAAAGTCTACATTGGTTTCTGAGCCTAAATAATGGTCATTCATTGGAAAAATTTTTTAAATATATACATACATATATATATATATAATATTAAGTATACACACACACATATATATATATATATATATATGTATATATAATATTGTGCTGTTATAATTAATCTATAGATAGAAGCCTAAGTGGAGTAATCTTTGAAGTGACTGGCTGTAAAAATGAAAATACTTTTGATAGACTTTTATTAAAAATCAAACTATTTTCTTAATATTTAATTTCTAATTTATTTTATATTAATTTTTCCATTTTAAAAATCATATTACTAGTATATTTTAAAATATCTGTTCTCTTTATTTATATTTTTTATTTTTATCATATTTTGACTGTTACTCTCTCCAGCCTTCTTAAGTGCATGATGATACATCACCTGAAGCATTTCAAATAGATCCCTTTATTTTATTTTATGTTATTCTTTTTTTTTTGCCTTTGTCACATTCAATTTTCTTTGTAAATATTGAATACAAACTTTTTATTTTTATTTTCATTATTATTTCATATATAGCTGCACTGGATGAGAAATTTGTTGAAGATTATTGTGTTATAATATACACTTGAAAAAACTGGAGAATGCCTGGTTAGAATATAATATGGAAAATACCATTGAAAAGAAAGCTAGGGGGCTAAGTAATCTGAGAAATGACAGCCAGATTTAATTTCAGTAATGCAACTTTGCTTTCCTCAACAATACACTGTTATTGCTATAAATCATATATTAAGTGACTCTCAAAAGTTAGGGAAATTTGAATAACTGTAAATCATATATAATAAACTTTACTTAGTTTTGCACCAGGCAAATAATCACTTAACCAAGTACAAATCAGATTCAGTGTATAAAAAAAATAATGCATTCACTTCTGAACATAAAGGTCACATTTACTAGTCCAAATATGAAAATTGTGGAACTTGTCAAAAAAATTATGAAATAAAACAAATTTTACCTTTTGAATAAATCTTGATAACATCTCATACATTTCATTTAAATTTTCTAGATGATTTTATTATAGTCATAAACTAAGTTTACAAACAAATGTCAAGTATATACAAGTTATTGTATCACTCATTGTTAGATTTAAGATTCAATGATAATATTATGTTTATTTTATAGCATAAGTTGCTCATGAATCTGAATCCCTTGAGTTCTGAATTTAGGGTGCTGTAAAACCTTATATATATATATATATATATAAAGATGGTTGTTGTAGGTCCAAAGAAAGAATAAGGATATATTTAAAATAGAAAGGTCCACAAAGAGATTTGTATGTTTTGAATTTATTTATTTTGTTCTTACATATGTGTTATATATATGTGTATGTTTCCAGCTTGTTGCTTTCATATATATATATATATATATATTGTCATCCACAGACAGACTAGTTTGTTGTATCACAACTCTTCAGTGTGTCTAGACACATAGGACGCTTGAAGCTGGGATCAAAACCCGCCCAACTTTACGTTAGACTTAGTATCAGACCGCTTGGCCAACAAGCTTACCACGTCAGCTAGGGAATTATAAGGTATTTAGTAGTAGCGTTCTTTTGTTTATATTTTATACTTTACTGGATATTCAATTTGTTCGAAGACCTTTGCATTATGCAAGTGGCAGCCGTAAATTCTTTCGCCAGAGTGTTCAACCCCCATGGGGGAGATGGAAATTACATTTATTGAAGGGTAAAAGAATAAACATTTTAATATATGCAACCGTTTAGTCTCAAACATGAACCAAAAATATCAAGAGGAACCCTAAATTTCATGCTTCAGTTAAAGGTACTATTGAATGAGGTATGCCAAGTTGTTGATAATGCATGCACATTCCTCATGGATGGTTACTTGACTCTTCTCAGTGATGGCTGCCTTCAATGTTAACTATTTTCTAGCAATAATCTGAAAAGAGAAAGAGAATAAACTTAACGGGGAAGATCTGAAGGGCTGCTGCTTTGTTTTGAGAATAGTGAAACATCCTCTGTGTGTGTATATATATATATATATATATATATATATATATATATATATATTTGATGTGTTGAATGCCAGAAGACAAGAAGAAAAGTTTGATTGACTTTGATAAAGCTTATGGTGGATATCTGGAGCTTGTACTCAAGGGCTTCTCTTGACATTTTTGGTTCATATTCGAGACTAAATGGTTACTGATTCTAAAATATCATCCTTTTACCATTTAATAAATGTAATTTTTATTACCCTATCATTTGCAATCCTTGATTTGCAATTGATCATTTTGTTTCAAAAATTGTGTAACACCCTGTGTGTGTATATATATATATATATATAGAGGGTGTTACACAATTTAAAAAATATTCATCAAAAACATCCTCTAAGTGTTCAATAGGATTGAGATCTAAGGGGTTTGGTAGCCACTACCAACCAAGCTACTATCACTATGTATATGTAAGTGTTGAATGCCAGAAGACTAGAAGAAAGGTTTGATTGACTTTGATAAAGTCTAAATTGTTATAACCAGAAAAATAAGTCTTAGCATTTCTGATATGTTGTGGGTTGGTCATATTCAATTGTCGTGAAAACCTATCAACATTGGTCCAAGAAGGGAAAATCACCAATAAAGCATAGGGCATCCAAAATTTGAGAAGTGAATGGAAGTTTTTTCACTCATCAACTCTTCATCATGGCCAAAAGATTGAATGGCTTGTAGGCTGCTTGAGGTTACTATCTGACTGACAGACATAGCAGTGAGCAATCACATAACAAAGAATTAAATCCTTTTTAGCTACTTTCTTAATCCTATCGAAAGCTTCCTGCATTCCTAAATGGGCAATTCTCATTCTTTCAGCCTCTGCATGTCTTTAGCGAACCATAGTTCCCTCGCTCATCTCAGTGGCCAGGCATGGATAACACACAGAATATATCCTTTGAAACTAAGCCGCCTTACCTCACATATGCATAAAGGATAGTCCAAGACAAGTTATCTATGAACTTACTGAGGACTCTTACATAATGGAGATTCAACAACTTAGCTTCTTCATAATCTCTCTGAACTGATATAAGGAAAATAAACCCTCTTGTATATTTCTGTATATAAATTCCACCATATTGTTGATTCTCTTGTCATTTCTTTACAAATCTCTTATTCCTACTATTTAGCAGGTTGCACAAAATTCCTGGTCAGCAAGTTGCTCCTCTTCTACTTTCTCTCCCCTTCACTCCTCGCCTGCTTTACTATACATATATATAATACTACCAAGTAATGAGACAACAGAATATCTACTGGGGCACAAATTGCAGATAGAGTTAATTAAAGTTAAAAAAGTAATGCGTTACAACTAGCACAGAGCTGCTGCATATAGGTTCGAGCTGGACATCCTGCCATTCCTCATCCATGTGAAGGGGTCCACTGGAATACATCACTTATGAGCTCGTCCCTACTTGATCCTAGTTACACATGGGGTTGTGTGCCAGCAAGTAAGATTGAGTACCTATGTTAACCAATATCCATTGTTAAAAGCAGTTGGCATATGAGAATTAGAATTGAGCCTTGTAATAGTGTAAGAGTTTTCCTGCTTTGATGAGTTTTGCTTTCTTCTGAATAAAGTAAACATCAAGCTATGTATCTATCATTATTCAAGGAAAGCAATGGCACCTGAAGACATTGTTGGAAAACCAGCTAGTAGAGGCATGACACTGGTTTGGGAACATTCCACTGGAAAGAAACTGGGTCCTTTCATTCATGTGGAAGGTATTTTTTCAGGTATCACTTTCCTCAACATTTTAGAAGACCAGGTACATCACTTTATAGCAGTAGTCTTTTATGAGAGTCATTGCATCTTTCAGCAATTTCAGAGTAAAGCTTCACTTTGTTACCCTGGCTACCAAACTCTCAGATCTCAATCCTATTGAAAACTTAGAGTATGTTTTAGATTTTGACTCTGCAAAACCTCCTCATTGTAATTTGCAACAGTTAAAGCACCTGGTACCAGAGGCTACTTCTCTGCAGAGGGGTAAGACTCCCTACTCCAACAAGTGTTCTGGATATGATACTAAACATTCTGATAGTGAGGTTCCAGTAATGCTGGAGCTTTGGAGAAAGTGGAGTACCCCTTCATTGCCGCCAGTCCCAGGTCCACACTGGCCTGGAGTGGTAGGACTTGATAGGGTCCTATCTATGAGTTAAATAGAACTGTGTACTTATGCTAAATTGAATTGTTTGAAATAGAACGGTTTTGACATTTAAACTGCCCTTATGCTAAACTGAATTGTTTAAAATAGAACTGTTTTTGACATTGAATAGATATCTCATAGAGTTTATGTCTACTCAGGTAAGAAATGTTTTACAGGCATATGGATGACTAACTTTTTATTAGATAGGTAGTTCTAATGTTATAGTTTATCAGTGTATATAATAAAGCTTGGTTTATATATAAAGTAGCAGATGTACCCAGCATTGCATATTGTGTATTTAGTTAGAAGTCTTTCTTTAATACACGTTTGAGTAAAAATGATAGACAAATTAAAAATATTGTGTTTCATCTTATCAAGTACAAGGATTACGTTCTTTTAGGTAATATATGATTGAGATATTTCATTTATTTACTTATTTACTAATCTTTTATTGTGTAAAAGTGAATCAAATTATTAAAAAAGTCTTTGAAAATCAACACACGAAATTAGTTTTGTTGCGATGTTGTCGTTTCTTCTTTGTCTCGCAGTAGCCTCTTTCACTTCCGTCAATTTTTTTTTTTTTTTCGCTGTTGAAGCAGGGATTTGTTGTCTTATTTAGAACCCAAAGATCCTTTATGCAAAATACTGGTCATTTACATAAATGGAATTTCGGCACTGCTTAGCCACCACAACGATCAGGTTTTCGTTAGCAGACGTTCCGAGTTCGCGCTAGCCATCCTCTTCTGCACAGAAAACACACCAACGGAAACTGAATATTCAGGTACCTTGTTTGCAAGTTCGTTAGGTGGATGATCACCTGACCACACGCAGGTCTGTTTATTAAACTCAGCGTTGAAATCCGATTCCTCTATGCTGATCACAATGCAAGCAGGTGGATCAGTTCTGTTGAAAATGGCTTCACCGGACTGGTCAATGCTGACTCCGCCCAGTATTTTGATGACATCCATCCCAAGTAGCATATCTGAGCTTAACAGTTGACTGTCCATAACTAGGACATCAGCTCTTATGGGATTCAAATTATTTACAGCCGCCATGATAGTTCCAACTCCACGCCCGTGGATGATTTCACCATTAGCTGTCATGATGTTCAACTCATGACGACTCCAAGGACTACACACGAATCCAATTACAAGAGACAGAGAACATTCAGAGTCCAGCAGTGCTATGCGTTTCTTCTCATCGATCCATGCTTCAATAGTGGGGAGCTCCTCTCTTAAATTGATTGAGGAGAGACTGGCGCTGACGTCTCGCCTCTTTTTCCGTTTCCCAGACACTCAGATACGACGTGGCCTATCTTTTGGTACTTGTAGCACCGTACATTTCCTCGTGCTATGTACCCGGGTCCATTGCGCCATTCTCCACGCCGATACTGGCTGTCTCCTACAATATCCAGGGCATTTATAGCATGTAATGCTACTACTAACCAACAGATTCTTTCTCATCCGACATGATAGCTCGTGCTCTTGTCAGAATTTGTCCAAGGGTCATGTCGTCCATCATTGAAGACGCCCGGAGGTGCTGCCTCACGTGACTTGATAGTCCAGCTTTAAAGGCAAATGTTATCCATTTCTCTCGTAGTGTCTTCCAAACAAGCAGTGCGAGCCTCCAAAGCTCCGCCAAGAATACATTTATGGTTTCACCAGGCAGTAGCCGTAGTGTCGTAAAGTTTTCGAACGCCACGAAAGAATCAGTTGTGAAAGCAATTATTTGGGTTTCTTTGACATGATCTCTGTCCGCTCTTTGTTCCTTACTTAGCTGTCTATATACCGCAAGTGGGCCGCCTCTTAATCACTGGAGGAGGACTCGTTCCACTTCTTGAAAGTCACAAAGCTCACAAACAAGTTCCACCTGTTCTAATCACTCCACTATCGGTAGATCAGCGGCAACTCCACTGAACCCACGAACCAGTTGAATGTCGAACTGCTTGCTCGTCATTGTTAAAGTTAAAATAACTTGAATCGAATTATTAAAAAAGTCTCTAAATCAACACACGAAATCAGTTTCGTGGTCGGTGTTGTTGTTTCTTCTTCTTTGTCTCGCAGCTGCCTCTTTCTCTTCTGTCAAATCGTTTTTTATAGTTTTTTAGGGATTTTTTTTTTTTTTTTTTGTACCTAAGCAGAAATTTGTCGGCTTATTTAGAGCCGAATGCTCGCTTATGCAAAATAGGGATCCTTTGCATAAACGGGATTTCGTCACCGCTCAGCCACCACGACAATCAGGTTTTCGTTAACAGACGTTCTGAGTTCGTGCTAGCCATCCTCTTCTGCGCATACAACACACCAAACGTGATCTCTTTGACTGACAAAGACGGTTATTCTCACTAACGGCATCCGGTGGTTCACTCTGTCTTTTGCTCTTACTACAAAAAGCCATTAAAAATTTGTTGTGCACTTCCAGGAAAAAAGGTGACTCACCCTAGGCTTTTAAAAGTTTGTTTACTAAATAAATTAGACTTTTAAAAAAAATTGTTTCTTGGATTAATGTAAGTTTCCAATGTTAATTTTATTTACTTTCTGTACAAATAAGATCTTTCTGACTGATTTTACTCTAAAATGTTCCTGACACCCCACTCAATACCATTAAAATACTCTTTGAGGTCAAGGAAATTTACATGCCAGGTTTAATCAAGATTGGCTCATTAGCCGAGGAGTCGATAGATTAGTCGCAAGTAAACAAAGAAAATTGAATAAGTACAAGCAGAAGAATCCAGGGTTGCTAGTAATAAAAATAACATAAAAAGCACATTTTGAAACAAAAATTTATTCAATAAAATTTCTGTATAATGACAATTATCTTCAAATTCTTTCAAGTCTTCCTTCAAATGTGTGGGGCACTCTTATGGATGACAATTTTATTTATTGTGAGTGAATTAGACCTTCCTGATAAATTTTAAGCTCAAAAGTTCTGGTTATTTCAAGATTGGTTCATCAGCCTAGGAGTTCAAAGGTAAGAAGGAATCAAGCAAATGAAGTAAATCATATTGAGAGATATTTTAGATGCTGTACTTGAAATTTTACTGGTTTTTATTTAGCTTTTTTTTTTTTTTTTTTTTTACCTTAGAAGCTAGTTTCCTGCATTAACATAATCTTTTTCTTTTCCTTTGCTACTTCCACACTGGTTTACAAAAAGTAATGCTAAAAGCCTGTATTAAATTTGATTTAAAATTATTTTCAAGTTTCATTTCATTTTTTTTTTTTTTTTTGATAAATGAAGTTGCTAAGTAATTTAAAGTTTTGTTTTATCATTTATTTATTTTTGTTTTGTTGGCCTTATTCTGAAAAAAAAATGTTGTCTTTGTTAAGGTTAAATTTCAGTAAATATCTGATTACGTGATTGTAAGGGTTGAAGTTACATTAGATAAAACAGTATATTTAGATCTTTGATTAAATGTCTCTCTCAACTTCTTGAAGTTGATTGTTGTTGGATATTTTTATTCAAACATCTCTTGGAAAGATTATAAAAATCTTTGACAGATCAGACTTTTTAGGTATGCCACCAAGCCAGTCTAATGCAATAACAATTCAACATAAATATATTATAATTCTTAAATATCAACCATGTAAAGGTACCACTTAAAAAAACTAGGATCATAACCCTCTATTGGTTGGGCTTACAATACTATGATAATATCCCCTGAGGTGGGGTAAGATCCACCAAAATAGGATATGATGCTAAACTGCATCTGGTGAGGCTCCACTTATAGAGCTCTGGGGAATGTGGAATACATCTTCATTGCCATTATTCTGACCTGGAGTGGCAGTACTTGTTAGGCCTGATATTCAATAGGAATTCTTAATGTCTTATAACTGTAAATTATTTGTATCAAGAATAGTTATTTGAAGCTATAATTAGGATTATTATTACTTTGGAAACAAATGGCTATTATCAAATAGAAATAATCACTTGAAGCCATATACTTATTAGTATTAGATAAGAATACTTGAAAGCATTCATTTGTGTGCAAATTATTTGTATTCAATAAGAATAATTGTGCAAAACAATTACACAAAAGATGTAAATGTAAACATACAATGAATGCAATTTTCTAACCTCGAGGCATAAAATAATGCTTGACAGGTTTATATGTTATCAAAATCAATTAATCAATCATATTATCATTATCAAGTGCTATTCATTATAAGTACACTTGAATGCTAAAGTATACAAGTATAAAACAATATAAACGTGTTATTAATTTCTTTTTTTACATTTGTCAAATTAACTATTAAGATCTGATCCCATTACTTATGATGGTTACTTTATAAATGAAACATTTTTAATTACAAATTTTATTAATTTTTTGTTTTGATATTTTAAATTAAGAATAAAAGATAATTTTCCAGGTACTGTTCATCCACCACCAATACTATAAGGAACTTGTCTGACAGAGAGACATATCTGAACAGTTTTCAATCCCCTTGGTCTTGGGAAGTCAATCTAATGAAGTAGGTAGAATCCCATACCAGTGATTTGCCACCATCAAATTGGAAAAGTATTATCCCATTGGGCTGCTTGTTATCCATTTGGCAAAAGCCAATAATTTCAATTTGGGATTGGAATCTGCTAGCATTAAGGTTTTGCATGTTGTTATTCCCCTGATGGAGACACAAACTACTTCGACATTGTAGCAGGCATACTACAAGGAAACACATTAGCCCCATACCTCTTTATCATCTGTCTAGACTACGTGATTAAAACATCTATCGATAAAATCAAAGAAAACGGTGCAAAAACAATTACAGACGCCAACTACGCCAATGATATAGCGCTTCTGCCAAATGCACCTGCCCAAGCCGAAACCCTGCTACATAGTCTGGAACGAGCTGCTGCAGGCATCAGCCTCCATGTCAATGCACACTACCCATCATGAAAACTAAGTTAGGCAAACCAGACATGTAGGACACTGCTGGAAAAGTAGGGACGAGCTCATAAGTGATGTACTCCTGTGGACCCCTTCACATGGATGAGGAATGGCAGGACGTCCAGCTCGAACCTACATGCAGCAGCTCTGTGCCGATACGGGATGTAGCCTTGAGGACCTGCTGGAAGCAATGGACGATAGGGAGGGGTGGCAAGAGAGGGTCAGAAATATCCATGCTGATAGCGCGACATGATGATGATGTTGTTATTCAGTGTTACATGCCAGGGGAAGTAATCCACACTACATTGGCAGACCAATGAATGAAGTCCAAACTTATTGACTGTGGGCCCCCACAAGCTACACCTGTGACACTCACATAAATGAAAGCCCAGGTGAACAGTGACTTAAATTCCCATGCATTCATCATCAAGAAGGGTATTGGTTGGTGGAGAGAGCACTGTATTGAACCAGACAACACTGTTTACTTGTAAGGTAGCATGCCAATGTAGCGTTGGTTCTTGGCATCATGGCTACTTCCACTGTTGCCAATGGGAGTTGATCCGGAGGGTTTCTCTCAAATTGTTCCCCGTTCCACACGAGGTGGGGCATAGCCGTCCACTGCATTCTGTTGTGCTTATGGACTGCATGGTTCTTGTTGGCAAATATGAATGACTCCTCACTTCTCGATGCCTTGCTTGTGGTGTCCGTTCTGGACGTCATGCGCTTCCGGCATACCTTTTTTATGTGATCCTTCACCCCACAATAATGGCATACCAGCCTGACTACCGGGCAGCTTTTGCGATCCATTGACTCACCGGGATGTGATATCTTTCCACACCCGCTGCAATACTTGGCGTATCGTGGGGTCGAAGTAGTCTTGGTTTCCAGAGACCATTGTTTATGGTCTGAACTTTGCACATTAGATAGTGGGTGCATCAGTTTGTGGAGGTAAGAAGTCGACATGTCTGTTGTCTCCAAGCTAAGCAATCTTTGAAACTTCTGCTCTAGAGTGGTGAGGGTAGCGGCCTCCGCCAATACTCTATTCTGGTGTTCCATATTTATAAGTCCTGCTATCATTTACCCGGCTACCATGTCGCTAGAATACTTTACTTGGTGACCACAGTTCACTTGGTTTGGGCAGGTGACCGTAAATTCACAGAACTTTGCCTGGGCACGCAATCGAGCAAGGAAATGTATAATTGATTCACCCTCTTTCTGCCTCATAGAGTAAAATTTCTGCCTATGAACTTCTTTGTGTAACCCTTTGAGTGCCACGAGTCGAATTTGTTGCAGCAAGTGTTCTTCTGTGGCAGTGTTGAGAGCTTCGGGGCCAATTAGCTTGAACAGTAGCCTGTTTGTTTCTGGAGTACACACTGACCTCAATTTATTCCTTATTACTGCCGAGTCCTTCAGTCCGCACATATCTTTATACCAGGTCCACTTGTCGATAAACAACGCCCAGTCGCTGTCTGTTGCGTCCAGTGCTATCGAGGGACGATTTGGTTTTCTAACACGGGACATGTTTGATTGCCCACTAAGTATTTGTTTCCTGAGTGATATATTTTCTTGTTGCAACTCAATCATTTGCTTCATCAGCTCCAAATGTTGTTGGTCCATTGTAACTGGTGGAGTAGTCATGTTTGGTTTAGAAAGTACTCGACGTGAAGTTGATAATTCCTTGTTCAAAACAAAAGAAATCCTGCTCGCTGTAGCGTGTGACGTACATGATCTAGAATGCAAATGGAGGCTTCCACTGCTCCATAAGTAGTCCCCATGTGATGGCCTGTTGTCCAGATTTGCATAATGCTACAAATGATCACTCAAAGCTACTTTTAATCAGGGGAGGTCATTTAACCTACCCACACAGTTATTTGCATAATTTTTATTTGGTATTGTTAAAATTACAATTAAAATAAATTCAATAAAAAAAAAAGAAGAAAATTTGAATAATAAATTTGTATTAATTAATGATGTTTATTTTAAGTATCAAATATAGAAGACAAAATATTGGTTAGTGTTAGTAAAACAATGAAAATGTATTAGTTTTAAACATCAATTTTCAGATGTTTATTTTATATATTCAAGCAAAAAATAAATAGTTGCACTGGACTAGTGAACTAAAAACAGACTAGTCTGCTGGCTTACATAAAAAGGTTCAGTTTTAATGCAAATTGTTTTGTCTTTAGTTCCAACTATAAGGATATTATTTAGAGAGATGAATCTGATGAGTTGAAATATAAAAAAAACAATGTTATCATTTTTGTACTGCTATATAAACTGAAAATGATTTGTAATAAGAAACACATCTTTCTCTTTGCGATGTCTGTTATAATTATACTCTGATTTATTTGAAGCATTTTTATAATCTGAACATTTCTGTCATTGTACTGTCAGGTCTGATAGTTTCTTCTTTAGGCTAAATGTAAAGTTAACTATAAAAGGACAGACTTTGATTTGGAAAGAACAAACATTAAATTTAAGACTCCAAAATGGAATCACCTTATTTGGTCTCGTACAGAGCTTCTTAAAGTGGTCCGTAGACACCCTTGGGGATCAATAACATTTTAGTGTGGTGAATAAAAGTATAGGGGTCCACTGGGGGTGAATTTACTTGTTTGTATTTATAAATCCATTTATAATAGGAAAACAAATATTTCTAGATCATGGACACTAGTTGTCAGATATTGTACACTGAGCAGAATGTCTGATTGGATGTGATGGCAATTATTGATGCATTCTTCATATACAACCTTTTCAAAACATGGGCCATTTAAATGAATACATAACTTATCAGTTTCAGTATTGCCAGGTAGTTGTTGTTATAGGTTTTATTAGATGATTCAGTATTCCATTTATGATAACTTTTCTGTATTTTGTAAAAATGTTAATCTTGAAATGGAGATCATTTAAAAAATCAACCCCTCTCATCATGACATCTAATGAAACTATGTCAGCAATATTCAATTTCATTGTTGTAAAATATGATTTATTCATGAATTAATTCCAATCAATAGTATATTCACCATTATTTTGAATAACTCCTTGCTATGTATCAGGTAGCTTGTTGATTCCTCTCAAGTAAAATTCGGCTGGTTTCAAGCTTAACTAGTTTTTCACACGTTTTCACCTAATCTTTTTTGAGAAGATTTTTAGCCATTCTCAGTATTTTGTTGAGAATAAAAAAGATAGAAATCCCTTGGTGCAAGGTGTAAAACAGACCAGCCTAAATACGATATTTTTTCCTGCATGATTCAAGCTGAATGTGGCTTTGCGTTATCATGGCAAAGCACAATGGTTCTCCTATTGATGAGTCCAGGGTGTTTTCTTAGAAGATTTTCATGCACATATTGCAGCTGTCGGGGGATTATATTATAACCCAGTGGAATTCAGAGGCCATCATAAATGGTTTAATACTCAGAGAAAAATGAAGTTAATGGGGATTTTAAAAGACTTGAGAAAATACATAGTGAGTGTATAATGGCTTTTGGACAGGCCTTGAAGAAAGAATCGTGTTGTTTATTTTATTATGAAACTGGTGTTATGGAATATTGATCAAAGGAAGGTGTCAGTCTGGTGAATTTGGACATCTCGAGGTCATTGGTATGAAAAAAGAATTTAAGATTTGTTTGATGAAAAAGGGAAATTATAAAACAAAGTGTTGACATTTTCAATGTTAACCATCCTGATCAAAGCAACATTTTTTAACTAAATTTAGCCCTGTAATTTGCTGGAGAATTTTACTGCAAGTCAATGACTTTTTAAGTCACATCCCAAACCAACCCTGACCACGTATGAATATATGTAAATCAAACTGAGAGAGAAATGGAATTTGATTGAATGGGAGTTGGATCCAGGTCAGACAAAACCAGATGTTGTCAAAACAGGGTTAGTAAGACCCAAGAGATGAGATTAGATTGGAAGAGAGACTGAATGGGAGATTAGAGTAGTGCTATGGCACCACATAGATGTTTGTATCCTCATGGTTCTAAAGGGTCTATGAGTGTAGCACTACCCCTTAAGTTTCAGTTGGACCCCTGTTGTAACCTTTCTGTGAGAATAAATGACAAACACACAAAACAGTGGCTGTTGGTTTGTTTGATATGAAGTTTATTTGCCACTACCATTCTTAGTAGTTACTGAAGAGAGAGGAACTGAGTATGAAATGATGCAACTGCTCTAGATAGACAGAAATAAACCATTGCAGGACAATAGAAGCAAACAGAGACCTTGATATTATCTTACTTGTTTGCTGCTGTAGTTTTCTGGGTGCTCAAGTTGCTTCTTCATAACCACCTGGTCCAGTGTGCTAATATAGGTTGGCTCCTACACAGAGCTTACCTAAAATGGGTGCCATAATTTTTGGCCCATCTTCACATCTCCATGGCTTGGCTCCTGTTTTCTATCCTGCATCCACTTTAACAGCTTTTCCATTTGAGTTTCTTTGAACCAATCACAGCCATTGGCTGATTTGCTGAAACATTTCTATTTCTAACTTGGGTGTCTGCTGTTATCCTGACCTAGATTTGAGAGACCTCCCATTCCTTTCCTCTTCATTTCTCCTGTAGAACGCAACAATATACAACAGCAATAATAGTGACAATAATAACAGCAACACTTACCTGAAGTCCAGCATAGTCAAGACAAATGCTTACTGGGCAGGGTTGGTATTTATGAACAAACATATCCAATTAGATGTTCTAGCCAATCACAATCCAAGGAATGGACCGGCCAATGTGTGCACATTGGAATCTCCCAATGTGCCATAAATAGCTCTTTCATTGAGGACTGATTCACTTTAGTCTTTGCCTTGCTAAAGACGTTGTTCTTAGCCTGGTTACTGATCTGTTGGAAACTCTCTTACAGAGGTCTGTTTTTTCTTGTTATCCTTTTGGACTATTGTTTATATTATTGCTGTTATTGTTTTGATCCATTGTTTCACCTGTTGTTTTACCTCGTTCTAATACATTTTTCATCACGTTGACCCTCCTGATTGCTAGCTTGCAGTCATGGAGGGTACCTCCGCTTCTTCATCCTCTCAACAACCCGCTCGTCACAATTCTCAAGACACACCAGAAAATGAAGCCCTCCCGAAGCAGTCGGAAGAAAGTCATTTAACAAGCCTGATTGGCTCAAACTGGCCATCCCTTCCTTCGGAGTCAGGGAGCCCAATTCCACCAGGGCAAAAGACAAAGCCAGAAAATCCGTCACCATCACCGTGGAAAATACAACAAAAGAACCCAGAAGAGTACGAAAAGGACCGGGTGGGCAAATATGCCGAATTCTTCAAAGGCAATGAGATTTTGCCATTCCCGGAACTCCTGGAAAAACTAGAACCGAGAATCGTCTCTCTGGTGGTGACGGATTTAAAAACAAGACGGCTCGTAGGACTCAAGAAGGAAGGGTTCGAGGATCTGTTACGGAAAGCCGGCGTCCCATGCCAATACTTCTGCAGAAGGAGTTTTGCGACATGGGACGTCCTGCTCCCTTCCAGCGACCAAGCTGCCAAGGTTGCCTCGAATAATATTATAACAAAGTTCTTCCGACTGCAGCCGGAGTACCTAGGCACCCGTAGGATTCGGGTCACCATCTGCAACGTCCCGGCATTCATAACAGGAGATGTTTTGGCCGCCTTCCTCAGCGCATTTGGACGCGTAGAGGAAATCAACCTGCTTCGGTCAACAGCCGGGACGGCCTACGGGGACTACGTGTTCCGGATGTGCCTTTCTCGGGAGGGCTTTCAAACAATTCCCGAAATCATCATCAGCAGAGGGAGGCAGATGATGGTGATTGTGGAAGGCAGACGCCCGCGCTGTTGGAGCTGCAAGCAGTTGGGGCACATATCCAAGTTCTGCCCCCAAAAAGATCCGTCAAAAGCTCCAGCTGTTGCAGCCGCCACAGTCGCAACAGAAACTGCAGTAACAACAGCTTCCATAGTCACCATCAGAGAGACCGGAAAAGAAAAAGAGCCGGACCAGGCCCAGCCAAAAACAGTGGAGGAGTGAGTGGAAGTCACTCGAAAAAAAAAGAAATCTCCCCAAAAAGCCAAGGATAAACCCACAACTGCCTCTCCTGCAAAAGTAACGACACCAGCCCCTACAAAAGCAATGACATCAGCCTCTACAAAAGCAACGACACCAACCTCTACAAAAATGTACACACCAAAGTCAGTGACAGCACCTATCCCTGCACACATCACTGAGCACCCTCCAGCATCCAAGACTAAAAAGAAAACTAAAACCAAACCAGCTCCCACCACACCAGAAGCAGAAGAAACTCCCATGGAAACCACTACGAATCTGAAGAGGAGAAGGAGCAGCGGAGAGGGAGCAGCAAAGAAAGTATGTTCAGGGCCACCCTGCTCTGAAGATCCCCTGGAAGGCCCCTCTAATGCCCTTCCTCCAAAACCTCTTCCCCAACAAACTCCGCCGCATTGACCATTTCCACCTCTAATATCACTTCCTCCACCTATTCTCCCCCTACCACCTCCTCCTCCACCACCACTTGAGCCACCACCTCCCCCTCAACACCACACTCCACAACATGCTCCCCCTGAGCAAAAATGCTCTCAATCACCGAAAGTTCTACAACTCTTGCAATCCCCACAACCCCCAAAGACTCGCCCTCACCAAATACAAACTATAGCAAGAGCACAGTCTCACGAGAGACTCTCCCAAAAAAGTCTTTTGAGGACATACTCCCTCCCCTCGCTGAGTCCACCATCCTCCCCGGAACTGTTTCCAATAACAACTCCCACAGAAAAAGCAACATCAAAACCAGTGCCAACAGACTCTACACCAAAGAGATCCCGGCAGCAAGCCAAAGCAGCCAACAAAGATCTAATTGATGAACAGTGCAGGAAGGCAGTGGCTCTGTGCACCGTCGGGCTGGAATCCGTGACGGATTACCAGCTCCGAAAGACACTGAAGCCACTGCTGGACTGCGAAAAAATTGATGGTAAAAGAGTCTGTAACCCAACGAACTTTAGGAGTGCAGCCATGGTGACCACTTTTGTCCGGTTGGCTGGCGACCGTACCAGGGGCGTCTGGAAGTTCCTGAATACGGTCTGCCAGACCGACTTGGGCATAAAGTTGGCGGAGTTTGAGCACTCCTCTCTTAAAAAATGTTTACCTTTTTGTTCCGGGAGGGTACCTATTTTGGTTCACCCCTCTTTTTATAGGTCCCTAAAAATGCGGTTCCCTTTGGATGTCGGAGGAATCACCAGGGATGACCGAGTTACAACTGAGCTCGGCACCGGCTCCCTGCGTCAGGCCGTCGGCATCCTCACCCCGAAGGATTTCCGGCCCGTAGTCGATGATGAGTAAGGTAAGTCGGATTGATGGCTTTAAACGTTGCCAGTTTGAATGTGAAGGGACTGAGGGATCCAAGCAAGTGTGCGCGCTTGCTTGGTGAACTCAAGAAGCTCTGCGTAGATGTTGCTGCAGTACAGGAGACCTACTTCACTTGTGAGGCTGACTGTCGGGTGCTGGAAAACGATTTTAACGTTTTCTCAGCATACAGCAGCAACTTCAGCGCTGGGATCTCCTTGCTAGTTGGACGCAGCCTTGATGCTGATGTTGACGTTGTTTTTGCAGGTGACGGGGGCCGGCTGGTTGTGGCCGATGTTGCCGTGAAAAGTTTCAAGTTCCGTCTGGTTGCGGTTTATGCGTCCAATTCCCCTGTGGAGAGGGTTTCCTTTTTTCGTCGGTTGGCGCCGTTCCTGGACGATACGAAGCGGCTAGTCTTAATGGGTGATTGGAATGCGATCCTTGATCCCAAGATAGATAAGGTCGGGCGGGGAGCTAGGAGTGCGGGAAGGTGTGAGAGCAGCCTTGTCGGCTTCGTGACTCGTCATGGTCTTGTCGACAGGTTTCGTCTTGATCACCCAGGGCGGGAGATGTGGACGTGGCTAGATAGCTCGCCCTCTGCCAAAGTAGGTTCCTATTTGGACAGAGTGTTAGTTAGACGAGCTGACATTGATTTTGTTAGTTGTCCCACGTTCCACTTGATAGCGTGGACTGACCATAAACTTGTTAGAGTCAGTCTGCGGTTAGTTAATAGACCTAGTCTAGCCGGCTACTGGAAGTTCAATACCTCCTTACTGGAGATACGGGACTTGCGGGACCGGCTGGAATCCCTAATTCAGCGGGCGTTAGTGGGGGCGGTTACCGGGAATAGGTGGTGGGTTTCCCTCAAATATAGGATTAGAGACTTCGCCACCAAATACGGTCAACAGCTCAAACTAGATAAGGCCAAGGAGGCGAAGTCTATAGACGATAGACTTTCCCGGGCGGTGGCTGGGGGGGACTCCCTAGGTGTAGAACTAGCTAGGAGGGACCTTGAGCGTGAGAATAGTGAGCGCTACAAGGGATACGTAGTTAGATCTAGGTTAAATAGAGTTCGCTACGAAACTGTGAAATCGAACGCGACTGCGCGTGAAGAAGAAGTGCGAAGGTTCCCCGATCGGTACATCGCGTCTGTCAAGACCGCGGACGGGCGACTGCTGCACTCGAGTCGTGAGATGCGTGATGCCTTTCGGGCGCACTTTCGGGATTGCTTTGCCCGCTGCCCTGATCTCCCGATCCGGGAGTTTCGTAGCTATCTTGCCGACTTCCCCCGCCTTGGGGCGGCTGAAGCGGCTAGCTGTGAGGGTGTGGTTACTGAATGCGAAGTCCATGATGCGTTGAAGCAGGTCGGCCTCAACAAGTCGCCGGGACTAGATGGTTTGCCCTACGAAGTGTACTTGAGGATGTCGCACATGTTTGTCCCTATTCTGACGGATGTGTTCAACCATTGGTTCGCCCAGGGAGCCATACCTGGTTGCGTTACCAAGGGCGTGATCACATTGCTGAAGAAAGGTGGCAGGCATGTTGGGGAGGGTTTAGATGACTACAGGCCCATAACTCTTCTTAACACAGAGTTAAAGATTTTGGCCCGGGTCTTGGCGAATCGTTTACAGCTTGTCATCAGTGATCTGATCGGCCCTGAACAGACCTACGCTGTGAAGGGAAGATCGATCCAGGACAACCTGCACTTGATTCGCGAGGTCCTAGAGGGGATAGAAGACGACACAGAAGCCGCGCTGATCAGCTTAGATCAGTCCAAGGCCTTCGATAGGGTAGACCATCGGTTCTTGGCGTCTGTTTTGGAGACTGCCGGATTCCAACCGGAGTTCCGCAGATGGATTAGCATGATGTACCACAACCCTCAGGCAGTGGTGCAGGTGAACGGAAGGCGTTCGAGGGTATTCGCGATCGAGTGTTCGGTCCGGCAGGGCTGCCCCCTGTCTCCTCTACTCTATGTCCTCACGTTGGAGCCCCTCCTGCGCAGGCTTAGGGATGAGAGGACAGGTCCGTCCCTGCGCGGTATACCTTTTGCCAGCAGCCTTGCTGCAAGGGTTTCCGCGTTCGCTGATGACGTCACAGTCTTTGTGTCCCACCGTCTGGATATAAAGGCTGTGAAAGAGGCGGTTGTCGAGTACGTGTGGATCGCAGGAGCCAAGGTCAATTTTGACAAAAGCGAAGGTTTGCGGTTTGGTGCTTGGAGGGGTAGCAATACTCTTCCAGGGCCCTTCCGCTGGAGTGACGGACCCGTCCGCATCCTCGGGGTGTGGTTCGGGCCCGACCTCCAACTGGAGCGAAATTGGTCGGAAGTACAAGCTAAGGTGAATGCTCAGGTGGGAATCTGGCTTTCAAGGAGGTTGTCCTTAAAGGGCAGGGCGGAGGCGTGCGCCACGTACGTCTTCCCTCTGATCCTTTACCGATTGGCTGTACTTCCTCTGCCTAAGGCACGTCGGTTGGCACTGCAACAATCCCTCTCCAGATTGCTCTGGGGAGGTGCAAGGCCGATGGTCCGTAGGCAGGTCTGTATCCAACGTACACGCAACGGGGGTCTGGGTATGCCTGATCTGGAGAGCCACTGGCTTGCTGAAAGACTTGCATACCTCGACCGGTCCTTGACGGGTGACTCAGTGTGGAGACGAAAGGCGAGTCGGACTTTTCCTCGCCTCAAGTCAGACCCAAAGGCTGAAGGTCGACGTAGGCCTTTGGGCGAAACACTGTTTGTCCGCGAGTGCCGAAAGGCCCGTCGTAACCTTCTTGGGTCCAGTGACCTTTCACGGCCTCGGAAAGAGCTATATCGGGAGTTAGTGGTGGGTTCCGCTTCTGATCCTCTTAGCGAGCGGCGAGGCTGGACGGTGGAGGAGATCCGCTCTCACTGGAATTGGGCGCCAGGATCGAGCTTCTTGAACAACTCCGAGTTCTCGCTCACCTGGCGACTTGTACGGAATGCGTTACCCCTTCTCGGCTTGAACTACAGAGCGGGCATAGCAGACATGCCTGATTGTCCTCGCTGCGGCAGTGGATTAGAAGAAACGGCTGAGCACGCCTTCTACTATTGCGAGCGAGTTCGTCCGTTCTGGGATCACGTCGGGGAGTGGACGGCTCGCATCGAACCCAAGCAGCTCGTGCTGCTCGACGTTGGCTATGTCGTGGACAACGTTCTTCCTCCGTTTCAGGGTGAGAAGCGTGTAGTGTTTCTCGCGATCCTGGCTGTAGCTCGAATGGTGATTTGGATTACGCGAAAGAAGGGATTGTATGAAGATGCAAACTTTTCTCATCGCGATCTGGTTTTGTATTTTCGGCATCAGCTGAGGGTCAAAATCAGATGCGATAGAAAACGCTTGGATCACATAACATTCAACAGAAGGTGGGTGAATGCAGCGAGCCTGGTTGTACGAAAGGGGGCAACGTTGGAGTCATCCTTCCCTCCTCTGCCCGCCCATGGCGTCTACGGTACGGGTCCTTCGGGATCCCACCCCCGGTAAGTAGGCAATGCTTTTTCCCTTGTAACCTAGTTAGCAGTATCTTGTCAGTCATTGTCCCCGTCATCTAGTCATTAGTATTCAAGATCTTCCCCATCCCCATTATTTTTCTACCTCTAGCCGTATCCCAGTCCGCTCTCACTGAAGATCTTGAACATTCACATGTATAAAATCATATTACCGGCTTGTATCGACCCATACCGCGCCCGACCCTTTATTTCTTTTTTCTCCCCTATAGATTAGGATCCCAGCCCCACCTAGGGCAGGTCCAACTTGTTTCCGGATCTTTCGCCCCGGAAAACAGTCGGCCTCCAATTTTATAG
This sequence comes from Sepioteuthis lessoniana, assembly GCA_963585895.1. Lineage (NCBI taxonomy): Eukaryota > Metazoa > Mollusca > Cephalopoda > Myopsida > Loliginidae > Sepioteuthis > Sepioteuthis lessoniana. The sequence goes on along the minus strand of OY757904.1, from coordinate 158,139,542 downwards.
ACGGGGGGATGGGAGGGCAACCAAACCTTGTTTTTGTATATATTTCGGGGTTTTTCTCCCATCCCCATCATATGAATTCATTTGTAAATAAAATCATGCATCACTTCCGGGGTTTTAAGTAGGTCTTTCTTCATAGAGCAAATGTGGTATTTTGGTGGTAGCAGCGCGCATGGTGACGGATGAATGACTATATATTGTATTGTTGAATGGGTCGGCGAATGTGGCTAGCAAGGTCCCCTTAGTAAAAACATAGTTAATGCAAGACTGCACCCTTCCCTTCCCCCCAAAACTTAAGGCCTTGTGCCTTCCTGTAAAACTAACAGGAAATAAATCACTTTAGTCTTTGCCTTGCTAAAGACGTTGCTCTTAGCCTAGCTACTGACTACAAGTGTGTTTCGTGATTCAACTTATCATTGTGCCCCTCTCTCTCTTACTTATATATGTCCCTCTTTTTTCACTGTCTCCTGCTTGACCTCTAAATCTAGCAAAGAAACAACTTACTACTAAAACAATCAACTAGAATCCCTAATTATATCATTAGATCAAAGACAGATGAAAACAACTTCTCCCAAGTTCTGAGCTTTATTGACCTTGTGCCAGATAGCCTCAAGCAGAGAAAGTATATGATGCTGTAAAGTAAAACAAATATAACCACCATAAAGTTTGCCTTGTGCTAAACTGCCTGAGTAAAAGATAAAAGATAAGCTAATACCTGACGGTCTCTTATATGTAAGAGTATTGAATGTAAAAACTGTTGAATGACATTTTCTTTTATATACACTAAATACTATTATTGTTTCAAAGCTGTGTTATTTTGTTTCTGGGGGCCAGAATTTTTTTCTTACTTAATTGTGCAGTGGCATGTGTCTAATTAACTTTTGATTCATTAAAAACACATCATGGGTGGATGATGATTTATTTGGCGTTATTCCAAGAAATTTCCATAGTGAAGCATACAGTGGATTGAAAACAGTCTCCCCCCATGTTTGGCAAGAAGGCGATGCCCTGTCCAGTTATAATATATCTTGAGTGTCTGATAGTGATTTAAAAATACAAAATGAATGATACCACGGTAATCCTACCATACACATGATATAACTTTTCTCCCATGAAACTCCACCTTTGAGATAAACTACTGAGATTCATCCTTGTCAATCCATTGTCTTTTGCATTAAACATTAATCATAAAAGACCCATTTTTCATCACATATAATGTGAGGTCATTTCTCTCCCTTGAAGGATTTGTCACTATGGAAATATGATCTTCTTTATTCGGCTTACTAAGAGTATGAGAAACCAAAATGCTGAGCTTGCTCACTTTTCCTATATTTTTCATGCTGTATCAGATTGTGGATTGGGATTTGTTGAGGTCAACTGCTAATTCTCAAGTACTTTTGCATGGATTGCATTCTACTATTTCTCTTAAAGCATCTGGATCAAAGTTTGATGAATTTCCTGGTCTTGGTTCATCTCTCAATGACGTATTACCAGATCAAAACTTTAAAAACCAATTTTATACTTGGTGGTCAGTAATGACACCTTGACTGTAAACATTACAAATTTTCTTTACTGTTTCTGTAGTGTTTTTGTCATTCTTAAACTTCCACAACATAACACGTCAAATGTGCTCTTTCAGTTTCTCCATTTAGATGCATGAGATCATAGATTAAATTATCATGCACACTCTTTCTACTAAAATAAGAATGACTGATGTAGGTACTCTTTAATCAGGTAATTTCTGGTTGTGTTGGAAGTTTGAAATGCATAGTCACAACTTGCTTTTAAAAAACAAAAATTATTTATGACTTAACCCAATATTTTAGAGTGAATAGAAATGAAATTTGATTACAAGGAGTCCATCAAGTAAAAAGTTTGACAAGTCCTGGTTTAGTGGATATAAGCATTGGTCAAGCATTATAGTGAGTTATGTCCCTGGATCAGGCTGTGGAATCCATGTGTTCTGATTTAATGGAATGAGCATAAGTGAATGAATTAACAAAATTAGGAAAAAAATAAAAGACTTAACATAAATTAACTCTTATGAGATATCCTCAAACATGGAGAACAAGATTAGAATAGTCTATTCCTGTGAATTGAATATAGGGCTCAGTTAAGAATTCTGAATACAACAAACACCTAAAGGAAGCCAGAAGGTACAATAATTGAAATATAATAACTTTAACAATCAAGATGAAGATATTGGTAATGCTTGGTTGTAAGGAAGTTATTTAGTTGATTTCCTCACTCTCTAATGACCAATATAAGCATTACTGTATCCATTTGAGAAAACCACTGAGCCAAATAAAAGAAAGCAAAAAGATAAACTAATACTTAGACCTTGCCAAAGAACAAAAAAAAAATGATCTGAGGAACATAAAGGTGATGGTGATACCAATTGTAGTTGGTGCACTTGGAACAGTGCCCAAAGGTGTGTAAAAAGGACAGAAATCAGTGGAAGAATTCAGACCATCAAGACTACAGCATTGCTAAGATTGGTTAGAATACTCAGAATAGCCCTGGAGGGGACTAGTTGTTACTTAGGCTCCAGTGAAAGATTAACAACTAACACGAGTGTGAAAAACTCATTAAAGAGTGGAATAATTATAAGTTCTGATCTCAGGGACTTTATCCTCATTTAGTATTTGTTCTTTATTAATTGACTTGTATTAAATTGGTTGATTAGATTTTTGGTTTTTTTTTTACTCCTGTTAGTTGACTGAAAGTCCCATAGGCAAAGAGAAAAAATCCATTTGTCAAAACACTTAAACCCAATCGATTGGTTTTCTATTTTCGAGATGTCTGCCCATTTTCAAATAGCTTCTATTGTTTTCTTAATTTTTAATGCTATTATTACTGATTTTCATCAAATAGATATCTTGTACTGACTTTATTTGAGAGTTGATATGTTTTACAAAAGTCATTAAACAAGAAATATTTGTTATGCCTTTTAAGAAATTAAGTGTGTTACTAAAAAAAATGGACTTTGTTTTGCCACGAAGATTACCAATCGAGCCTGCGAGTGAGAGGAGAATTGTTTTATTTTCTTTTTATTATTTTGATGACCAATTGGACTTGTCTGTGAAAGAGACAGACAGACTCTACTGTTGTGTCCGAAATCTCCGCTTGTGGCAATAAGGAAGTGAGCCTTGAAAAAAAAAATTTTTTTCTGCTTCAGAACCATACTGGACTGTGAGTCGTCAAGCTTGCCTGATACTCTCTGAATTCTACTTTTGGATTGGCCTCTATAGCTTGGAGTTTCAGAATCCACAGTTTTAGCTCTACCTGATCTTGCCTGGTTGTTAAGGTTCCTGTAATCTGAGCCAAATTTCTTGAGCCATCTGGTTACTGTATTGTGATCAACTGTATCTTCCCCTTTTGTAAAACAAATGTTTTTGGCCCATTTTGAACTCATAAAGCATAAATTCCCGATTAGACTGTATTGCACAGTCACCTGTGTGGCTTTCAAATCACACATGGAATGAAGCAATGCACAACATGTCAGCACACCAACTACCACAATGCTACCAACCATAGCAGGAACCTACCACAGCTTGAACTGCTTCACTCATGTAATATATACACCACAAACTCACATGTATTAAAATATTGCAAAACTTTTGACTCACCCAAGTAACATTTGCAAACACTTCCAGTTATACTTCACTAGCAGAGAAGAAATATATATGTTTTTTAGTCCCAATCATTGATTTTTTATTTGTAAGTTTAATTGAAGGTATATTGCTGGTTAGTAATGTATATATTTCTGTTTTAGTAGCTAATAAAGGTAGAAAGAACCACAGCAACTGAATTTTAAAAAAAATAGAATTTGTTTGATGATCAGGACATTGCTAAAAAAAAAAAAATAAAAAACATAAAAGACAAATCATTTGATTGGTTTGTTCTTGAGATTTCTGGTCATTAACCTGGAGGGCATCTTTATTCATATCAGGAATCAAAGTATAACCTGAGATAAATCCTCTACCACATATTAAGTGGGTGATCTATTTGTTGATTTTTTTTTCTATTTTGCAAAGTAGAAAAAAACTAATAAGCCAATTTTATTGAATATTAGCTAACATTGTAGTGAATGAGTTTAGATATTTTTTCTGCATTAACTTAATCTACTTCTCATTAAGTTGTCAGATGGTCTGAAAAAGATATACAGGTGCTTGTCTGGGAGCTAAAGCTGACTTCAAAACAGATAAACATCTCGCAGGAGATGGATAGTTCTAATTTATCAAGAAATGTAATAAACTCTTACATGTCCCCCAAGTTGACAAGAATAGTTATTAAGAAATAGAGCAATAAGTGAGAATAATCTAACCAGCCACATTTTACAAGATTGGCAATAATGTGGAGGAGATATACAAAAGAAAAGAAGAAATCAAGAAAGGCTGTACTAACCTTTCTAATGCACAGTGGCTTGTATCCTATGATAAGTCCTCTTTCTTTCTATCTCTCAATATAGTAACAAATGTCTTTATTTCATTTCACAGTGGCTCCTACATCATTGACTTTTAAAAATTATTTTGTCCTCTATAACAATGAAAAAGGTATCCAATTTTTTTAATTTCATCAAAATAAAATTTCTTTCTATAATGTCACTTTGTATATTGCTTTGGAGCATTTTAATAATTAGGGCCACACTAATTATTAAAATGCTTCAAAGCAATATTTTATAACCACTCATAATGCTTAACCTTAAAACCTTGTAAAAAACCCTAAACCTCATGAAATAATCTAATTGTGGTGGTTGGAGGCATATATTGAAAAGGTGCTGAGTTCTTAAATATCAAGCTCACTCAATAAGATTATCATTGATCATAGCAAGGAACTGATTTTCAGTTCCCTGTTAATTAATATTTTGGCAGTTGTTGTGAGATAGCAGAGTACACCCACTCATAGCTATTTGTTTGATGATATAGCCCTGGGAGGATTGCAGGATTATTAGAAGAGTGACAAAAATAAGTACTGAAGGGGGAGGAACATTCCAGTAGTACATGGTAAGAATTTATATGTATAAATTTGTTGAATGAATGAATATATTTATAAAATTGTTATTTTGTAAAAAAAAAAAAAATTGTGAATATAATTTACTAAAGTCAATCAATTGCCTCCACAACCTTTTTATTTTTTTCTATAAAATGTCATTTGGACGCTAAAAATATTTACTATTTTATAAAGATAAATCCCTAGAGAAATCTTTTACTAATATTTAGACCAGAACTGCAAGTTTAACATGGAAACACTCCCTGTGATAATAATAATAATAATAATAATCACTTATATGAAATCTTTATATAACATCATTTGGATGTTAAAAATATTTACTTTTTTATATGATAAATCCTTGGAGAAGTTTTTGAATGATACTTATAGTGATAGGTTCAGCATGATTGCGTATGCTGTGACAATTACCACAATACACCACCGGTTAAATGATAATTAGTAAAAAAATATTAAATTTCGATACTGAGGATGCTTAAAAAAATAGGCTGCTGGGAATTAATTGGATCCATTGCTTCTCAGATTGTAGTAATCACATTCCTCTTGGAGGAATAGAAATCCATGTTAAGAAATAAGAATACCTCTTCAGAATATCACATTCTGAAAAAAAAAATGAATCCCTTTCCATGTATAACTGCATCCATTTGGTCATGGTAATTATTATATGAAAGTTTATATTGACAGGTTAACAAATCTGATATAAAACAGGAATTCTTCCAAGCTGTTGCTGTCACTACTACTGTACGGCTGCACCACTTGTACTTTAATGAAACATCTGGAGAAAAAGTTACATGACAACTACACTAGGATGCTTTGTGCTGTTTTGAATAAATCCTGGAAGCAGCACTCAATAAAACAGGAGTTGTATGGCCACTTACCTCTTATCTTACAAACTATCTAAGTAAGATGAGCAAAATATGTCAGGCACTGCTGGGAAAGTAAGGTCGAATTCATAAGTAATGTTCTATTGATTCTTACACATGAATTTATCAGTGTTGGCCAACTAGCAAAAACTTACTGTCATCAGCTTTGTGCAGACACTGGATGTCATCTAGAGGACTTGATAAGAGCAATTACTTTTAGGGATATATGACGAGAGAGGGTTAAGATAATCCATGCTGTCAGCATGCCTTGATGATGATAATCGATTATTACATCTGTCAGTATTGGTTTTGTAAGACCTTACAGCTGTCCAGTGAGAAACAGGGTGAAGGGTTTTACGCTGAAAATGCTATCAAGTATAAATATTGGATAACCTTAAAAAGTTGGGAGTATTTTTTGTTTGCTAAATGGCATTAAGAGTATCTAATTTGAACTAACTTCATTCAAAAAGGTCACTTTTGATTATTTTGTGACAGCTGTTTTATCAGCATGTATTTTATTTTTTTAAATGTCAGAACTGACTGATTTCATTTATTGATTCTAATTTTAAAGAGTGAAGAAAAATAAGTAATTTGGCATATTATGATTTTTACTTTTTCAAGAAAGGTAAAAATGTATTAAAAAATGCAATGTGTGGCATTTATCGAGAAATTATTGTGAATGACTGAATGTACTAAAAATGGTTTGGCTAGTTTTTTGTTGGAGATACTGACATTGATAGCAATTAAATGAAGACCTTGCTTGAGAGCAATTAGCATTATATGATGTGCAAGATAGCCAGCATGATTAGAATATCTAAATCAAGTGCTGAAAGTCATTTGCGCCAGCTTAATATGTAGCTTTCACATCCAAAAAAATACAACTGGACTATATCTCTATGTGCTATTCACTAATTAATGGCTCATTGGCTTAGTGGGTAGAGTGTTCGCTAATGGTCCGGGAGACCTGGCTTCAATCCCTGGTCACATCATACCAAAGACTTTAAAAATGGTACTTGATACCTCCTTGCTTAACACTCAGCAGTATAAGGTATGTATCAAGGTTAAAGTGGTGCAATCCAGGGAAAAGAGTAGCGCCCTCCCCTACACTTCAGTGTAGTAGCTATTGAAAAGGGAGCTTTTGGGTAACCCTTGACTACAGTCACCAACTTTACTTACTAAAATGCTCTGTTGTTTAACCAAATTGAGATAGGTGATGAAAAGTCAGTATTTTACAACAGTATGAAATACCTGATAGTTTTGTTTGATTTATTTATTTAACAGCATATCAACTTCTTATGGGTTATTTAAAGCCAAAATTTGATTCATTTGAAATGTTTCATTATAATCATAACATTTTCAACATTTCTTGTAATCATTCCTTTTTAAAATCTTATTTTATTTATTTGTAAACAGTTATATGGTTTAAAATTGATGATGATTCCTACCTAATAGTAATAATTTTTCAATAGATTTATTTGATGCACTGATGGGACCTGAATAGGTACTATCACTTTGGGTTAGAGTGGACCTGGGAGCAAAGGCAATGAAGGGATATGCCACATTTCCCAGATCTTCAAACCTTCACCATCAGATGCAGTTTTGTGTCATACCCAGAACAAGAAAAACAAAAAACCACAAAACAAATGAAATGAAGCACCACAAACTTCTGGATCCAAATGATTGCTTAAAACAAATATGTATCTGAATCAACTATAAAGTTTTTACTTATTTGCCTTAATTTCTTTTATTCTAGTCTAATTTCTGCTAGGAAAGAATTATGAAATCACTTAATGGCAGAAGACATTTGAAATGTACATTGTCATATTAGGAATAAAGTGAGACATTAGCATTTGAACAGTGATTGCCTGTAAACAAAATGATAAACCTCCAGATAGCATAAATAGAGGTACCATGCTGTTAGAGTGGAGGACATGAGTTTAATGGTATAGCTTGACTTCAATCATAGCTAGTTGGTCTAGGCTGCCTGACATGAGTGCCGAGAAAGCCCAGCATTCATGTCATGTGGCTAAAATTGACACTTCTTAGGCCCCAGGGGTCTGTCCCCGCAGGCTCTCACTTGGTTCAGCAGGTCTCAGTTTGTCACCTGGCGCCTGAGGTTCCCCTTTTTAGGAGAATACCGATGGAGCCTTGCACCCAGCTCCCACATTAAAAAGGCCTTGTGCCACCTTAGGATGCCAATCAAATAATGACATTAGTTGAAAGGACACCAGAGAGAGAGAGAGAGAGAGACTTCAATACTACTTTGGCCGGTACACTCTTGGTTCAAAGTGACTCTGTTATTATTCTTGGCAAGACTAGTGTTACAGATATTAGCAATAATTCGTTTGTCTTATTTTTTATTTAACGTACTAATTTCAGTTGGAATGAAATACTTATGTTTTTAAGTTATCTGTTGATTATTTCTTCTTTTTATGCACTAGAGTGGCAATGAAGTATTTGCAGGAACTTACATGGGGAAACTAAAAAAAAAAAAAAGAGAAAATATTTTCCACTTCACAAAAGTGATGGCATATTCACAGGACCACTAATAAATAACCAGGCGAGATTATTCAATGACTAATTTACAAAATCTTGAGCATGCTACAAAAGAATGGAAGAATTAAAATTTATCATGATTCAAATGTTGGCCCTACAAAAACAACAGGAATAATTAAGACAACAACAGAAACTACAATAGAAGTTTTTGGAATTGTTATTTAATAAAACTTCAGAAGAAAGAATGTCAGATTCATTCACTCCAGATGCTGTTGCCAATTCAATTAATGAATTTGTATATAATCCAGACGTCGGAACAACATTTCCAGCTTATTATAGAAGAAACAAAGAGATCTTGAAAAGGGATTGCTTGCATTGGAATGATGAGAAAAAAAAGCTTGCTCCTCATTAAGGAAATTGTCCCCTGCTGAATGTGAAAAATATGTAAATTTTATTTTGCCGCAAAAACCAGGTGAGATAAATTTGGATGAAACTGCATTAATACTATCGAAGATTTTTGGAGATAGAAGTTTGTTATTTAATACATGTTAGCAATGTCTTAGTAAAGGATGAGGATGAAGATTTTGTTACTTCTGCAGGAGGTGTGAACCAGTAGTGCAAGAAATTTAAATTGAATTAATACTGGATTTATTTAAATGCCTAATATTCCTACTACTAATAAGGATGTGGAAATAAGATCAAGGATACTCGCTCAATTGGAAATGGACCCTAAATTAACTCTACAGAAGATAGTGGAAAAGTGTCAATGCATTGTAAATATAAAACTCAACACCACAAGGATTAAGGAAAGAGACATTTCATGTGTGCATAACATCTGACCATTTAAGAAAAAAGACTATAGACATTTTTAACTTCTAACAAAACATTCAAAGAAGACTAAAGATATTTTTCAATTCATAATAGAACATTCAAAAAAGACGATAGACCCCCCCCTCTCAATGCCTAATACTTGCCACAGTTGTGAAGGTAAGTATTTCAAAAGTAATTGTTTTTTCAAGAACAAAAAATGCTATGAATGTAATAGGATTGGACACAAAGCTACTCTTTGTAAATACAAAAATGGAAAAAAAAAATAGAATGTATGTGAACATGGTAGATACATGGTGTAAAGTTGAAAAACAAAAAGAAAGATTAACAAAACTTCAAATGTGTCATAAACTGAACTAGAAACGTTTCAAAAGAGGAAGTTTGTTTTTGTAAAAATCAATAAAGTAAAAATAAAACTACAACTAGATACAGGATCTGATATCACCATCATCAATGAACAAACATGGAGAAAAATGAGTAAAACCAGTTGAGTAACTTCTGAAAAATTGCTCATGGAGTTTCAGGAAAGAAATTGAACTGTTTGGGTGAATTCACCTGCAACATTTCTTTTGTTGGTAAAACTAAAAAAGTGGTTGTGGTTATTTAAAAGAATACAGCTAATTTATTTGGAACAGATTTGATTGCATTATTTGAACTATAGGACCTCCCAATTTATTCCTTCTGCAACAAAATAAATATTATTACCTCCAGTGTTAATAAATGTAAAAGTAGAGTTGGCGACCTGAAGGCTCCTTTTTCGATAGCTACTACACCGAGGTGTAGGGGAGTATGCGACTCCTTTCCCTGGATTGCTTCATGTTACCATTGATCCATACCTTATAATGCTGAGTGTTAAGCAAAGAGGCATGAAGTACCATTTTTGAGTCTTTGGTATGACTCAACCTGGGATTGAACCCTAGTTTCCTAGGCCATCGGCGAATTAAAAAATGAATTTTAAAAAGTTTCCCAGAAGTCTTCTCAGAAGTTCTGGGCCAATGCATAAAAACAAAAGCTAAATTTGAAGTAAAAGAGAATGTAACACTGTTTTTTAAACCAAAAAGGAGTGTAGCTTTTATTGCATTAGAACGAATTAATAAGGAATTGGATGGACTAAAAAATTAGGAATGACATCACCAACAGTTTATGTTAAAAAAAAGAAATAATAAAATCCCTGTATGTGCTAATTTTTCAACTGGGTTAAATAAAAGTTTGAAATAATGTCACTACCCATTACCAAGTCCAGAGGAAATATTTGCCAAATTAAATGGTGGTAAATTTTTGTCTTAGTTGGATCTTTTAGACTACAAGTACAAGTAGATGAAAAGTGCTTAAAACTGTTAACAGTTAACACAACTCATTGACAAATTTAACTGACTTCCTTTCAGCATAAAGGTAGCTCTAAGCATATTCCAACAGTTTATGGATACGATACTTTCTGGTTTGGATTGGGCACAAACATATTTAGATGATATACTTATCAAAAGCGAGACCCCAAATCAACAAGCGGAATATGTAAAAAAAGTATTTGAGAGGATTGAAAATTACGGTGTTAAGATTAGTGAAGAAAAAATACAAATTGCTTATGTCCAGAGTCAAATATCAAGGACAAATCATCAATGCAAATGGTAGACAATCAGATCCTTCAAGGTTGAGCACAATAAGAGACATACCCGCCTCAACAAATGTAACAAAGTTACAAGCATTTTTAGGGTTTGCTAATTACTATCATGAATACACACCAAACATGCATGAATTAAGGGCACTCTTGAATAACCTATTAAAGAAAGAAATTAAATGGAATTGCTCAGATAAATGCCAAAGTGCTTTTGAAGAAATTAAAAAGTCTTAACATCAGATTTATCACTTGCTCATTTTGAATTAGAGATAGTGGTTGCATCGGATGCAAATGAGTCGGATCTGGGAGCTACAATACTACACAAATATGAGGATGGAAAAACTAAACCAATATCTTATGCTTTAAGATCATTAATAGCAGTTGAAAAAAGCTACAGCCAAATAGAAAAGGAAGCATTGGCCATCATATTTGCCATGAAAAAGTTTCATAAATTCATACATTGTAGAGAATTCATACTACAGACAGATCATCATCCATTGTTGTCCAAATGTGTTCCCATACATACTGCAAACAGACTGCAGCACTGGGGAAGTATCCTATTAAACTATAATTATAAAATGGAGTTTCTACCATCTAAAAAATTGAGTCACACAGACTATCTAGGTTGATACCAAAATTCTGTAAACCCCTTGAGAACACAGTAATTACAGTGATCAGGGCCAAAATTGAAATCCAGAATGTACTATATAATACAGTGAGAGAACTACTCATAAAATTAGAGGAATTAAGAATTAAGTTAGAAAAAAATGACCTAAATAAGATTTAAAGAAAAAAAGAAAAAGTGAATATTACAGTAAATAATGCATTTTCATTATGCAATAATGTACTTATGTATACAGGCTTCATTGCAAAAATGTATGCTAAAAGAATTTCAAATAGGACGACCAGGAATTTCTAGGATGGAATCCTTAATAAGGTGTTATATGTATTGGCTAAAAATGGATCAAGACATTGAAGATCTAGTAAAATCACACAGAAGTTGCGCTCTGGCAGTGAAGTCACCACCAATAGTATTTTAACCGTTGTCAAAAACCAGTGTATCATGGTCCAGAATATTCATAGACTTTGCAGGACTGTTAAATGAAGCATATTATCTAGTGGTAGTCAATTGTTACACTAAATGACCAGAAATATTAAAAAGTAGAAGACTGACTTTCACAGTTGTAGTAAATTTTTTACCCGAGATTTTTGCAAGGTTTGGTGTACCTGACACTATTATTTCAGATAACGAGACACAATTCACAACTAGTGAATTTAGGGTTTTCAGTAAATCATTTGCAATAGAACAAATTACAATGCCCCTGTATCACCCAAGATTGAATGGACAGTTTGATATATTTAAAAGGGCACTAAAAATGTTGGAGGGAAAGGAAGCAAATGAAGTAATATTACAGCAATTTCTAAGTGTTTTCAGAATAACACCAAGCCCCAACACTGTGTCTAGAATGTAATCTGCAAGATTAAGTCCATTTTTAATAAATTACTACTGTAACGTAAGGCAAGAACATCTAGAAATAACAATAATATAAGCAAATACATCAAACCTGGAAATAAAGTATTTTTTAAAGTGTGCCAATGTGGAAAAGAATTCTGGGAAGATGGCATTATAAAAAAAGTGGATTGGAAAAATGATGTATATGATACAGGGACAGGGGCAGGAATATAAGTGACACCTTAATCAGTTAAAACAAAGATTCACTGATTTAATACAGGGTGTGGAAGCAAAATATGGAATAATTTTTAAAATGTTTTTTTTAGTCTAATTTTCAAAAGAAAAAACTAATAAATCTAAATTTTCATGATTAGCTCTATAATTCAAGCACTTTTTCATTAAAATTCAGCCCAATATGAGTGAACTAGAAAAGAAATGACAAAGAATCTATGATTTGCTTAATGCTAAAACTAAGCCAAAAAAATTTCCTAAATAATTGGAGTTTCTTTATGGCCTTCATCAAGCCTAAACTTTAACCCACTTGATTACACTATATGGGGAATTTTAGAAAACAAAACAGATGCAATTTTTCATCCAAATATTGGTTCACTTAAATTGCTATTGAGGAGGAACAGAATAAAATGTCTGAGGAATTTATTTTGAAGGCATGTTGATACAATAATTGAAAAAAATAGCAGCCATGTTGAGTAAATTTACTCTTTTGTGTTTATCTTCTTATTTTGTTGTTTAGTTTTTTAGATTAAAATTAATCTCATTTTATAACAGTCATTTATTATTATACTAGAATATTCCTAATTTTGCTTCTGCACTCTGTAAGTCTAAGAAAAGAGGTACTTATAGAAATATTGTATGACATGTTTAATTTACTCCTACCACTTGAAACTCTTGAACCAAGGGTTTGTGATCCTATGCTAGTTACGGAGCCCAATATAGTGTAACTCCTAGTCACAGTATTTGTTGTGGCTATTTTGTTCATGACTACCACATTAGCTTCCTTCTGTTTGCTTTGTCAAATCCTTCTGTGCCCACGCTGTGTTTGAAAGATCCACGGAAGAGGTTTGACGCAATTCAGCTGGATCTTCTTCTGACGGTCAGGTTATGAGTAGCTAGATTGTCTAAGAATAGAGAAAACCTGTTGCTTAACAGCAACAAAAAGTCGTTTTTATTGAAACACGTTTGTGAGACAATATATAACAAACAAATGATGTTTGCTTTCCTGGCAAACAGAAGAAGAAAGAATATCGAGAGAGGAAGAGTGACGATGAGGTGCGGTTAGAGTGACATTAATGTCTCTAAAGTCTGGGATTTTGAATTTTGTAATGTCTGAAGGTTGTTGGGAGTGCCTTGGGTCTAGAATAGAAGAGATGCTTCTTTGGCAGTCTTGAGTTTCTTCTTGGTCCCTTTTCTCATCCTATCTGAGGATTTGTTTTCTTATCCCATTTTTATAGATCAATATCTGGACTAAAAATGGTTTCTGATTGGTTGTCCAATAAGAGACAATTAAAAATCATATTCCCATTGGTCAGCCAATCCTAGTTCAGGATTATATCTTACAGGTATAGGGAAAACCCTTTTTAGATGTTTTCACCAATGGGAACAGGTTTAGAGCAATGGGGTTGAACAAAAAATTCTCAGCCTTACCTGACTGGATGAGCCATGCCCAGCTCACCTTTATTCAGGGTGGAGCAAAATTAAATCTCCCTTTTGACATTGAGCTTTAAAATAAGCACTAGAAAGTATGTTTTACGAAATGATCCGTTTCATCATTATGATTGATGAAGTTAATTGACAACCAAAAAATCAAATAAATTTGCTAACCTTTAAAATCAAAAACAATTGTCTCACACTTAACTGACCTTTAGGAATGATCAACCAGCTTTTTAGGTCAATATAAGTCTTGAACAAAAAGATACTTATTTTAAGAACCTTTTTTGTTTTTGAGATATATATATATTAATTTTCATATATTTCATAAATTCTAATTTTTACATATTGATTAAGTACTTAACCACACATCGTGTCACAGGTTTACCGTAAAAGAAAAAGAACAGTAATGGAATTTTTAAATATCGAACAGAAACTGAAGAAATATAGATTCCAGAGGAAGTCATCTTAAAGGAATAAAGTGAGACACTAGCATTTGAACACCATATGTCATTAAACAAAAATGGTAAACCTCCAGATAGTATAAATAGTGGTACAGTGCTGTTAGAATGGAGGATCTTAGTCGAGAGAACATCAAAGAAAAAGAAACTTCAGTCATAGTTTGGCTGGCACACTTTTGGTACAAAGTGATTCTGTTATTGTTTCAGGCAAGACTGTAGTGTAACGCATTGTAACAATTTTTTATTTGTCTAATTTTCTGTTTAATGTATTAATTTCAGTAGGAATAAAATACTTAGCCTTTGTTGTCTGTCAATTATTTCTTCTTTTAATACCAATGTGAGTGTTACAGAATAAATTTTGTTTGTCTTCTTTTCTCTTCTATATATAATTTTCAGTTGGAATGACATCCTTATGTTAGTTATCAGTCAATTATTTCTTCTTTTTATGCACATGTAAGCATAATGATGTTTCAGAAATATTGATATCATTTGAGATATACGGGATGTTTCAGAAATATTGATATCATTTGAGATGTATAGGATGTTTCAGAAATATTGATATCACTTGAGATATACAGGATGTTTCAGAAATATTGATATCACTTGAGATATACAGGATGATTCAGAAATATTGATATCACTTGAGATGTATAGGATATTTTCAGAAAAATATATAGCATTTGAGATGTATAGGATGTTTCAGAAATATTGATATCATTTGAGATGTATAGGATGTTTCAGAAAAATTGATAGCATTTGAGATGTATAGGAGGTTTCAGAAAAATTCATATCATTTGAGATGTATAGGATGTTTCAGAAATATTGATATCATTTGAGATGTATAGGATGTTTCAGAAATATTGATAGCATTTGAGATGTATAGGTTGTTTCAGAAAAATTGATAGCATTTGAGATGTATAGGAGGTTTCAGAAAAATTCATATCATTTGAGATGTATAGGATGTTTCAGAAATATTGATATCATTTGAGATGTATAGGATGTTTCAGAAAAATTGATAGCATTTGAGATGTATAGGATGTTTCAGAAAAATTTTGTAATCTTTTAACTTGACTAATTCTCATTCAAACAATTGCAATTTTTAACAGCATTTTTAGAAGCAACTCAGAAATGTATGTTTAATGGTTAAACATTTTTTTTCTTCCAGTGAATGGCACTTTTATAGCTGAATGGAAAAAACATAAAAAACAGAATTTTGTGTTATTTCCACACTTGCCATTGAATTTGAGATATTAATATTCACTGAAATGTTTTTGGGATCTTGTGTGGACTAATAAGAACAGATATGGATGAATACCTAACTTCTGTTCAATGTTGTTGGTGGAAGTTATAGCAGTTGCTTCAATAACAAAATATGAATAATCTTTTGATCAATATTTGAAAACATTTATATAAAAAAATAAATATCTTTTAAATATGCATAAAAACTTGTACCTTTGGACATTTGCAAAATATTTATTCAGTATACTTATGGTGCTTACATTTACTTTTAGCTTACACCACTAATGTACTAGGATGAGTCAAAAGTTTTGCAAGATTTCAAGCTCGCAAGTTGAGTCAAAAGTTTTTTTCGGATTTTTACAGATCATTTTTGGCAACTTGTATTATTACTTTGATACAACTTGTTGTCCAATCATTGCTAAATTGTTTATTCTTTGTTTTCATATAAAGCATCAAAACATTAATAGTTTATTCTTTAATTTACACTTGTGATAATGAGTGAAGAAAAAAATTGTAATCACAGCCATTTTGTGCCAACTGTAAAAAAAATAGGACTGAGTGCAAGGGCAGCAGCGAAAGAAATTAATGATGTGAAAAGCCCAGAAATTGAACAAACATGTAGCTCAAAACTGGTTCAAACATTTCAAAGAAGGTGACATCTGCCTTGAAGACAGACAAAGGTCAAGGAGACCTTCTCTTGTGAAAGATGAGGCGTTGCTTAAAATGGTTGAACAACAGCCAAGCACGAAGACTGTTACATTTTTGGCAGAACTTGATTCTTCACTAAGAACCATCAGTCAACACCTTCATAACTTAGCTTTTTGAATAGATACTGAAATACTTGAATCCATCATTATTGCATGAATATACATAATTGAAGATGGATAACTTAAATGTTTTCAGCTACAAAACAAATTTCTTTGTATTTGTCTTGAATGGTATACTTAGGTGTACTTAGCATAATGTTTATCTTTGTAGATAATGAAATTGGTGGCCTGATATCAAATCCTGCACAATACTGTTTCCATTTGCTTCACTCTAATGCCCTTGAGAAAGGCATAAATCTATTTCTTCTCCCTCCAGCTAAAGATAAATAAAAGGACAGACTGGGATATTTAGCCTTGGTAAGGCAATCAGTCTAGAAGATGGAAAATTCTGAATTCAAACCATTTGCACTCCACTTAAATGATTAACTTTGTGTTGCATTCTGCTCATGGTGGAGAAGTTGGGTAAATACAAAACTTGTTTGAGGAACTTTAGTATCTATGATCTTGTATAATGAATATATATGAGAGACTATACTATGCAGTCTTGTGTAACATATAAATATGGAAGGGTCACTTCTACCAATGACCTTGCATAAAACACATGTATGAGAGTGACTATATTATCTATAGTGTTGATTAGGGGACAAGTATGGAAGACTATATTAATGAAAATGAAAACAAACACACACACATATATATGCATCGGGAGACTGTATTACCTGATATATAATTATATAATTACATATTACATTTAGCGTATGTTCATATATCTAAAATGAAATGTTAATTATTAAAAAATAATTATATTTAGATATCAATTAATGTGTTTATACAATTGATATTTTAGCTTGACCTTTCGGTGTCAAAAAACAATGCTGTAAAATGAGAACTGAAATGACCATCAAACATTTGACAACTTTAAAGGACAAGATATATTTTTTGAATGAAAAACAAAACATCCTTATAAAGAATCTTATTATAAACTCCATAAAAGAATAAAGGGAGGTGCAGGAGTGAAAGAAAGTGATACAAGAATCAACAAGTTAAAGTTTCCCTCCAGAAATTGAGATTCAACAATCCAATTGTGTAACATTTGCATGTAACTAGCTATGATGAAGGAGAATTTGATATGATGGAATGAAGAAATTTGAGATGGTATGAAACTTGGATACAGAAGACAAACATTACAAACCAAAATATGAAAAGCTATAATGGATCAACAATCCAAACAACACTGGGCAATTTCCATGCATTATTTATTTACCCAACCTCTCCACTACAGGCAGGATATGACATAAGGTCAAGTTTTCAGTGGAGAGCTGCCAGTTTGAATTCAGAGTTTTCCTTCTCATGGATTGGTTGCCATACCAAGGCTTAAGAACCTAGGCTGCTTAACTACAAGAATAGATCAACAACCAAGATCCCATAGGGCAATTTCTGTATGTTATGTATGGAGGAATATAACTCAAAGATTGAACTTCAAAGCCATTAAAGAAAACTTCCTCTTCAAGGATAACTGACAATGATGATCAATATAAATAGATAATTGTCTGTGCCTGTATTTCTTTTTATAATTAATTGTACACGTATGTCATTTTTCCATCAGAACCAGGGCATGCTACTTGAACTCAAGGAAATGGCAAAACTTTGAAGACTTATTTTCAAGACAGATTCTCTTCACGTGGAAGATTGGTGCAATACAATCTTCTTAGTTTTGTTTCTTCCCATTTAGCCCTCTGCCATACTAAGCTAAGTTTGAGAACTAACAATAACTGCTGGTATGTGTAGTCAACTTAGTGGCTGAAATAGTTGTGCATTTCTTACAAGTGTTCATGATTCATATTTGAAACTGGGTAAAAATAAAGATTTTGAAAGCTGATTTTCAAGAAATGTAGATCTTCTCTCTTGACTGATTAGCATAGGATGATTTTCTATTATTTACTTATTATTATTAATTATCTATTATTTTCTCTATTAACCTCCATCGTTAGACCTTGTGCCAAACTAGAGAAAAACTATCAAATATATCTAACTACTATTAAGGTGGTTAGGAATTTTTAACCATAGAATATCTATGTAATTGTTTGATGGAATAGTGTTTTAGGGTAGGTATATTTGTGCATAGGACAAAAGAAAAGTGTGTTTTGTCTGCACTGCATAAAGCATATCCTTCAAGTTGTAAAATGAAGTATTTGAATGCCAAAGTAATATTTTAGTACTTTACTAGAGTTTATAAATGTACAAGAATTTTTTTCTATTTCTCAATTTTTATTTTATTTTTAACTTTTTGTAGGGCCACAATACTTACATTCCTTAAATAAGAAAGTAGTAGTTAAAGACAAGTGTGGAAATTGACTGAACTAAAAGTTTAAATCAAGAAACAAAAAAAAAAAAGGTAATGAAAAAATGTTTGGGGATGAAGGGAATTTAGATTGGCAAGTAACCTTTAATAGCAACACAACTGACTGCCACTTAAAACACTAAACTGATTGCATAAAAAGTATTCTGTTTTTATCACAGTGGACAACTTGGTCATTGTTTAAAAAAAATCATTCAAGCTGCCTGTTTCATTATGACAATCACTGTTCTGTTGCTGGTGGATGTTCTGTCGGGATGAATTTATCAAATAGAAATAACAGGTATACAAAACTAGCACAATAGAAGAACAAACTGTTTAATTATACTGACCAGACCTGATACTAGAAACTAATATCAAGCTATGTTATGTTCAGTCAAAGAGAAAGAGAAAAAAAGAGTGTTACTGGAGTGAGTCAAAAGTTTTGCAATATTTTGGTAGTACATACTTGTTTGTGGTATGAATATCACATGACTGAAACAGTTCAAACTGTGAGAAGTAGTATCATTGGTTGTTGATGTATTGACTGTGAATTGCTTCATACGTGTGATTTGAAAGCAACACAGATGAATGTGCAACATTGTCAAATTTGGAAACTTATGCTTTAAGAGACTGAACTGGGCCACTGGGGAAACAACCAAAATATTTGTTGTACAAAAAGTGAAAGTGATCATAGTATATGAAGCAGATGGTTCAAAAAATTTTGTTTGTATTGCAAGAACTTCAATGATCAGGAAAGGTCAGGTAGACTTAAAACTGGCTTCTGAGACTATGTTCCAAGCCATAAAGGTAAATTCAGTACGTAGCACTTGGAGAGTACCAGGAGAGCTTGGCATTTCACAGTCCAATGTGATTTATCACCTTCATGAACTTGGCAAATACATCTGAAACTACTAAACTGTGCCTCATATTACCAAAATTTTACAAATTTTTTGACTCACTCTAGTATTTTATTCTTTTGAGAAGTTGATTTATTTCAGCCTTTCTGAATCTTTTTACTCTAGAGGAACCCTTGCAGGAACCATTTTCCTTTTGCAAAGAGCCCATCAATAACTTGTATCTATAACTGTCATCTACTAAGTATTTACCTCCTCCTCCTCTGAATAAGCAGGATGTGACACAAGATCAGTTTTAAGTGGAGTTTAACAGGTTTGAATTCAGTTTTCCTTTTCCTATATTGGTTACCATACCAAGGTTGAAGAGCCCATCCTGCCTTGCTATTTATCCATAACTGGAGGAAGAATAATTGGATTCATACCTTTCCCAAGAATATTAGTGATATGTGAAATGCAGTCTCATCTAGGATTTGAACTCATATCACCAAGTCCATTTTCTATAATGGTAATCATTACACCTCAAACATCTTCTGTCATCCATTAAGTAGACAAATTTTTTTTCAGATTTGTTCATTTAGACAAACTTATTAGGAATACCATAATTTCCAGCCTTAAACCAGGAGAGTTTTTAATTTTTTTTATAATAGGCCTTTGATACTTGTAGAATAAAGAAGTACTTAAAGAATGTAATTTCCCTTAAACTTTTTATTGTTGACAAAGACACAAAAAACTCTACTGGTTTTTTTTATATCACTAACATTTATTTAAATTAAGCAAAACAAAGAAAATGAAAATTTTATTCATCAATGTGTAACACTAAAACAAACTGAATTTTATAAAACTAGCAAAAGAACCTGGTGTTATCCAGGATAAAAATTATATGCTAAAGCACTCTTTGTTAAACAAAATTTTTTTATTTTCGCTTTCTGGATATTATTTTAGAATAGCTCACAAAGAAAATATCATCAGTAATATAATAATGATTTATTCTGAATGACTTTGATTACATCAATTTCCACATCTATTCAAGAAAAGTATTGCTTTTTGCACAAATGAGTTTTATCATATTAATTTTCTACCAAAAAGTCACAGTGAAGATTGGTGTGTGTGTGGGGGGAGCTCCTCCTACAGATGACAATTTCATTTGCTTTCTGGATGAATTAGACCATTGTGATTAATTTGAAACTAAATATTCCAGGGACCAAAGGAGAGTCCACAATGCCCTTCCCCTCACATTCCTCTTCTCTTCAGATGCATTTAACATGCTCTCTGAGGTCCAAGGAGTTAACATGCCAATTTACACCAAATATTTGGCAATTAGTCAAGGAATATATAGAGAAAAGGCATCCCTTCTAAGTAATTTTCCTCCTTAAAGTTCCAATAGTCCCATGAAGGTGGCACCTTTGCTTATTAATTATTTACTAGACCTTCCTGATCAATTTTAAGCTAAAATGTTCTGAGCTCTGCCAAGAGCAAGAAGAGAAACTTCCCTGTGCCAACAAATGTCATTAAAACCCTCCTTGAGGTGAAAGGAATTTACATGCCATTCATCACGATTGACCTATTTGTCAAAGATTCCATTGATAAATATAAAGAGAATTAGATTCATGATATAGAACTAACATGATTTGAAACCATACAGACAGAGTTTGAATCTAACAGCATAATCACACAAAAATTTATACCAAAATAGTTTTTAATTTTTATTATGTTCTGATTTTTTTAAAAATGCTATTGCATGGTTTTTTTGAATAAATTACAAAATTATTTTTTGATTAAATTATTTAAAAATTTAGAAAAAAATGAAGCAAGTTTTAGTCTCATTAATGTTTTTTTTTTTTCAAATAGTTTCTTTTTTCTAAGAAATAAGTTTTTAAAGAAAATTTGAAAAAATGAATACACTTTGAAGATTAAAAAAAATTAAAACAAATTTTAAGTTCTATTGAGTGTGTATTATTTTTAACTTAAAGTTGCAGTGAGCAGGCAATAAATTTATTGTGTGGTTAAATATTTATTTTTCTCTTTAATATTTACTTGAGACACTTCAGTAAGTTGTGGATTGTTATTGTTCTTTTATTTAATATTCTAAAAAAGTTTCTTAGAAAAAAGATTTTGCATTTACATTTTTCATAGAACTTCCTTTTCAAAATAATTTTGATGATTTAAGTTCATTTCAATTTTGAATACTTTCAGTTTTTCATTGAGCTTTGAAATATTCACAACACCCATCCTTTGAAATTCTAAATATTTCCGTTTTTTACAAAGCTTTGAAATAACCATAACATCCGTCCTTTGAAATTTTTATTGCTGATTTTTTTCTAAACGTGTATTAAGAGAATTATTTTTTGAGCAGCAAAGATTCTTTATAAAGTTATTTTTATTAAGTTTTACAATCTAATTCACCATTTACCCACAACTATAAATCAAATATTACTAATTATTATGTTTGTAAATAATTTTACTCATAAAATAAACTATTTCCTATATTATATTTAAAGTTTTAAGAGATGAAAATAAAAAATTTAACCTAATATTAGTACATATCAAATCGCTTTTTAAAAACCAGCATTAGATACATTATTGATAAAAAAAAAAAAAAAAAAAAAGGATATTTTAAAAGTATATTTTTTAAGATATATTTAGAAAAGCACAGAGCCTCCTTCCCCCACTTTTAAATGGTCATAGATATCCAAGTCCATAGTTTACACAGGCTTCTAAAATCATCTAAACGATAAAATAATACATTAATCAAACTGAAAACTGATCATTTGAAATATTCTTTAAAAATGAGTAGATCTCATTATTAATTGAATAACATATTGAGACTTACCTAAAAAAAAATAGAGGATCATATTATACATGAAATTAAATATATTCATGCTTTTTACAAATAAGATTATTGGTGGCATTATTTACAAGAATAAAACATTGTTTTTTTACCAACTAAAAACAGACATTGAATTATAGATGTTCAGTTATTAGTAACACTGGGTCGCATGTTTATTGGATGTGTTTATAGTTACGAAAAATATATAAACCTCTGCAATTATCCAAAGAGCGTTAATGTTTTAATATGATACTGTTGTATAAATCAAA
The DNA here is from genome assembly GCA_963585895.1 of Sepioteuthis lessoniana. Taxonomy (NCBI): domain Eukaryota; kingdom Metazoa; phylum Mollusca; class Cephalopoda; order Myopsida; family Loliginidae; genus Sepioteuthis; species Sepioteuthis lessoniana. The sequence goes on along the minus strand of OY757904.1, from coordinate 158,116,860 downwards.
AATTTTGTTTGTTTTTGTTTTTTTTATCATTTTGATTCAGTTTATGTAAACTTATATGTTTTTCTTCTATTTTTAGTAACAATTAAATAAAAAATAACTCATTTTTTAATTACATGTTTTTAAACAATCAATTAAAAATTGTGGTTTTATATGAAATAAAACATTAACTCTTGGTTTGGTTTGGGTTGGGTTATTTTTTTAATGGCATATCAACTTCTTATGAGTTATTTAATGGTAAAATTTGATTAATTTGTAAATGTTTAATTGTAATCATAACTATATTTTCAATGTTCCATTGCTTTTTTTTTAATTGCATTTTTTTATCTATAATTATTTTTTTGCACATAGTTACATGATTTAAAGGATTCCTATCTAATACTAATAATTCATATATGATTATTGGTACCGGCTCATTGGCCTAGTGGGTATAATGTTTGCTAATGGTCTGGGAGACCGGGGTTCAATCCCAGGTTGAGTCATACCAAAGACTTTAAAAATGGTACTTGATACCTCCTTGCTTAACACTCAGCATTATAAGGTATGTATCAAGGGTAAAGTAGAGCAATTCAAGGAAAGGAGTTGCGCCCTCCCCCTACACCTTGGTGTCGTAGTTACTGAAAAGGGAGCCTTGGGGTCGCCCTCGACAACAATCGCCAACTTTACTATATATGATTATAATGTTTAAAGTAATTAATGATAATCATTTCTTTTTACAGTTATATGGTTTCAAGTATTCCTGTCTAATAGAAATAATTTGCAAGCACTTGGTGGTTTCAAGTTAAAAATAAAAATAAATGAATAAATAAATAAGTGATAATGATGATAATAATAATCCTCCATGCACAGTTATAGGTTCAAGTAACTATTCTTAATACAAATAATTTGCAAGCAGTTATACAGATCTATTTGAATTATAGATGGGAACCTAACTGATACAACTATTCTGAATCAATGAAGCTCTTGAGTGCTCCGGAGGTGATGTAGTTTAATGTCGTACCAGGACACACATTAACTATCTAACGTTACAGTTTTATGAGTAAGTTATAGTTTATTTTTCTTTAATTTTTTTTATGAGAGTCATGAAATAAAAATGGAATAATGTTACATTTTTATAAAAGCTAACTGGAAACCCATCTAATTGATGGGATTTTAAGCAGGTTTGTGTAGAAGACCTTTGACTTCTATAAAAGATCATGTATTTAAATCATAATTTTAAAAAAATCAACAGCAGCATTAATTCTTGGATCACATTTTCTATGGAAAGTGTTCAAATGAGCTTAATGCTCTAATATCACCAATCCAGCAATTTCTTACATTCATCTCATCGTGATCCCCTTTGCTGATTAGAAGTTAATTTGCTTTTGTTGAAGTAAAAAAAAAAGTAAATAAAGTATTTATACAGATCTTACAAAAGATCTCAAGAATCCATAAGAAATTGTGCTATTTTCTGAAATAACTAAGTGGATGTGATAAAAAGCAACAAATGGGAATTACACAAGGATGTTATGTACTGTTTTGAACAAATCCTGGAAGCAGCACCCTACAAAACAGCAGCTGTACAGTAACTTACCTTCCATCTCAAAAATTATTAAAGTAAGATAAACAAGACATTCTGGGCACTGCTGGGGAAGTAACATTCTCCTATGGACTCCTGGGGAGAGTGTTTGACAATGGTCCAGGAGACTGAGGTTCAATGCCAGGTCAAGTCATACCAAAGACTTAAAAAATGGTACTTAATGCTGCCTTGTTTAACACTCAGCATTATAAGGTAAGGATCAAAGGTAAAGTGGAGCAATCCAAGGAATAGGGTAGCACCCTCCCCTACACCTACTGAAAAGGGAGCCTTCAGGTCACCCTTGACTAAGGTCACGAAATTTACTTATGGACTCCTACACATGGACATGCCGATGTTGGCTAACCAGGAAAAATTTACATTCATCAAGTCTGTGTAGATACTGGATGCTGTCTAGAGGACTTGCCAGGAGTTATGATTGATAGGGATGAATGCAGAGAGAGAGAGAGAGAGAGAGAGTCAAGGGAATCTGTGCTGTTAACATGCCTTAATGATATATATATATAAGATTTAATGTTTAATCATTAGATATTTTCCACAATAAATATTTTTTACTGTCAAAAATAAGAGGTGAATTGGAGTAGCTGTAAAGACAGAGAACCGTGAGAAGAAAAAGTAAAAGCTAAAGTTCAAATGTAGTCAGTGCTAAAATACAATTGTGATAATGCTTTCATTTTTGTTTGATATTCCACCAGAATTTTTCTTTTACTATATATTTTATCATTGTAGTAAAAGAATGTATTGTGAGATCTGCTTAATAAATCTTATCCCTGAAATATAAATAGGTCAACTACAAATATTAAATGGAAGATGGGGTTTACTGTTTGGATTAACTATATGAACTAGTAATAGACTCCACTAAAATATATTTGCCACTGTCAAAGATTAAAAAAAACATTTTCAGTATCAAGATGAAGATAAAAGATCTCCCAACCTTGAAGCTTTTTGTGACCCTCAACATTGTAGTCCTTGATGACCCCCAGGAATAAATTTCTTTAAATCATACCATGAAACTATTTTTAGAATCTTCTGTTTCTAGGTGATGCCATTTGGGGGAGAAATAATGACTTCAAAATGAGATTGAAATTCTTTTACAAAAAAAGGAAGAATCTTGGCAGAAATTCTTGAATTAACGAGTTACCATATTCAGTGGAATATAAGACACCTCTCCTCCCCATTTTTCCCAGAAAAAAATCTCGCCTGGATTTTATAAATGAAGTTGATATATATGGTAGATTAATGTTTGCCCAGAAACTACAGCTGACCAATGTCAAATGCAAATGAGGAGGAGGAGGCTGGATATTCAATGAAATATTTTATTTTACTAAGACTTTTTAATTACAAAAGTGACTTTAGACAAAAATTCTCTGTCTGCTTAATATTTCAAAATTTGAATAAGTGTTTACTGTTTTGTCAGAAATAAGTAAACAAGTTGATAATCCTGAGCTCATGAACCGAAATCTACCCTCTGCCATTTGAGTATGACCTCTGCTCTGGTAAATAAGAGTTCCATCTGTACTATATGGCTACCTACCTCCCATCTCACAAACCATCCAACTAAGTCAAACATGATATGCAGGGCACTGCTGGAGAAGCAAGAATGGAGTCAAGCTATGTTCTCTTAGGAATACCTACATATGGATGTGCCAGTGTTGGCTGACCAACCGAGACTTACATGCATCAGCTCTATGCAGACACTGGATGCAGCAGGTGGGGGTATAGGGAGCTCATACCTTTCCCAACAGTATTAATTCAACAGCTTGACTGAAATTTGAACTCACTACAATGTGATAGTCCAGCAAGTTGGCTATAATACTACAATGACTTCCCCAACAGTGTTAATTTATATGTTTAAAAAAAGTGTTATGTTTATTGAAAAATGAATATTTGTTGTGTAAAATAAATGCTTTTATGTTTTATTAATTAACTGATTTCAAACCATCTGGGGTTATTTTATACTTAGGTGTTAAAGAATTGCATATATTGTACATTTATATTTAATTTTTTGTGTATTTTTTTTGTTTGTTTTTAGCACACAGTATTCCTATCAAATACAAATAATTTGCAAACAGATGTATTTGAACCATAGATGGAACCCTAACAGGTACTCCCGCTCCAAGTCAGAGTGGACCTGGCTGTAAGGATCTCTAGCACTGGAGCCTCACCATCAGATGCAATTATGTGTCATATTTATGACACTCTGTTTTTTGGGATAAGTGGGTCTTACCTTTTTGCAGTGTATGCAGTCAGTGTATTCTAAGCCCCAATGCAAGACATATATATACTCACAAACACACACACACACGTATGTGTGTATATATATTTATGTACACATGCTCATACAAAAATGTGTGTGTGTGTGTGGATATATATATATATATATATATATACACACACACACACATACCTATATTCATGTGTGTGTGTATATGTATGTATAGATATATGTACAAATGTAAATGCACATGTGTATATATATATATATATATACACACACACATGTATATATATATATATATATATATATTTATACACACACACACACACACACACATGTATATTGCCCTGTCAGTTGGGACTAAACAGCATCTGATTGTTATGCTCCATTCCTGGGAAATTTGGGGAATGTTGAGTAGCACTTTATTGCCATTACTCCCATTTCCACTCTGACCCTGAGTAGTATTACCTGTAAGGGACCCATCAATGGATCAAATTGAACTACTATGCTTGAAAGGATTTAACTGTGTTCAAACAAATGATTAACATTAAATAGAATTATTATTCATCATCATCATATCGCGCTGGTAGCACGGATATCCCTGACCCTCTCTCGCCACTCCTCCCTATCGTTCATCGCCCTAGGTAGGTCTTCAGGACAACAGCCTGTATCCTCACATAGCTGCTGAATGTACGTTCGAGCTGGTCGTCATGCTTTTGCGCGGCCATGTGTGGGGATCCATAAGAGTACATCTCTTATGAGTTCATCTCTGCTTCTCCAGCAGTGTCCTGCATGTCTGGTTCATCTAACTTGAATAGTTTTCGTGATAGGGGGCATGTGGCCGTACAGTTGGTGTCTTGTGGGGTGCTGCTGCCAGGACTTGTTGAGGATTGCACGCAGCATTCTTGTGTAATTGCCATCCAGTTTCTTCTCCAGCCATTTTGTTAGCGTCCATGTAGTGCATCCATATAGCAGTATCGATGTGACCGCTGCCTGGAAGAAGCTGCGTTTCATTTTATCGGTTAGGTCTGATTTCCGAATTATTATTAGTAGATAGTAATACTTGAAACATTTAGCTGTGTGCAAACAAATGAGCTCTGGCTCATTTAAAAGTGGAGTCACCTATAAACTATTCACTTACAAATTATATATATATATATATGTGTGTGTGTGTGTGTGTATTTAGGTAGTATTTCTTTAAGACATATTTGATTAAACAATGGACATTTTTTGTCTACATATTTTTGTATTTATCCTTTCAAGTTGTTGTATCAATGTTATGATATCCGGTTGGATTGGTTAATAAATATTCTATAATTAATTGGTTCCTTATTATTTGTGGCCTTGTCTCGAACCATGATCAGTGAGTGTGTGTGTATTGCAAAATCCATACAACCTTTGCACTTACATTACTACTTTGTAAGAATTAAGTGTTTATTGTTTAAACTGGTGTATTGTTGTAGCATTTGCTTTGAAACTTGATTCGATAAATAGCAGCAGCAGCTAAAGACATTTGAATACATTAGCACTAGATTCAAAATTAATTCTATTGAGTTTAGGATGTTTGTTTCTAATGTATAGGGCTTTGAGAATCTGTAGTCTTTGTTATTTTGTTGCTCTAATATTGTTGTGTTATTGGTAAGTATTTTCTAAAATTCTGTTGTAGGACAGGAATGTTTTATAGATGTTGGACTATTGGTTTGGTGTCGGAAAGATGCATGGTTTGTTGAAGTTAAAACAATGTATATATTGTTGTTTTCTTGCAATACAATCTCTTAAAGGACATTTAAATTGATATGTGATGTTTTTTTTTTTTTTGTAAAACTCCAATCAAGGGAGAGGAATTATTGTTAATAACTAAGTTGGAGGTTTTAAATTTATTATAGTATATGAGAAGTTTTATTTTTTCATTAAGATCAGTGGGAAGTATGTTTTTTGAATCAATGCTTTTAAAATATTTTCATCTAATCTATAATTGTAGCGCATTTGGTTGTAGTAAATAAGTGACAAATAGTGAACAAATTTTCAACCTCAAGTGAAGCTAATATTCCATTATTGGGTTTAAGTACTGGTAGACAAGTTCACTTACTTAGGAAGCAGTGTTGCATCAACCAAAAAAGACATCAACATGCGGCTAACAAAGGCATGGACAGCTATTGATAAGCTATCGATCATATGGAAGTCAGACCTGACCGATAAAATGAAACGCAGTTTCTTCCAAGCTGCGGTTGTATCGATACTGCTATATGGATGCACTACTTGGACGCTAACAAAATGGCTGGAGAAAAAGCTAGATGGCAATTATACGAGAATGTTGCGAGCAATATTGAACAAGTCCTGTAGGCAACACCCCACAAAGCACCAACTATACGGCCACCTACCTCCCATCATGAAAACCATCCAAGTTAGACGAACCAGACATGCAGGACACTGCTGGAGATGCAGGGACGAGCTCATAAGTGATGTACTCCTATGGACCCCCACATATGGCCGTTCAAAAGCAGGATGACCAGCTTGAACATACATACAGCATCTCTGTGAGGATACAGGTTGTAGCCCTGAAGACCTGCCAGAGGCGATGAATGATAGGGAGAAGTCACGAGAGAAGGTCAGGGATATCCGTGCTGGCGGCCCGACATGATGATGATGATGATGTTGGTTTTGAATTAATTCTTATGTTGATTTCATGTTATTAAGTGCATAAATAGGGCGTAATAAGTTGATTTATTGTTTTTGTGAATTCATAAATTGGTGGGATATAATTGGGTGCAGAGAATGATTAGGTTTTTGTATTTTAACCATTCCATATAAATAACTAGGTTTATAGTTGCTGGTTATTTTGAATAGTTTTGTGTTATCACACTCAGCATTATTAGCAGTGATTAGTTTATTAATTTTTGATTTAAGTTGGTTGGTGGGATTCTTATTTAATTTTTTGAATTTGATGTGGTCATCAAGAATATTTTATAATTTTGAATTTATTAAGTACTATGAAAATGTTTGTTTTATTATCTTTTTTATGGTGATGTTGGGATGATTGCATAATATATATGGGCAGGATTTGGTGTTGAATAGCCATCAATGGATGATATATACCATAAAACCAAATAACATAATGTAACCGAAACTAACACACACATACACACACACATTTATGTGTGTATATATGTATATATATTTAGGTCAGGTTTTATGGATTGTGTGTAGCACAATGCTTAATGGAGAAGAAAATAGAGTGAGCATTTTGGCAAACCTCTCTCCTACAATTTCCTTAACTGCCCTGCTATTAAGAGCAAAATGCAGTTAACTTGCATTACTAATTTTCTGAGGGACCAGTTATTATCTGATCTCTCCATTACCGTATCACTTTGGTCTTCTTCACATATATTTGTAGCTAGTTTAGCTTGTCAGTTTATTTATGTGTCAAAGAAAATCAGTCGATAGAAATGTTTTCTCTTATCTTTATTGTTATATAGAGAAAGTCACAATAGTTATTAATTTTATATATACATATTCATGACATTCTTCTTTTTCTCAGCTTAGATATTTGTTGAAGTACACTGTGTACTTTCCAACATGTTTGGACAAGAAGTACAGAGCTGAAAAATGAATGCATAAAGAAAAGGGATAGGTATAATTAGATAGTAGTAGTCAGTTCTATAAATAAAACTTGTATAATCAGTTTGAGGACTTTTGCCTTCTTGTTGAGGCATATCAAATGTCATTGTTGTTTAAACCTATAGAAAAGAAAGTATTTTTATAGCCCTTAGGAACAGTACTCTGTAGAGTGTATTGCTCATAAGTATTTGAACTAACTTTGTTTTTTTACTGCCATTATTGCTGGTGCTATTAAAGGTTTTGAGCAGTGATGGTGAGGGTTTTGATTAACTTACAAATCTGGCAACTCTTCAGAATAGCAATGTGAGGCCACCTTTTCAATTTCCTTGATCAATTCTGAACACGATTTTAGAATTCTATTAGAAGACAAAAAATATTTTCTTAAAGTGTAACATTTAGAAAAACAAAACATGACTCAAAATGCCTTGTGATGATGATTTCAATAAAACTTGTTTCTTTTTCTTCCTGTTAAAAACAGGAAGAAAATCAACAGAATAGAAGCTAATCTTCTGTTTGTTCAAATACTTAGTTGATATATATATATATATATATATATACACATCAATTATTTCTAATGTATATCTCTCAGTTGTTAGATATATACAAGGGTCATTCAATAAATAAAGGGAATTTTTTTGAAAAAACTAAAATAAATTTTTTTTTCAGATTTTATTTTCGTAAATGTAAACTCTGCATTGTTTGTAATTGATTTATGGCAAAAATTATTTTAATCTCACAAAAATATTTGTTTTTAGGCTATTCAAAATAGTGGCAAATCGGAATGCTCCAGGCTTGAACAGAGGTTTGTCTTTAAATTTTTGCTGGCTGAGAAGTGCAAACCATGGGAAATTTATAGAATATGTTTTAGCTGAAAGAATATTTACAAATGGGCTAAACGTGGGTTTGCCATTATGAGCCTGAATCATAAAGACAATCCATAAGGTGGAAACACACTGACTCTCCGGTAAAGAAAAAGTTCCAGGTACAGGGGTCAGTAAAGAAGGTCATGCTGAAAATCTTCTGGGACATGAAAGGACCCATCACTCTTGATTTCATGGAAAAAGGTGCAACTGTAAACATTGTTTCCTATTGCCATTGCCTTAGGCAAAATTCCCCTTATTTATTGACTGATTCTTGTATGATATAAATAACAAGAAATATATATATAATCTATAAAATATATACTTTAATTATTTGTAATGTATATATAAATTATTTATGAGTTTATATGTATGCATATATATATATATATATGTGTGTGTAATAGAAATAATTGATTTTAAAATCTTTTTATACATATATGTATATATATATATATATATATATATATATATATATATATATATATATATAAAGTAATAGAATAATTGATTTTAAAATCTTTTTATACATATATACAAACTTGTATCTATAATCAAAAGAATATTCCCAGAAACTAATTTTCAGTATCTATTATCATTATCTTTTTAATTACTGTTATTGATATCAACATTAAGATATGTGGAAAGAAAGTATTATCTATAAACTAAATAACAAAGTGTATAAACTCATTAAATTTCCTGATAACCTTGTAAAATTTCTATCCTAATCTTTTAAGAGATTATAATTTCATGGTGAATGGACACAAACACACTCTAATAACTCTTTTTAGATTGGTGGCAAATATTCAGGACTACATAAATAGGTGAGATAGTTGTAATAGAACACGTCCGTATTTGTATAAGAATTATGTTTCTGATGTTATGCTACAGCAACAGTTTTAGCTTACTTTCTTGAATATACCACAATTACATACCAATATAATTGGTACATAGAAATACTTTTTAACATCTGAGATAGCTTTTCATTTTCCTTTTATAGCTTGTACAACTAAAGAAGTGAATTCAGTTTAGATTTTGAACGGATGTACTGTATGTATTTCACTGTGTATACCAAACTTGATTCTTTTTCTTAAAATTTACTTTGCATCCTAGTGGCTGAAGACTTTTTTCTATTTGATTAACTTCATATCATTTTTTTTTTTTTTTTTTTTTTTTTTTTACAATTTTGCATATAACGATTGGGTTGCATCCTTGAAGCTAGAATAACAGCAGGAATTATGCTATTCTATCTTTGTTCTTAGCATAAATGATTTAAAAAAAAAATCTTCTATTGAGTTAGCAAATGGCAAACTGAGTTTGATTTTTGGATAAAGATATCTAATTTCACTTTGCACAATTACTTTCAAAAAGGCATGAATCCACTTCTCCCTGCACTCTCATTATCAGATATCTTGACAAAATTGATAGAAAAGAGAGCAGGTATGTGAACACTTGGGAGATGACTTTCCTATAACTACATTATTTTCTTCCCCATTAGCAAGTGAAAGCTGTTACAACTTTGACAGAATTGGATCATCACTCAAAGGAGGATCTTAGACAAAATTTATAGATTTTTACCCTCTATTATCAACATGAAATATGATTGCACTGCCTTTCTATAGTTGATGATTTTGAGTACATTTCTATCATAAATCATTTTTAATGCATTTCTAAAGTGAATCATTTTCAATGCATTTCTCTTGTAAATTATTCATAAAATATTTTCAGTGCAAGGAAATAATATACCAATCTGCTAAGTGAAGAATGTCTGTTTCTCTGCTTTGAAAATCAGTATTCAGAATCCTGTCTTTTTCCTTACTCCTGGCACTGGTGGGTTAGGTTAGGTTAGGTTATTTGGTTTAATGGCTTATCAACTCTTGATGGTTATTTAATGGCAAATCCTGCTAATATATATATATATATATATATATATATATATATATATATATATATATATATACATATATTTAGTGAATTGTTTTTAGGTAAGTTTATTTTTTAAATGAGTTAGAACTCATTCGTTTGCTCACAGTTTATTGATTTCTAATATTGCTATTTAACAATAATAGTTTTATTTGCACATAGTTAAATGGTTTTAAGTACTGCTATTTAACATTAGTAATTTTATTTATCAAATATTCCTGTCTAATTTAATACTAATCATTTGTTTGCAAACAGATAAATGGTTTCAAGTATTGCTATTTAACACTAATAATTCTATTTGATATTAATGATAATCCCTTGTAAAAGTTTAAACAGTTCTGTTTGACCCCTTAATAAGACCCTAACTGGTACTAGCACTCCTTTGCCCAGTCGGCTGCACCTCTGCAGAGGGGTAAGATACACCCACTCCACTCCACCCAAACGAGTGTCTGGGATATAACACTAAACAAGAGATTCCAGTGATGCTGGGGCTTTGGGTAATACGGATCACCCCTTCATTGCCATCATTCCCAGGTCCACTCTGGCCTGGAATGGTAGCACCAGACAGGGCTCTATCTATAGGTTAAATAGAACTAAACTGCATACTTATGCTAAACTGAATTGTTTGAATTAGAACTATTTGATTAAACTGAATCGCTTGAGATAGAAATGTTTTGACAATTAAACTGTATATTCATGCTAAATTGAATTATTTGAAATAGAACTGATTATTTGTATAAAAATGGATTTAAATAGCATACTTATGCTGAACTGATTTATTTGAATTAGAACTGTTTGGCTAAACTGAATATCTAGAAATAGAAATATTTTTGACAATTAAACTGTACTTATGCTAAACTGAACTGCTTGAACTAGAACTGTTTTGACATCGAAACTGCATATGTAAGCTGAACTGAATTGTTTGAAATAGAACTATTTGCATAAAAAATGGATTTGGCATTAAATAACCTATAAAGATTGATATGCCATAAAACCCAACCAACTAACTGCCACTCCTGGTCAGAGTGATCCTGGGAGTAATGGTAATGAAGGAGTACTCCACATTCCCCAAACTCCAAAACTGGAGCTTCATTAACAGATGCAGTTTAATCTCATAGCCAGGATACTAAATGGTTTCAAGTATTGCTATCTAACTCTAATAATTCTGTTCAACATTATTCATTTGTTTGCACTCAGTTAAATGGTTTAAGTATTGCTATGTAATACTTATAATTCATTTTAAGTTAAATGGTTTCAAGTATAGTAAATGATCAAACAGATCTATTTGATCCAAAGATGGGACACTCACTGGCACTACCACTCCAGGTCAGAGTGGACCTGAGACTAATGACAATGAAGAAGTACTCTACATTCCCTAAAGCTCCAGAACTAGAACCTCACTATCAGATCCATTTTAGTGTCATATCCAGGACACTGGTTGTGAGGGGAGTTTTACCTCTCTGCAGAGATGCAGTCAACATATTCTACAACCCCAGTGCCAATAGAGCAGGGTACTGACACTGGTGAGAAATAGTCACTAAGTCTCATATTTCGTTATTCAAATGTCTTCATATTCACCATGCTTAGAATGGCACAAACCCAAAATGTATGGCAAATATAGGTAGTATGACTGTTGTGCCAATCTTTCAAATGTTAGAAGTTTTGATTGCTTTCCATACAGTCAACAAGACTTACAATATGTATATTCTATCCTTTGCAAAGGGATAAGACCTCTTTTCCTCAAGAGGGGTGTCCTGAGTATGATATTAAACTGTATCCAGTGATGAAGCTCTATTTCTGGAGTTCTGGAAGTGTAGAGTACTGTTTCATTGCCATTACTCCCAGGTCCACTCTAACTAGGAGTAGTAGTACCTATTAAGGTCCTGTCTATGGGTCAAATAGATCTGTTTAAAAATTATTCATAATAGATAGAACTGTGTGCAAAAAAACTCTTAAAACAACTACACATAAAATGTAAATATGAATATACAATGAATCCAATTCCCTAATGTCTACACATAAAATAATCCTAAATGGTTTGACGTGCCATTAAAATCAATCAATCTTGCTTGCTTTGAAAACTGGTGGGAACTAAACAAATATTTTTGCTACAAAGCACACTCTAAACCTAACTCTAAACCTGATGATACAATTTAAAATAAAATAAAAATAAAGTTGTCAGATTAGCTTAGTTTGGCACAAGGCCAGAAATATTTGACACCCAGTTAGAATCAAACTCACTGACAATTGTAGCGATTGTAGCTTATTGACTATCTAAAATATAAAGTTGATGAAACCTTTAAGTGTCATTTTAAAATAAGTTTCAATTTCATAAAAAATATTTTATTATTTCAAAAAAATCTAAACTGCAAATGATATTATTTTGATTTCTTTTTTTAATTAGATAAAATATTATCAACCAATATTGATTTTTGATTAGTATTTTTTTCATCTTAATTCTAATTATTCTATTTACTCTAATAAAGTGAAAAACACAAATATTAGAAACACTGGATGGTTTCACTTCCTTCATATAAAAATGGATTCAACTAGATGAAAAAATAAACAAAGAGATGTGACTACCATTGGATATGGATATGATTAATTATGGCTTGACTGAAGAATGATTTTTGCAAACAGAAAGATGAAGCACCCTATTTCAGTGGTGGCAACTTCAGTAAGTTTTTCTTAATCAACAGTAGCAAGGGGTATACGAGAAATATGTGAATTAGCAGTATGTGGAAATTGATATAAAAAGGGGATTGCTGGTGATTGATGGGGATAGTAACCACTCCTAAGAAAGGGGAACATTGCGTCGAATCACATCTTAATTCAATCCTGGTGCCACCCAACTTATTAGTCAATATACAATAGAGCATACACTGCATTCCATAAAATTTCAGAGTCATTGACTAACATTGGCACCACAGCATTAATTACTGAGCCTCACTTTATCCAGAGAATATCACCATTGGACTGTGGAAGACTGATACACTAAGTTGAATATATATAATTCAGCCTTTTGGGGAATGTTTGTGGCTATAAAAATGGACTGAATACACATAGAAGACCAGTTTTTGCTGTGACTAGCTGCTACTGTCAATGTTATCATTGTTTTTCCTATTACTGCTTAGGCTATTGTTCCTATAAGTAAGCTCTTCTGATAACATTAATCCTAACATCTATTATTGTATAAAATTATTATTTTGTTTAATTGCCATCATGTCAAAAACTTTAACAATATTAAAGAAATATTTGTTCAAAACTGATAATGGCTAACCTGCAACTGTTGAAAGCTTTTGTTTCTTTTAATACATATCATTATGTACATTTTGTGTGAATGTATTTATTTGTATGGAAATAATAGTGCAGTTTTGTGAGTTTAGATTAAAATATATGTAGAAAAAAATATAAGCTATAAGCATATAAGACAATTTCATTTGTAAGTATCAAATGATAACACAAAAGATTAGTTTACTTTATAGTTAATAAGTATCAAGAGTTTGAACTTAAGATAAAAGCTTGGATTTTAAATCTGATTTTCAAGGCAAGATCTCTCCATTTGAAACATTGATACAAAAAATCTTCCTACATCTCATTTATTTTTGTGCACTGTTAGTTTAAACTTAACAGATATTAATAATATAACTTCTTCATATTTCTAATACATGTTTTAAAACTACTTTTCTGTATAGCAAATATCATAAAAAGTTAAACTACAAAATATTTCTCCCAAGTCCCTTCTATTACCCTGAGAAATTACATAAAGAATTCAGTATGGTTTATTAACTGAAAGTATTGAACTATTACAAGAATTTGTGTCAATAATACATTTTATAATGATGTTCATTACTATTTTATTAAAAGAATATATTCTAAAAAAAATCTAATTAGGGTTAAAAATGGTGAGTTGACTATTTTGTAATAAGTTTATTTTATTTGCTTAGTCTATTCAAAGTATTTGTTCATGAATTTGTTCATATCTATTTATCCTGGCTATTCAAGTTAGTAAGAAACTGTGAGATCAAAGGACAAATTCCTACATGTGATGCAGTAAAAGTGAGAAGTCCCTCGTTATCTTCATTTGCTCCAGTACCAAAGTTCAATAATCTTAATGCAAATAAATATATGGATATAAGCAAAATTAAATTCAATAAATACATAATTTTGCCTAAGAACTCAACATTAAAAATAATTGACAAAAATGTTTAAAAATTGGGCATTCAAGTCAACACAAATACATGCAAAACAGTTAAGAATATAATTAATAAACCAGATAAAAATCTATATCAAGGTCAGGCAGGTATTTATATTATTTTCTGTAAGATTTGTAAAATGTTATGCTAGAAATATCTTTAAAAAAAAGGTTTAAATGAGTATAATCACAACTTAAAAAAGCAGAATATTATAAATTTCAATTTGAAATAGACCACAATTTTAATTTCAAAGAGGCTCATTCGTTATTTTAGAAGCAAACCAAGAAATACAAAAAAACTTCTAGAGTCTACTGTAATCTCTTTGTATCAATCAATTATAATGTATCACTTTTAATGACAAGATTAATATAAAAATAAAACAATATTCTACTTAATGTGACATAAGTTAAAATAACAAAATCTTATCCTGAAGATTTACTAATTCTAACGTGTTATTTAATTTTGATTTATTGCTAAGAATATCTTAAAACATACTCAACTGTAATTTTTCTCAAAACCTTTAATTAAATAAGTCATGGGCACAATTTCAATTTTTTTTGTTTTCATTTTTTAAGATTTAAAAATGATTAATGCTCCTAATCATATAGCCATAACAACCTCATAGACAGTGTTAGTGTTTCCTAATATTTTCCTAATCTGCTGAAGCCCATATGTGATAATAGATATGTAAACACTCCTCTAAATTGGTTTTCATATTTTGATTTTTTCTTGCAATGTTATGGTGAATAAAACTCTAGTCATCTGTGGAGGTCAGGGTTCAAGTGATCCAGCATTTTAGCTTATTTCCTTTCACTCAGCCTTTGTTTCTGTCATTTCATATTTTTGCAAATATATCCAATTTTCATCTCTGTTGTCAGAAAATGAGAAGATTCATTTATGAGAGTGCAGAGAATTGCAAATATGCACTTTATGGTCGACTTCTCTCAAATCATTGGAACCGATTTTCCAAGTTTAGTCATTTTTCCAATTTGTTACAGATGAAAGACTTGAAGTCAGCTTTTGAGTAAATTCTTCAACCATAATAGCACCATTTCTATTGATTTTGGACAAAAACAGGTCATCATTAAATTCAACATGAAAATCTTTTCATGGTGCATCTTTTAAGCAAAGTTTTTTTTTTTTTTAAATCTTTCAAACCATCTTCAGTAATTTCTTTCGTGTAAAAGATCTATTCCATAAATGCCACAAATATTTAAAATTGTTTCTATGACATTTTAGCATTTTTCTAAACACATCAAGTATTAAATTTCTTATATAATCTGTAAAAACATTCACCTTAAGAAAGTCAGCTTTCTAACTAAATAACTCATTTAAATCTATACAAATGAATGTATTTTTATTATTTAGATATTTTAGATTAACAAAAATATCATTTAATCTATTGATATTAGATTTCAGGAATGATTTATGGAATGACCTGATATAAAGAATAATTATACATTCTCTAGATTACAATATTCAACATATACTTTCTTATAAATTGAATTACCATGAGCAGAAAATCTGGCAAGCATTGTGTTCGGCTCAGAGAACAACTGGACAGCTGTTTCACCCTTATTAGGTCTCATCAGCAGTGTATACCATGATCTCCTCCACGACAGATTGAACCAGTGACCACAGAATGCAGAGCTGAAACTCTACCACTGAGCTACTGGTCCACATCGCACACAAGTGATGCCAAATTAACTAATCATGGTAAATTTGTGGCCAATTAACCTGATGTATCTTGTAGTTACATCTGTACTCTTACAGAGGATATGGTCATCTCCCAGGTTACATCTTTCCAGGAGGATTGGAGGAACGCATCTGCATAATCATAACCTCATGGGCCAGGATATAGATATACATTTTTTTATTTTCAAAATAGAGGAATTATATTATAAATTGAATTGTCCAGTGGTTCTGTAAGTCACATTCAGTGCTTGCCAGATTTTCTGGTCATAATAATTCAATTTATATTATAATTCCTCTATTTAAAAAATAAGAAATGTATATATATTTTCTTATCACTTCATAAGGTGAAATATAAAAAATATATTGAGTTAAGAATATTTGAACAAATGTTTATTATTATTATATTATCATCAGTACCCTAACACTTAATCATAAACCTATATTATAATTTTTATTTGTAATATTTGCATTTCTTTCTTTTCTTTTTTTGTTTTTTGATATGATGAAAAAATTAAGGATTTTTTTGTTTAGAGCTTTATATTTTCAAATGATGCAACAAAAGAAAAAAATACTTTTTGTATTTGTTTCAAAATTATATATATAATTATAAATATATTCTGTCAGTAACATGTGCATCAATTATTGATCACTGACAATCCCCTTCATTCTGATTTTTAATACACTTTTAGAGTAAAATCAAAATGAATTTCTACAATAAACTAAATACTAATGTATTTACATTATACACATAAATATAACTATTCTAAAAATAAGACTCACTTTTTTCTGACAAGTGACACTTTGTTACTTCTTGAAATTAAATATAGAAACTTACTGATGCAAATTTTAGGTTAGATATTACAAAATTCTCTTTAATCCTTAATTTTCTTTTCTCCTATGAGAATTACTTTGTTGGAGCAGAAAATGATTAACATAAATAGAGTAAGAGATGAAGTAACTTTTAAGTCTATGGGTTGTGATTAAGAAAATCCAAAATCTTTCCTTTGTAGAAATGCAATAAAAAATGATTTCCCGTAGATATTTTGCATATACAGTTGGGTGTCACATGACACTTCTAAAAACATATTCTCAATCTCTTTTTGCTTCTGATCTTTGACAAATAGAGAGATAGTCTTTGACCTTCCCAAGCAATTATCAAGCTATGTGGTCATCTTCTCTCCACTTAACAAGTAAGCCTTTTGCTATTTTGTACTCCTGTCATATACTGCTTGTTTGGAGAACACTTTGTACATAATTCTATCTCTTAGGATACATTTGTGTATTCTTTCTTTCTAATGCCACCTTCGGCAGTACATATACTAAAATTGGAACGATACAGAGAAGATTAGCATGGCCCCTGCGCAAGGATGACACGCCACCTGTATGTATATTGTTCATATGAAATAATTTGTGTTCTTGTATGTGTAAATGAATTTCCATTGTTTTTCCTTCTGTTTTGTTTAGCATTAGTATATCACAGATATACTTATGCTAATATTGGTCTTTGGAGAGTGGGGACTCGACTAAGTATCTTCTCCCTCACCAAGCATTTCAGTACCCATGTGTATATATCTGGTTCAAATAGGGACAACTAAAATAAAGCCACAATTAATTATTTATTTTTTTAATTACTGCCAGAATATGTTAGTCGCTATATGTAGAATCATTAGAGTGTATCAAGCTTTAGAAGATTTAGTTGGCATTATTAGTTTTGTTTGGTTGGTGGTTGTCAGTTTTGGGTTTTGATATCTGATTCCATTTGTTTTCTTCTCTACCCCATTTCTTCTTAGTCTGGAGGAGGCTGTGAAAGAATAACTGAAATACTTTTTGAATTTCAACTTTATTTTTGTCGCAAGGAAATTACTTCCTGGACCATCAGAGAACAATCAGTTTTCTCAAATGAGGTGTTGAAGTGTACTAATTGTTTTCAGTGGTTGATATGTCCAAATTCAGCATTTTTAGTAGTTGGTGATTGTAGAAGTCACTGATGTAACATGCAGAATAAACAACAATACTTATCAGCTCGGTGGTCCCAGCTAGTGCCCAACTGGCAGACAAAAACAAAATGGGCTGTAACTCAGTACAGATCCTGCAACATTACTAAAACAAATCGACCTATATATACACTAATCTATCCTTTCCTGGGCCAGCAACCAATCACTATCAAGGGAATGGACTTAACCACATGTGCATAATGGAACGCCCCAATGACCATAAAACCTTTCCTGCCTCAGTTCCGCATCTCACTTCAACTTGTAACTGAACTGGTTACACAACTGAGTGCTGAATCATAGTTACCAAACTCAACGTTTCGACACAAGTGAAATCTGACATGAGAGAACCTTGACAGGTGATAAGTCTATTTGGTGCTTTTAATATAGGCTACTGTTAGCAGAGATGGCTGCTACTGGTGGAAGGGCGAGCCAGTGTGTTGCTAAGTGGACACATGGTTTTCCCACCAGCAGCAGGAGAAAAAATAGGTCTTTCCAATCCAACATGTCACTGCTGAATGAGGTTGAGTTTCTTTCTCATGTCAGTTTCAGGCATGTGCAGTTCCAACTTCCTGTCTGGGGCCTCTGGGAACTTCTACACTTCCTGAATTTACTTTATTTTATTTTTATTTTTTCTATCCCCTACAAGTGAATGAAAATTCTGTTGTATTTGATAAATTCTACCTGTGATATTATTGTTTTCATAAACAGCTAATCCTTATAAAAGTTGTCTTTCCATGTTTGGGTTCCTATATTACATAAAATCATATCAAAATAACTACCATATATCAACGAATTAAAAGAAAAAAAAAAACAATTTAGAAAACCAGATAAAGATGTTTCACTTAGACTCCAGTGTTTTCAGAATGTAAATGAGATTATTACCAAAAATGAATCTACATTATTGGAGAGAGAAGAGTGATAATTTATGGAGAGTGTATGAATGCTTAATTTAATTAAAAAGAAAAAAAATTAACTATATCTATTGATTTTATTCATTTTTTATTGTCTATTTCTTATAGTATTCCACATTCTAAGTATTAATTTGATGGGGAATAGTGGATATGATATGAAACTCTGGATTAACTACAGAGAACCTATGGATCAAAAAGAATTCTATATATTGTTATATCAGTTAAACCAGTTAAAATGTCTTTTATTCTTTTGCTAACATTTTATTTCTTCCTTAATCCTCTCTCTACCAAGATTCTTTAATGTTTTTGATATGCAAAATTAAGCTTTGAGTCTAAGGTTTTAAGGGTTAAAATGAAATTTGACAGGGACACAGGTATCCCTGTGGATGTGAAAGGGTTAATTGGGATAATTAATTTACATATTCAGCTTTAAAAATCCAATTTTAACAATTGTATTTTTTTTATTTATTACTAATCAGGATTTTTGTGATCTTGATAAGTTAGCAGTTGTTTTATTGATAGCTTTTTTTTTTAAATCTAATTTATTCAAATAAAATCATTTTCTGCCCTGAAATTGGTAATGACCTTGACTTTGTAATCTTATAATCTTGAGTTGAATTTACACTCAGAAAACTTTTTATCTGCCATTAAAACAAAACACCCAGAGAACTTTTGCATTTCTTTTTGTTTAAAAATATTATATACTCTATCTCCATCTTCACTCAGGCTAAACAGATATGTTGATTGGCTATGAGAAAAAAAACTACAGTTATTGTTACTTTGCTGAGATTTTGTTTCATATAAACTGGGAAATTTTTAATATAAATTATAAACTCTAAGAAAATAAAATAAAAGTTGATTGATTTTAATGGCATGTCAATCCATGTAGGATTATTTTATGCCTAGAGGTTAGAGGATCTCATTCATTGTTCATTCATATTTACATTTTTTGTGTTATTGTTTCTTAATAGATTTTTTGCATACAGTCCTTTTGAATATGAATAATTTTTAAACAGATTTATTTCACCCATAGATGGGATCCTAACAGGTTTGAACACTCTAAGCCAGAGTGGACCTGGGAGTAATGACCATAAAGAAGTATTCCAAACTCCAGATTTCCAGCCTTAACATCAGATGTAGTTTAGTGTCCTATCCAGAACACAAAATGAAAGTTGGGTTTCCATTTGTGATAATTTGGTTATTCTGTAAATTAAGGCCCACTGGACAGAATTTTTGATTTATGAATTAGATTTTTTAAATATCAGATTTTAGTTCAATTTTGCAAACAATGACATATTGATGATGATAATGATATTTACAGTCATCATTTTAATCATCATCATCCATTGTGGAAAGGAAGGTTCAGCTGAATTCGTAAGAATACTTCAAGAAAATACATGAATTTTAAAAATTCAATTCTGATTTAATCATATATGAGCCTTATTTCTTGCAATCTGATATATTATCTAAGAGCTTCTCAAAATTTTTACTTGATGTATCCTTTGTAACCAAATTTAATTTCCATTAACCAACAAATAAATTAATTGAATATCAAATTTTCAAAACATAATTAATTTATCAGTGTTTAATTCAATTTACATGAGAAAAGAATCAGTAAACTAAAAACTACAAACAAACCTTTAATTCTTGAATCATTTTTAATGGAAAAGATGAGTTTTGTGGGCACTGAGTTAATCACAAATATCTGGTTGTAGGTTTTTGAGTTTGAGCCACAAAATTACCATGTTCTACATTTAGAGTGCTTCTCCATTTGCTTAGTAAACAATGCACATAGCTAAACCCAGATTTCACCATGTTTTCTTTCATGAAAATATGATTATATGTATTGATAATAATATTTTGAATGGGTTGTATGTGAATGACTTATTAAGAGTGACCATTACATTCAATCAGGCATTCTGGTAAATGTATGGTATCTTGCAACTCGTCTACATTTTTTAAATTCACCCTCTGTGGGCCCCTATGTGTTTATTCATCCTGCCAAAATTTTATTCACCCTTAAATCTCTTATCAGCTATCCCTATCAGCATATCCTCTAGATGACATTCAGTGTTTTCACTGAGCTAACAAATATAAGTTTTTGCTGGTTGGCCAACAGTTATGTGTCCATGTGTTGGACTTCATTGGAGAATGTCACTTATGAATTCATTCTTGCTTCTCCAGCAGTGCCCAACACGTCTCGTACATCTTGAATGGTTTGTGAGGTAAGCAGCCTTATAGCTGCTGTTTTGCGAGGAAATGCTTCCTGGATCTGATCAGAACAGCATGCAACATTCTTGTGTAGTTCTCATCAGGATTTTTCTCCACACATTTTGTTAAAGTCCGAGTGATGCAACTATACAATAGTATTCATATAGCTACAGTTTGGAAGAGGTTAGGTTTAATAATGTTGAAATAACATTTAATATGTTATAAGGAAAAATAATTTAATTAAATGCAAATTTTAAGAGGGTTAAACAACAAATGTGAGTAAATTATTATTTGCATTTTTATGTGATTAGAAAATTAATTAAAAACTAAAAGTTTTAAATCTATTCTTTTTAAATGATAAAAAATGAGATGAAAATCTTTTACTGATAATTTGTTAAGTGAGAAATGTTGTTTTGAAGGAGGAAAAAAGGCAAAGAATAAAATAGGAAATTTCAGAAGTGATAAAAGTCTAAATCAGAGTTGCAAGCAATTTAATTATATATCAATATCAAATACAAGACACTGTTATGTCTGCTTAAACCCTTCACTTGATACACATCAAAGTCATTGGATGGTTGTAGGTATACGTTTTAATTACAAGTGTTCTGATATTTCATTACATTTTGTTGTGAAGAGAGAAAACTTATAAATGAAACAAATCTTGCATCAACATTTGTAAAATATGAACAAAAGGAAAATATTAATATGAGTTTTAAAAAAGTAACTTGTAATATTATGCAAATAATGATCATATACAAATAAATACAGCTGACTTAGATTATTATGGGATCCTTGGAGATTTAAAACTACTGTTATAAATAAGTCAATGCTTATAGAATATGGATTTATATAATGTGGATAAATAATTGTTTGAAGCTTATCATTAATTGATAAGACTTTTCTTTTTAAATTTCTCTGTTACTTTTGGTGGCATTATTTTAAGGTTTTAATAATTTTAGTTTTTAAAATAACTAGCAGTATTTATCCCTATTACATATAAATTCTAAGATAGTCATTGTTAGAAATAAAACACATACACTCGCTTTTATTTAAATTTAGCATAATTATTCCTATTTAAAGGACATCTTATTTGTTTTTATCATTTTATTACTATGGGTTTCTGTTTAGTTTACATTGTGGGTAAGCACTGTGAGATGGACACACTTTTACAACAAGGGGGACAGTAAGAAATAGAGGATGACAGATGGATCCTTCCCTAAAAATCAGGTTTCCCAAGTATGACACTAAACTGCATCTGTTAGTGAGGCTCTAATCCTGGATCTTTAGGGAATGTGGAGTAACCTTTCATTGTGATTACTCTCAGGTCCACTCTGGTCTAGAGTGGTAGTACCTGTTAGGATCCCATCTATGAGTTAAATAGAACTGTCCAATCATTTACTAGGGATTATTATTCATTATTTGAAACCATACAGCTGTATGCAAATTGTTTGTATTAGATAAAAATACTTGATAAATAGAATTACTAATGTTAAATAGCAATACTTGAAACATTGCCCAGTTGGCTGGAGCTGTAGAATATATCGACTGCTTCTTTGCAGAGGGGTAAGACCCCCCCTCCCAACAAGTGTCCTGGATATGACACTAAACAATCTGATGGTGAGGTTCCAGTGATGCTTGAGCTTTGGAGAATGTGGAGCACCACTTCATTGCCATTGCTTCCAGGTCCACTCTGGCCAGGAGTGGTAGCACCTGATAGGGTCCTATCTATGGATTAAATAGAACTAACCTGAGTACTTATGCTAAACTAAATTATTTGAAATAGAACTGTTTTTGACGTAGTACTGTTTTTGTACTTATGCTAAACTGAATTATTTGAATTAGAAGTGTTTGACTAAACTGAATAGCTTGAAATAGAAATGTTTTTGACAATTAAACTGTGTACTCATGTTAAATTGAATTGTTTGAAATAGATCTGATTATTTGCATAAAAATGGATTTGACATTAAATAACCTACGAAAGTTGATATGCCATAAAACCCAGTCAACCAATACTTGTAACAGTGTAAAAACAAATGAACTCTCACTTGTTAAAAAAATGAAGTTATCTACAAATTATTCACTTACAAATAATATATATATAATAGATTTTGGTATTAAATAACCCTCAAGGGTTAATATGTCATAAAACAACAACCAACCTAAAAATTAGTCTATGTGTTGTATAGCCACATAATAAATATGCATATATACACATATACATGCAGAATACATATTGACGCAATAATAAAGACGAGTGAAGACTTCTTTAAAAAATATACCTCTCACTTTATTGAAAGGGTTGTGTGTGAGAGGGAGTTGGAGACTGAACAAAGACTCCAACATATTGACCTCCCCAGCCCCTCCGGACATAGCCATGTGTCGTTCTCGTTCTCCAGGTCTGCTCAGCCGGAAGCCTGGGGGCCCTCTCCGCTGGGTGCAGTCTTTGAAATTACACGTTTATTTATTTTAGGTATTATTATTAAATATAAGGAGATAAATATAGAACTTAAACATTTAATCAGAAACTTTTTATTCAATCTTGTAAACAATTTAAGAAATATTTTGTTACCATTTAATTTAAGGGATAGGCAATATAGATTGTATGCAAAAACTTGTATAATTAGTCATTTATAACAGAATTATGTAGTGGGTGTCCTCGTGTAATGGTTAAAGCAATGGATTGCAGGATCGTAGTAAGTGAGTGAGTTCAAACTCCAGTCACGCTATTACGGTCAATTTCGGACAAATACCCTTGGGAAAGGTATGAACCCCTTATCCTTCCAGCTATGGGTTAAATAGTACCACTACTGTCCTTCTAGTAGAATGGCTTTGGCATTTAATAACCTACAAAGGTTGATATGCCATTAAAACAAAGAAACAAACAGAATTATATATGTATGGATCAGTACTTCTGCTTGTCTATGGGTTTTAAGATGATGACATCACTTACTTGTATTAGTGAGTTGAGAACACAGGAACATTAGTTAATTGGAATCCTTTCAAATCATTCAAGTAAACAAAAACAAAAAAACAAAAAGAAACATGAGAAGAAGATAAGTTGGAGGAAGAAAAACATTGAAAAAGAGGGAATGAACAGGAAGTGGTACAGAGAAAGGGGAAGATTGAGGTAGAAAAGGTTATGGTAAGAGAAGAAAGAAGAGATAGATAGATAAATAGACGATTCTTAATTGCTAAGCACAAGCCCAAAAGTATATGGTATCTGGTAAGAATCAAACTCACAAACAATGGTCTACTAGCAAAGCTTCTTAACCATTATACCATGTGAGGCACCTAAAGAGATATTGAATAGTTTTCTAGTGATTATCTACTAATATCACAGCTCATGGTGTATTGGTTATCATCATAGAAAGTCAACTTGGCTACCCAGATTTACATGAGAGAGTCAACATAGTGTGGTGGCTAACATGCTGGACGGTGATATCATAAGGAGTTTGAATTCTATCATGTTCACTTTGGACTGGGTTAAATAGCACCACTACTGTTCTTCTATAAGGATGGATTTCAAATTAAATAACCCATGTAGGTTGATATGCTATTAAACAAAGAAACCAAACAAAACCAAGTTCAAATCCTGAACAAAACTGTTTGGATTTCGCATGAAATCCAACTATTCTCCCTCCATGGGTAAATAGTAGGGTAGACTGTACTCTTTCACATAGATATTGCAACTGATCTTGGGGAAGAAAATATCTGAATTCAAACCAGTTGTAGATCTGAAGAGGGGGATAGACTCCATCAGGCTATTCTGAGACACACTGTATGAATAACATCCCCACAACCAAACCAAGTTACAGGACCAGTGAAAATATCACAGATATATTTGGATTTCTATGAGATGGATGATTTTTTTTTCAAAGAAACTAAAAAATATATTTAGATACATTTACTCCATGTCAAGTAATAATGTCTCTTGTTGCCATCTCAAGATTTTCTCATTACTTTGCAGTTAGACTAGATTGTAATGTATAAATGAATATACTCGCTCTTACTTATTTTTAAAGAATGTCAGAATTTGGATTAGCTAGTGATAAATGACTTTGTGATGTTATTATGCTAATCATGTTTTTACAAAGAGACTTTAAAAGTTTGAATGGCCTTGTTTTGAGCACTATTTCTGACTGGGTGAAGTCACATTCTGAATAGATTAACTTGGCTTCCAGGGATTGTCACCCCCAGACTGCATATAGCCCCTTGTTTAAAAGATGAGGGTCAGGTTTAATTCTTGATGCCTGAGTTGCTTATCACCTAAAGCAAAGCTATTTTTTATCATAGTTTTTGACTGCATTTATTTGCTGGATGACTTCCATTTAAAAGTTGACCTTGGGTTGCATTGTACCTGTGGTGGAAAGACAAGGTAAATCAGTTTTTTTACTGTTTTCTATGATGAAAAGTTCTCCGCCTATAGTCAATTTTCTTCTAAACCAAACATAGCACAATTTTATGCCGGTGAGTCAAAAGTTTTGTAATATTTTGGTAATAGTTGCTTTTGTTAAGTTTGTGAAAATGATGAAGGACACTGGACTGTGAGATGTTGAGCTCGCCTGATACTCTCCAAGTGCTACTCACTGGATCTTCTTCTATGGTTTAGAGCATAGCCTTGAGATCTAGTTTTAGCCCTACCTGACCTTGCCTGATTGCCAAGGTTCTTGCAACCTAAGTGAAATTTTTTCAACCTTTTGGTTGCTGTCCTGTGATAAACTGCATCTTTACCTTTTGTACAACAAATGTTTTTGCTTCCATTTTGAACTTGAAATGCATAATTTCCTGAATTAGACTATGTTGCATTTTCATCTGTTGACTCTCAAATCACATAGAGTGAAGCAATGCACAAAATGTCAGCCCACCAACTACTATTATATTACCAACTTCACTGAGTATCTTCCATGGTTTGAACTGCTTTGGTCATGTGATATACACACTGCAAACTAGCATGTGCTACCAAAATATCGCAAAACTTTAATATAATTTCTGATGGAACATTATACGCCTAAAAAAGATAATGGTTTAAGAAAAAATATTTGTTATAGAATGAAATAAACTTTTCTTTTGGGAGAGCAGAATATTCAAATTTTTGGCAGAAGTATCTCAATGGCAAAAAAGTTTGGTCATAGATATTAACTGATAATATCTGTTTTGATTGTGAAATGTTTCACTAGATTAAATAAAATCCAACTGTCTGGTTCAGAAAACTAATTTTCTATAAAACAGGGTAAGGTGTTAGGGTTGTCCTTGATTATGGGTGCAAGTTGCAGGTCATGTACTTTTAAAAATCATTGTTTATTATTGAGAATGGGAATTATAATAGTATGATGTTTGAAATTCAGAAAATGATATTGTATATATTAAGTCACATTGAATTTTATATATTAGTTGACAGTAGTATATCTACAGAAAATAGCACCTATAGCAAATACTGGAATTGTGCCCCTGACTAAACATCTGAAACCCATTTTTAGATAACTTTACAATAAAATCATCTCAAAAATACAAGTTAATTTTGTTAATCTTTTAATTAGCAAATTATAGCACTACTGAAAATTACAATTATGCCTTCCTTACTTTCACTGATGCAAATTGGTCTGTTTCACAGATTTTGCATGAAATTTTAGACTACCTCCCTAGTTTATGCAAATGGATGCTCCTTCCACCAGTACATGTCAGTGGCGCTTCCTATAAGTGGCATCCAGGGTATGTACGCTAACTGCCATACCGCCACAGTAAGTAGATAAGCAATTATCAAGGATGCCTAGTTTATATTAATGAAAAATTTATTTTGAAACTTAGCGTTAAGAAATAAGATTTTAAAAAAGGTAAAAAAGTGAAAAATATTCTGCAAATTTCCTATACTAGTTTAGAATTTTCAAATGAAACTTTGTGCTGTAACAATTTTAGATCAGAGTTGGTGTGTACTACACCCAAACCCACTGATCAGTTGGGAGTAAGCCTGCTTGGAATATATGAATACTACTTTATGAAAATTGACATGTAGTAGAGCATGGGCTCCATATCACAGATTCAGGGAGGGTGCATAAGACTCTAGCATCAGCCCTGTTTTAGATATTATAAAAATAGCCCTTCTGAAAGTATTCTTGAATAAAACAAAACAAAAAATTATAAAGGTATTGTTTGTAAGATTTTTTTAAAAATTTACAAGTTCTTGAGGTCTTAAATAAAAGAACAAAGATTAAAAAAAAAAAGTCTTTAACATGTTTAATCTGAAGTTGAAAAGTCAAGAAGATGACACAAGAAGAACAAAAGATGACCCCCCCCCCGCCAAAAAAAAGTAGAGGCAAATGGACCTTTCATCTGCTTTAAGCTGTATTACTCAGAGGGAATTTGAAGTAGGCAGTGTGATAAGAGCCCAGATATTTAGTATAAATGACAGAAAGTAACAAAAGTACTAAAATAGAAATCAGTTGTGGCATTACTAGCATTGATAGTAGCAAAGATAAGCTGTTGTTTTGCTTATACTAAACTGAATTAAGAGTCACCATATTAGTAAGAACTGATAAATGTAAAAAGTCAACTTTTTTACTTTTGAAGTAATAATATTAAAGCAAAAAAAAATGTATATATTAAGTGAAATAAAGATAACTCACTTATAAGTATAAACCATAAATATATCTTTTTTTATCTGTATTTTGTAAAAACATTCACCTTTTTAAATGGTCCTTTAGGATATGAAGCTTATTGAGATTCCTGGTAAAACAATTTACTTGTTCAAAGATTGCAACTGGGCATGTTTGTTACCCATAATGCAATGAAACTTAATTGAGAATATTGTCATCATATTTGGTTGCAATCATTTAAAGCAAACTTACATGGAGTTCATTTTTTTTTAACTTAAGCATATTTTCTGTTGAACAATATATGATGTAATATACCATGTATCTAGATATAGTTTATAGTATTTTAACTTAAAATCTCTATCAATAAAACTTTTAAAATATTTTAAGGACAATTTGAATGGTATAGCAAATGTTCAATGTTTTTAATTGAAAACTAGTTCTTATATTTTTACTTATAACTGGAATTTTTCTTTTGATAAGGCTAAGTTTTATTCTTAAATATTCATATTACAGGTAAGGTTTTATAATGAAAACTGAAAATTTTCTAGTCATCTTCTTTAAATTAAAAATTGCCAGCATCCTTAATAGTCATTAGTTTCATCTAAAAGTTAGTAAAATTATATAACCTGTGTTCATTAAATAATCTAAAAAATGTAAAGAATGTTAGTAATTTTGATTATAGAGACTTGAATATCAATAGATATTTCAACAAATAAAATAATGTTGTTATTTCAGTATTTTCTAAAGAATATTCAAACAAAATCCACAATATCTTTGGAATAAAATCTGATGATCTATAAACCCATTCAGTCCTTATTGCAAGAAAAGTCCATGATAATAAAGATGCTTTTTTTTTCGAAAGAGTAAAAGATTTTAATTAGTATTTCATTGTTACTTCAATCATAACAAGAATTTCAATGATTATTGTGTGATATTCAGTGGAAATTTAAACCCAACAAAATTATAATTTGATTGCAAATTAGATTGGAAATTGTCTTATTCTTTAAGTTTGAGCATTCTAAGTGTATTGCTATAATACAAATCTGGCTATGGTCTGTTGTTTCTGTTGGTTTATGGTTATATACAAATATAATAAGAATTTAAGTTATATATATATATATTACTCATATTTTCTGCTAAAGAAAATAAGGTAAAAAAAATTAACCTGTTAAATGAATTTGACTTGATGAATAAAATTGTTCAATATTATTTTTGGAATAAGGAATTTAGAAAAAAAACAAGTTTATTTTTACTGGTCTGTCCATTTGGATAAATAAAATATGTTGGTAAATCAATGAATAAAATCATATGATTAAAAAATTAAAAAATTTATTTATATTTTCATTTATGTCAATGCACTTAATTTAATGATGAATATCAATAATCCAACATTAAAAGTGAAAATTTCAGCTAGAAATTCCGCTAATAACTGTGTCAGGCTATGGGAAATATTAATCTAGCCTTATATGTATCTGCTTATATATATATATATATATATATATATATATATATATATATATATATATATATATATATATATAACATCAAGTTTCACAGTCTCTTGATCATCAGGTAAGTGTTGATAATGAAGAAAATTGTGAAATTCACAATAAACCCTTCAGACAGATAGAATTTAATAGTAACTACAGTGAAACTACTATTAGCATCTGCTCATCTGAAGAGTGGGTAAGCACAAAACTCAGAGTTATGGGAATGTTGTACAGGCTTCACATTATAACATTGTTTTTTAAACCATCTCTGTCATTTTTGGCATAGAGCAAGTCTTTGCAGAATAGGTTGCTCCTTCCAACTTAATATTGGTAGTGGTGGTGAGAATCAGCTTGTTTAGAATTATTTTAATATAAATTGTATAATTTACCACTAGATAAATATCTAAAATAGTTGCAATATTCAGTAAAATTAATACAGTGCTCTATGCATAAAAATGCAGAGCAAATATCTCAACATCCCATGAAAAACATGTAAAAATAATTATTTTAAGATCTAAAATACAATCACTCACAACTTGGAGTTTCACAAAAATGATCTTCAAGTGAATAAACAAATTTTTAAAAATGCTTAACTTAAATCAAGAAAGTATGAAATACTAGCGAGTAGAGTAGGATAAAACCAAAAAATTAATGATCTCACTTCCTCATGTTAGTTTTGATTCTAATGGTTTCATGTATTTGAAAAAAATATATTTGTAAGATGAAACAGATGATATATAAAGCTTGCTGTGAAAATAACAATCTTATTTGTTTACAGATATCATCCATGATATTTAATAAACATTAAGAGTTATTGTTTTGTATAAAAGTTGTAAATGTTATCTTTTTTAATAGATCAGATTTCCTTACAGTGGTTTAAAGCTGAACTTTGTTCATAGAAATTAGGTCAGCCATATGTGTTATTGAATGATATTAAATTTGATGATTTTTAAACTTCAAGTCTGAATTGTTTTTTTCTCTTTCATATGCCTTGACTCTTATACAAATTATAACTTAATTTTTAATGATACAGACTACTTGCATTGATATCCTACATATAACACAATTTATGTTCTATAAAAGAGGATAAATGATATATTAAGAAAGTCTTTGAGTATTTTAATTTAATTAATATCTTTTTCAGTTTTTATAATATATATTTTGGGTTATTGATTTTCAAACATTCTTTCATAATCATTGTTGATCTTCAAATTTTTTTTCTGTTCAAATCAGAAATTAATGTTTTGTCCCATTAATACAACAGGAAGGAAGAATATATATATATATATATATATATATATATATTGAGAGAAAGAGAAAATTGATAACAAGGTAATCCAAGCAGACGGAGAGATTTATTAAGAAACAAAGTCGACACGATAGCATTTGGTTCTATAGTATCGACTTTGTTTCTTTATGAATCTCTCCATCTGCTTGAATTACCTTGTTATCAATTTTTCTCTATATTGTCAGATTATACTCCATTATTTACTTATATATATATATATATATACACACACACACACACACACACACACACACACACACACACACAAGAAAAGTTTTTGTATAAAAAACATGTTTGATGCTATTATGGCAGAGCTGGTATAAAACCAAAAAAATATAAATATGAACATTAAAAGTCTGTTAATTGAAGTTTCATGTGATGTGCACAATCATCCGACAAAAATGTCTGATGATTGGGCACATCACATGAAACTTCAAGTAACACTTTTAATGTTTATAATTATAACATTTTTAGGTGTTATATATATATATATATATATATATATATATATAAGAGGGTTCTAAAAAGTTCTCACCACAACCAAGAAGAGAATGACCTTTTCATAACTATTCTCATTGAATTTTGAGGGAGAAGGACTAAAAATCTAGTGACAAATGTATTGGACAACAAGATATAGTTTTTAGTTTAGTCTGAGAATTTTTAGTTTTTCAGTACCTCTTCATATTTGGATATGAATAATAATGTTAATAGGTACTACACTCTGATCCTAGGTAGTAGTGACAAATAATAACACATAAATAATCTCATCATTTTTTATGGGTGGTATACTAGCATATATATTTAAATGAATAATTATATTTTTGTGAAACAATTAATGAATCCAAATATAATTAGAGTAAAACAAGTTCTCTTTTCTATTTAACTTGAAGTAAAATAAGTATTCAAGTGAAGTTGAATAAGCTGTAAAACAAGTCAAAGGTACTGAGAATGTAATAAGATGAAGAAATGAATTTATTTTATATTCCTGCTTTATCTATTAACTTGTTTACATAAATTTCACATCTTGTGAATTGTTTTGATGAATAACTGTATTAAAAAAAAATTACCTAATAAAAACTATATATATATATATATATATATATATATATATACACAACAGCTTTTTTCAAGCAGTAACTGATGACATTGAAAGCTATTGTTTAATTAGAGGTAATTTTGTTTGTTCAAATGGAATACTTCTTTCAAGATCTACCATATGCATTCTGTTTCATCTTTGAATTAGAATTATGAATTGAAGAAATTTTGATCAATAATTACTTAACTTGAATATGAAGACCTTAATTTTACTAACAACTGTAAATGTAATCTACATAACCATAAAAAAAAAATCCAAACAATAACTAAACAAATTTATGGTACAGATCAATAAAGATTTCCAGATGCCAGTAACTTTGAGAAGAGTTTTTAACATTACAAATATAGATCAAACAACTGAATCCCCTTCCCAACATTTTGACATCCATCTTCAGCTATCATCAGGTATATCAAATAAGTTTACAAAGAGTTCACTAATCGAAACAATATTTGAAATAAGTTTCATTTTTAAGAATTTAAAAATTCTTTGGGGTTTTTTTTAATAAAAAAAAGTTTTATATCCGAGCAACTGCGATGTATTATTTATATTTCTAAATACCTCTTTGATTTTAATACTACAAAAAATTGACTGATATTAAAGGGGTTTCATCTAAATCGATCCTTTAGTATAAGAAGATGAGTTTTCTAGAATTTTATAGATTGGAAATTTTAGTGCCTTATATTTAAGTTACTCTTGTAAACCAATCGGCGTGCTCGTTTTAAACGACTTCGTTTTAATTAGCCAATGAAATGGCGTATCACGACTGGCGTCACAGCTATATAAAACTCCCGAAGCTTCCTAAGAGCAGAGGTGAACAAAGAAGAGAAGGGAGAGAAGTTAGTAAGTGTCCAGTGACCGTAGGGTCGCGATATTAACATCTAAACTGTAACATCAACAGCCATGTCCGACTCTGAGAAACAACCAGAGGGTGAAGTAGAAACTACTGAGAGGCCTGCAACCAGTGGGAAGAAAGTAATAGGTAAATGTTTTGTAGAGAATGAAAATTATATAAGACGGTAATTCCCTCTCTTAAAAAAAAACCGTTTCAATGCGTTCTCAATTCTCTTTGCTTTAGTTAAGTAGGTCACCGCGTGGTTAAGTTAATATTATTAAATTATTTTCCTTAATTTTAACTTATTGTATGGTTTAGTTTTTGTCTTAATTTGAGTCTTTTACTTCTTCATTAATTCTTTAACTATTTAAAGACTGATTTAATCGGTGTCTTTTTTAATTAACCACTACTACGTGACTCCACTTTGAAGTGAATCTTCCATGGAGGAAGGAAAAAACTTAATTTACGTGTGTGTATCTAAATAAATAAGGTAAATAAATAGATGCGTATTGTTTATTTTCAGCCTCCAAAGTATCGGGGACAGTAAAATGGTTCAATGTAAAAAGCGGATATGGCTTCATTAACCGGTTAGTATTTATTTATCTTACCCCATACCACTTTGTACCTACGGTTTTAGATAGTATCATTAATTCTCCCTCTTCAGTTTTTGTTTCGGGTTTGTCTTCTGCATAATTTCAAGAAAACATCAAATAATAATTATTAATGTCATAATTACAAATGGAGGTTATCGGAAAATGGTCGTTTTCCTAAAGATTCTCCACTCCTATGTACAGTTGGGGTTGATACCAGTACATGCAACTTGCTGCATTTCATGCTAGCAAACAGGATTTAATTACTAATCTTTAAAGAATGCCTTTCTAAACGATACCTCGTTTTTCTGTTTGTTTTCTGTAACCGACTCGTACTAGACTGAATATTTTGCTAGTACCACATAGTAGTACTTTTTATATAAAAACAAAACCCTTTTATTTAAAAGACTATCCAACCTTCTCGGTGCCTCTTCGTATTCTTAGATAATAAGTCTTTTCGTGTTATTTTCATTTAAAAAAAAAAAAATTCATTTTTCATTTATGCAATAAAAATTCAAAAGTGTATATAAATATATATTTTTTTTTTTTTTAAAGTTGATTTCATCAACGCGAACGCTAAGACATTGGCCGCTTCTTGCTCATGTTCCCTCTTTTATTTTTTAATTTTTTTTTTTTTTTTTTTAACTTGTTTTATCATTTGACTTGGTGACTTAAAGTAACACCCATTTACTCACTCGAATGTTATTACTATTAAAGGTTATTTTCTCTGGTGTTTCTAGTTGCATGTTTTTTTCTTTTCCCTCCCCCTTGATTATAAAATTAGAAGCGTGCTATATAGTAGTAACGCACAAAAGCTTTTCTATCTAATCTGGC
The DNA here is from genome assembly GCA_963585895.1 of Sepioteuthis lessoniana. Taxonomy (NCBI): domain Eukaryota; kingdom Metazoa; phylum Mollusca; class Cephalopoda; order Myopsida; family Loliginidae; genus Sepioteuthis; species Sepioteuthis lessoniana. The sequence goes on along the minus strand of OY757904.1, from coordinate 158,082,941 downwards.
CGACATGTTGGAATATGGTGAATTCATCGAAGACTTTTTCTCCCAACTACACATTTTGACACGTGGCAAACCTATTTTCAAAGACTTTTCTCTTTCTATTGTGAAAAATCAGTAAACAGTTCAATTTACGGTAGCAAATGTAAACTGAAAATCACTTTCTGGTTTTTAAAAACAAAAATAAACACTTAGGACACATTAGTCAGATGTTTTGATACTAATAACATTTTTCACTATTACTAGTTTTAGTCAACGTTACTGTTTCTCGTTTTATAGAGAAATACATACATACACACACACACACACACATGTATATATGTATTTATTTATGTGAGAGATATAATGGAACACGTGGTCATGGAAGCGGAATTCAAGAAATGTAAAACCGGCATTGATTTCTTCACTCCTTATATAGTGTCGCTTGCTACTCTATTAGATGCGTAACTCGTGTGCCATTATAGGCATCATTCTTGTTTTAATGATTCCAACAAATGTAAATAGTTGTCGATGATGGAAATATCACCTCGGATTTCACAGTTTTTCTCTTAATAGGTGGCAGTATTTTGTTTGTTTGTTTTTTCTCAATAAGCATCCCTTTTCCCTTTCAAAAAGGACACATAAGGATTTTGATTAAGTAATCGACCCCACCCCAAAAGTGACCATTGGCCATGTGGCTAAGAAGAAAAAAACAAAACAAACGGTGTTGGTCAAAAACCTGTCCCTGAATGTTTGAAAATGACTATCTAAAAGTTAGTTACTTTAACTTTAGATACGTGACACCCCCTCTTTTTTTCCAATCACCTTGAAGCTGATAATTTTGAAAACATTTTTAAACGGGGCACAACGTTTTTAGAATCAAGAGTATATCGATCTTAAGATTTCTTTGAATAACTGGTCCCCGTCATGAAATAAGTTTTTCAAAATTAATAATTACATTTTTCAATGTTAGGTTGCTGGTTATTGTAGACTTTTATTGATTAGTCAAGTATTAGCTATGAAATTGGCCAAGGGACACCCCCACTATCAAAACTACTACTACACAAAAAATGCAATCCTCTTTCGTGTATCTCCGTTACAATTGAGAGATCCCTTTAAAAATCTCCCCCTAAAAAACCCAATTTGTATCGATTTGACCTATCCGTCCTTTATCGTCTCTACGCAACACTATTTCGTAAAACACTATATCTAAAAAAGGTTGGATGTAATATACGTGTTCGTCTATGTTTGTGTTTAGATAGACTCAACCGACTGAATTCTATCTGGCCTTATTTGGACGTGGTGTAGCAAGGATGAAATAGATGCTTCTTCTTACCCAGATTCTGTTTTGTTTTTTCTTTTTTGTTTTGTTAATTAATATTAAATGAAAAATATCTTCTTTTTTTTTAATTTTTTTTTAGTTTTTTAATTTTTTTTATTTAAGAATAAAACTAGTTTTGTTTATATCAACTTATGGCGGCAATTTGAATTAAGATGTGAATTTTGTCTTAAACAAAACGATTTGCACTAGAGATTCTTTCCTATGTTTAGCCTAGAAGTGTTCCAAATTTGGTCCGAGAGTGACTGAATTACTAACTTGTAAACTCTAATAATCGGTTTGTTTTAATTTTGGGTTTCTCAATCTTGTCACCTAATGCAATTATTGAATTCTTTATTGATCATCTTGAATTTTATTTTTGTAAATACAGTCTTCTACTTTGCGCAATAGCTGGCTTTTGTAATAGTTATTTCATAATAAAAACATCGCAAATTTTTAGTAATATGTTGATATGGGCCAAATTGGATATTGCATGTGTAGTTAGAATATTAAAAATGCACGATGTAACTTTTTGTATAATTTCGTTAAATTTTGTCGGAGACTTAAAAACATGTAAACAAAACTCTTATATATGCAGTTTCTTGCAACGCTTAAAGAATGTAGTCAAAATTCAATAAGAATTTTCATTTAAATACTTTTAAACTCACATTTTAAACTTTTTAAAATTAATTTCATTAGTGTGCAAAATAAATGTTTTTTTTGGATCTAAAACTTATACAACAATCATCTTTTTTAATTTTCTTAAATTAATCTCTATTTATACACGTAAAAACAGATCTCTGCTTGGTAACAAAACGCCCAAAATATACTGACCCCCTTTTCAATTTAAGCAAGATGGATACATGAATTGTAATACTCTTACGAGATTATTGAAGGAATTAGACTATGTAAAGATGTTCTTACAAAATTGTCTTTTTTTCTGATAGGTTTTCTAAATTATACATAGAAACTTTACCTGGAAATTATTAAGTGTCCTTTTTATTTGTTTATTTAAAAAATTTCTTTTTTAAGGCGCTAAAGTAAAAAAAAATGTCATCTATATTGCCGACAACTTATCAATTTTCCTGTTTCTTCCTTTCTACCTTATTAAACTTTAAAGTGCTGTTAGGTGTTTTCTTAAAAGTAACAATAACCGATTTTTCCCCTAAAATGTCTTTTTGTTGGCTTTTCATGAATTAAAAATTTGGGTATCGCTTTTTAGCGTCTGTAACAAATTTTGCATTCCAAACACTGAATCACTTCCCTTTTCTTTTTTTCTTTTTCTTTTTTTTTTTTTTTTTTTTTTTTTACCGTGCCTCATATTTTGCTTATCTTGAAATAAGCAAAATTTGTATATTGACTTGCGAAATGACTCCTAATTTGTTATTACAACTGAAATAAAGTTGTGCTTACCTTTTTGAAATATTGCATCATAGGGGGGGGGGCATCCGCAATGTAACCTTTTGATACAACGTTGAAAAGAGTAAATTCGCGTATTTGATATATTTGTTAATTTTGAGTTAGTCCCTCTCCCCTAAGTAACTTCTCGTTATATAATAACTGATATCCCTAAAACAAGGAGAAAGTTTTAAAATCTTTTTATTTAAACTTGAAAAAAGTAAGAATACTGAGGCAAGGTTTTAAAAAAAAGGGGAGGTAATTCGGTGTTTGGAATGTGAAATTTGTATCGGACGCTGAAAACGTACACAATATGTTTGATTGCCTAATAACAAATGTTTTTTGTGTGTGTGCGCGCATTCTTGTAGGTAAATTGTAATTACTTTGGTCGAAATTTATATTTAAATAACGCAGTATTTAGATTTAGCAGATAAAATGACTTTTTTCTATTTATAGGCCATAATCTAAATTAAGCATTAAACTGTCTTTTTGATATTAAAAAGGGGCATATAACTCCTGCGTTCATGGGCTAAGAAAAGGAAGGTACTCTAGAATAACCGGTTAGATTTTAAAATCCCCCAATTTATTTTTGAGGAAATGTTTCCATGCTTTCTATGATTAACTCACAGGATTAAAATAGGACAGCTAAATGAATATGGAGAACTTGTATATTTAAACAGTTGTTAGAATAAAAAGGGATTACTGCAAATTAAAATCTTGATGTACTGTTGCTGTGCTTTATCTTGAAAAAGCTTTGATTGGATCACTTTTCCATTTTAACCCTTATTTCTATATAGATCTTTTCATCACTCTCACTCACTCTTTTAACTGCAGCTTCATATACCACATTGTTTGAGAATTCCCTTCAAAATTTTTGTTTCCTTCCCTTCGGAGAGAACTTAATTTCAGTATATGAAAATGGTAATATTTCTTAAAATGTACATCTTTATTTCCCTCCCTTATCTTTTAGTTCTTGATGATTGTGAGAAAAACCACAAGTTGTAATTGGCAAAATATGGATTGTAATTTTTTTTCTTCACAAATTGAAGTCATGGATATTGAGCAGGTGCATTACAATGCATGTGATGTTTGTACAAGGTCATTTGGTGTCTGACTAACCTCATGGGAGTTTGTTCATGCATGCACAGTAAGGTCCTTCCTAATTGGTTGCTAATTTACATAGAGATTGTTAGTGGTTCTTGATTTTCAAAACCATTGAATATTTTGAAAATTTCTCTTTACTTCAGAAATTTTTCAAATTGTCAATTTAAGTTTTTCTACAACCTTTTTAAAAGCTAACTTTTTTTTTTTTTTCAGAAAGTAAGCTTTGAGATAATAATTGTAATGTTATGTACCCTTAAATTGATTTCAGTAAAAAAATTATATAGGAATTGTTAGTCTTGTCATAAATGACTTTAGATTATTATTTTTTTTTTTTTCCTCTGTAGGGAAGATACAAAGGAAGATGTCTTTGTACATCAGGTAAGTCTTGAATAAATTTAATCTATAAGCTTATTGTATAATAAAACTATGAATCTAAAAACTTTATTCTATTAGTGATTGAAGAGACATGTTATGCAATTAATGTTTTTTTGTTTTTTTATCTTGTTTCCATGGTAGTTGATTATATATAAATCATTACAACTGAAACTCTTTGTATATGTCTTACAGTAAGCTATTAAAAAGATGTGCTGTCAAGATATTTTAAGTGTTTTATTCACTAGACCTGCATAATTGAGTTCTTGCTGATGAAGCACTTTATTTACCATCATTTTCTCTTAAAATAAAACTTTATGGTAATGAATTAATTTAATTGAGCTATGTGTGTTGTGCTTTTTTGTTAAAGATAAATTTGCAACAATGTTATCTAGAACTTTTTGTTGGAACACTTGGATTTAGGAACAGTTTCTGTCTATCACCAACTCTATCTTTTCTATTTTAATGTTAATCCTTTTCAAAATAGATGAACTGATAGATTTTTTAAATTTTCTTATCAGACAGCTATTATAAAAAATAATCCTCGCAAATATCTGAGGAGTGTTGGAGATGGTGAGAAGGTGGAGTTTGATGTCGTCGAAGGTGAGAAGGTGAGTTGACCTCCTTTGTTACTATCTTGATAGAAACTAACTTTTTATATACAAACATTTCAGAAATATTTATGCATCTTATAATTTGCTTACTGAAACTTTGACAAAGCTAAATGTTGGCCTATAATCATGAGCACTTAAGTGAAATGATTCTGATCATAGCTGGATTTTCTTGATCTAAGAAATGTGACTAGAATTAACATGCAAACTGCAGTTAAGGTGGACACTTAAAAGGATGCAGTGTTTCTGAAAATTTTAAACTACAATTAGACTATAATTCATTGATTACTAAAGAACCTTCAATGGTGAAGCAGACATGTCTGTATAATTTAGCTCTAACAGGAATGCTTAAAATCTATATTTTGTCTTCGTATTTCAATTGAAGAATTTATCCTATACGTGTATCAGATTTATCCAGAAATGATTCTTTATACAGGCTTATAAACCTTACTTGCATTTTCTCTACATTCATGACCAAAATATATATATTCAATTCAGTATTATAAAAAAAAAGATCCTATGCTAATAGAAGTTAGTAATTGTACAACTAATTGTATTGGATTAGTATTTTCAAAATGGATATGCAAATAGTGATATTTTTTTTTTTTTTTTTAATTTAAAAAAAACTTAAAAATCTCCCCCCCTCACTTTTCCACAATGAAAGTAAAAGTTGGTGGCCATAGTAAAGGGTGACCAGAAGGCTCCCTTTTCAATAGCTACTACACCAAAATGTCGGGGAGGGTGCTACTCCTTTCCCTGGATTGTTTCACTTTACCCTTGATACGTACCTTTTATGTTGCTGAGTGTTAAGCAAGGTAAAATAATGAAAATGATTTAATCTTTACAGATTTTGACTTAGACATTTAAACTGATGATAAAATTGTTTTAGAAAAATTAAAGTTGGAACAGTGTGGTCAATGTTTTGCTAAAGATGTCATTAACATACTTAGAATTTTTATTGAAAACTGTAAATCTTAAGCATTGAAATTAAATTATCAAAAGTGAATTCTGATTGACACAAGTTTGTTCCAAAATGAGAAAGAATTAGTGAGGACTTATACAAATTAATGCTTTTAATTACATTTTTAAGTTTTTCATTAAACTATTTTTTAAACTTTGAAATGACTGAAAATATGTAATAATTTGTTGTATAATATCATCTACAAATTAAAATCTAATTGTATGAGATCTAATTTTGGTTGAAAAGACTTTGATTTCTTATTTTGCAAGAAGTATTAAGTGTGTCATAATACAACTTATCCATGGTATGTACACAATGTTTAGTAACTGTCTTCACCATGTATGCACTTCTGTTTAAATTCATAGTAGTACAGTTGACAAATTAGATCAAATATGATAAATTCATCCATCTTCATGGTTTGGATTTATTTAGCTTAGTTTGTTAGTGTAACCATTTGCATTGTGATAAGTGCACTTGTAATTCAGTGTCCTATTTCCAACTGTATAATCAAACCCTCGGGAAACTGGCAAGCCTTCTCCATTTGGAAGATTTCTACTCCATCTTGCCTGCTATGTTATGCAGAGTTTGTAACTATTAATACATTAGATTTGTGGTGGTAAATTTTAATATTTGTATCCTAAAATTAATGTAATTTTAAGTTTAGATTGTATGACAGGCTTTTGTCATTGGAACCATGTCTAGTTATTACTGATATTTTGATGGTATGAGTAAAGAGAAATTGTTAGACACTACAGGAACTTACAGAATTTCAATAATAGTAACTTTATGAAATTTTTTTGTATTATAAGCAGTTTTAAAATGTGTATCTTCAACTTATACATCAATATTTGGAGTAAAAGCTTTCTAATTTAATAGTTGATCTAAAAACATAAAAATCTAGAAAATTTTATCTTCAAATAAGACTTAATTAATAAAAACTTAATTATGCTTTAAATTTTTTTTTCTCCCCACATCTCAATTTAGTGTGGCTCTGATATAATAGTTTTGTTTTTTGTTTTTGTTGTTGTAATCTAACCTTCACTAAGGTAGTTTTTAGAATAAATCTGAAGATCTGATCTTTAATTTGGATAATTGTTAAAAAAATTCCTTGGATTGAAGCCTTTTAACTATACAGATCTTAAGGTGGGTATCGCCATTAAAAAAAAAAATTAGAATTTTAGTTCTAATGAAAGTTCCAAGGTGTTGAACATTTTGAAAGAAAATGATGCTTGATTTAAAACCAAAACTCTATCAAGTTTTTATACAACATATAAATGTGTATTTAAATCTATATTTCTTTTTCAATCCTTAAGGAAAATATTCTTTAAAAAACTTAAGGTATTCCTTTTACTGAACAAGAATAAAATTGTCATCTTTTGATGACATAAGATCATGGTTTTAGCAGTAATGCATCTTTTCAATCTCCAGAACCGAGTGATTGAATTCATACCAAAAGGAATTGCTATAATATGACTTAAGGAAAGAAATGGAGCGTCAATTTCTTTCATAGAGATAATTAGATTACATGGCTAATTTTAATGCATTGTAAGGTTTAAGGCTATTGAAAAGACGTGTTCTAAACATTTCATTCTTAGAAATGTTTGCAGTGAAGTATTGATTCTCTAGAATCTGTCCTTACATTTTACTAAGATGAAATGGCTTTGTTTTTAAGAGATTTTCCTGAGGCAACTTGAAATGTATCAGTTTGCAAGGTGTTTACTCTCTTAATTTCAATATTACTTTTTAAGTGTTTGTGCAATTAGCTTAACATAGCCATTTACTCTTAACATTTTAAGCTCATTTATAGAGTATATTAAACATGTTCTGTTTTTATACAGAAAGGATCATTGACATGACTTCTTTGAATTAATTTTTTAAAATTCTTATTAAATCCCAACTTTCTCTATATACTTGAATTTTATTTTCTATTTTATATTATACAGAGATCTGGAAATTAATTTTATCTACAGGTTACTTGTCTAAAAACTTGTAATCATCATAAATTTTTTTAAAAAGGTGAACTTAATTTCATGCAGGGTAATGAAGCTGCCAATGTCACTGGACCTGGTGGAATTCATGTGCAAGGTAGCAAATATGCTGCAGATCGACGCAGATATCGACGGCGATGGTGGAATAGGAGGCGCCGTGGTGCTGCCAGGGAGGTAATTTGTAAATTGTTTTAAAAATTATATTTGATATTATCATTATAATATATACCATATACCATTCTTCATAAATAGAAAATTCAGCAACTTTTTATTCTTATATGTATATTATAGAGCTTTAGATTTTATTTTACACTGGATCATACACAAATTTTAACTATTTGTTGGTGATAAATCTGACTACCAGATGTCCTTTTTTTTTTTTTTTTTTTTTTTTTTAATGGAGTCAAGCTAGATGGAAGCTGGTAAATCTACCACTACTGTAATATATCCTGTTTAAAACTTCGGCCTTTTACTTTTCAGGAAGGTGAAGAGGCAAAGGATGACCAAGACGATGGGGAAAGTGCTGAAGGAGCTGGTAGTGGAGAAGATCGTAGCCGACCCCCAATGAGGCGCAGGCCCTACTGGAGACGGAGACGTTTTTTCCGTGGCCCAAGACGTGGTATGCCATCTCGTAGCATCCCTCAGGATGAGCATGGTGGAAATGCTGAAGGTGATTCTCGGATGCATGGCCCACCCCCCTTCCGCCGGCGACGCCCCTTCTACCGTAGGTATTATCGCCCACCCATGCACCGTTACTCCCAAGGTGGCCCACCTAGAGACGGTGAGGCTCAAGATGAGGGGTCTCAAAATGGACCTCCTCCTTCCCGGCGACGACCCAGGCGTTCTAGAGGTGGTGGGAGCAGCTTCAGGCGGGGCAGATGGGGATCACGAGGGGGCCGCACAGGTTCTGGGCAAAGAGATCACTCTGAAGGGGATCCAGGAACTAGTGACAGTGGTCATAAAGCAGATGATTCTGCACCCAGTAAATCAGAAGACAGCAGTTCTGCTCCTGCGCAGTCATCAACAGAAGTGACTCCAGCTGCTGCTCAGGTTGCTGCTTAGACTTAATGTCCCTTTAGCACAGCTTACGTAGCAACAATGAAATGGGAAAAAAATTCAATTCCAGTCTCTAGGGAGATCTACTTAATTTAGTAAATGCTCTAATTTCCCCTGTAAAGTTGAATGAACGCCATTTCAACCAGCTTTTTCTCTTATGGAAAGACCATCCAAAACACTCACCTCCACTTACCAGCTACAAGTTGATTGGGGTGGCGATCATTCCTGATTGAATGCAGTTTGTGGGGTGGTAGGCCTCTTTTCTTTTCTTCTTTCTCTCTGAAGGAAGAAAAATCACATGATCCAACTCCATCATTTATTAGCCCCCATTCCTAACATCTTTCAACTTTCTATCAGGGCAGTGTAAGGCTACGTTTTTGAAATAAAGTTCCATCTTAAGCAATCTGGCTTTTTGTTCATGAAAAATTTGATCCTACTCATAAATGATTTACCTAGAGACTAGAAAATTTGCAGAGTTAAAACAATTCAAATTTAACAACTTTTTGAAATACTTAAATGTTGTAAAATAAAAATTACAATAAATGGTCAAATACATAATTTAACTCCTTGTTCCTGTATCTTTAATTACTCTATCGTGACACATTTGAAGATTGACAACACCAGTTTATTTAATGAAACCTTTCTTTAACCGCTTTTTTTTTTTTTTTTTTCCCCCTAAGGTTCTAGAAAGAAATTGCAATTTGTCTAATTTAAATGACTTTCTTAAATTGGAAAAATTAAATTGAATTTTACCCTATTACAAAATTACATTATTTTTCCATAGTGTGTGCGCGCGCGCATGCGAATTAACTGTTAAATGTTCAACTTCAAACCATTTGTACTGAACTCTTCAAATGGTTTGTTCATAAGGTCTTTAGTTCTGTGATGTATAATTTGGAAATTGTCATTGTTATAAATCTGTAATGTTTGTCATAATGCACTCTGATGTGAAATGGAGTGTAATCATTCAGACAAAAAACCCAAAAACTGTCAAATTAAAAATGTTACAGCCAATCTGGGCAATTAAAACTTATTGTTACTTTTTTTTTTTCTTCTCTCTCGACACTTTCTATTTGACTTGTCCATTGTTATGTAATGATGTAAAGCAGATGAAAAATGGTAACATTCCATTTAATTTAATAAAGTATTATATCTAAAATTTGAACAACTCCATGGAAACTGAGGTGACTTTTTTAACTAATTTTTCTACTAATTATTCTCCCTTTTCTTTTGCGAGTGGGGGGGGGGTTGTGAAATGGCATATACCTGCAGCCACATTGCATCTGTGGTGCTGCAGTTTTGTAGAGTGGAATTGCTACCTCCCTCCCCAATTTTCTTTCTAGACTGGGTGTCTTAAGGTGAAAGTCCAGTCTTATATTTTATCCTGAGCTGGTGGAAAAGAGGGTATTAATGAAGTCTCATTTAGGATTTAAACTTTGCTTGCACAATCCATTTTCTAAGACTTATGCCACATCTTCCAGATCTCTTTTTACTCTAAAGATATCTTGGATGAGGAAGTTTTAATCTACAGACTCCTTGTAGGTATTGTTGATAATAATTCTTTGTTAATAACACTCAGTGGGTACTGGTCCATTGAGTAATATCAAAATTTTCAGTGTTAATAACTTTTCAGTAATATTTACTTGAACTGTAACTCCATTTTAAATTTTAACTTAAAATAAGTTTAAAAACACGTTCATTTGGAATCTTGAGTTAAAATGTTCTGTATTTACTAAGTGATATCTGACATTAGGTACCCTTTAAGAATTGCTATTAGCTGTAAGACATGACTCTTAAAATAACTGAATAGTTGAGTATTAAATGTAACTACCTTAAATATGACAAGGTTTTTTTTTCTTTTTTTTTTCTTTTTAATTTTTTTTTTGTATTTTATTTCTTTTTTTTAACGCTAATTTTCAGTGGCAACATGTTGATCATTATCTTACTAGGGTCCCCTTATTTTGGACATAGTTTCAAGCTGTTTTTTTAAATCTCTTTTCTTCTATCTTCATTTGAAAACTGCACTTAAGGTACGTATAGCTACTTAAATATGGATATATAATCTTCTTTTGTAACAAACAGTGAAAGTTGTATAGCGTCTTTCATCCTCTCCCTTTAGAAATATTGACATGTGATGACATTGCTCAGTTTCTGGGAAGCTGATTTTTGAACTTACAATTTAATCTCTTCTCCATACAAATTTAAAACGTAGATATCTACAAGCAAAGAAATCTGATAGGTTAAGCATTAGATTACAAGATGAACTAAAATTGAGTTTTGGTATGATCCTTATATATAATTTTGTAATGGTTTATTGCAACAGTTCTAGTTTCTTGGAAGGTGGAGTGGGTTAAATTGGTAAAACAAATATGTAACATCTATGAGGGGAAAATGTCTTGTAAAGCACTCTAAATGATAAATCCTCAGTTAAATATTAGGACAGGAAAATCAAATTGTTGAATACTTTTGATTCTGACTATAACTTTGAACCAAATTTATTGGTTATTTATGGAATTTTTCAACTAGTCATGTAGCAGGTAATTGTTACATTCATTAGAAAAAATATATTCGTCATAATTTTAAGCCAAAATATGATGAATGAAAATGCAGTTGAAATATGTAAAGTTTTTGCTAGTTTTTTTTTTGGGGGGGGGGGCATTTTTAATATACAGAATTAAAGGAATGTATCAAGTATATAATCCTCTGCCTAAGGGATATGGTTAAAAAAACAAATGAATTCTTCAATTCTAATCGCATAAAGAAAAAAAAAGTAGCGATATCACCTCTTCCAGTTCAGGTATTAGGTGCTAATAGCTGTAGCTGCTAGATTCTTTGGCACACTGACCTAAAGTTGCTCATGTTATCTTGTATTCCCAACTGGTTACTATCTTAAAATTACATTCTAGTATTACACCATACCATTTAATGAGAGTTAACTCCCTTGGACAATTTAGAGTTACCTACCCTGGATTATATTTTCGGTTGAAATTTGAAGCTCGGACAATCTGGCTTTTGTTTTTCGTTGGAAACTTTGATATATTTTTGATCTTGATGTATAAGTCATTCAATGACGTGTAGTTCTGTTTTATTTAATAGCAAAATTAAAAATAAGAAACCCAATACCACTAATAGTTAAAATATTCTTTATTAATTCAGAGGACAAGGTGTTGCATTTTTCTTCCCCCCCACTTCCTGTTAAAATGTCACTTGTTCTGAGCTAGCATTCCCTTTAACAGAGAGATGGTTGCTGAATGTTGGAAGAGATTCTTATTTTACTACAAATGAATGTTACCTAGTCAAAGTATTCAAATATTATCCATATTAGAAAAATTTTCACAAGATTTTTTTTTTTTTTTAAATTTTTTAACTTACAGGAATCAAGTCAATTCTGAAAATTTGCTATAATTTCAGTAAAATTTACTTTGTTATAATTTGTTGAAACGCATATGTAGTCATTTATCAGTATTTCTAACTGCCAATCTGCCCTCCCACTTTGTCTATCTTTTTTTAAACCGTATATCAATTTGGCCTTATCCCCAAAAAAGTCTACAGAAATCACTTTTTTCACTACTAATCTGTTCAGTTTTGAAGATTGGCTCTAAAGCCAATTGGTCATAGCTGAACAGGTTTAATAAGGTTGCAAAGGACTATTTTATATTTATCTTCACTTTTTCTCTGTTGGGTAACTCACCTAAAAAAGTTGAGAAATACTGCTTTCATGTTATAACCCAATTAAACAGTGATGTGTATCTACCATTCAACATTGAATTAAGTGATTTCGGACCAAAAGAAAATAGCTAAAGCAGTGCATACACTTTAAGCAACTTTCTATTCGCTGTCAATAAGATTTAATCGTGAAGTTTTGTCTCCTCATACATAATTTTACTTGGTGTTCATATCTATGAGCATGTAGAAAAGTGATAAATCTCAACTCTAAACTTGTTGAACCTGCACAGGTCAGTTATTTCTTTGGCATTATGAAAGAATAAACAACATGCATGAAGTTGAACATGTATATTGCTGTTATTGGTGAAATGAGCAAGTACATCCTGTAAGGAATCAACAGGTTTTAAAAGAAAAAATACTTAGCTCTATAAACGTCACTAGTGAAGCAGCTGTTGTGTTCTTAGTAAGTGGATAATGATTTAAGAAAATATGACCAGCAGTGGTAAACAATTTGAAGGTTTAATAGTGATAGTAACAACTGATCAATTTTTAACCTACTTCTAAGAGCTCCTATATTTCCTCTGTGGGTTCTGAGTACATGGATATTGTGCTGATATTTTTTTTTCAAAAAATATGAAAGCGGATTCATGATACCGAATAAATCAAAAGTAGCAGGCACGGATCATCAGAAACGGGAATGTAACAATAATATATATTTTCAGGAAATAGCGGATATGCTCATACAGAAAAGCTATGGATCAATGAAAACTAGCTTGTGAACAAAAAAATAGTTTCCTTTTTTTTCTTTTTTTTTCCTCTCTTAAGTAGAGGAATTATATTGTGAATTGAATTACTATGACCCGAATATCTAGCGAACACTTGCACGTGACATGCGGAAACACTGGACCTTATGTGATAACAACTAGGTTATGCGTGGAAGCACTCAACCTTATTGGGTCTCATCAGCAGTGTATACTTTTATCTTCCCCACTGGAGATCGAACCAGTGACCACAGAATGCAGAGCCAAAACTCTACCGCTGAGCCATCAGTCCACATTTTGTGTTTGTCACTTGCAAGTGGTTGCCAGATTTTCTGGTCATGGTAATTCAATTCACAAGGTTTTTTCAGTCAGTAAGATGCGTGAAGATATAAAATATTTTGCTGTGTAGCAGTTCTGCATGATAACAGTGACATGAATATGTAGTACCATTCCACCAATGACTAGAGTGAGCGTTTGATCTGCATATTATGGCTATCACAGTGCCAACATAATTTTGGACATGACTTGATTTGTGATTTGGCTGTGGAATTTGTATTTCTTATTTTCTTCATTTTTGACTCATATAAATTAAATATAGCAACCAAACATCTGCAATCTGGAAAAATACTTCAGTAAATTTCTCTGTGTTCCTAGGAGTAGCATAAAATTTTTTAGGATGGTGTAATGAAGTTTCCTGAAAGAAGGCAGAAGATAACAGAGAAAACGAAAATTGGTCTTCAATAAAGTTATTGTAAAAAAAATAAATACATAAATAGAAAAAAAAAAATCAACTTTTACATTATTATAAATGAATAAACTTTTAAGACCATCCAATATGTCATTCAATAATGTTAATATTTAAAAAAATATACCTTTTATTTTTACTTAATGAAATGAAGGAACTTTGGTTTTGTTTATCTGTTTAATGACATATCAACTTATGGATAATTCATAGCTATACTATATTTCATTGATGTTTAGAATTTTTTTTAGTACACATTTAGATGATATCAAGTATTATTATCAAATACTAATAATTCAAGTAATTACATGGTTTCAGCAATTTCTATCCAATACTAATAATTTTCAAAAGATTTATTTGGCTCTAATAGAGTCAGAGTGGACCTAGGAGCTTCAGAACTGGAGCCTCACCATCAGATGTCGTTTGGTGTCATATCTAGGAGACCTATTTTTTTTTGTAGGGGGAAGGCTTCTTAACCCTCTGCATGGGATATACTCAGCCCCACCGACAAAGATATAAACAGACTTTTTTCCAAACCTGTACATTCAATAATAAAATTTATCTAAAAAAAAAAAAAAAAATCTTTAATTTTTACTTATCAAAACAAAGAAACATTTTGGCCATCTGATTTGCTAAATTTAATCCAAGGTCGTATTGGAAGTTGGAAGACTATTAAAATTGTTATGTATTATTATCTAATTGTCTAGGATGGGTGGGAGTTCAGGTCTAGTCTGATTTTAAAATCAGTATTCAAAATTCTAAACTTCAGCTGGCCTTAAATATTGACCTCTGGCACTGAAGGGGTTGGGTGAGTTTACAACTAACTCAGCTATAAGGCATGTCTGTGTGTCTTTAATCTTTTAAGTATTATCGTGTTGTAAATTTCAGCTGCTGTTGGTTTAAGGCTTATAATAAAGTAGTTGGATTTGACATAAAAGATAGTTACACTGGTGTCAAGAGTGATAATTAATGCGGTTTTTGATTATGAGGTACTAAATTTAGTCATGTGGGGCATATGGTTACTGTGTATTAATGACGGTTTTTCTTCTTTTTCTTTTTCTGTCTGCCGGTTATCTGGCAGCATTTTTTTCTACTGTTGATTGTTAGTGTTAAGAGTTGGCAAATGAAAACATAAAACGCCCCCTGCCCCCCCCCATGAGTTTTGCTTGTTTGTTCATTTTTTTTTTACTCTTGGTGTCGTCATTTAAACTCTTTTGATGTCAATTGTGTGTGTGTGTGTATGTGTATTTCTTTTTGTAAGTGCCTTCCGCTTATTGAAGAGTTATCATCATCATCATCATCAAAGTGTGTTGACAGCACAAATTCCCTTGACGCTCTTCCATTAACCATCCTTATTGGCATTCACTCTTGGTAAGTCCTCTTGACAGTACTCAGTGTCCCAAAGAGATGATGGATGTACATTTTTATTGGTCAACCAACTCTGGTGTGTTTATGTGCAGGAGTCCATAAAAGAACTTCACTCATGAGTTTGTCCATACTACTTCGGTGGCCAACATGTCTTATTTTTGCCCAGTCAACTGGGGCTGTAGAATACACCGACTGCACCTTTGCAGAGGGGGACCCCCCGCCAACAAGTGTCCTGGATATGAGACTAAACAATCTGATGGTGAGGTTCCAGTGATGCTGGGGCTTTGGAGAATGCAGAGTACCCCTTCATTGCCATTGCTCCCTGGTCCACTCTGGCCCGGAATGGTGGCACTTGATAGATCCATATCTATGGGTTAAACAGAACTAAACAGTGTAATTATACAAAACTGAATTGTTTGAATTAGAATTGTTTGACTAAACTGAATAGCCTGAAATAGAAATTTTTTTGACAATTAAACTGTGCACTTAGGCTAAACTGAACTGCTTGAAATAGAACTGTTTTGACATCGAAACTGTGTACTTATGCTGAACTGATTTGTTTGATTTAGAACTGTTTGTCGAAATCGAATTGCTTGAAATGGAAATGTTTTTGACAATTAAACTGTGTACTCATGCTGAACTGAATTGTTTTTGCATAAAAATGGAATTGTCGTTAAATAACCTACAAAGGTCAATATGCCATAAAACCTAACTAACCAACCATGTCTTACTTGGATGGTTTGTATGATGGGAGATAAGTGGTTGTACAACTGTGGTTTTGTGGGGTGCTGCTTCCAGGATTTGTTCAAAACAGCACGTAGAGTCCTTGTGTAGTTCTCTTCTAGCCTTTTCTCTAAGTGTTTTGTTAAAATCCAATTGTTGCAACCATACAATAGTACTGACACAGCTGGGAGGAATTTCTATTTTATTTTTTCAGAGACATCAGATTTCCATATGGACATTAACCTGTCAACAGCAATCCATGCTTTACCTATGTTTATGTTGCCATCGCTTTCAATAGATGAGATATTGCTACCAAGGTATATTAACTAGTCTACTAATTTCAGAGGTTTGCCATTTAATGGGGAAATGGCACTATCTTGATTAAAATAAATGAATTATCAGCGTTGTCTGCATCTGTCAGTTTCTTTGAGTTATCGTCTGCTTCTTGCCTTTTTTTTTTTAAATGTAAAACCATTTTCTTTCATAAGATCAATTGATGTTTGCAGTAGATTACCTAGGCAACTATGAATAGAAATGGTATCAGTGTATCTCCTTTAAAGATTTCAATGACAATGTCATTGAAATCAGTGTCACCATCTTGAATAAGCAGAAGACAAAAGAATTTTTTTTTGTTTGTTTTGACAAGCACTTAAGATCGAAATAGCAAGTTACTGTTGGCCAATAAAACTGATGGAAGAAAATAATACATATTCAGACATATAAAAAATGTAATTTCGTTTTTATGTCTCTTCATTCCAAAGTTTATTTTATGTGATTTCATGAATATTTTTTTGTCTTTTACGCACTTTCGGTGGAAAATTAACACCCGTAAAAAAAGTGCAAACTTGAATAAATTCAATTTTGGTACTTATTCAGAATAGTCCAACAAAGAAAATTTCACTTATTTTTGCACAAATATATATATATATATATATATATATATATATTGTTTAAAAAACAAGAAATTTAGAAATAGTATTCCATAGTATTCCATATATATATATATATATATATATATATATAGGTAGCTTTGGAGGCGGTCTACTGGGGGGGGGAATTCATTATTTTTTTTATTTTTTTTCTTGGTGGGGGGGGCTATGGTAGCATTAGGTGTTTTAGGCTTTTTCTTTTTCTTCTAAACTACTGTTAGGGCTTTCTTTACGAATTTTTAAATTATTCGATAGAAGACATTCAAAAACATTTTGCCTTGTTCGCTGACATTGGAATGACTAACATCAATTTGGCTTTATAGTAGAGTAAGCGTGTCTTTACATTTAAAACGCATAGTTTAAGCATTATTTCACAAACAAAATACAGCATAACATTTTGTAAAATTCAGCATTTTAAATTGATAGGACTTAAAGACATACTGACCAAAATTGATATTTCTTCCAGGTGGCTCCTGAGAAAAGTCAAAACGAGGAAGAAGCATTTGAACTCAGGAGCCACCTGGAAGAAATATCAATTTTGGTCAGTATGTCTTTAAGTCCTATCAATTTAAAATGCTGAATTTTACAAAATGTTATGCTGTATTTTGTTTGTGAAATAATGCTTAAACTATGCGTTTTAAATGTAAAGACACGCTTACTCTACTATAAAGCCAAATTGATGTTAGTCTTTCCAAATGTCAGCGAACAAGGCAGAATGTTTTTGAATGTCTTCTATCGAATAATTTAAAAATTCGTAAAGAAAGCCCTAACAGTAGTTTAGAAGAAAAAGAAATAGCCTAAAACACCTAATGCTACCATAGCCCCCCCCCCACCAAGAGAAAGGGAAAATTTTTTAAGCTCTATAATTCCTGAAGCCTGCTAGGTTCCCAACTGTAGTAAAAAAAAAAAAAAAAAAAATGAAAAACCTAGGAAAAGTCCCAATACAACAAAAAAAAGCACAAGTAAGTACCAGTGAAAGTCAGACGAAAGTACCTTAATCTTGGACTTTAACTAAGTTAAAACTTAAGAAAACTTAAACCAAAATTACCCCCCCTTTTTTCTTTTTTTTTTTTTGCGTACACATGGGAAGCAGCATGATGTACGTCAAGGTATTTGAATAAACCCATGTACGACCAAACTCAATACCTAAACGGGTCCTGGACGTGAGTTTGACGACTTTACGCTCAGGATCGCTAGTTCGATCGGGGAACTACTGCTGCTCCTCTATAAGAGTGGCTTCTATAGAAGAGAATAAAACAGCCATCGAAAGATAACCATGACCCACACTCAAACCACTTACACAAACCGCATCGCTCTTCGCGCGGGTAAAAAAGGGGCGCGTCCTGCTGAGGTTGGAGCCCTGGCCTCGGTGTTCGAAAAATCAGCTACAGAGCTCAAACAATCAAAACTGCTAAAATGCAAGCAAACACTACAAATAGCCACATTTAACGTAAGAACCTTAAATAGAATAGGACAACTCCCAGAGCTAATCGCATCGGCCGAAGAACATAAGATAGACATAATTTGCATACAAGAACACAGATACACGCACTCCGAAGATATCAAATATCACGAAACTGGCAATGGCTGGTCGCTCGCCACTGTATCCGCATGGAAAAACTCTGTCAAAGCCGCAGTAGGAGGGGTAGGATTACTTATAGGACCTAGAGCATTAAAAACGCTTAATAGCGTTGAGAAAATACAACCTAGAATGATGGCAGCTACATTTAACGGAAACCCCAGAGCAACAATCATCTCATGCTACAGCCCCACCAATGTTAGTGAAGAAATTGAACTAGTCACCTTCTACAATGAGTTATCCTCATTAGTGCGTAGCATCCTGAAACACAACATGTTAGTCATTGGCGGAGACATGAATGCCCAAATAGGGAAAAACGGAAACAACAAATACAGCCTCCACAACACGTCAAATAGGAATGGGCAACATCTAACAGATTTCATGATAGAAAATAGATTAGCATGCCTCAATACAAACTACCAAAAAAGAGAGGACAAACTATGGACATACACGTACGCAAACAATACTAAAGCTCAGATAGACTACGTCCTTATAAACAAGAAATGGAAAAATAGTGCATTGAATTGCGAGGCATACTCCTCTTTTGAGGGTGTGTCCACCGACCACCGAATAGTCACGGCGAAAATACGGTTAAGCCTACGAAAAAACGCCAAACGAACAGCGACCACCAAACACTATGACTGGGCCCTATTAAACAACAAAGATATAAGAGATAAATACGTATTAGAATTAAGAAACAGATTCGAAACACTACAAGAAAAGACGGAAAAAAGTACACCAAACGACGAATATGAAGACTTCGTCAATGCACACCTCGAGGCAGCAGCAAAATACATTCCAACAAAAATTAAAACTAAATATAGAGTCCCATGGGAAACTTTAGCGGTGAGAGAAAAACGTGCACTAGTGAAAACAGCCTCCAAAAACTATCGAAAAAACCCAACAAACACAAATGCCTTAAAACTAAAAACGGCACAATATCAATTAGCAGGCATATATATAAAGGAACAGACAGAATACATTCAAAATCAGATAGATAAGATTAGAGACCCGGTGGAAGATAGACAATCTAGAATAGCCTGGCAAATAATAAACGAAGTGAGCAGAAGAAAGAACACAGCCAAAGCAAAACTTAAAGCAGCAAACCAACAAGAAAGAATAAAACTGTGGAAACAGCACTTCGAAAACTTACTTGGAAACCCACCAAAAATAACGCATGAACCAATCACCAGAATAATTAGCAAACAATTAGACATTAAACTAGGACCGTTCACACAAGAAGAACTCGACACAGTTCTCAAAAAAATTAAAAATAGGAAAGCTGCAGGGCTGGACGAAATTCCCCCGGAAATATGGAAGACCAGACAATTCGACGACATACTGCTCCGACACTGCAACGCAGTATACAATCAAAATCCGATAGATAGATGGATGAAGGGATGCATACTCCCCTTCCCTAAAAAGGGGGACCTCGGATTAGCCAAAAACTACCGAGGCATAACACTTACATCCATAGCTGCCGAAATCTACAATGCCCTACTACGAAACCGAATAGAACCCAAAATCGACATCATACTTAGAAAAAACCAAAATGGCTTCCGAAGAAATAGATCCACGAACTCACAAATATTAACCATCCGCAGAATCCTTGAAGGTGTATTGGCAAAGAACCTACAAGCGACATTAATATTTGTCGACTTTACCAAGGCTTTCGACTCCATTCACAGAGGAAAGATGGAACAAATACTACTAGCGTACGGCATACCTAAAGAAACCGTAGCGGCAATAACAATTCTCTATAGAAACACTAAAGTAAAAGTACGATCACCGGATGGAGACACGGAATACTTTGACATTGTAGCAGGAGTACTACAAGGGGACACGCTGGCCCCGTACCTCTTTATCATTTGTCTAGACTACGTACTTAGAACATCGATTGAGAAAATCAAAGAGAATGGCTTCGAACTGACGAAGAAAAGAAGCAGAAGATACCCCGCAACAACAATTACCGACGCCGACTACGCCGATGACATAGCGATACTGGCAAATACACCTGACCAAGCAGAAACTCTTCTGCATAGTTTGGAACGAGCAGCAGCAAGCATAGCCCTCTATGTTAATGCACACAAAACGGAATATATGTGCTATAACCAAACGGGGGACATCTCCACTCTAGAAGGAACCCCACTTAAACTAGTAGACAAATTCACGTACCTAGGAAGCAGCGTCGAATCAACCGAAAAGGACATCGAATTGAGGCTAACGAAAGCATGGACAGCTATCAATAGGCTATCGATTATATGGAAATCAGACCTAACCGATAAAATGAAACGCAGTTTCTTCCAGGCAGCGGTCACATCGATACTGCTATATGGATGCACTACATGGACGCTAACAAAACGGCTGGAGAAGAAACTGGATGGCAATTACACAAGAATGCTGCGTGCAATCCTGAACAAGTCCTGGCAGCAACACCCCACAAGACACCAACTGTACGGCCACCTGCCCCCTATCACGAAAACTATTCAAGTTAGACGAACCAGACATGCAGGACACTGCTGGAGAAGCAGAGATGAACTCATAAGAGATGTACTCTTATGGATCCCCACACATGGCCGCGCAAAAGCAGGACGACCAGCTCGAACGTACATTCAGCAGCTATGTGAGGATACAGGATGTTGTCCTGAAGACCTACCTAGGGCGATGAACGATAGGGAGGAGTGGCGAGAGAGGGTCAGGGATATCCGTGCTACCAGCGCGATATGATGATGATGATGATATATATATATATATATATATAGTGTAATCGGATGGAAACTCAAACTTGGTTAAGTCGTTATTATAAATTTATTTCGGCGGAGAATATTACTATACTCTCCGTCAGATATTGTAATATTTATGTTCAGCCTCTAGAAAGGAGTATATATTTATCCAAACCCTTCGTTAAACGCAAGTTTAAGTTGAGTTAAGAGTTTTCCTTCTCCTAGAGCGGTTGCCATATCAAGGTTAAAGAGTCATTTTATCCTACTATTTACCCATAGCTGGGTAGAATAGTTGACTTCATACTTTTCTCAGGGACATTAGCGCAATATTAAACGCTGTCTTGTCCAGGATTTGAATTCTGGTCACCGACTCCATTTCCTAAGATGATAACCATTACACTAAGTGTGCTTCCAGATTGAACAAATTTAAGACATTACCTTAAATTTTTTACCGTAAATTTAAGTTCCAAAATAACACCAACTAGCCACAACTTAGCAATCGGCCATATTTCTTTTCTCTTTCTCTTCAACTTATAACAAGGTGTCGATGGCGAAATTGTACTGGAATTGTTAAAAGAGATAATGACTGAAACTTACTTTTATCTAGATGTATAAAATATAAGTATCACATTTTTATATTTTTGGATTATTGCCACAAAATTAATGTAAATTCTTTGGCGACTATTTGGGATGAGACATTGAATTTTTTAATTGAAAACTTTATGCTGTTAACAAAAAAAAAAACGATTGGAGAAAACTCTTGTATAAAAATTACTTTTGTACTGAATATGTAGTAGAAACCGAGATTTCCGTAAATAATGATTGTGTAAAAAGTTGTAAAATACAATGAAAACATTTAAACAAAGAAAAAAAAAACTTTTCTGTCCCCCCCCTTGAAAACACTTCAAATTTTAAAATTTACCAAAATTGAGCTTGTTTTACGATTTGAATAAAATTTCAGATGCTTAATAAAATACCTCTTTTAAAGAAAGAGAAATAGTTTCAATTCGCAACTTTGAGTAAGACAAATTTCTGAGCCGATTCCAGCTATTTTGAGAGTATATTAGAGGACCTGATTTGATCCAGCTGTCAGATAGGTGAAAGAATCCTGGGAGCAGGAACTTCACTGAGAGGAGAACGTCTAGAAACCATCAGCAGCTTTCAAAGAAATGTCAAACGATCACTAAACAGTTGCAACAACAACAACTTCAAAGAGATCCTGAACGGCCACTAAGAAGCAGAAGCAGAACAAACAACCTCAACGAATACGTGATCACAGCCACATTATGTGATAACAACTAGATTATGCGCGATGATATTCAACTACTTTATGCAATGATGGCTAACTGTAATCTATGACCATTAACCGTGAATAAAGTCTCTTTTTTCCCCTCAAACACATCTCATCTCTATGGTTCTTTTACTTCTCACTCTTTTATGATTAGCGCAAGTTATGTCACCCAAAGACAACGGCATTCATATAAGACTTCTTACCATGCGTTGGTACTATGGTCCTTACAACAATAGAATATGAAAAAGTATTGGTACACATTTCTTGAACGAATAATCGAAGTTGGGAAGTTTTAGCTGAATGAGGTCTTTCATTTCGTGGTAGTGTTAAGAATATTGGTTTTCCTCTTGATGGAAATTGCTTGGGGTTATTAAAATTACTCGCCAAGTTTGACTTTTTCTAGTATCATCATCATCATCATCATATCGTGCTGGCAGCACGGATATCCCTGACCCTCTCTCGCCACTCCTCCCTATCGTTCATCGCCCTAGGTAGGTCTTCAGGACAACATCCTGTATCCTCACATGGCTGCTGAATGTACGTTCGAGCTGGTCGTCCTGCTTTTGCGCGGCCATGTGTGGGGATCCATAAGAGTACATCTCTTATGAGTTCATCTCTGCTTCTCCAGCAGTGTCCTGCATGTCTGGTTCGTCTAACTTGAATAGTTTTCGTGATAGGGGGCAGGTGGCCGTACAGTTGGTGTCTTGTGGGGTGTTGCTGCCAGGACTTGTTCAGGATTGCACGCAGCATTCTTGTGTAATTGCCATCTAGTTTCTTCTCCAGCCGTTTTGTTAGCGTCCATGTAGTGCATCCATATAGCAGTATCGATGTGACCGCTGCCTGGAAGAAACTGCGTTTCATTTTATCGGTTAGGTCTGATTTCCATATAATCGATAGCCTATTGATAGCTGTCCATGCTTTCGTTAACCTCGTTTCGATGTCCTTTTCGGTTGATTCGACGCTGCTTCCTAGGTACGTGAATTTGTCTACTAGTTTAAGTGGGGTTCCTTCTAGAGTGGAGATGTCCCCCGTTTGGTTATAGCACATATATTCCGTTTTGTGTGCATTAACATAGAGGCCTATGCTTGCTGCTGCTCGTTCCAAACTATGCAGAAGAGTTTCTGCTTGGTCAGGTGTATTTGCCAGTATCGCTATGTCATCGGCGTAGTCGGCGTCGGTAATTGTTGTTGCGGGGTATCTTCTGCTTCTTTTCTTCGTCAGTTCGAAGCCATTCTCTTTGATTTTCTCAATCGATGTTCTAAGTACGTAGTCTAGACAAATGATAAAGAGGTACGGGGCCAGCGTGTCCCCTTGTAGTACCCCTGCTACAATGTCAAAGTATTCCGTGTCTCCATCCGGTGATCGTACTTTTACTTTAGTGTTTCTATAGAGAATCGTTATTGCCGCTACGGTTTCTTTAGGTATGTCGTACGCTAGTAGTATTTGTTCCATCTTTCCTCTGTGAATGGAGTCGAAAGCCTTGGTAAAGTCGACAAATATTAATGTCGCTTGTAGGTTCTTTGCCCGTACACCTTCAAGGATTCTGCGGATGGTTAATATTTGTGAGGTCGTGGATCTATTTCTTCGGAAGCCATTTTGGTTTTTTCTAAGTATGTTGTCGATTTTGGGTTCTATTCGGTTTCGTAGTAGGGCATTGTAGATTTTGGCTGCTATGGATGTAAGTGTTATGCTTCGGTAGTTTTTGGCTAATCCGAGGTCCCCCTTTTTAGGGAAAGGGAGTATGCATCCCTTCATCCATCTATCTATCGGATTTTGATTGTATACTGCGTTGCAGTGTCGGAGCAGTATGTCGTCGAATTATCTGGTCTTCCATACTTCCGGGGGAATTTCGTCCAGCCCTGCAGCTTTCCTATTTTTAATTTTTCTGAGAACCGAGTCGAGTTAGCATATACATACTCATCCAAATAAAAGGAAGGAGATAGAAGTCATGCTTATTGAAGATTAAATGTAAGGATAGCATTAGATGTGAAAGGAAAATTACAAATATTATTCAATTTCATTGGATCCGGTTCCAGATATACATAAGATGCAATGGGTAAATTGTCACCATTTTCAATTATCATTTTTGAGCGTGCGCTTTGATTGTTTCAGGTTTTGTCTACTGTGCAGCAAACGAGCGTCAATTGAGCACAATTTGTAAGAGAAGCAGCATCATGACGCAATTCACTCCACCAGAAATTTGGAAAGGGTATGCTGTACTACATGAAATTCCACCGAAAGCACCAATACAAAAATTTCAGAGTGTTTGGGTTGGGGTCAATCTGAGGACCGATTCATATTCATATTGATGAAAAGTGAACACTCTGTCCACATCAAGGTGTTTGGGGTGGTCATTAATAATGGTGACCTTATGCCTCTATAAGAATTTTATGTGGTGTATTATTGTGACCTGAACTACCAATCACACTTTTTCATAATGTATTAGACTATCTTGTTGTTGGTCAAACACTAAATAGTTCGACAAGGAAAGTCTACATGACACGAAAAGTTAAATTGCAAGCATTTAATATTTACATATATGGTACACAATAATAATTGTCCCAAACCATACTAAATAAAAGCGCAATAGTTGCTCCAAGAACAAAATGATGAATGGCAGAATTTATACTTACATAGTTCTGGTGTGGTGCGAGTCCTCGTAAGGTGATTGGTACGCATGTGCTTCTCACTAAAACCTTCTTGGTCAGAAAGAAGGGGAACTTGCTTCTCAAACTTTCACATGACTGTTGGTCATGTGATTGTCGGAAGCTCCGTCTATGAATCACTAGAAAGGGAGACAATTACCTTTTGTTCCAAACACCTCCATTTATCTTCCTACATGACCTTAGACTCAACACGGAGGTTTACATCAAGTGCCTGAAGGAGGTAGTGCTTACCTAGATCGAGAGGGTAACTACTGGAAGATTCTACATCTGTTTACAGGACTCTGTACCAAGCCACTCAAACAGGAGAACCCAAATGTGGCTGAAAGAAAATTTCTGCAACCACATCACCCCTAACAGCTGGCCGCCCAACTTCCCAGATTGTAATCACCTTGGTTGAGATATGCATGAGGCGCAGTTGAGCGAGAGACCAAAAAAATTCCGTGCAGCACCAACGATCAAGTGATGGCAAGGATAACAGCTGCATTTATCAATTCAAACTAGAACACTGCTAGAAAAGCTCGCAGGAGATTACGAAGTTGTTTGGAGACTGTGGTTGAAGTTAATGGCGATTTCTTTGAATAAATTCAATCGACAGTATTTAAAGATATTTTCATGTAATTTTGGTAAATATATCTGATAAAGTGAGGAGTCAGTATTATTTTCATTTTTGTGTAATTTAGATGAGAGTTTACTCATCGAACTCGGTTTAATGTGAACCGGCTAACTTTGCCGTTTTGCTTTTATTAGAAGGCTTGGTGGTCGGTAAGATATTTAGTCGAGTGTCCACTCACCAAAGACCAATATCAACATTGGTATATCGGTGATATATTAACATTAAATGCTGCAGAAGAAAAGACAAGATGAACTCAATTATACATATAAGAACATTTGATATTTTATAAGTAAAATATACATTCAGGTGGCATTAAAAAGAAAGAACACACGAACGAGCCCCAATAAATAGAATTAAACACATTCTTCCATGAACAAATAGTTTGTAAAGAGTGTTTAAAATAGTAAATGATTTATTTTACGAGGTTGGATGCAGGTTGAGTCATGATCAACTTTGGCCGGGTCACTTTAGTGAGGTATGATGTGGAAAAGACCCGAAACCCCCAATAAACTAAAGACATTGCTGATGACACATCCAATCATATTCTAGAGATGCATTTTGTAAAGGGAAATTTTTTTTTAAATTACTGAGGTGGCTATGTAGTTTTACTATTCCTTGGTAGGGCCAGAGACAGCATCTCTTCTGGTCAAAGACTAGAGGTGAAAAAAGGTGGAGAAAGAATTTCTGAGAATGTCAAGTGATACTTTACTGGATATGCAAATTATCTAAATGAGATAGTAATTTATTGTATTCCTACACTGAAAAGTTTTTTGAATTTTTGATATAGAAAGTCATGGCGCTGAGCGGCTCATTCAGATTCTACTTCACTTTTTAAAGGAAAATGATATTTGTATAAATGACTGTCGTGGTTGGGATATGTCAGTAGCACGAATGGCAAGTAGAGTGGCTTGGTTTGGTTTAAGGCATATCAACCATTGTAGGTTATTTAATGCCAATCCTCTTTATACATATATATTAAATATACATGATTTGTTAACATATTTTGTAGATAACATTTTTAAACGAGTCTGAGCTCTTTTTCCTCACAGTTAAACGGTTTCAAATACTGTTATCGAATCCGAATAATTCTATTTACTAGTAATGATTTGTTTGTCCACAGTTAAATTATTTCAAACATTGCTATGTAGCAGTAACAATTTAACATCAGTCATTTATTTGCACCGACAGTTTGTCGGTAATTTCATTTTAAAGTTTACACATGAGTTTTGCTATTGTTTCTACAAAGTTAAATGTTTTTAATTATTGCTATCTAACATTTATAATTTTACTCAATATTAATCATTTGTTTGGACACAGTGAAGTGGCTAAACAGTTCTATTTGACCCATAGATAGGACCATAGATGGGACCCTATCAGGTGCTACCACTCCGTGACAGAGTGGACCTGAGAGTGTGCCAATGAAGGGGTACTCAACATTTCTCAAAGATCCAGCATTATTTAAGCCTATCAGATTGTTTAACATCATATCAGGACACTCGTCTCGGTGGTGGTGGCGGTGGTTGCGAGTTTACCTCTCAGCGGATATGTAAGTAAAGTTAGCGACCGTAGTCGAGGGTGACCCGAAGCCTCCCTTTTCGATAGCTACTACACCTTTCCCTGGATTGCTCCACTTTACCCTTGATCCTTACCTTATAATGCTGAGTGTTAAGCAAGGTAGCATCAAGTACCATTTTTTGAGTCTTTGGTATGACTCGACCTAGGATTGGACCCAGGTCTCTCGGGCCATTGGCGAACACTCTAACTATTAGTCCAATGTGCGGTTAGATCATGAGTTTGCAGATAAAATTCCATGTTTTGTACAATCATTAAATTTGGTTGAAAATCTACTGCTGATCGTTGTTAAGAAAGATTAATTTTCTTTGCGGGAAACCAATACAATTTATTTTCTACTTCTACCTATCGGTGGGGTGTTGAATTATCTGATGGCAGTTCTTATTTTTCCACTCTGAAAAGAATGTGTAATGGATATGGAGTTTAAATCGGATGTAAATGGTTTGATGACTCCTTTTGGACTGATAAAAAATAAAGCTTTGCGCAGGTGGCTCCACACATAACTCTTGTTAAAGTCTATAGAAATTTTAACTCAATTTTTCAATATAATTCATTCAATCACAATCGTTCCCGGCAAAATTGAAAAGATGTCTTTCATTTAATGTATAATATGAGGGCAGGTAATATTACCATTTATACAAAAATGGCAGTTGAGGTTGTTCAGTTCTGTTGCCTCTTGTCATATTAAAAGGAAGAACGAATGAGTTGACGAAGATATTGATAGTTTTTAAAAGGGAAGTTTTAATAACAGCTTGAGACGAAAAGAACCCTTGTGCTGTAAGTCGCAGGAAGAAGAAACAGTTGTAAATAGTTAAGCAGGAATTTAGCATTCAGCCAAAGGTCCGGTTGATTTTAGGAGAAAGGAGTAAAAGGTGTAAGATAGTCTCCTAAAGAAACAGTGGTCGAATGTTGAATGTGCTCTCTCGTGTAGAAATGTCCATCAGTTTGCAGCTGGAATCGGCCCTGGTAAGAGAGAGAGAGAGAGAGAGAGAGAGAGAGAGAGAGAGAGAGAGAGAGAGAGAGAGAGAATGAATGCGCTTTCCTCGTTAAGGCTGGTCGGTCCAGCTGCTAGCAAGTGAGGAAAAGAAGAGAGTTCTAGGAAGCGATACACAGCCTTTTATGTTGCCCGGGGAGGTGACCTGGGCAGAATGACATCAGTCATTCTCATTGGACGAAATATATAAATTCGAAACTCCAACGGCCAAAACAATCCCCGCACTAAATAATAATTTGAAATTCTTTCTTTCTGCTACAAATGTATCTATGAACATTTTTTGTAAATTTTTTTTTTTTTAAGCCTATGAATTATTGTTTAAAAGTTGTACAGTTTGGTTTGTCTGTTTCAGGAGGCTGAATAAGCATGTGTTATTCAGTAGGTCGGCTAATTCCGAAGAGACGGCTCTTTTTTTTTGGCACTGAAAGTTAGAGAGGAATTGAGGGATATTTTATTCTATTTTCGTATTCTATTATATATTTTCACATTTTACAATTGGTTTTTGTTTTTTATTTTCGTATTTTATTTCATTTTTATTTAAATTCTATTAAATTATGAACCTCTACATATCACAGATACACAATTGTGAGTTGATACATTTTCTTCCTCTTTACATCCACTTACTCAGATACATGCAATAGTCTCATCTTTGAACACAAAGAACATTTATATACATTGTCACACTCATAAGCAAGAACTTTACATCATTACATACGAACTGATTATACATTAATTCAAGTATATAACTCTGAAGACCTGCCGGAGGCGATGAATGATAGGGAGACGTGGAGAGAGAGGGTCTGGGATATCCGTGCTAGCCGCACGACATGATGATGATATATATGCATAGTCACCAGAACTTCGTTGTTCACATATGCATTCTTAGTGCACCCTCTTATGTATTATACCTTAAAGAAAATTGGCATGTCTATTAGGAGGCCTCATAGAGTGTTACATGACAATTCAGAAACCTCATCTCAACCTCTTTTTATCGCTATTCTTTGAACTGTAGATATCGTCTCTAGCCCTGTTAGGGAACTGGAAAGCCACATGACTACACTCAGCAATCAAGCCTTTTTTTTTAAATTTTGAACCCTTTCTACATACTACTTGTTTATGGAATAATATGTGTATAAATTCTACAATGGGATACGTTTTCCTTTAATACGACTTGTATGTTTAGCGAGGAAATTAATCGTTACGTTAGTTCCTCGCTATATTTGAAGGTAAATAAAGGGAGAGAAGAACGAAGATGCCGTAAGATTTTCAAGAAGGTTTAATGACAGCCAGAATAAAAGGTATCTTGATGCAGCAAGTCTCGTAGGAAGGTAGGAAGGAAAAAGTTATTGAGTTGAGAAGGAATTATAGCAGCTAAATGCCTGAGCGGTATGTGCGTCGCTACAGTTAAGGCAATGTTGAATGTCTGAGCGGAATATGCGTCGCTGTAGACATAGCAAAAATCGTGTTTGCTGTTTAAGGACAGGAATGATGTAGTCACCATTAAATTTGTGGTCCTGGTTGTTGTAAGAGAGAGAGGCATGAATGCCTCCAGATAATGTTGCCCAGGAATGAGGTAGCTGGATGTCTAAGCGAAATTGCGTGTCGCTGTAGACATAGCAAAAGTTAGAGGCGACATAAAGATGTTCCTGTAAGTGGCGGATTAAATGCATCTAATTCATGTTCAACTGGGAACCCTTAGTCTAAGAGGATAGACTCAAAAGGTCCATAAATTAGACGGCTTCTGTTGCTATGAAGGGAACGGACAGAAAGTACGTCCGTCCTGTTCGAAAGGTTCTGAGGAATAGACAGTTTGGCGGGCTTACACCATTTTTATGTTGTCCGGGAAAATGGTCCGGGTTGAAAATTTGGTGAAAATATGCGACGACCATAACGGTCAAATTAATTTACGCGCCAAACAAAAATATGAAGTTCTTTCTGCTACATATGTATATCATACGAGGTGAATTCAATAAGTTTCCAGACTTTTTTGTACAGCCATTTAAAATTGTCGTAGACACTTGAAAATTCAGTATCTTATTGCTATACATCTTATGAGATGACTGACCAATTTTTAGGATTTCAGGTTCGAATCAACAGCTGCAGCAGCAATTGGAATGCACCCTACTAAAGCCTGATTGTCACAGCTGGTGAATTTAAAAAATGCAATCTGGACGTGAGGAAACTTTAGAAGAACGATATGCAATAAAATTCTATTTTGAACTTGGAAAAAATGCCACAGAAACGTATGGAATGCTTCAGATTGCTTTTCGACCATCTTGCATGAATCGAGCATGAGTTTTTGAGTGGCATAAGAGATTCAAGGAAGGCAGGCAGTCTGTGAGGGATGATGGGAGGTGTGGGAGGAGTAAGGAAGTCAATACACCAGAGTTGATTGGCCAAACGGTTAGGGTTAGGCTTAGGGTTACTATGTTGAGGTTTTAAGGGAGTTCAGGAAGATATTCCGTCGGAAGAGGCCAACACTCTTCAAATCGGGTCAGTGGCATTTCCACCAAGACAATGCACCAGTCCACAACTCCATCCTTGTCACACACTATTTGACCAAGATGGGCATCAATTCCTCAGTCCCTCTGCCTCCCTATAGTCCAGACCTTGCTCCTTGTGACTTTTGGTTATTCCCTAAGCTCATAGGCTATCGTTATGAGACAATTGAGGAGATGAAAGAGGCTGTGACGAAGGTCTTTGACACGCTCACACAAGAGGACTTCCATGAGGCCTTGCAGAAATTGTTGGAACGGTACAACAAGTGCATTGCAGCCGAAGGATATTATTTCGAAAGGCACTAGAGTTTCATGTGTGTACTGTTAATTAAAGTGCCCATACGAAAAAGTCTGGAAACTTATTTAATGATCATCGTATCTATAAAAATGTTACTTATGAGTAGTTAAATTTATTTTGTCTTTCTTTCTATCTTGTTTTAGTGTTTGTATATTATGGATATGTAAAATAATTAGGGTGGTAATTAATTATAATTACTAATCATAATCACTAATTATAATTACTAATGCTAATATTAATCCTTGGTGAGTGAGGACTCAACTAAACGCTTTCCCTACCACCAAGCATTATCAATAGAATTTTATCATTCATCCCTTATTGAACTTTGAATATATATTTTGTTAACCTATTTTGTGTTTTATCTATTTGTACCCGCTGAAATATAAATTCTGCTGTTTATTAATTAACATCTTCGCAATTTTTATTTTAAAAGTTTTGTTAATATGTTGGATTTTTTTTTTGTAAGAAAAGAAATAATAATACATTCATAATCATATTTACCCAACCCCTCCGCTCGGGGAGGATATGACACAAGGTCAATTTTTATGCAGAGTTTAACAGGTTTTGCATTCAGAGTTTTCCTTCTGCTAGACATGTTGCCTCACCAAGGCTGAAGAACCAAGTCTGTCCTATTATTTACCCATAGCTGGAGGGAGAATAATTGGATTCATACCTTTCCCAAGTGTATTAGTGCTATGTGAAATGCAATCAGTATCGTCCAGTATCCATTTCCTATTTCCATTACACCACGAGCACCTCCTATTATAATTAATTATAAATGTCAAATACATCAGTTCATTCAGAGTATTGTTGCAAGAGTATTGTTGCAAGAGTCTTGAATAGCGTTTCAAATAACAATGATAAGAAAGCAGTAGGTTCGAATATTATTTTAAACACGATGAAACTGGGAACAGGAACAATAGTTAATGTGAAATCAACTATTACAGCGTTTTCAAATAATCAGTGGTTGATGGCAATCTTTTGGTCTAGGTTTTGTTAAATTACGTTCATAGTAATGAAGGGAAAGAGAAAAGGAAAGCGTGATAATAAATAAAGAAACGAATGACACACAAATAAAAGTTAAACATAAGGAAAAAGGTGTTTTCATAAATAAATTGAAAGGCAATATATACCGAGGGAAAGTTCGTTTGAAGAAGGGTTCTGTTTAATATCTAAGGTTGTTTTTGGTTGGATGGACGAACATTCCTTTTGGTTGCATGTGTGATGCGTATGGGAAGTTTGGAAATAGTGGTTGTACTGTAGTAGAAGGAAAGAAAAGTTTGGCACTTAGAGTTTCGGCTTACTTGCTTCATTTTAGTGTGGTAGAAAAGTCGGGCCTTGGCTTGTAGCAGTTGTCGTGTGCTTGGCACAGACGAGAAGTAGTAACAGCGGGCGGAAGGTTTCTTTCTAGCTGCATGAGTGGTGCGGACGAGCGTTCTCTTCTTGGGTCGGTGGCAGATAGAACTGGGATGAGAGGTTGATATACAGACTGGTGTGATGGATGACGATGTAAGGTCTCTTGTCTTGTATGTGTTAACATAGGAAGAGTGGGTATGGCTGTGTAAAGTCTCTTGCGCAGCACGCATTTACGTGGGAAGAGAGGAAAACCAGCGGTAGGATAAAGCCACTAGGAGATGTCCCTTCACTACTTCTACTGCAGTCGGTAAGACGTCCATCGAGTCGCTGAGTTGTACGTTTATGCTGTCAAGACTTTTGTGTGGAGGTCTATAAGCGAAAAGGCGATACGAGTTCAAATCCTGGACGCAGCTGATTGCATTTCACATAGCACTAATACCCTTGGGAAAGGTATGAATCCAATTATTCTCCCTCCAGCTATGGGTAAGTAGTAGGACAGACAGGGTTCTTCAGCCTTGGTTAGACAATTTGCCTAGGAGAAGGAAAACTCTGATTTCAAACCTATTAAACTCTGCTTAAAAATTAACCTTGTGTCATATCCTGCCCAAGCGGAGGGGTTAGTAAATAGGATCAGCCAACAAGCGGCGAAGTTGTGAATAGTCATGAATTTTTAGCCAGAGTTATATGTTGTTATTGTGGAGAGGCGTGTTTGTGTTTAGTTACTTCCTTGCTAGGTTGTAAGAAATAAAAGGAGGATGAAGAAGTAAGATGCCGATAGTCGAAATGTGTTTTTAGGAATAGTTTTTATTTGTAGCATGGAAAATGTACTTTGTGTTTGTGCTGCAAGTCTCATAGGCGAGGTTGTGAGTATAGAGACGAAATAGAGTTATGAGGAATTTGAGAAAGGCAGCGCGTATCGTCGGACGTGCGAGGGATTGTGTTCGCCATAGTTTAGCGAAAGCCATGTTGCCATCGGAGGAAATGAACTTTGGAGTCACCGTGAGTTTCGTGTGTCTGGTATTTGGGGAGAGTGTGTTGTCTCCATCAAAGTGGCCCAGAGGTGAATTGAGAGCTAGGTGTTGAGAGCTTAATTGTGCGTCGCATCGACATAGCCAATTTTGGGAGTGAGATAAAGTTGTGCCTGTGCATGGCATGTTGAATGTATCTAATTCATATTCAACTGGGATTCCTTGCAAGGAATCCATAAATTAGATAGGTTCCCTCATGTGTCCATGCTTTTGCTGCTATTGAAGAGCTGCCA
The DNA here is from genome assembly GCA_963585895.1 of Sepioteuthis lessoniana. Classification (NCBI taxonomy): domain Eukaryota; kingdom Metazoa; phylum Mollusca; class Cephalopoda; order Myopsida; family Loliginidae; genus Sepioteuthis; species Sepioteuthis lessoniana. The sequence continues at coordinate 158,049,120 of OY757904.1, read as the reverse complement.
GTGAGACGTCTGCACTGGGTAGCGTTGTCCAGTTAAAAAAACTGTGTTTGGCAGCTTACCCAATTTCTGCTGCCCGGGAAAGGAGATCCGGGTTAAATAGGATAGGTCATCCTGATTGGATGAAATTATGCGTCGAATTAAATTGCGCGCCAAACCAAAATGCCTTCTGCTACAAATGGGAATTGCTGATGACTGATTATGTGTTTTTATGGTTGAGGCTGCAGAGAGAGAGAGAGAGAGAGAGAGAGAGAGAGAGAGAGAATACAGAATTCCGGTGCTATGTCAGACCCTGACTTGTTTGTGCTGGTTTGCTGCCGGGGTGGGAAAGAACAGGAAATACTGGTGTATTTATATGCTTGAGAGGTAATGCATGTGATGTTTTCTTATTGGTCAAGAGGAGTCATGTGACCTACCTCCATACTGTGTCTATAAAGTAAGCTGTTAGTCGGTGTACCTTCTTAGTTTTTTACCCTTGACGAAGAGTCACGGATTATGGTGAAATTTGACTGAGAGTATTACAATTGGAACATGGTTTGTTTATTCAGAATCCTTACTAGGATATATTTAGTCAATTTCTCCGCATATTGAGTAAAAAAAAGGGATTTATCTGTATGTGAGGATTATCAACAATGGACTCTGAGAACACACTGTAGGGAGACAATAAAGGATTATCTCCTTTAGATAATTGCCATATCCATTAGGGTTCTTGTAAGGTGTCACCTGACAACCACATATATTTCTTCTTGACCTCTATCTGACTCTGTTCTTTGAACAATAGAGATGTTGTTTTTGACCCTGCCTTGGAACAGGTAAACCTGATGACAATATTACTTATACTCATCAATAAACCTTTTCTGCTTTGAACCATTTCTACATACTACTTATTCATGTAACAATACACATATAGACACGTTTAAGTATTCCTTTAATACTACTTGTGTGTATATTATGTATATAAAATATTAAATGCTTTTGTATTTATAGTCAAGTTTTTGTCTTTACTTCGATTTTGTTCAGTGATAATATTGTAATATAATTAAGGATGATACTTTATTATATTAGGCAATTATTTTGTTTGTATTGATAAATTATATGTAGCTAAAAATATTAATTTAAAGTGTAAGTTGTGAAGGTCATATGTGGGCAGGTCAGGATATCAAGAGGTCATCAAATTTTATGGTTTCACAAAGGCTTGGTGAAGAATTTGTGGTCATCAAAAAAAATGATAAAATGGAAAAAGAAATTCAATTTTAAAGAATGATAAAATATAGAATAAAATAAGTAAAATTATTAAAATAAAAATAAAGAATATAAATTTACATATTTCCCTTGTTGCAAGGGGTTTGGTTATCTGGCTCCTGGGTTCCAAGATTTTTTTGAAGGGCCATACTCTCCTCTTTTTTTCTTTTTTCTGCTTATTTTTTATGGCTAACCTTGCTCAAGGAAGGATGCTTGGCTCTGTGGCTCCGAGAATCTGGAAATATCAAAGTAGCACACAAACACCCAAAATTAGTGACTTGATGACTCGGCCTAAATTACCCTAACCCTTCACACTAAAGAACTGATTGGTATTTACCACAAAGACCTTCTTCCCAGGAATATAAAATAAAACCATTATGTGAAAAGAAACAGTGTGATACCCTCTTTATTTTGTCATTGTTTTTATTAATGGGGTATATGAAGGTTTATCGTAGTTGTGGTTAATGGTGGGTTTTGTTGGGAGATTCTGAAGTTTGTGTCTGACTCCTTTTCCTTCTTACCCCATTCACTTGTTATCTTGTTATTTGTTTGTTGAAGCAATAAAAGGGATTAAGGACAAGAAAAAAACTGATACCTTAACACTCAAATTTCATTTTTGGGGTTTACGACTATTCTGTTGATGTGGAATATTTTCCTAAACCAGTAGAAATAGCCAGACAAGGTGTTTGAAAAACATAAGGGAACTTTATTTTTCAAATTATAAGTTGAAGGTCTGTCATGTATCTCTGTGTTCAGTAGGTACACCTGACAGAGGCTAAGTTTGGGACTCAACTGGCATGTTCATTCCGAACTAGCAGCAGAAAGAAAGAGGTGTGTCCATCTCAGCTTAGGTGATAAAAGCTTATGAGGAAGAGTTTCTCTTTGGTGCCAGGAAACTTTTCTTTTGAGGCATGCTCCTGGGAAACTTCTACTTTTGCATTTATTTATTTCATTTTTTTATGTTATTGTCATTTTTTTATTTCCCTGCACACATACCAACATGGGAAACACAGACATACAACATATACACCCAAAACTCATAAATTTATACAATTTGCTTAACTGCCTAAAAATAATATTGCTTCCCATATTGACACCAATCAAGACCCTATTAGAAGTTACGGTTTTACATTTTAATGATAGAGAGTTCTTTGGAGTCTTGTTTTCCAATTGTAAAAATTGACTTGTCACTTGTTGTTATCAATGCAGTGAGGAATGCTCATTTTTAAAATTAAAAAAATTATTAAAAAGGAACTAAGGAACACAATGAGTCAAAACATACTGAATAATCTCACTTTAATGAACACTGACGATGAACTTTTGTGTGACATAGACATTTCCGGTTGCTTTGACAAATTTGCTCAGGCTAAATGTAGAAATTGTAGCTTTCAAATCAGAGCTTCTCAAAGTAGGGTTCATGAACTCATGTGGGGTCAAATAAAGATTATTGGGGGGAGGGGTCGTAGACCCATTTGAGATTCTTTTTAAAAACAATTAATTTAGATAATTAGTTTGCTTTAAATTTCAATACAAAAATAAGTTCAGCATTTTTATACATTATAAAAATGTTGCAATGAAAAAAACTTTTAGTAAAAATTTATTTTTAAACATTAATTATTTATTTTTTCTTAATCGTCATTAAATTTTGAGATAATAAATCTACTATACAATTTTGACAAATTACGTCATTATTCAACCTCAGACATTATTTATTTCAAATATTAATTCCAAATTTGACTTACGTTGTGTCAAATAAATATGAAACATAATTTTATCTTATTTCAGCTTTTATTAAAATCCTTTCAGGCAATCTTTGATTGATTAATTGATTTTAGTGGCATATCAACTCATTGAAGGTTATTTTATGTCTAGCAGTTAGGGAATCACATTCATTGAACAGTTATATTCACATTTTTTATGTGGTTGTTTCTTAAAAGTTTCTGCAGATGGTCTTATGGAATATTAAAGATTTGTAAAAGATCTATTTTATCTATTTGAGTTGAACAGGTACTACCACTCCAGGTTAAAGTGGACCTGTCAGTAATGGTATAATTATTGGAACTAAAGTAAGCTTTAATATAGAAAAAATCTGTTTCTCAAGTAGGCATTCATAACAAACAATAATCAAAAGAAAGCTATGTTGCTGCAAGACATAACTAATACAGAGTTTGAATTTCTAAACTTCAAAAAAAAAAAAATATTTATCTTATTAAGATAATTATTCATATTCAATGAAACATTATTTAGGTTTATCTCCAGTAATGGACCCTTGCCATCAGGTACAGTTTAGTGTCATACTCACTACACAGGGAATTTTTACTTCTTTTTACATTAAGTCACTGATTGATTTCAGAAAGTAATTAGGAATATCTGATTGTATAGTTCCAAATTGGGGAAGCTTCATTTGTCAATTATGATTTTTTAAAATGCAAAGTAAATAACAAGCTGACAACTTGCATTTTAAAACATTCAGAAGAGTTGGAATCAGTGAAAAATACTATATGTAGGGTTAAATAATCCATAAAGATTGATATGCCATTAAAACCACTGTTTGACTTGACATCAAAGAATCAGGTGCATTGAATTCTGTCATATCATTTTTGTTTGATGACCCAAGTATACAAACTAGCCATCTTGATGTGGTCAAACATCAAACTTCCTGTTAATTTTCTTCTGACCTCTAAATTTGATCTTACTACTACTACTATAATCATTCATACCAACTGGTACCTTCAGTGATTTCACACAAAATGGTAACTTCTGATGCATCTCATTCCGTGTTAATGAAGGAATTCCTTGAAAATTTTTTCCTTAGGTTAACTATTAAAACTATTTTCTAAACTTCAAGAACCCCTTAGTCACCTGACTGAGGTTATCCAATCACAGCCAAGTTCCCAAATTGATCACTGGGTCATTGTCTATCAATCAAATGAAGTTGACTTGTAGTATCTTTCCATCTTTTTAATGGTTTCTGACTTATTTGAATCATTCACACTATTTGTCAAAAATAGGTTTCCCTTATCTACAACATAATGTACATTTGCGGTCATGTATTTTTTATTTTTCAGACTGACAACTTTAATTGATGTTGACCTTGGATATGTATTAATAGATTCAATTTGCTTTTTAGAATATCAGCTGAATAATTTTGGATTATTACAAGTGTCATTAGTTTAGTTTGTTTTATTTATTCAATGGCATATCAACTCATTATGGGTTATTTAATTCCATAATTTGATTCATTAGTAAATGTTTGATTGTTTTCATAACTATATTTTCAATGTTCCATTGCCTTTTTTAAAATTTCCCTTTTTTATTTGTCTATAAACATTTGTTTGTATTCAGTCATATCAAATATTCCAATCAGATTCAAATTATTTGAACACCATTATATCCTTTCAAGTATTTCTTTCTAATACTAAAAATCTATGCATAATTATTTGGTTTCAATTATGACTCTTATTTGATTTTATTTGCATATAGTTATGTGGTATCAAGTATGATAATATGTAGTATTTACTTACTAGTGCTAAAAACTTATGGAGAGTATGATGCATTTTTTTTTATCTCGGAAAATGTAGTTTTCCCTTTATAACAACATAAAAAAGGTTTATTGACTTAAAAAGGAATTCAAAAGTCAATTTAAAAGGTCAGTGAGGAACTAGTAATACTCAAACTTTCAAATTGTCAAAACAAAAAGTAAGCAGGCTTTGCATTTTGTTGGTGCATTGTTCTACTTTAAATCATGACATCTCTTGCCAACCTGTTGGGTTAAAAGGTCAAATCTTTGGATAGATTAATCAGACCTTTGATTTTTGTTTTGGTTAATGTGGAAAGAAATACTCCCTCACAAGGCATGGGCTTGGACCTTTAATTAACCAAGCCCCTATATTATTGTTTGAGTGGATGACCAATTAAAATCTGATGTGTGGAAGGGATACTCTTCCCACAGATGTAGATTAGCACATTTGATTGACTGACAAATCAATGAGTTGTAGAAGACTATAAAATGATCTGTGATCAGTTAGCTGATCAGGAATGTTCTTCTATGAAAAATATATGTTTTTAGGGTTATAGGAGGGAAGATATCTGATGTCCATACCAAAGACAGGAGAATAAGAAATCTCTCTTAGAACTAAAGCCCGCTCTCCAAGTAACATAAAAAGACTACACCCACCAGATACCTCAATTGTCTGTCTCTTAAATGCAACAGAAGTGACAAAATTATATATATATAAGTAAAAAAAAAAAGTAAAGTTGGCGACCATAGTCGAGGGTGACCCGAAGGCTCCCTTTTCGATAGCTTACTACACCAAAGTGTAGGGGAGGGCGCGACTCCTTACCCTGGATTGCTCCACTTTACCCTTGATCCGTACCTTATAATGCTGAGTGTTAAGCAAGGAGGCATCAAGTACCATTTTTTGAGTCTTTGGTATGACTCGACCTGGGATTGAACCCAGGTCTCCCGGGCCATTGGCAAACACTCTAACCGCTAGGCCAATGTCCGGTTATATATATATATATATATATATATATATATATATATATATTGTATATATTATTGTCACACCATTGTGTTTCAATAAATAGTTGTAAATTGTAAATGAATAGCTTTTCTTGTCTCTGAGGGTGAATCAAAAACTTTGCAATATTTTTGTATGTACTAGTTTGTGGTACATATAACACGTGACTGAAACAATTCAAGCTGTGGAGGGTACCAACTGTGGGTGGTAGTATTGTGGTTATTAGTGCATTGCTTCACTCTCTGTGTGATTTGAAAATTGCACAGTGAGCATGTAATTTAGTCTAATTAGGGAACTTATGCTAGAACCTTGACAATCAGGCAAGGTAAGATAGGCCTAAAACCATAGATTCCAAGGCTGTGCTCCAAGCCATAGAGGCAAATCTGGTGTTTAACCCTCAGAGTGTATCAGGTGAGTTAGGCATCTCACAGTCCATTGCCTTCACAAAAGCATCTGGAGCTGCTGAATTATGCCACACATTATCAGAATATTGCAAAACTTTTAACTCACCCTGGTATAATTGTATTCTGTGGGGAAATTCCAGACAATGTTGCAGAAACAAGTTAAAACAGGTTTATAGAGATCAAGTTCTATCCTGGTAGATAGGATTTTTATTGGCACAAGACATTTTAAAGATTTTCTGAGAGACATTTGGAAATGAACCTTGTCAACGGGTCACTTCATGAACTGAGGAAAATATGACAAAAATATGAATTCTTGTGTAATCTGATTGACATTTGACAAGGAAAAATGATTGATGATCAATCAAATTTAAATCATCCAATTGTTCATAATATTTTAGATATGTGAAAACTCTGTGCTAAATTGGCTCCACAGAAATTTTTAGTGAATAGCAAAAAAAGAACATTACACACCTGATCTAAGGAATCGTTAGTATTACCTATTCTTAAAAATCAAAACTCAGGTCTGAGGTTGCCATTAGGTCTATTTGGGACTTCTCCAAGGAATTATTTTAAAAGAGATAAAATTGATGAGTGATTAAGATATTTTATATAATTAATCTCATTACTTTCTCAACAGACCTCATATAATAATTGATAAATAAAGAGTCTCCCTAGCAGACTATTAGTCATACTTCAGGAGGAAATTGCTGACTTGCCTCTCTTTTGTTCAACTCTGACTTTTCCTAAGAATACAATGGCCTTTTTGTGTCCTTGAATTTGAGGCCTCTGACATAGACTGAACATTATACAGTGAAAATTCTTTATCAAAATTCAGCTAATAGCCATCAGGCAACTGATTTAGTTCTTCTTCATATATGCTGCTAAAATCAGTATTCACAGATAAACACAGATAAATTCACAATCCTACACACTAGATTAGGATGTCTCAGTAAAATCAAATAAAAATAAATTTATCTTTTTAACATTGTATTTAACTCATTGATTCTTAAGAATATCCTTTGAAAAAAATTTGATCTTTGTTCTCTTTTGCAAATTGAAGCAATTATAGAAAACACATTTTTTAGCCTTAAAATAATCAACCCCAAAAACATAGATAAGAACATTCTAGGAATTTTGGATCAAAATCGCATTAACATTAAAGTTACACTTTTATATTTTTCAACCAATCGGCTAAAAACATAAAATAAGAACATTCAAGAAAATTCAGCTCAGTAACTAATTAACAGAAAAATATTTAGGCTCCAAAATAAATAAGTAATTATATGAATCTGATTGGTCAAGAAATGTCTGTGCGCTTGAATTTTAGGATCCACAATAAAACTTAACAAAATCCTATTTTTGATCCACTTTAGTTTACCCAAAAAGTATAAATAATGAAGAAATTAATAAACTAGGGCATTCCACTACCAGAGAGAGGCAAGGACACCAGAAAACATCGCACACAGTACACGGAGCAAAGAAGCATACAATGTTATTTTGCCAACTACTGGAACACAACACGTTGTCACCAAAGGTCATAAACAACTAGCAAAAATGCACGTGTGGACTTAGGAAAACAAAAGCCCATACTTACGGTCATACACAATGATACACACACGCATACACATGTATGTAAGTAAAGTCAATTTTTTATCCTTTTTATTTAGGTCAACTATGGAAAAAAAATTTTTTTTTTCATCATACAACGTGTGAAAGCACGTGCAATACCCAGTCCTCATCAGCCGCCAACCAGGGTGATAACATAGTTTCGGTAGCTCAAGGCAGTACTGCCACTCCTGGTGCTACCAAGCAGCTTTTGCCACCAGACAGAGTATTTAAAAGAAATATATATCTATATATACGCCAGCCCAATTAAAAGCAGACATTACATTGGATGTTCGTTCATCTTCATTTTAGTGCAGTTTGTGATTTAAAAACACGTTTACTTTCGGCCGTTGATGTCATAGCAACTGTTTCTTGATGTTTCATAATCACATGGGAATGGTGGTTCCGCGTGCATTTCATTCATGTTGAAATCCCTTCTATATCTGTCATCTATTCGGTTCGTTTTCCTTCAGTTTTATCTTTTTTTTGCTTTACTGCACAAAAGCACTTGAGACAAATGTCATATATAATTCTGCTGAAAGATGTTATTTGTTGATCAATGGGGCCCTCAAGATGGGTGGTGAGTAAAAAGAAAGCTCCTGGTCTAAGTTTGTACAAGTAGCTATCTGATTACCCTTGGGCCACTAAATTCTTGGCTTGCTAGGAATATCTCTAGAATGCTGACGCTCAGCAATGGGCTCGTGAATACTGTGGGGGGTAATCCTGATTCATAAGCCCATCATTCGATTTACATTCTCCGGTAGGAGAATTACATTGTTTGCACCAGTGTGCCTTGTGGATTTGTGACCCTCGAAAGCTATTGAATTTTCTGCTGCAATCACACATTGTAGCCGGGTACATATCCAGATCATTACCGTTTGAGCAAGTATGATGGGTGATATATTCTCCCTCCTGCTACAGACACCCTGAGGGCATTTTTCTTTCATTATACATTGATTTAATAGACTTTCCCAACATGTACACACTCACATACGGGTGAACAAATCATTTTTTATTCAACTTGCCATAGCTGTATTTTCTACATACACACACATGCACATAAAATGAACATTGCATTGGATCATTTTTATCTTGTTTATTATGATTATTAAATTATTTGTTTCTTAATATTTTTTGTTGTCACATTCCATTTGTTTACCTGCTTGTAAAATTTGTGTTGTATTTGTGTAAACAAAATCTGAAAGTAACTCCCGTAAACTACAGAAAGGTACTTAGTCCTCCACACAATTTTACTTTCATAGTTCAGTTATAAAAAATAAACTAAATGAATTTTATATCTAAAATAAAATTTCTTATTTTATAAGTTGAATTACAATTATACATTGATTCATTTAGGCCAATTTTTTCACCTGTCTTCATTATAACAATATTTTGGCTGCTGTGCTCATTTCACCTTTTTTCTGCCTGATTTTCTGTGTTGAAGTAATTTTTCTATTATACATAGATTTATTCAAACCAATTTGCCAATCTTTATTCAATTTTTCACAGTGTTTCAATTGCTGTAACTTTTTATCAAGAATTTGGTTAACTCTTAATGCAGATATAAACACCAGATTATTTAAGTGATGGAGAAGCTGTATAAGAAACAAAATTGATGGCTGTTGCAAGTTTTGAAATTCTCAGGGAAGGACACTAGACATTACAAGTAAAGAAATGAGACCAGAAATTTACACTGGATCATTAAAGAATCAGTTAGTACCAGAAGGAAGAATGGGGTTTTACAGATCCTTGAAATTCTTTAGAAAGGACAATGAATGAGATAAGAAAAAGATTACTTGATCAAGTAAACTATTGTAAATACAGTATTGCCCTAAAATATGTCCTGGCCCAGTTGGCTGGGGCTACAGAATACATCAACTGCATCTCTGCAGAGAGGTAACACCCCTTCCCCAATGAGTGCCCTGTATATGACATTAAAGAATCTGATAATGAGGCCTCAGTAATGCTTGCACTTTGGGGAATGCAGAGGACCTCTTCATTGCCATTTCTCCATGGTCCATTCTGGCCCTGACTGGTAACACCTGATAGGGTCCTATGTATAGGTCAAATAGAAATATTTGACATTGAAAATGTACTTATGCTAAACTGAATTGTTTGAAATAGAATTGTTTTGACATTGAAACTTCTTTTTTTAAATTTATTTATGATTTTATTTTTTATATTTCCGAAGGTTAAAAGTTTTTGTTGAAATCATTAAAACCTCTTTATCATTTGAGTGTCCATCCAAAATACTACAAGGAAAAATTATATTTATAAATTTTATATGACCACATTAGAAAAATAAACAAAGGAAAATATTTTTCATCTTGAAAATTAGATATTTTGAAAAACTATTGACTATACATTTTCTTAATGAAATGTCATAAAAAAATATGGAGTATTTTTTTATATCAGTTTCATGAAAATTTAAATTATTATTAACAGTTGTGGTTTGTAATTCACTGATTCATTCATTTTTATTTTTATTTTTGTAATTGCAGTTTTTCTTTGTAAACAAAAAAACCATATTAGAAAAATTTTAATTGATAACTCTTTATTTCATCAAACTGTTCTCATTTGCATTCATCTTTCAATTATATATATATATATTTATATATATAAAGAGAGAGAGAGAGAGAGAGAGAGAGCGAGAGAGAGAACATTGTTCTATTGTTAATAGCATTCCATTTCAAAATACAGTGAAGTAACTAGTGTTTGAAAATGTTCTTCACAAAGAATAATATCTTAGCTCTTGATTTAAAAAATTAAAAACTTTTATAAGAATTTGTGTGATTTAGAAAATTTGTTAAAATTTGCATTTAAAGAGTTAATATCATTATTTACTCCTTGAGAGTTTTTCACATCAGCATTTGCTAATGGTCTTTTATTGAAGTTTGAGTGACAGCAAGTCTCCTCAAGTCTACAGGACTCTTCTCAGTATTCTGACCGTTCTCAATAATGACATAGTTTGGATGGTCTCCACTCATCCTCCTACCTCCAAGTCCTTCAATCCCTTTAATAATCCTTTGGTGACTGTACCAAAAGCACCAATCATGATTGGTACAATCATCACCTTCATGTTCCATAGTTTTTCCAATTCTCTTGCAAGGTTTAGGTACTTATCCTTCTTTTCACTTTCTTTTAGTTTTATTCAGTGGTCGGCTGAGACAGCAAAGTCCAAAATTTTGCAAGTTTTCTTTTTTTTGTTAATTACTATAAGGTCTGGTCTTCTGGCTGAGATTAGGTGATCTATTTGAATGTCAAAATCCCAGAGGAGTTTGTGTATGTCATTCTCTAGGACTGATATTAAGTTGTGCATATACCATTTGTTTGTATGGTCAAATTTAAATTTCTTGCACATCTCCCAGTGGATCCCCTTGCCCACCCAGTTGTGTCTAGTCTTATACTCCTTCTGTGCTTATTTGCTGCATTTGCTTATTATGTGATTGTTTTGTCTCTATCACCATATAACCTACATTTGCTATTTTGGTTATGTGGTAATAGAGAAAAAACAATCACATAATAAGTGAATGCAGCAAATAAGCACAGAAGGAGTATAAGACTAGACACAACTGAGAAGGCAAGGTGATCCACTGGGAGATGTGCAAGAAATTTAGATTTGACCGAGAAAATGACACATTATCATTATTATTATTATTATTATCATTTCTCCTTTGAGAGCTTCAGTGTTAGCAGATGGTTTCTCACTGGATTTTGAGTGACAGCAAGTCTACAGGACTCTTCTCAGTATTCTTTGATATGCTGTAGTTTGGATGGTCTCTACTTCTAAGTTTTCTAGTTCCTTACCAATCTTTTGGGGATTGATTCAAGTGCACCTATTACAATTGTTATCACCATCACCCTCATGTTCCTGAGTTTTTTTTTAATTCTCTTGGAAGGTCTAGATATTTATCTCTCTTTTCACTTTCTTTTAATTTTACTTTGGGGTCTGCTGGAACTGCAATTCCACTACGCAGCAGGTTCTCTTTTTATTTTTTTTTTTATTGATTTTTTAAATTTTTATCTATTTATCTATTTATTTATTTGTTGACTCTCACTAGGTCTGGTTTTTTATCTGAGATTATTTGATACGTTTGTATCACAAAATCCCAGAGAAGTTTATACATCTCATTATTGTTATTATTATTACTCCTTGAGAGTTTTTGCACATTTGTGTTAGCTGATGGTCTTTCACTGGAATCTGAGTGACAGCAAGTCTCCTCAAGTTTCCAGGACTCTTCTCAGTATTCTGGCCATTCTCAGTAATGCAGTAGTTTGGATGGTCTCCATTCATCCTTTTATTTCCAAGTCCTCCAGTGCCTTTATTAATCCTTTGGTGACTGTACCAAGAACACCAATTATAATTGGTATAAATGCCACTTTCAGATTCCACAGTTTTTTCAGTTCCCTAGTAAGGTCGAGGTATTTATTCTTCTTTTCACTTTCTTTTAATTTTACTCTGTGGTCAGCCAGGACAGCAAAGTCCAAAATCTTTCAAGTTCTCTTCTTTTTGTTGATTATTATAAGGTCTGGAGATCTGGCCGAGTTTAAGTGATCTGTCTGAATGTCAAAATCCCAGAGGAGTTTGTGTATGTCATTCTCTAGGACTAATGTTAAGTTGTGCATATACCATTTGTTTGTATGGTCAAATTTAAATTTCTTGCACAATTTCAAGTGGATCACCTTACCCACCCAGTCGTGTCTAGTCTTATATTCTTTCTATGCTAATTTGCTGCATTCACTTAATATGTGATTGATCGTTTTGTCTCTATCACCACATAACCTACATTTGCTATTTTGTTGCATCTTATCTATTTTTTTCTTTGATATGAATGGTCCATATAGCGTTGTTTTGTGCTGCTATCAGGAGAGATTCTGTTTCTCTCTTAAGGTTTCCTTTTCTTAGCCATGTCCATATTTTCTCTTGTGAGATGTTGCTTATTAGTCACTTAAAATGTCCATAGAATTGTTTTTCTTCTCATTTTTGTTTTCTGGTTATTGTCGTTCTGTTGGTCCTCATGTTGTTAGTATTGTTTTTGGTAGCTGTAATCATTCTTCCTCCATGCTTTATTATTATTATTATAATTCTTTTTCTGATTTAAAAAAAAAATTTGTATATTAAGTATTATTAATTATTTGTATAATTAAGTCTTCATTTATTTTCAGAACTAGATTTTGATTGCAAACCACCATGAAGATATTATTTCATTCAATAAAAATTAGAAAAAAAAATTATAGTAAAAAATCTTTTTAATGAAAATTTAAAAAATTTCTACACTACATATATAGACATTATCTTTGAAAATTAAAAAGAAAATCCTTAATACTTATAAAAAGATTTTTAAAAAATTCTATATCATTATTCTTTTGAACCTAAAATTTGTAAAATATTCATTTTGAAAGATTTTTCAAACTCTAGTTATGTTAATATATTTTGAAACAAAATACAATCAATTATAATACTATTAATGATAATAGAATGCTTATAATTTTCTCATCTTTTTTTTTTCTTTTGAAAATAATTTTTGGAAGAATTATTATACTATCACATTCTAGCGTTGTCCTGAAAATGTTTTAACAAAAAATCAAAATGTTAAACATTGGCATATATAAATAAATACATTTCTTATTTTTATATTAACATACCATAGGATTTATTTCCATTTTTCCCTAATATACATACATATATATATATATATTGAGAGAGAGAGAGAGAGAGAGAGAGAGAGAGAGAGAGAGAGAGTCTACAAAAGAAATAGTATCAAAAAATATTCAAGATGTCAACATTCCCAACTTACAGTATTGTAGAGAAACACTTGAAATCTGTTACTACAGTTGACTCATAGCTGAAAATTAGACACTTAATAAACCCATCTTCATCTAAATAATATTCAAGTATTTCTCTACGTAAATCATGAAGTGTGCTTTAAATTTTGCAATAATCACTTCAGGAATTATTTTCAAATGATTTCCCAAACAATTTAGTGTGGCATTTGTAGCTCAATCTGTCCACCTTGTGTGTTGTATAAATATATATTCACCCAACCCCTCTGTATGAGCAGGATGTGACACAAGGTCAATTTTTAAACAGTGTTTAATAGGTCTAAGTTCAGAGTTTTCCTTCTCCTAGACAAAAATTAAAGAGACTTGTCTGCCCTGTTGTTCACCCACAGCTTGAGGAAGAATAGTTTGATTCAATCCTTCCCCAAGAGTCTTAGCAATATGTAAAATACAAACAGTCTTGTCTTGGATTTGACTTCAGGTTGCTACATCCATTTCCTATGATAATTAGGGTTATACTATGAGTGCCTTTTAGTGGGCTATATCAGTAACAAGCACAAACATGTTCCAATTGTTTTTAAGATACTGATAGTCTCATAGAGTTTTAACTTTATATAAACATCCTGTTGTTTCAAATGTTTTTCCACCAATTGGAGATTGTATTCTCAAGTGATTGGGGATTTCCTGAAAGTTCTTTTAAAATGCTGTTGCATAACAGTAGTGAATTTGTTTTGCTTGATTGAAGCTCACAAATTTCTTTGAATCAGAATCTCAAATAGTTTTTTTTATTCAATACTCTTTTGGAACTATTTCTTTTGTCAATACTATTTGAATATCTGTTTTGGTATATATCTTAAATATATATATCTTTCTTCTTTTGAGTAGGGAGAATGGTTAGCAGCACAATGAAATTGACAAACTGCGGCTTCTTATATTCACTTCATACTAATAGTCTTGTGAAAGGCACGAACCCACTTCTCTTGTTTGAAATTGGCAAACAGAGGTAAAATTTTGGCTGAGATTATTTATTTTTATTTCTCATACTCTTTTGGAAGGCATGAATCCATTTCTGAGTTAAAAACCAGCAAACTAAGATTAAGGCTATTTATGTACTCTTAGCATTCATTTTTTTCAAAAAGGCATGAACCATGTGTTTGAAATTGGCAACCCCTCTACAAAAGCAGGATGTGGCACTTCGTCAACTTTTAACAGGTTTGAAATCAGATTTTTCCTTCTCTTAGATGGGTTGCCTACCAATATTAAAGAATCTGTCTGCCCTACTATTTACCCATGACTAGAGGGAGAATAGTAGGATTCATACCTTTCCCAAGGGTATTAGCACTATATGAAATACAAAAAGCCTCATTCAGGATTTGAACTCAGGTTGCTGCATCCATTTCCAATTACTATAACTGTTGCACTATGAGCGCCTCTAAAGGAATACCATGTCTACAGTAATATTGGAAATGAGTCATCTATTTTGATCTCCTTTCAAAGAACTAAATGATTGATTTGAACTATAACTGTTTCCAGTTAGATAAAGCTAGCAATCAACAAAAAGCATCCATCCAGAATTGGATTATGAACAAAGATAATCCCTCAGGATAATTCTAGGTCATGTGTTTCTTTGATGATCAGACAAAATCTTTTTACTGTTTGACTAAAAAGTTTTTTACATGTTATATTCAACTGATATTGCACTTTCAAGTTATTGTTGCTTCCACTTTTTACAGAATTCTATTCTAACAAAAAATTTTCAATTCTCTCAAAGATTGCCAAAGACATTTAAGCATTCTTTGCTTAATGTTCTTGGAGGATAGGATTATGAAGTTGCCTGAGAGCTAGCAGAAGGTTATGGAACAAAATGGTAAATATATTGTTGAAAATATATATTTTACAGTTGTATATATGAAAAATCTCTCTAAGAGTTGGCACAGGTCTTATTAAATGTCCAGTATTTTGGTGGTTAGGTTAGTAAACCTTAATAGAGCTACTCTTATTGAATATGAATATGTAAAAAAGGAAAAGAATTGTAAATTAAATGAATCTTAGAAAGCCATATACAATTTTTAAAATGAGAAAATAAGTTTTTTATTTAGAAATAAAATAATTTTTTATTTTTATTTAGAACCAATTTTCATTTCTTTGTAGTTTTTTTTAGTGCTTTCATTGATTCACTCTTTAGCCCTCCTTAGATGCCTGTTGTGTGTAAAAGTTTTCTGGGAATGTTGAATGAAAACCCTTTGATTTTTAATTCAAGAAAAGTCATGCCATATTATCTTGAATTTTTATTATTTAATGAAACTTTGTTGACCATTATAGAATTTTGACTTTTATTTAATCTTAATCTAAACTGGTTTTCATCACAAATATTCAGACTGTCATTCTATGATCATTGAGAGAGTCCCCATGATAAAATGCCTAAAGTGCTGGACTGTGACCTTGAAGTAAGCAAGGTCAAATTTAAGTCATGCTATTATGCTGATTTTTCAACCAATACCCTCAGTAAAGGTATGAATCCACTTAATCCCTCAGTATGGATTAAATAGTGCCACTACTGTTATTCTACAAAGATGGCTTTAGTATTAAACAACCCATGAAGGTTGATATGCCATTAAACAAAGAAACCAAACCATATATGATCATCAGTGAACTACAGGATGGAAATAAAGAAAATCTTGGACTTTTAACCCGATGAAAAAAATATCAGTACAAGTCTTACCAAAAGCCAATCCTTTATTTTCAATACACAATGTTTATCTAAAGCCATAAAAAGATCATCTTAGCAGTTGTAATGAAAAGCAATGGATTTTAAGGCAAAATTGAAAATTCATGTTATATCAAATTAGAAAACTTCCTTATTACAACAAGCGATAGTCAAAAATTTTCCAATATTTTGGTACATGCCAGTTGACAATGTATATATCACGTGACTGTAGGAGTTCAAACCATGGAAGGAACTCACTGTTGTTGGTAGTATTGTGGTGGTTGGTTGTATTATGGTAAGTGGAGTGCTGACACATTGTGCATTGCTTCATTCCATGTGTGATTTCAAAGTCATATCGATGAACATGTCCAGGAACTTTATGAGTTTGAAGTGGACCATAACACAGCAGAAGTGAGCAAAAAGATTTGTCGGGCAAAAAGTGAAGATCACAGTTCAGTAACCAGATGGTTTATGAAACTTCCCTCTGGTTACATGAACCTTGACAATCAGGCATGATCAAATAGGTTCTGAGACTGTGCTCTAGGCCTTGGATGTAGAGTGTTTTCTTTGTTTTCATGGCATATTAATCTTCATGGGTTATTCAATGCCAAAACAATCCTTATAGAAAAACAGTTATGATACTATTAAACTCCTAACTGGAAGATAAGGGAGTTTATACCTTTCCCAAAGGGGCATTAGTTTGAAAGTGAACATAATAGCATGAATGGAGTTTGAAATTGTTTACTCTGATGTTGGAGTCTAGTATGTTACCCCCTGTGCCAGAGGGACTCATTGAGACAAACTGAAGTATCTTACAGTCCAGTGTTGTTCATCATCTCCATGACCTTGGCAAAAGTATCTGGAGTTGCCAAATTGCACTTCACATTAACAAAATATTGCAAAAATATTGTACTCACTCAAGCATTGATTTTAAGGAAAATTTTTCTTAATCCTTTTTGATAGTAAGACACTTACGCCATTTTCTCTATGACAGCAAATGATAAAAAGAAGAAAGGATAAGCCTTTTTTTTGCCTTAGAAAAGCTTTGTTTTATCAACCAAATGCTTTACCATTTAACTACAATGAAAAAAAAAACTTTTCTTGTTATCATTAGTTGTTTGTATTAATACATAAATTGTTTCTACCAAATATTTTGAAAATTGTATTGTTTTTTGAATTTATCCGATCAAGCATGGTCAGATATTGTTAATATATGACAAGAATTTCTTTTCATTTTATTTTATCACTCAAACTGTCTTTTTTGTTTACTAACATTGAGGCTCCATTGACGTGTAGGATTGTGTAAAGGCTGTTTTGCAAAATATCATAATTAAATGTGTGTGTTTTATTGTTTTTATGCTATTGTATAATGACGCGCAGTCACTAATCAAATTAGCAGTTTTTTTTTCTTTTTTAAACATGATTGATTGACTTGCTTGAACATATTCTCTATTTTGCAAATTTTCTTTAAATAATTCACCCACTCTACAAAAATTAAAAAAATGATCTGCTTGCAAAAGGGTTAACAATCAAACAAACAAATACATACATATTGTTTTTTTTTTCTTTTATTTTTATCCAGTATATTTGCATAAAGTAATTGTGCACAAAAAATCAACTATCCTGAAACTTTTTCACATAATTGAAATTACATATATATACATATACATATATATATATATGTATATATATATGTCTTACAAACAGTGTTTTATCGAATTTGAATTGAATTTACTTAACTGTTACTCAATGGTTGTAGCATTCATCTAAAATGAAGCATTAGAAAATCCTTAAATAAAAAAACAAACTCTATTTTGATTTGTCTGATAAATCAAGTTTTTTATGTGATGTAGTTTTCATATTCAGTTCTCTTATTATTGCATTAAGAAAGACTGGATTGTTTAATGGTTGCCACAAATAAGGAAAGATTGTCATTCAAAACAGTTCAGTGAATGAAATGGAGATTAGAAAAATGTACTGTAATGTACTTTAGATTAGAAAGTGAAGAAAAAAACATCCAATTCTGGATTGTAAAAAATTTGATATATCCATACAGGTTAGATATGAATAGTCCAATAAATTTTCAAAGAAATTACTATTGTTCCTTACAGAAAGAGAAAGAAGATTTTGCTGCATTTTCTCAAAAGTACACTTGTAACATAAGATTCTGTTTTGTTCATACAATGAGGCATCCTCCACTCTTTTTACTTTCTTCAACCCAGGCATTCGGCTTTTGTGCATTGATCATGTGATCTGTTGGCATCTTTTCCTTGATCTTCTCTTCATGCCTTCAAAAGAAAAAATATAAAGAAAAGAATAAATCAGGAGTTTCTATGATATTATTTTCTTATGAAACAGTTACAACATGATATGAAATCAATTGATTATTGAACAAGAAAATAACATTGATAACACACACACACACACACACACACACACACACACACACACACACACACACACACACACACACACACACACACACACACACACACACAGAAGTTTGTAAGACAGAGAGAATAATGGGCCTTTCCAAACATATTGGTTCATGCTGGTCTGATAGGCCTCCTTATTAATCAAAGTTTTCCTTCTAGACTGCTTGAGCCATCAATGCTAGAGATTGCTGTCTACCCTACTATTTACCCATACTGTAACGAGAAAGAGATTCATGCCTTTCTCAAAGGCCATTTCACAAAATGAATTGTAAACTACCTTATCTGAAATTAAAACTCAGCTCATTGATTTCATTTTACTCAAAGATAACCCAACACCACTCAAATTATATATATATATATGAGTAAATAAGTAAAACTAAGTAGAAATTTTTAATAAAAAGTTAATCTACTTCTAAACCAAAGATACCAGAATTTTATGATTTCTAATGGAACATTATACAATTAAAACAGATATTAGACATTATTTATTACCAAACTCTACCACACTGAAATTCTGTGTTCAAAAATGTGAATATTTAGTTGTCCAAGGATAAGCACAACCCTATGCCAAAATTCTATAACATTGTGTATACTTTATGATTATTTATTCAGAAGAAGATATAAATCCTTATCAAGGAGATACACAGACTGTGAAGCCATTCCTGTCTAAAAGTCTGTAATAGAATTCCATAATAACATCTAAAACTAAGTATAGTTACTGAATATTTTGTTGTATCATAAGAATATTACATTAATTTTAATCTGTAACGCCATTGAAAATTCCTTATATCAATATTTTTATGAAGAAAATAGAAAAACAAACTAATCCAAAAGTGATGAATTTATTTTAATGGAAAGTCAACATTAAAATGTTTCGGTTTTAGTAAACCTTCATCCGGCCTTTTAAATGGTGAAAAAAGTGTTGCTAGAACAATGATGGATGTTTTAATGAAATATATATATATATATATATATATATATTATAAAAGTTATGAGGTATTCTTCAATCCAGTAAATCCAGAGCAGGGAACAATTCTGTCAGGATAAATAAATTATTCAAATTTCGAATATTTCAATATTCCTGGTAATCAATACTCTTTACAGGATGGAAATAAATTTATTATCCTAATGTGACTGAATATTGTTTTTTTTTCTTGAAATAATATTATAACAGTTATAGATAAAGAATATATATGTAAAGAGCATATACATGAAAAGAACATATGCAAACACACACACACACACACACACACACACACACACACACACACACACACACACACACATATATATATATAGAGAGAGAGAGAGAGAGAATGTTACATTACATTTAATCAATGATATCTTAGAAAATTACTTACAATTGCTTAATGAGACGTGGTTTTTTCAATAATATAATTATCAAAAAAGTAACTTTTTCATGAATGTCAATTCTGATTGGTTATCAGTATTTGAATTAGATTTTTGCAAATAAGACGAGTAAAGATTGATTGATATTGAATTAAGAGTGAGTTAGTGGGTTGATTTTACAGCATATCAATTGTTCTTGGGTTATATTATGCTGAAATCAGTTAAACAATTATTCTCTCCAATTATATAAGGTACAAAAATGTATTTTTGCAATCAGATGAAACAGGTAAACACTTTATACTTAGCTGCAATATTTTTGTTTTAAGAACCAAATATTCCCTAAAGATCAGTAAGTATAAATTCTTATAAACATCATTTTCAGTTGCCTGGAGAGGAAGCCTGTTAATCTTTCTAAAGCCATTATTTGTATACCCTCTTTAAGATGCTGCTTCATCTTAGTGAAATTCCCCTCTCCATTAGTTATGATTAAACATGAGAAAATCCATTGACTAAATATAATTAACACACTATTTCTAGATGTTTTCTACAAAAGTGTCTATTTTTGCCATTGTACAGGGAAGAAGATGGTTTTGAAAATCAGATTAACCTTGCTCAATCTGATTTTCCAAATTGATTTTTTTCTCAGAGCATCAGATTTTATTCCAAGTTTTACTCAACTTGCCATTGTATGTTTTCCAGACACACACACACACACACACACACACACACACACACACACACACACACACACACACACACACACACACAAACACGCACATATATATATATATATATATATATATATATATAGTATTAATTGAACCACTTCTTAAAATAAATTATTTTAAGTACTTATATGTTGGTTCCATGTTCACAAATAAAAGAAATAAAAACTTTTCATCTAATCTCAAATGGCTCTTCAGCTTGTCCACAAAGCCAAGTTTTTCATATGTCATTGGATGGCACTCAAATGTGAAAGAAAAACTAAAATTATACTCTTTTAGTAAGCTTAGCCTGGCACAAAGCCGCTATAGTGAGGTATTTATGAAAATAAGATTCACTATATCAACAAATGGGTTGTTGTGATGAGTTTGTTAACACTTATGCAATGGTAGGTGCCCATAACAAAACATAGTCTGGCACAAGGTTACAGTAGCATGGTACACAGTCAGGATTGAACTAGTAAATAGATTCATATGATAAACCTTATTAATCAAGATTATAATATCTGTTTGTATATCAAATGCAATGTGAATCTATGATAAATAATTTGAATAAAGATATTCAACAATGTGATTAAGAAATAGGACAGTAAAAGATTTTAAATGAACCGTTTGCAGATCAGGATATCATTTTTTTCACATAAGTCAGCGTTGAAATTCTACCATCAATTTATGGAATTAATTGCAGAGTTGAAATATTACATTAATAATTTATTTTTGGATGAAATATCTAATATACACGGTGTCCCAAAAGTTTGGATACATAGGAAATATTACAAACAACAAACAACTATAATTTTTTCACTTTCTACAGATTGAGTTTGTTGAAAGAAGAAATAATTGAACTAGTAGTTCTCAGTGGATGTGAAGAAGTTGAAATATTACATTAATCACATATGTTGGGATGATCTATCTATCTATCCACTTGGCATCTGAAGACAATGGGTGTGGAGTATTTGTGTATCGAATATATGACGTATTTCATATAAATCTATTAAATCAATGTATGGCTGTTGTTATATATTCCTTTTCAGGTTTATATAATACAACTCACCTACAGAGCATATATAATGCAATTAGAAGAAAACTCAAACCTGGTTAAATTCTCATTATAAATTTATTTTGGCAAAGAATATTATCTTTGTTTCTTCTGATGACGTACATGCTTAATTTGAGAGAGAAAAAACAGCAAATATGGACTATAATTCTTATTTGCTGTTTTTTCACCCTCAAATTAAGTGTGTATATCATCTGAAGAGATGAAGATTATATTCTTCGCTGAAATAAATTACTTTCAGTTACATTATATATATATATATATATATATATATATATATATATATATATATATATGTATATTATCTGATTGTTTTTCTATTGTTTTACTAAAAGATGTTAGTTTCATATTAAGATACTCAATTTTTTTTCTTCAGTGAATCACTTTCATTAATTTTTGATCATCATTTTTTGTTTCATCTTTTTTCTCTTACACCTGGTTGTAATAGTTGATGTAATAGTTGATTAAATCATCCAAATTTCTTAGTTGCAATATTTTGAAAAAATAATTTTGACCAGTTTTTCATTTTATATTTATCATGATGCTCATGTTATTTGATACTCAAGAATCTTTTTTTTTTTTAAAAACGCCTCAAGGATCAAAGATAAGCCCTGACATTGTTCGAGGTAGACAGGCTTCCAAGGACACAGGATACAAGTTCAAATATCATTGGAATCTACCTGATTTATGTTAGGTAATCTTTGTAAAATCTTTTTTTTTCTTTGTTGTTGCAATAATGAAAAACAACAAAAATGAGATATACAGAGAAACTAATTAAAATCTAAAATGCTGAGTATATATCAAAAAATATATGCTTATTTACTTGCATAGTTCTCATAACGAATTATGGGATCTCTTACAAATGTATTTCTGCCTTGGATCAGAATATTTATGGTTTCTGTATAGGATTAAAGAGTCAATCTCTAGCATTTCTGTGTAGGATCAGAGTGTAGTATCAGTGTCATCTAAGATGTCACTCTGTGGCATTTCAGCCTAAGAGAATTATAGTAGCAGTACATTTTAGGAAAAGTGTTATGTACATGCAAAATTTATATATACCATATATATATATATATATATATATATATATATATATATATATATATATATATTTCTATTCGATGTTGGTTGTTAAGAATTAGAAAATAATAAAAAACTAAAGTTTGAATGATTTTCAATTTCTGATGATTTCATACTCACAATTTAACAGTTTCTGATACTTTCATTATGTCCGTCATTGCAAGTTGTTTTTTGTATTGATCAATAATTAGTTTCCATAATTCTGGTGGAATTTCACGTTCTTCCTCCTCTTCATCCTTCTTCTTTCCTTGCATCTTATTCATGATGAAAGCTTGTGTGTTGAAGAGATCTCTTCAAAAGACTTGTTTCTCCAGGAAAGATTTGTTCAATCTGTAGAGTTGTGATGTTTAGTTGATTTGTGGTACAAACTGTAACAATAATGATTAACGTTGAGATTAATCTCTTGTGTATGTGTATGCATCTATATGTATGTATACGTATATATCTATGTGCATGTATAAGTGTGTGTGTATGTGTGTGTGTGAGTGTGCATGGTAGCTAATCATTAGAAACAGTAAACTCTGAAGGATTAAAAGATTATGTATGTGAGCAGATCAGTAGCTAATCTGAATGATAAGGCATTAGAAGATTAGCTTGGATAAATAACGAGTTGAACAATTTGTAATCAATAGACTGTTCATCATTTTTGTCAGTTTTTAGTTGTCAGCTGAGAATATTGAAAATTGCTTTTTGAAATAATCTTATTATTACTCGACAAATGCATAACAAAAATTGAAATTTAGAAGAATTCAAATCAAGAAGAAAAGAAAAAAGGGGGAAAAAATTATTTATTTTGTTTTTCATGAAGAATTTTCATTTTAGATAATTTAATTGGAGAAAAAGGGACCCCCTAAAAGAAAAAAACAAATTTTAAGTGAATGTAGACATAACCATAAATAAAGATTTTACTATAGAAATGCAGTGAAAATCAAGAAGATAGGGGTTGTCAATGGTGAAGAATTAATGCAAGTATTACTGATAGAATTGGGATATTACATGTAGAAGTTAAGGGTTTCAATATTGAAATATATCATACATTATTTTACGATAGAAGAGAATTGAAAATCAGGAAAAAGTGTTTAAGAATCAGTGGTCAAGAATTAATGTAAAGATTACTGACAGATTATAGAAATTATATTCATAAGGTAAATTCTCTGATATTTTTATTATAGAAAGGGATAGTAAAGGGTCAAAATTAATAAAATTATTACAGGCAGAATAGAAGTGCTATATACGAGAGTAGGCAAAAAAAAAAGTTTAAAGACTGAAAAGTTTATGGGCTGAAAAATTCATATGATGATGTTATATCTGTTATTGCTAACATTTTTTTTTATCAAGGGCATTCAAGCACTGCAACACCCATGGAAGAAGTGCAGGATCACAAGAAGGACTATGTTAAAAAATAAACCTTATTTGGTTATATTCCATGAGAATGCCTTAGTTAGCCTAGGAACTTTTCAGTTAACTTTCATGTTTCATATTTATAATGAAATATTATGCAGCAATGAATTTTACTGAAGTAAAATACAAATATAAAAATGATCTTTTTTACATCTCTAATATCAAACTTTATTTTTTTTAATCAAAATTAGCCTCAAGATCATAACAATTATTTTAGAATGATAAAAAAAATTGGTCTGCCATAAAATTTGTTGGTTTTTGCTTATGCTAATAATTTTATGAAATTTAGACAGCTCACATCAATCAATCACAAAACTAGTCTTATGAAAAAGGAAAGCATTGATTTAAATATATTAAGCGTTCACATTTGTGAAGGAAAAGTTGAAGTCAAATTAAAATAAACAGTAAGCTTTTTTTTTTACTTATTGCTGATCATTTGGAAAGAAAAAGTACAACTGCTCAATTTAATCCAGATTATAGCCAAACCTAACTAATCCTTACAATAAATCCTGATTTGGGAGTGAATGAATCCACCCATTAAGAAAACTGGTTGATCCTATTTATCAGTTAAAAATTAGTTGGACGACCCTGATAAAATTGATGGAGAGATAAGATTTGTTTCTTTGCAATGAAAAAGGATCATTTTGTTTTATAGTTTCAGATTAGCTTTTAAATTCTCTTTTAAAAATAAAAACATTCCTAACAAAAATGTTATCTAAAAATCAATTGAACAGAGGTAAGTCATTGTTCACAGGAAATGTTGTTGTCTTGATAAAAAAAACTCTTCAACAGACTGATAAAACTGATTACCTGGAAAATTGATTTCTTTAGATAATTCATTTTCAATGAGGACAAAATGCAATTTTTGTGATTTATGTTTTGGTTGGTTAAAAGTGGATTAGAAAGTAGAAAAGGACAGTAAATATGGAAGACATGTGAAAGAGAAGCTATCATTAATAAAAACAAAAAAGAAAGATGTAATTGAAATTAGCAAAATAAGAAAATAAATAAGATAAAAAGATAAATTTATGAATAGTTATAAATTATGTAAACTTTTTCATCACAGTTATTTTTTAAAAAAATATTTGTATTGTAAACCTGTTTTATTTCTAAGTATCTAAGCAAATCAAATTAAGTTGAAAATGAATAGAAATAAATTTTGAACTATGAAAACATAATAACAGTCTTATTTTATTAGTAACACTTCCATTATTTACTGACCACTGACTATTTCTTTCTCCCTGATTCTTAATGAATTTCTATACTAAAATTATTGCAAAAACATTTCTATAGTAAAATTATTGTAAAAGCATTTCTTTATGTAAAAATTATTAACAATTCATTTAGATTATACATATAATAACATGATTCTGTTAGTAATAATTGTGTTAATTCCTGACCATTGATTACTTCACTCCAAGTATGACTTGAATGTCATACAAAGGAATATGCAATGAAGTTTAATTTGAAAATGTCACACAAAGGAATATACAATGAAGTTTAATTTGAAAATGTCACACAAAGGAATATGCAATGAAGTTTAATTTGAAAATGTCACACAAAGGAATATGCTATGAAGTTTAATTTGAAAATATCACACAAAGGAATATGCTATGAAGTTTAATTTGAAAATTTATGCTGTATGGTGAAGCAACCAAAAACAATTGTTGTGTGAAAGGTGAAGGTACAGCTGATCACAGTACTGATGGTTCAAGAGATTTTGCTCAGGCAGCAAGAACCTTGACAATCAGGTAAGGCCAGGTCAGCCTAGAACCATGGATTCCAAGTCTGTGCGCGAAGCCATAGATGCAAATCTGGTGAGTAGCAATCAGAGAGTATCAGGCGAGCTCAGTATCTCATTGTTCAGTGTAGTTCATCAGCTTCATGACCTTTACAAAAGCATATGGATCCGCTAAATTGTACCTCATGCTACCAAAATATTGCAAAACTTTTGACTTACCCTAGTTATACCCCTAATCTGTGATACTTGTATTAATTCCTGGCCATTGATAATACCTTTCTTCTTGACTTTCAATGCATTTCAATAGTAAAATCATTTTGAATGCATTTCTTTGGTAAAATCAATTGCAATGCATCTATACTAAAAAAACAGTTGGCTCATTTTTCTCCTTTGTCATAATCTCATTATTGTAGAATAATAAAGTTCTTTTGATGCAATCTCTTAAGTGGAACATGTCAATCTAATTTTCCATACTGGCTTCCTTTTTCCTTATTTACAATATACATCTAACAGACTGATTCTGTTTATGATGTTTGCATTTGACTTTCCCCTTTTTCATTTTCAATTCATTTCCATACAAAATAACAAAATTGTATTTCTATGATAGAATAAGTAAAAGTAAAGTTGGCAACCATTGTCGAGGGTGACCTGAAGGTTCCCTTTTCGATAGCTACTACTCCAAGGTGTTGTGGAGGGTGCTACTCCTTTCCCTGGATTGCTCCACTTTACTCTTGATCCTTACCTTATAATGCTGAGTGTAGAGCAAGGTAGCATCAAGTACCATTTTTTGAGTCTATTTGGTATGACTCGACCTGAGATTGAACCCAGGTCTACTAAGACATTGGCAAACACTCTAACCATTATGCCAATGTCTGATAGATAAAATAATTAGCATTATATTTGCATTGTGTATATGTTAGCATTATTCTGCAACTAATGTCTATAATGATAATAATAATAGAATAAGACATGAATGCATGTATTTGAAAGTTAGACTTTGTTATCTTTTTAGATAAATAAGACATCATTCTGTTTTGATTGTGAGAAAAGGAAGAAAAAAAAAACACACTACATATAAAAGAGAAAGAGAAGAAAGTTTTTTTTTATGTTTGTTATTACTCTTTAATTGGGTTGTTTACAAAACAAACAAAAAACATTGTTTTTTGTATTGTATAAAACTTAAATTATTATTAATATTTAAATATTTTTGTCAATAATACAAGTTACTAGCTCATTGGCCAAGGGGGTTGAGCGTTCGTCAATGAGCTGGGAGATCTGGGTTCAATCCCAGGTCGAGTCATAAAAAAAGACTTTAAAAATGTTACTTGATGCCTCCTTGCTTAACACTCAGCAATATAAGGCGTGTATCAAGGGTAGAGTGGAGCAATCCAGGGAAAGGAGTAGCGACCTCCCCTACACCTTGGTGTAGTAGCTATTGAAAAGGGAGCCTTCTGGTCGCCCTTGACTACAGTCACCAACAAGTTATCTAAATCCTAATTTTTTAATAACTTCCATCCACTTTTGAAACCATTATCATAAAAGTCTTTAATATTGTGAAACAATATTTCAAATTTATATATCAAGATAAAAAAAAGAAAGAAAACATTAAAAAGTGGAATTTCTGCTGATATCATTAGTTATCATTAATTCCTGAGCACTGAAAATCCCATTTTTTTATTTTCATCTTGTTGATGAAGCTTAGAAAAATGCTGACTGTATCACCTCCAGAGGGGTAGGTACCCTCCATAAAACTAGGGGTGTCCTGGGTGTGGCACTGAATATCATCTGATGGTGAGATTCCAGTTCTAGAGTTCTCAGGAGAACCCCTTCATTACCATTACTCTCAGGTCAACTTTGATTCAAAGTGGTAGTACCTGTTAAAGTCCCATCTATAATTATTAGTATTAAATAGGAATACTTGGTACCATATGACTTGGTGCTGTATAACTGTAAATTTATTGTATCAAAAATAGTTTTTTTAACCTATTTTCTAATGATTATTATTGTTACTTGAGACCATGTAACAGAGTGCCAACCAATTACTATTATCATATTGAAATAATTGAAATCATATAATTATTGGTATTGGATAGGAATACTACAATTGAATGCAAATTATTTGTATTAGAAAGAAATACTTGATATCGTATAACTGTGTGCAAAAAAACAAAGTACACAAAAATTTATATTATCTATGCATGTCTGGAGTTTTGCAAATTTTTTCGTGTTGTGTTAACCCTTTTACATATTTACCAACCCCTCCGCTCTGGCAGGATATGACACAAGATCAATTTTTAAGCAGAGTTTAACAGGTTTGAATTCAGAGTTTTCTTTCTCTTTGACTACTTGCCTCACCAAGGCTGAAGAACCTAGTCTGCCCTACTTTTTACCCATAGCTGGAGGGAGAATAATTGGATTCATACCTTTCCCAAGGGTATTAGTGCTATGTGAAATGCAATCAGTCTTGTCCAGGATTTGAACTCGTGTTGCCATGTCCATTTCCTACGACGATAACCATTGCACCAGGGGCACCATAAAAAGGGTCTTAACCCTTTTACAGGCAGATAGAATGACAAAAATGTCATTGCCTGTGTACCAATAGTGACAAAAATGTTGATCTACCAGCAAAAGAGCAAAGTATTAAAAAATAAACTTTTAAAACTTAGTATTATATTTGACATGATCAATGTATTGTGAAAAACCTTGTATCTGTTTACTTTATATAAAAATACTTAGTATTTGATGTATCAATGTATATCTAATCATATAAGTAGATAAAGGTTTTGACATATTTCTTTAATGAATACTACCCATGATATCACTAGTTACATAAAACATAAAAAAATATATGATGATTTTTATCATAACCATATAACTTTTTCCCTCATACCAAAAACAACATGTTGCAAGAGAACACCTAACTATAATTATCTTATTGAAAAATATAGTCATCTGGGATATATTAATATGTTCTGGGTACGCTAGGTGGGGGAGTTACCCTCCACTCCAAAGATAGTAAATTTATTATAAATATTAAGTTTACTCAATAAAACATTGGTACAGCAGAAATACCTTCCACATTAAACTATCACCTGTGTGCTGCAAGTGAACTTTGTCAAGTGATAATGGTAGCTACATCTAGCTAATGTTTTATCAGTTTTTTCATCTACAATCAGTTATGATCTTGGCTTAGACCTGTGCACATTGTGTATTTGCTGTTGAAAATTTTTTTTTAAGATGCATGAATTTGTAATTATGACACTGAAAGCTTTTCATGCTCATTTCATGTACATCAGAATGATACTGTTGTGGATTGAATTTTCAACCCATAGCAGTATTGATTTTCTATTTTTGCTGCACCCTGTATGATCATGGATCATAAAAAAAACTGATTTTTTGTCCCTTGCTATTAACTGTTCTAAGTTAGCTTTACAGCTAGTTGTATCATGATTTGGGGAGAATAGTGATAGGAAGAGAGAATGAAGAAAATAATCACTAAGGATGAGCGACATTTCCCCAGTACATCACCCATGCTCATTTTATACTTAAATTCAAAGAATTAAGGAATTTATCTTTTAAAAAGGGCCTTTTACAGGCAAGAATTGTGGGAAAACAGCTTCAAGATAACCCATAGATTTTTATTCAATTTTATGAATCCTCCACAAAATATCATTTGAATTTTAAGATGTTTATGTTTTTGTAAAAAATAGCAGCCAGATAAATTTTTGAGTCATCCTGAAATCAGAATATTAGGTTCAGTTTGGTAGTACATCCTGTGACAATTGCAGCTGCTCTGTCCT
This sequence comes from Sepioteuthis lessoniana, assembly GCA_963585895.1. NCBI lineage: Eukaryota > Metazoa > Mollusca > Cephalopoda > Myopsida > Loliginidae > Sepioteuthis > Sepioteuthis lessoniana. The sequence goes on along the minus strand of OY757904.1, from coordinate 158,019,275 downwards.
GTCAGAAGGGCTTAGAATATGTTGACTGTGTCCTCCACCTGCAGAGGCCTTAGACCCTTCCACACACACCAAAAATAGTTGTGTCCTAAACTGCATCTAATGGTGAGACTCCAGTTCTGGAGATCAGGGGAACATGGAGTATCCCTTCATTGCCATTACTCCCAGGTCCACTCTGATGTGGAGTGATAATACCTGTTACGGTCCCATCTATGGATCAAATAAATCTGTTTAAAAATTATTTGTATTCAATGGGACTGCATCCCTGGCCAAAAAAATATCTTGAAATATACACAAAACATATAAATATGAACATACAGTGAATGTGATTCCCTAACCTCTAGGCATAAAATAACTTTACACAGGTTGACAAGCCATTAAAACCAATCAGTCAATAACTACTACTGATGGTGATTTTTATTCCATCATTTGCAAATGAAATTCATTTTATTACACCACCACCAACAACAACAGTTTAAATTCAGAACAGGTAAGGTTTATAAATTTCGATTCATTTATCAATCATTTTGCTGCTTTTTATTGTAATTTTCAGGACATTTTACTTATGATAACTTTTGAGTAAGCATTACCATGAATTTAAGATCAAAGAATTGATTTCATTTAATCTCTAAATGGTCAAATCAATAAGGTATCATCCCTGTTAGATTCTTTGAGAAATAAGATGCAAGTTCAAACAATATTGAAGGCTCATCTCTACCATTTTCAGATCCATGTTGCTTATTCAATGTTTGTATTCACCCAACCCCTCCATCACGGGCAGGATGGTCAATTTTTAAGTGGGGCAAAGCTGGTTTGAATTTAGAGATTTCCTTCTCTTAGACCAGTTGCCTTATCATGGCTAAAGAACTCAATCTGCCCCACTATTTACTCCTAGCTGGGGTGGGAGAGAACATATGGATTCATGCCTTTTCCAAGAGTATAAATGCAAAGTGAAACATAAACAGCCTTATCCAAGTTTTGAACTTGAGTTACCAATTCCATTTACAACAAAGGTTTTACCATTATGCAAATTAAGTTCAATGCTTGTAGATTGGAAATAGAATTGAGGATTGCAATAAAAAGTAACAATAATTAGATGAAAGTCCAGATTGATGTTGTGACTGCTTCATTGAAGAAATTCAGGGAACTATGATAAGTTTATTGAAAAAAATAATTTGATTTTTATTGAATCAATTATTTGAAGTTTTTCAACAAGTAAAAGTTTTTTGGCAATAAAAGGATTTTGACGTTGAAAAGTATAGAGCAAAAGCAATAGTAATAACAATAGTTAAAAAATTGGGGAGGGGGAGTGTTTGTGTACATGTGTAGGTGTGTGGGGGATTAATAGACCAGTAGCCTAATATATAGTTATTGGTTAAATTTTGATTTTTATCACGATAATGCTTGAACTGAGATTAACCTTCACCTCTAAATTAAGGAAGAGTATTATGTTGAAAAATCAATTGTTGTTGAGTAAAATAAATGTTTTTCCTCATCATTTGGCTACAGACTTATTGATGTGTGTGTATGTGTGTATGTGTGTGTGTGTGTGTGCGTGTGAATGCAATGGCCTGGTTTTTGTTATGGTCATTGTTAAAGTTGACCAGAAGTTATGTAATAGTGGTTTGTCCAAGTTCTTCCTTGATTAATTTCTTCTCCACCAGCCATCATGATATGTCTGACACAAGATGTTTTTGCAAATATTTATTGTGATAGACCGGAACTTAGGGAGAAATGAAGTCATGCCTTTCCCTGAAGAATTCATGTTATGTGAACACAAGTTGAACTGGAATTCAAATTTTGTTTTCAAATCCCATTTTTGTGCCAATAACCATTATACTACCCAACACTTTAAATATATATATATATATTGATGGCCAAGAAGACATAGAGGTCGTTTCCACCTTTTTTTAACAATAAACATGCCCACAGATTCCCTAAACCTCTATGTCTTCTTGACCATCAATAAATTTTTAACCATCAATAATTTGTTCATATATATATATATATATATATATATATATATATATATATATACATATAGATAGATAGATAGATACTTGGATTAGTTAAAACTTTTGCAATATTTTGATATATGTTAGTTTGCAGCACATATATGGTATGGCCCAAGCAGTTCAAACTGTAGAAGGTATCCAGTGTGGTTGATAGTATGGTGGTAGTTGGTGTGCTGTCATGTTGTGCATTGCTTTAGTCCATGTGTAATTTGAAAGCTACACTGATGAATGTGCCCTGTCGTCTAATTTAGGAACTTAAGCTTTAAGAGTTCAAACTGAGTCATAAAGCTGTAGAAGCAACCAAAAATATTTGTTGTGCAAAGGGTGAAAGTGCAATGGATCACAGTACAATTAGCTGATGGTTCAAGAACTTTTGTTAAAATTTTGACAATCAGGTCAGGTAGGCCTAAAACTGAGGCCATGCTCCAAGCCATAGAAGCAAATCCTCTGAGTAGCACCTGGAGAGTATCAGGTGAGCTTAGCATCTCATAATCCAGTGATGATCACCTTCAAAAATATCTGGAGCTACTAAATTGTGCCTAATGTAACTAAAACAAAGCAAAACTTTTGACTCGTTTATATATATATATATATATATATATATATATATATATATATATATATATATATGAGGTGAATGCGATAAGTTTCCAGACTTTTTTTGTATGGGCACTTTTATTGGTAGTACACACATGAAACTCAAGTCTCCTTTGAAGTGATTTCCTCCGGCTGCAATGCAATTGTTGTACCATTCCAAAAACTTCTGGAAGGCCCCATGGAAGTCCTTTTGTGTGGGCAAGTCAATGACCTTTGTCATAGCCTCTTTCATCTCCTCAATTGTCTCTTAACGACAGCCTCTGAGCTTAGGGAATAAGCAAAAGTTGCAGGGAGCAAGGTCTGGACTGTAGGGAGGCTGAGGAACTGACTTGATGCCCATCTTGGTCAAATAGTGTGTGATAAGGATGGAGTTGTGGACTCGCATTGAAGAGTGCTGGCCGATTCCCAAGGAATCTTATCCTGAACTCCCTTAAAACCTCAACATATTAACCCTAACCCTAACCCTAACCGTTTGGCCAATCAACTCTGGTGTATTGACTTCCTTACTCCTCGCACACCTCTCATCATCCCTCACAGACTCCTTGCCTTCCTTGAATCTCTTATGCCACTCAAAAACTCATGCTCAATTATTGCAAGATGGTCGAAAAGCAGTCTGAAGCATTCCATACATTTCTGTGGCATTTTTTTCAAGTTTAAAACAGAATTTTATTGCATATCGTTCTTCTAAAGTGTCCTCATGTCCAGATTGCATTTTTGAAATTCACCAGCTGTGACAATCAGGCTTTAGTAGGGTGTATTCCAATTGCTGCTGTAGCTGTTCATTTGAACCAGAAATCCTAAAAATTAGTCAGTCATCTCATAAGATGTATAGCAATAACATACTGAATCTTTAAGAGTCTACAACAATTTTAAATGCCCATATGAAAAAAGTCTGGAAACTTATCGTATGCCCCTTGTGCATATATATATATATATATATATATATATATATATTTATATATAAGTTAGTTTTGTATAGTGGCTCATACCATTTGACTTCTGGTATCTCGGAGGAATAAAAGACATCATGTTTCTTACGCACAGTCTGTACTGAAAGCTATCAGTCAGTAGTAAGACCAACTTCAGACGTAACACCAACAGCGCAAGAAGACTTATAATATTTGTTGGACTGTACCATTTCAGTAAATAAATAAACTCTATTTCACTGTGTATCTCTTCCTTACTATGATACAACAATTAGGATAGCATAGACAAAGTCAATGGAACTTGTGATGAATGCACACAGTGTGTGTCCATTTTTATACAATTGTGACATACACAAGCGTGTGTAGAACTGAGATGGAATTAAAATCTTTTGGGCTCAATACTTTTAAAAATATTTCCATCATGTAATATTACAATAAACCAAAAAAAATTATTTTGTCAAAATCAATCTGTTAAATTGGAAAAAAAATTCTTTGAAAAAGAAAAACCTATTTTTAGATCGATATTATTTTTATTATTTCAGCCAGATATCTATTCATCTGAGTCGTGTTAGAAGGATTTCTTTTGATCTAAATCAATATTTGAAGTCATGAAAATAAAACAAAGCTATAAAATTGGTTAAAATTATTATTGACAATGGGTTCAAGTGAGGATATTGAATACTTTGAAAGTCAAGGACAAATAACTTGTTCTGAGAGAATTTTTTGCTTTAAAATAAATAAACTTGAAAGAATGGTTCTTTGGACAGAGCCTGAAAAGCCCTACCCATGAAATCACCACTGGTATCTCAGCATTTCCTCTTTCTCTGAAATGATGAACTCACTGATGGCAATGTCAAAACAATGAATTTTATTCAAACCAACAAATGTAGGATTAATTATAGCAAATTCTGAATACAAATTCTTCTATTGACTAATTAACATCATAATAAATTGGCTAACAACCAGTTATCTTTTTATGGTTCAATTAAAAGTACATACTCGTACTTGTTTTATAATTAACAAGAGATGCAGGCATTTTTTTCTGTTCTCCCAGACAATCAAGTTTCTATCTGCATCTCTGGATGCAAAAAAAAAAAAAAAAGAAAAAAGAAAAATAGAATTCAATTTCCTGTGTTATGAACGGAGCCACTTTTTTGGAATCTTGCACTAAATATTGTAAATTATTAATGTAAAAAAGTTTGTTCAGTTTATTAAGTAAAAATTAAAGAACAGATTTCTTGTTTTTAAGTTTCAATTCTTTGAAGAATAACAATGTTAAAAGATTGTATCATTTATATTGAGATGCTTAAATACATTGATAAGATTTAGCATAAAAGTAAAAGTTGTTTTTCTTGTGATTAACAATTATCAAAAAATGGCAAATTATTCCTTTTTTCTAAGAGAGTAAAAGAAAAAGCCTTACAAGGAAAAAAGAACAAAGTTGATAGTTATATGATTGATTGAGTGATTTTAATGACATATCAACCTGTCTAGAGTTATTTTATGCCTCATGGTTAGAGAATTACTTTCATTATAAATTTATGATTACATTTTTTGTGCAGTTTTGTAAGAATTTTGCACATTGTTATATGATATTAAGAATTCCTATGTAATACTAATAATTTGCATACAGTTATAAGGCTTCAAATGAGTCTCAATTTTGAACACAGTTCTCACCATAAAACGGCCTTGTGCCATATTCTGACATGGTGGGATGTCAGATAAATCAGTTACATGGCTTCAAGTAACTTGTAATAATCCTTAGTAAACAATTTTAGCTTAAAGTAACTAATCTTGAAACTAAAAATTTACTGTTATATGATATCAAGTTTTTCTAATACAAATAATTTTCATACAGTTGAATAGTTTCAAGTATTCTTATCTAATTCTAATAATTTTATGGTTTCAAGTGATTATTTCTGTTTAATAATAATCCTTTGTTTGCAGTTATATGATTTCCAGTAATTAACCTTTAGAAAACAATTATAGCTTCAAGTAACTGTTTTTAATACAAACACTCTGCAGTTATATGGTATTAAGTATTCCTATCTAACATAAATGATTTTTAAACAGATCTATTGGACTCATTGATGAGACCCTAACAGCTACTATCTCTCCAGGTTAAATTGAATCTGCGAGTAAACGCAATGAAAGGAAACTGGAAAGAGTTTGTAATTGAATTTCATCTTAACTTATCCGATAACCAGCATCACCTTTCTCACCTCTAGATTGGCTGTTGGTACATTTGATGGTGATTCATTTTTCTTACCTTTTTATCTCATGTTTCATTTTGCGGTAAAACATGCACTTTTCATCATCTGCCACGATTTGTTTAACAAGCAGAATATGATTTTCACTTAATATATGGCAATCAAACACCAAAGTGAGTTATATAATCAACTCTCAGAGAAGTGGAAAAGTGACATTGACTGAATAGATCCCTGGTTGCCAGCTTGAAATTGTTTTTGGATCTCCAAAGAAATTTAGGGCAGTAAAGAGTGAAAGGGGTAACTAGAAAGAAGGAAAAGATGTCTTCACTCAAAGCAGAAAACTATGAGGTGCCTTCAATAAGTTTCCAGACTTTTTTCATATGGGTTCTTTTATTGATAGTATACACATGAAACTCTAGTCCCCTTCGAAGTAATCCCCTCCGGCTGCAATGCACTTGTTGTATCATTCCAACAACTTCTGGAAGGCCCCATGGAAGTCATCTTGTGTGTGTGCGTCAATGACTTTTGTCATAGCCTCTTTCATCTCCTCAATTGTCTCATGACGACAGCCTCTAAGGTTTTCCTTGAGCTTAGGGAATAAGCAAAAGTCATAGGGAGCAACGTCTGGACTATAGGGAGGTTGAGGAACTGAGGAATTGATGCCCATCTTGGTCAAATAGTCTGTGACAAGGATGGAGTTGTGGACTGGTGCATTGTCCTGGTGGAAATGCCACTGACCTGATTCGAAGAGTGCTGGCCTCTTCCCAAGGAATCTCTTACTGAACTCCCTTAAAACCTCAACATAGTATTCCTTGTTGACTGTCCAGTGGGAACCCAGTGCATGTAGATCATCCCAGTGCTGTCAAAAAAAGGGATCATCAAAAGTTTGTGGGTGGATTTGCTCTGTCTGGCCTTCTTGGGTTTGGGAGAGCCAGCATGCTTCCACTGGGAACTCTGTCTCTTGGTCTCTGGGTTATAGCAGTAGATCCAGCTTTCATCGCAGGTCACCAGAGCATCAAGAACTGCAGGATCTGAATTGATCAGCTTGACCATCTCCCTGCTGTCATGACAACGTCTTTCTTTCTGATCTTTTCTGAGCACCCTTGGGACAAACTTCGCGTATATCTTCCGCATCTTCAGTTCCTCATGAATAATTGTGTGTACAATTCCCACACTGGCATCAAACTGTGCACTTATTATTTCTATAGACACACAACGGTCCTTATCCATGAAATTCTTTATTTGGCCTCTGGTGTTCTGACTTCCTTACTACTCCCACACCTCTCATCATCCCTCACAGACTCCTTGCCTTCCTTGAATCTCTTGTGCCACTCAAAAACTTATGCTTGATTCATGCAAGATGCTCCAAAAGCTGTCTGAAGCATCCCATACAGAATTCTATTGCATATCGTTCTTCTAAAGTGTCTTCACGTCCAGATTGCATTTTTGAAATTAACCAGCTGTGACAATCAGGCTTTAGTAGGGTGTATTCCAATTGCTGCTGTAGCTGTTCATTTGAACCAGAAATCCTAAAAATTGGTCAGTCATCTCATAAGATGTATAGCAATAACATAGTGAATTTTCAAGAGTCTACTACAATTTTAAATGCCCATACAAAAAAGTCTGTAAACTTATTGAAGGCACCTCATATTTCTCAAGTTGATTGTACCACTTCCTACTGTCTAAAGAAATTGATTTCATCTAAAGTATCATGAAGATTTATCTCTTTTTAATTCTTCTTCCTTAGAAAGAAGAGAGAAAACACATCAATAATCGCAAACCATTTCCCCATACTGCTTGGTTTGGTTTGTTTGGGTTTTATAGCATATCAACCATTGTAGAATGCCAAATCCTGTTTAAACAAATATATTAAATATATATGATTTTTTAACACATTTTGTTGATAATATTTTTAAACAAGCCTGAGCTTATTTTTTTGACACAGTTTAGAGGTTTCAAATATTTCTGATATTAATAATTCTATTTACTATTAATTATTTGTTTGCATGCAGTTAAATGGTTTCAAGCATTGCTCTGTAAAAGTAACAATTTAACATCAATTATTTGTTTGCACACATTTAAATAGATATACATATATGATTTGTAAGTAAATAGTTTGTAAGTAATTTCATTTTATAGATGAGTTAGAACTAATTTGTTTGCATACTAGTATTGATTTGCTTCTACACAGTTGAATGGTTTCAATTATTGCTATCTACCACTAATAATTATATTCAATATTAATCCTATTTGCATACAGGGAAGTGGTTACAAGTATTGCTATTTAACACTAGTTATTATTTTCACCATTATTCATTTGCACACAGTCAAATGGTTCCAATTTTTGCTTTGTAATACCAATATCTTAATTTACGCACACATTTAAATAGTTTCAAGTATTGCTATTTAACACTAATAATTCTATTTGACTTTTCTCATGCATTTGATCATTATCAAATGCTATGTATCACTAACAATTCAATTTGACAGTTATTGTTTACACACAGTCAAATAGTTCTATTTCTAACAATTCAATTTAACATAAGTCATTTGTTTGCTCACAGGTTAACTGTCAAACAGTTATATATGACCCATAGAGAGATGCCACCACTCCAGGTCAGAGTGGACCTGGGAGCAATGGCAATAAAGAGGTACTCCACATTCCTCAAAGATCCAGGACTGGAGCCTCACCATCAGATTGTTTAGTGTCATATCCAGGTTGCTCATTGGGAAGGTCTTACACCTCTGGAGAGATGCAGTCAGTTTATTCAACAGCTCAGGCCAATTGGGCTACGAGATAGCTAGGGTCATCGTGAACTTTAGAACAATCAGGTATAAGCCTAAAAGTATTGGGATATTTATAATGAAAGGTAAAAAAGCTACTCTAGGATTAAAATTGGGGCATTATACAAGGCATAGGGTGAAAAGAGTTCCCAAAGATAACTTAAGAAAGGTTACTTTCAGCTCATCATCATCATCATCATCATTATCAAGTTGTACTGACAGCACAGATTTCTCTGACTCTCTCTCGCCATCCATCCCTATTGTCTGTTGTTCCTTGCATGTCTTCTAGATTGCATCCAGTGTGTGCACAGAACTGATATATGTAAGTCCTTGCTGGTTGGCCAACACTAGTGTGTGCAAGTGTGAAAGTCCATAAGTGAATGTTGCGTATGAGTTCATCCTTACTTCTCCAGCTTATCTTGTTTGTCTTTCTTGGATGCTTTGTGAGATGGGAAGTAAGTGACCATATAGCTATTGTTTTGTGGGGTGCTACTTACTTGATTGATTCAAAAGAGCACATAGCATTCTTGTATTTATTATGGGATGTTCACCTTGTTTTTTTTTGTTTTGTTTTGTTTTGGTTGCATATCAAACATTGTAGGTCATTCAATGCCAGAACTCAGTTTTTTTCTCACAGTTAAATAGTTTTACATGCAGTTAATTGATGAAACAGTTCTATTTCTAACAATTCAGTTTAGCATAAGGACATAGTTTAAATGTCAAACAGTTCTATTTGACCCATACATAGGACCCTCTCAGGCCAGAGTGGACCTGGGAGCAATGGCAATGAAGAGGTTCTTCACATTGTGGTACTATGCTGTCATGGTACTTTATTATGGTCTTATTTCCGTGACTACCACATGCGTTTTCAGGTAGTTTGTTTATCAATCCCCTCTGTGCCCATGTTGTGTTTGAAAGATCTACAGATGGGGGATGACACAACTATCAAGAACTTCCTTGGACAGTTAGGGTGATTTGTTGGAACAAGTTGCCTGTGTGTTGGCAATTCAAAGACCAGAAAAACTCTCCATTAAGAATTAACAATTATTTATTGAAACACAATGGTGTAATGATAATTATATGCAATATATATATATATATATATAGAGAGAGAGAGAGATTGTCGCTTTTGTTGTGTTTGAGAGGCAGACAATTGAGGTATTTGGCTGGTGCAGTCTTTCTATCTTATTCAATTTTTCAGTGAGTGCGGCTTTTGGTGGAGAGGCTCTAGTTCTTGTAGAGATTTCTTTTCTTTTTCTCTTGTTTTTGGCATGAACACCAAATCTCTTCTCTCATGTAACCCTAAAAACATCTATTTTTATTGAGGATTCCCCCCACCCCTTCAGGAATAGGCATTCCTGATTGGCTAACCAATCACAGATCATTTTGTATACTTTTACTATTTTTTGACTGGTCAAATGTGCTGCTCTACTTCTGTGAGAAGAGTATCCCTTCCACATATCATCCAATCAAACCACAATATAGGGTTGGGTTAATTAAGGATTCTAGCCCATGTCTTGTGGGAGAATTTTTCTTTTCACTTTAACCAAAACAAAAATCAAAGATCTGATCTTTCAACCCCAACAGGGAGGCAAGAGATGTTATTTAAATTGGGTCAACACACTGACACACACTGAAGCTTGTTTACCTTTAGTTTTGATGATCTGAAATTTTGGTTTGTACCGACCTTTAAAATTGACTTTTTGATTTCTTTCAAAGTACATAAGTTTTTATGTGGTTAAAAAAGGAAAATTATATTTTCCTAAATAAAAAAGAATGTATTGCTACTCTCCATAAGTTTTTAACACCAGTAAATACCTCATATTGTCTTAGCATTCGCCCAAAACTTTTTCATTACTGAAGCCTCACCATCAGATTATTTAGTAACTTATCCAAGATACTCATTGGGGGAGTCTTACCCCACTGAAGAGATGCAGTTGGTGTATTCTGCTGTTCCAGGCAACTGAACCACTTGTTAGGAGAGTCTTACCCCTCTGCAGAGATGTAGTCGGTGTATTCTGTGGCCCCAGCCTACTGGGCCATTGTTTTTTTATTTAACATGGTTAAATAAACAAATAAGAGATGAGACACAAAACATTTTTATTTGATAACTGAACATTCTCTCTTCATGAAATATTTTAAAACAAACTCGATCAAAAAATCTAAGTTAAAGGTATAATTTTTTCCTAGCAATGCAGAGGAAAATATAATGGAATAAGCTAATATCAAAGGAGAAAATTGTGGAACTGACTGATAAAAAAAATTAATACTTAATACTTAGTTATCCCTCCTCAAACTTTTATGACAGTCTTAATTATTTTTGGTATGGATTTTTGTAATTTAAAGCAATATTTATCATCTAAGTGGTTCCAATGGTTCAGGATATGGGGTTGCATATCATTTAAAGGATCAAGGAAGATGGCAATCATTACCTCACCAATGTGTGTGCCTTGAAATCTGAGATAATTTTCTTATTCTATTAATAGAAATTTGTAATAATGAAGTCATTTGTTCTGGACAATAATGAATCTTATCACAGAACAAAGGAAATTAAAGCATTTCTTCATGAAAGGTTTATAAAATCAATGACATGGCTAACAGTCCAGATCTATTTGTAACGAAAATTTAGGGAGGGAAATTTAAAAAATGGTTTCTGAAAAGGCTCCATTGACCAACAAAGATCTCTTAACAGCTATTCAGGAAAATTGGAACTGGAGATCAAACCAGCGACCATGGAATGCAGAACTGAAACTCTTCCATTGAGCCACTGGTCGACATTGTACATAATCACTGCCAAATTAACTCGTCATGGTAATTGAGTGGGAAGTGGCTTAGTGGTGGAGTTTTGGTTCTGCATTCTGTGGTCACTGGTTCGATCTCCAGTGGGGGAGATTATGGTATACACTGCTGATGAGATCTAATAAGGTTGAAACAGCTGTCCAGTATTTCCATATGTTGTGCGCGAGTGTTCACTGGATTTTCTGGTCATGGTAATTCAATTCACAATATAATTCCACTACTTAAAAAAAGAAAATGTACATTCATATATCTTTTATCTTCTATTCTTTATGATGATATTCATTCTCAAAGTGTCTACTTGTTAGTTAAATGTTCTTTCAATCTTATAAACGTTGGTAATGCAGGTAGGTTGATCCTTTACCTGTTGTTTGCTTGCATCCAACTGTATAAGTGTCATTTAGTCTTTTAACTGTAAAGAGTTGTTTCTGATGGTTTGCGATCAATTAGACTTAACTAGTGATTGGAATGCTATCCTTGACCCAAAGATAAATGAGGGGCGGAGTTCTAACTGTAATACTCTGAGCTGTCACAACCAGCTGCTGCTAATTTCAGGTGGGTCACTTGAATGAGGATGTGTGAATATGATCTCTTAGTTGGCTGTCTACCAGTCTCAACATTTATCGTGATAAAGTGTTTGAACAATCAGTGTAAAATAGGTAGATTGTCTTCTATTTTATTTTATTTGGACCACAAAATGAAGCTGGTTTGAACAGGTTGGTTATGGGTAATTTAACATGTTCTTATTGAGCAAGAGTGAAACTAAAAAAAGAAAAATAATCAATCCAAGTAATAATGTCATATTTAAAGCCATTTATTTTCACAGATATTGAATTCTTTTTTTTAAATCTCCCTGTGAAGAAAATAAGGAAAAAATTTCTGCAAATATTGTTTTTAAATATATAACAAATATTTTCTAATTTCAGAAGGTCTTTGATTATTTTGTGTTAAGGTAAAACAAAGCAAGTAATTAACATTAAAAGGTTAGAAATACAGCAAATTTTCCGCCTGAAAATAAAATTTAATAAAATCCGAAGGAAAATTTAAAAAATAAGCAGTGTAAGTGTAAAAGCAGGAGGTATCTGAGAATTTTGCCAAATTCAAAAATACCTTACACATTTCAAACTGTTACTTGTGTGGTGCAAATGAACTCAGACATGTGGTAATGATAGCTCCATTGAGCTAATGTCTCACCATTTTCTTCAAATAGGATCCATTATGGTCACGGCTTGGACTACTGCACACAGTGTGTTTGATGTTGAGATGTATTTTTAAGACTAGTGAATCTGTAATTACAACACAGAGAGCTTTTCATACTCATTCTATTTTATGACAGAATGATACTGTTCTGGATAGAAAATTGATACTCCTAGGGATTGAAAATTTCTGGACCACAGGTCTATTGATTAAAAGAAAAATGTAGCCCTTTTGTTAAAATAAGAATAAAATAAATTTATCAATATCAGTTACCTTGGTCTTTTTTGTCAACATTTAAAAACATGGTTAGTTCATAACTAATCATATCTAAAAAAATATAAGTCTTTAGCTAGATGGAGCTACCATTAGCAGTTGCCTAAGTTCACTTGCAACTCACAGGTGATAATTTAAAATGTGGGAGGTATATCTGCCACACACTGTACTATAAATATAAGTATTTAGAAATGATAGATTTAAAAAACCAAAACAAAAAAAAAACAAACTGCTGTGTCATTTTCTGGCTCTTCACCTAGGATGAATATGTTGCTCTCCATAACTCTTCTCCTTATGATCAGAGTGTTGCATCTGTTTACTCTATAAAAAATGTTACACCTAGAGAAATATATTGTAATTTATGAAGCTCTTTGCTTTCATGTGGCACAAGGCCAAGTGAATGGGGCACCCAATGAGACTCGAACTCACTCATGTAGGTTTCCTAGTCAAGCTTGCTATTACACCACCAAAGGTGCTCCCAGAGAAATATATACATATATATATATATATATATATATAACATCAGAAACACAAAACAGGATGGAAATAAATTTATAATCCTAAAATAACCAGTCTTTGGTTTTTTTCTTTAAAGAAAGTATATATAGTTTTATATATGTGGATATCATTCAGTTAGAAAAATATTAAATAACTAGCATCATACCCATGAAAACTGATAGGATTATTCATAAATGGATTGGCACTTCTGCTGAGGATGATATTTACCTAACCCCTCCGCTCGGGCAGGATATGACACAAGGTCAATTTTTTAAGCGGAGTTTAACAGGTTTGAATTCAGAGTTTTCCTTCTCCTAGACTAGTTGCCTCAGCAAGGCTTAAGAACCTAGTCTGCCCTACTATTTACCCATAGCTGGAGGGAGAATAATTGGAGTCATACCTTTCCCAAGGGTATTAGTGCTATGTGAAATGCAATCAGTCTCGTCCGTCATTTGAACTCGTATTGCCGTGTCCATTTCTATGACGATAACCATTACTCCACGGGCACCTGCTGAGGATCAGTATTTTATTTGTGTGTTCTGTCTTATATCAAAGTGTCACTCTTTAACTATTCTATCAAGGATCATGAGCTAACTAGATTTTAAGTGGGAATGCTGGTGTAGTATTAATTCTTCAATTGGGTTTTTGTCTTCAGGTTAGACACAGAATAAGCAAGGCAACCTGGTCATAGAGATTATGATTTAGGCCAAGTACTTCTTCATTGCACTATAAGGGTAGAATAATAGAATTACTAATACTCCTTAGGGATTTTACTCCCCTTTTGGGAATATTATTGAAATCCAACTCTCTTAAACCAAAGGGAGAAAATTGAATTGATTTCAATTGTTTTTATTACTTTTTAAAGAGTTTTTCCATTTTCTTATTTCTTTGATAATTTTTTGACCATACTTTTCAATTACATCATAAGCAAAACTTTTATAATACATTTATTTATCAATAATATTCTCTAAGGGGAGAAGTGAAATCACTAAGACATAGTAGAAATTCTGTTAGATTTTAATGATGTCAGTATCAAACCTAAAGAAAATCAAAATAAAGGACAGATAACTCATGTATCACAGAAATGACAAATTAAGAAACTCTTTTGTCATAGGATTTAAAGGGTAGACAGGATCCCCCCAACCCCATTTAATTCCATGAAAAATCAATTAATTTAAAATTTGACAAATTCCTTAGGCAGAGAATGTTCTTCGGAAGGGAAAATAAACAAATCTATTAGTAAAAAAATTAGATTTTTTTCCAATGATCCAGCTAAATTAAAGTTTGGGTATATATAGTAAGCATCCAAACCTTAAACATAGCAAGTTGAATTTACTTATCGGCAAAGCACCAAAAGAAACCAAGTTCTTTTTTTTTTTGTGTTGAAAATTGAACTTTTGGTGGAAGTGGAATTGTGGTATATTTTATATTATTTTTGTATTTTATTGTTTGTTTTATTTTTCATTTAACTTTTATCAACTCATTAATCCCCCCTACACACTAACTCAACAACTATAAATTGTTTCTTTCACTATAATGCCACATTTATTCAGAAAACCTCTTTCACTTCACAATTGCTAAAAAAACACTTTGGAAATCAGAACTAATCTCATATTTAAAATTTCTGGCAAAGTTGGTGGTGGGGTCTGAATAAGAAAATGAGTTTTATGTTCAGTGTAAGAAGATTTTATTCAAAGAAATAATCTAATATGGTACTATTTACCAATAATCTAATATGGTAGATTATAAAATGAAGTGTGTAAAAAATGATGTGAAAAAAGCATAAAAACTGTGTTTCTTGCCAAGCTGTTTGTACCCCTACCATAAATATATTAGTTATCAAACCTTCAACATATATTAAGTCATTTGATTGATTGATTTTGATGGCATATCAACCTGTCAGTGGTTATTTTATATCTAGAGGTTAGGGAATTGCATACATTGTATGATTATACTTACATTTTTGTGTAGTTTTTCATTATTGGGTTTATGATATCAAGTATCACTATCTAATACAAATAATTTGCAAACAGATCTATCTGACCATTAGATAGGATCCTAACAGGTACTACCTCTCTAGGTCAGAGTGAACCTGGGAGTAATGGCAACAAAGAGATGACTCGATATTTTTCAGAGTTCAAGAACTGGAGTCTCACCACAAATACAGTGTAGTGTCATACCTGTATGTTATATAATAGCCGAGGGATTTCGGTTCATGCCTTTGGGTTTAGTTAGGCTGAGAACCTTTCGGCTCAGCACATGGGTTAGTTAGGTGCAACATTGAGGCAGGTGTTAACGCGGGCGGATGGAGGTGTCACTCAGATGTCATAATAGTCCGAGACGAAACGGGGTGACAGGGTACGGGTGACGTCATGCACCGGAAGCGCGCGGAGGTCTGTGTGAGAATCTGAGGAAAGTCAGAGTCGAGTACTAGACGCCAGACGAGAAGGATCGACTTTTGGAGCTCGCAGACGCGAGGCGAACTTGCACCCTATGGGGGAGGCGCTCGAGATGGGGGCCAAATGAATAAGACAGTATAGAAGATTGTGTCTCACCTCCTTACGTCGAAACCTTTAACTCAAAGTTAATAAAAAGGTTTCGTACCTGAACAAGAAGTCGTTACGTGTTTTCGAATTCCGAGATTCCTATGTTCTATCGTTATGAACATTATATGTCCATTTCGCACATAGCGTTAATTGTGAATATGGTACATGTTGAGTAGATCTTGCTTGATACTTTTGAGGTGGTACATCCTTGACAGGTAGACTAATTACTCAAAAGAGTTAGCTGAGGAAAATTATTAAAGCCGAAAGAGTTAAAATACACTTTTCTTGAGATACCAGTATATTTGCCAAAACGAGAGTGCCAAAATGTGTGAAAAAAGATATATGAATATTTTTTTTAAATGAGGAATGTTAAAATTCATATAATCAATTTTTCTGGATTGTTTTGGCTGTGAAAACTGGTGACAAGTTATTTCCACTGACAGTCAGAAGGTTAGGGCCGAAACCTACGTCAGGGAGAGAAACAAAACCAGCCAGAGAAATTTGAAAATTTCTAAAAGTTGGCAAGTCCTCTGATATAATGTCAGAGAGAAGTTACCGCCCCCTGAGAGGAATGGGGTTAGGTGAGATATAAAAGTAGGAAAAACTAAAGGTTGCACCTGTTCACGTGGTGTAAGTGAGAGAATGTAATTAATGTCGGTTGGAGTCGGAGAAAAAGAGTAGAACTAAATTATCTGGTTTCTAATTTAGGAAGAAACTGATATTATCCGTAGGTGGAAAGCCTTGGATTTGATATCATTTTCACCACCCCAAAAGTGGGAACCAACTTGAATATTAGCTGAGACTTGTAGTTGCTCGGCAGAGAGAGAGAGAGAGAGAGAGAGAGAGAGAGAGAGAGAGAGAGAGAGAGAGAGAGGTAAGACTTCCTGATCGATGGATGTTTACTGTGCCTGAGACCTGAGCCCATACCCTGTGTCGTCCCCTAATTGAAAACTTAACTTGCTGATGGATAAGGGGAGAAAATAGAGAAAAGGCAAAGAGAAACCTAAATCGGATATGATATTTTGAGAAAACCTCCTGGGCCTAAATCTAGTACCAGACTTCTGATAGCTGAGAACTTGGCTTACTATTAGATTATAATGGTGGACACCATAGTCATGTTACTGAAACAGATGAGGGAAGGGTTGAGAAATATAATCAATGTAATATCCTGTAATGTCTAAAACCCGGCTCGCGGGTAACAAAGAAAAGAACGGAACACAAAGAGATGTTAACAGGTCGCTGCCGAAGGTAGGACTGACTTACTCCCTGGCAATATACTTTATTTACACGTTCGGCTGTTTTGCTCATGACTCAACAGTTACTTCCTTTTTCGGATAGGTCAAGGGAGATATATGCTTGTGACGTGGTTTGGGGTTACTTCCCTTTGAGTAGAATATTACATATCCCAGAAATATAATCGATATATGTAACAGAATATATAAGTAAGAAAATCAAAGCATAGAACTGTGTTCCTTTCTTTTGTTGAGGTTTTGTTCTTTTTGGAACCTGGAGTGGCGATTGACTTGACAGAGCGACTTAGATCAGCAACTGATTTGTCTTCAGGATCAAAGAACACAGCGTGGGTGGAGGATACGAGTCGGACGATGAAGTCCAACTGTTCAGTCAGCAAGCAGGAATGTCCGCGGATGAGGCCAGCTGAGGAGCAAAGTTGTTTTATTGCTGTGACTGTAGCGGTGTGGGGTTGATTGTAGGGGTCAGGATCAATGCCCCTCCCATGTACCCCTGTGTACACATTTTGTGAACGTGATACATGTCACACGCTGACGAGGGTTTTCCAGGCCAGTAAAATAACACACACTCGTTGAATTTATTTGTATTTGTTGGTGAGAAAAATATGGTAACACCCAAGTCATGAGGGGGGAACTAATAATAAGGACAGTTATAACACATTCCCCACTGTTTTTTTGTTGTTTTTTTAAGTTTAAATATCTGGTGGAATTTCTTGGTTGATAAACTACCTTGTAGCAAGAACTTCTTGCTGACTGCAAGAATCTGTGTATCTTTATTAATACATTAGCAAGCTGAAACGTAATCGCCCCGAACCAGAAATTGAGAAATTTTTTGAAAGAATTAAAATGGTTTTTGGAGAAACCGATCCACAACATCACAGATTCTGACAATACGTCGAATCATAGGAGAAGTTCGTGCAAAAGTCACCGAAGCGACACTCTTGTTTGTTCATTTCTCCAAAGCATTTGATTCTATACACAGAAGGAAGATGGAACAAATACTTCTAGCGTATGCTCTCCCCAAAGAAACTGCCACAGTCATAATGATGCTCTATTGTAACATGAAAGTCAAGGTTTGCTCACCAGATGGAGATACAGACTTCTTTGACATTGCCGCATATCTATTCATAATCTACCTAGACTATATACTTCGAACATCGATATATTTAATGAAAGGAAATGGCTTTACACTAAAAAAAGGTAAGAAGCAGAAACTATTACGGACGCAGACTATACTGATAACATAGCACTTCTTGCAAATACGACTACTCAAGCTGAATTCCTGCTGCATAATCTGGAGCAGGCAGCAGGTAGCATTGGCCTCCACATAAATGCAGACAAAACAGAATACATGTGTTTTAATCAAAAAGGAGACTCTAAATAGCAGTTCTCTGAAATGTTAACAAATTCATGTACCACGGTAGCTGCGTCTCATCTACTGAAAGTGACATGAATATTCACCTCGTAAAGGTATGGACAGCTATCGATTGGTTATTGATCATATGAAAGTATAATCGACCCGATAAAATAAAATGTGATTTCTTCTAAGCAGCAATTGTATCAGTTCTAATATATGAATGCACCACATGGACGCTGACAAAGTGTATAAAGAAAAATCTAGATGAGAGCTGCACAAGAAAGTTATAATCTATACTGAACAAATCCTGGAAGCAACATCCCACAAACAACAATTGTACGGCCACCTTCCTCCTATCTCTAAAGCCATCCTAGTTAGACAAACAAGGCATGCAGGACACTGCTGGAGGAGAAAGAACAAAATCATCAGTTACGTTCTCCTATGGACCCCTTCACATAGACGTGTCAGTGTTGGACGGCCAAGATGAACATACCTACGGCAACTCTGTATGGACACAGGATGTAGACTAGAAAAGCTGCCGGGAGCGATTGATGATAGGGATGACTGGTGAGAGAGAGTCCGAGAAATCTTTGCCAGCAGCGCGACTTAATGATGATGACGATGAAGCTGGAATGTGGTGTGGACCCATTTTATAGATTGTATTTCTCTTTGAGTGATCACTCTTCAGATTTCAGCAACATTAATTCGAATTTATTTTTCATGGACTTGTTCTATCAAATGAAACATTTTCATGGTGTAATCTATTGTCCATGTATTCAATGAGTGGTTTCCTATTTCTTGTATAGCTATTACAATATACCTCTGTTGAAAGATTGCCAAGATAAACGAATTCATCAACAGCGTCATGCGTTGAAAGTGTATCCGCTGCTAAAGTGCTGGGCACCTTGCATTTGATCGTGCTTGATGTCCAAGGTAGTGGACAAATCCTCTGCTGTTGACCAGTAAGAAATATCACATGGCCCTGTGCACTTGAGACTCCATCTGGAAGATTACCCATGATGCATCACAGTGGACATCAATTCTCCATTTTTTGAAACTACTAAGTTAGGGAAAGCGAGTATTTATTTGAACTTGCTTTACTTGGCAGATTGCTTTGTTGGCTCTCAACGATTGCTCAACTGTTGGATGCTGCCTTGACATATCTTATTCCAAAGCATCATAAATTAAGTCTAGTCGTATTTGTATCGTCAGCCAATTTAGCTGACCAGCTTTTACTCAATTTTTGTATTACATTCTTGTTCAGTGAGGATGTTCTGTCATTTTTTTTTTACTTGCTAAAATTGGAATTTTTCGCATTTCTGTGGGATATTCATTCTGGCTTACCTGAATTGTTATTATCTTGTCACACATTTAAACGATCATAGTGGAAATTGTCCATCTTTTGCCAACCTTCTATTTTCTGGCAATGGGATCAATGATTCTCTTGTTGAAATCATCAGTTCCAACTTATAGGAAATCATCCACATGCATAACAAATATTCCCTTTAATTTTTCATTGTTATATTACCTAATGAGGGCTTTGCCCAACATGGATAGTTTACCATCCTGTCTGCTAAGATCATCTTTTACAGTGAATAACAATTTCATAATGCGTCATCAAGACCATATGCTGCTTTGTTTGACTTCCATATTATACCATATCCTTTTATTTCTATAGGCAACATAATAAATATATTTCTATTGAGTCTAAAATGCAGCTTTAATATCAATTGTTTCTTATTTCCATCCTTGAAGCTAATGCCATGACTATTTAAGTGTAGACTTACTTACCATTGATTGAACATTCTATTCGTCTTTAAAACCTCTTATAACCAATCAAGCTTTCAGTTGCTTCTTTCTTTCAGCTAGGGAATTCTCAGTCACCACGTGGCATGTTAACAGTGTCTTCTGGCCGTTGTTCTGTACCTCTTTGTAGACATCAATAGCTCTCCAATTTTCCAGTTCCAGCTCTTTTGCCTTTAAAAATTCAGACTCCCAGTGATTCCCAAATGACACAAAAATCATGTTTGTTTCATCCTGATCACTCTCGCACACATAGGCCTATCCTCCATTCTACTGTCATCAATTTCTTCTCCATTTTCTTCACTTGTATCATCTTTCACTATTTCACATTCTAGTTTATTCAAATGTACTCACATCATTTCTTTGTCTTTTTCATTCATTACATTCACATAATATTTGTTTTTTCCTTTGGATAGTTGCATTGCTGGTTGGATCAACAGAGGATGTTAATTGTTCTATTGGTCTGTAAAATCACACATGTAAATTTGAAAATAGAATAAAAATAGGATGATATTATAAACTAGATTCATTGGATAAAACTATTTTTAATTACTGAGTTTGCAGAATAGGAATAGATACATTCAGGAAATTGCTAAACCATTTTATACGATGCAAACAGTCCCTAAAAATTTCCACATCAATTGTTTTGAAAATACTAATTAAGAATCCCTGCTAAAAAACTGTTCCTAATGAGAAGTCATAAGCCCAAATGGCTTAAGATTCCCAGAAAAGTAAAAAATCAAAAGAAACAAAACAAAAAAACAAAAACAAAAAAAATGAAAGAAAAAAACAACAAAAACTGGGCAACTTGACCCATAGAAAAATGTTCTTTGGACTGATAAATCTATTCGCATGGTTGGTGATTAGTAAGATATTTAGTAAAGTCCCAATGCATCAAGGACTAATATTAGCATCGGTATATCTGTGATATACTAACACTGAACACAACAGAAGGAAAGATAAATGCATTTGTACATACAAGAACATTTAACTTTTTATATACATAATATAAATTCCACTGGCGTGGGAGGGTCCTCAAAGTATCATGGTTAAAGTGCTGGATTGCAAAATATGCAGTAAGAAAGTTTAAACTCCACTCGTGCCATCACGTTCACTTTTGGACTAATGCCCATTGGGAAAGGCATGAACTCCCTTTTCTCCCAGCAATGCGTAAAATAGTACCACGACTGTTACTCTACAAGGATGGCTTTGGCATTAAATAACCTACAAAGTTTGATATGATGTTGTATTGTCATCTGCTGATTCATGCAGAAATATACATATATATAATGGATACATACCGACGCAATGATAAAGACGCAGGAAGACTTCTTTATAAAAATATGTACCACTCACTTTATTGTAAGGGTTCGAAAAGGGTTACTCAAGGTTTGCGTGTGAGAGGGAGCTAGAGACCGAACAGAAACTGTAATATTTCGACCCCCACTCTTATGGCCGTCAGCGTTATGTCTTTCTTGTTCTCCTGATGCTCAACCGGAGGCCCAGAGGCCCACTCTGCTGGGTGATGGCTTTCTTTACTGAATCTTATCAGCATCTTCTCTGGACCCCAACTCATCAGGGCCCCAATGGCCCCTTTGGCCTGATGTGGCTTTACCTACCACAACACCTACAACAGGACCACCTACAACAGGACCATTGCCAGCACTCTCAAAATGCAAATCTGGATTGCCACGAGTAACAGGGACATGCCAAGGGTGATGAAAACAAAGTTTTCGGCCACGGTTATGGTCTTTGCTGTGGTTTCAAGTGAGGGCCACATCATGCTACCTCACATTTTCGAAGTCGGCTTGAAAATCAACACCAAAGTGTACCTGGATGTGCTGAAGAGTGTGGTGATCCCCTGGTGCAATCAGGTGGCCGGTGGCAGACCATGGGTGTGGCAGCAGGACTCGGCGTTAGCCCACAAGTCCAAAGAGACCCAGGCTTGGCTTCAGAAGGAGTGCTACGACTTTGTACCCTTCTCTCACTGGTCCCCCTCCTCCCTCGACCTGAACCCGCTGGACTACTTCGTTTGGTCATACGTCGAGAACATCATTAACATGACCTCCCACAACACAAAAGCCAGCCTGATCGCCGTCATCCGCCGAGTATTTGCCGAGCTCCCGTGGGCGCTTGTGGAAAAGGCATGCTCCTAGTTCCGGATCCGTATCGAGGCGGTGATTGAGGCTGAAGGTGGCTACAGCTCTACTACATAATCAAGTTACCTGAATTGATTTTTTCAATAAAAGTTTTAAAATAAAGCTGTAGTGTTGTTTTCTTTAGGACGACAATTTTATCGTTCCACCCTATATATATATATATATATATATATATATATATATATATATATATATATATTTACTAATCTAATATCTACCAGTATTCACGGTATCGGAAAAAACAAAACAAAACAAAAAAAACCCTGGTCAGGAACAAGAGATAAAAGTACCTCGAATCACCGCCCAGAGGAAAAAGAAAAAAGTTTTTTGGGTAAAAAAGAAAGAAAAGGCCAACCTCGTACGACTCCTTGAAAAAAAAAATCAATGGGTACGCAGTCAGTGGTCAAAAGAAAACCAAAAAACCCTCCGCGAATGCTGCAATGCTATAATTACTAAAGTGCTCAACACAATACAATGGAGCCAATTATAGAATTAACTTAAATCGCGAGTCGAAAATCTTCTACTAAAGTTTCACCTTAACGGATCATCAGGAAGCCTACATCCGACTAAATTTTAAGGAGAAATCGCCTTCTTTTATTCACCAAAAACCCCACCTAGCCTAGAATTTGCATAATAAAAAAAACAAAACAAAAAAACTAAATCACTAAATGAAAGATACCATATTTTTATTTGAGAAAAAAAAACAACCCCTCTAAAACCTATTCCTAATTATATAGTAACCACGCCCTTTTGTGTCTCCAACTATTTAACACCTCTGATCTTTTATTTAACATATTCTTACTTTTACAATTTGCTATTACCAATTTTTCCTCCATACAAAGATTACAAGCTCTATTACCTGCCCTATATTTGCGGCATTTCTTTATTACTTCCCATTTCATTATAGAATCTACTCCTTGTTTTTCCTTAAGTTCCCACACATAACTAGATAAAGCAGTGCTATACATATACTTCTCGTGCGAAAAACTTGTTCTATGGTTATAGTACCTAGTTTTAAAATCCCCTTGTGTCGACCCAAAGTATATCTTTTTATTTCCCTTATTATTCGAATCACTATATACTTCTACTTTATACACTACACATTCCTGCTTACATTTGCCTTTGAGGGGACACCTAACCTTATCCCTACAGTTGCATTTATCAATCCCCTTATTTTTCTTTGTACCTAATTTAGCTATATTACTCCTATTTATTATTCCATTAATGTTTGACATGCAACTGTAACTTAATTTAATACAATTGTGGGGTAAATCTACTCGGATTAAGTTAATTCTATATATATATATATATATATATATATATATTGTCATCCACAGACAGACATTTTCGGTATATATTAACATATACGCTTTTGGTTACCGAAGAGCTCAATTCAGGAGAAGAACTTTGCATTTACTCAGCCAATTCCTCACTTGTATGATCAACCTACTGGGGGAGCATATATATTATCATTCACAGACTGTTTCGTTGTATCCCAACTCTAGACACGCGAGATACTTTAAGCTGAGATTAAAACCCGACTGATTCTACGTCAGGCGAATATCTTACCCTTGAGCTATCGGCATTCTCAGCGTAAACAAAGGAATTTTTAACTATATATTCATGTATACGCTTTTGGCTACTGTATACAAATCAGTTGCGAAGGGTGACTTTGGAATCAGGGCATACAATTGTGGGGTAAGTCTACTCGGATTAAAAAGAAAAAAATTATATCCAAGTATCTTGTGCATAAATATAACACAAATTTATAAAAGAACAATATGAAGAAACTAGATTGAGCTCGTTAAACATTTATAAACATATTAACATTTGTATTTACACTCCTATGTTTTTTGTGTTTTGCTGTGTTGTGGTCGTAAAAGACCAAAAATGTTCAAAAATGTTCTTGGTGAGAAGTTAGTATAAAGTGTATACATGTGCGCGTAATAATGAAAACACGAATACTCTTGGGAAATGTATGAATCCAATTATTCTCCCTCCAGCTATGGGTAAATAGTAGGGCAGACTAGGTTCTTCAGCCTTGGTGAGGCAACTAGTCTAGGAGAAGGAAAACTCTGAATTCAAACCTGTTAAACTCCGCTTAAAAATTGACCTTGTGTCATATCCTGCCCGAGCGGAGGGGTTGGGTAAATATGATAATGAAAACACATAGCAGAGTATATGGTTGACTGAAGACATGATGTGTGTGTGTGTGTGTGTCTGTAGAGACATGTGAAGTCTGACTGAGGCGATTTCACATGAAGATGAGCAGACAGAAAGATGATACATTTACTTTCACCGCGACTATGAATGTTACTTTTTGGATATGTAGACTCGTAGTTGTCATTGTAATGAAGTGGAATTTTGGTCGGTGTTAGAATGTCAATGTAGCCACAAGTGTGTCGTCATTACGATGGTGGTGTTTTAGCATGTATCGTTTACTGGCCGTGTGTTGACGTGTGAGGAATTATTGCATGTTCGGCAGTTTGTTGCTGTTCGTCGCTGTCTGTGAATGTGTGTGGCTGTGTCCGGCTGTCTGTTTTGTTGCCGTCGAAAGCGTGCATTAATAGGTTTCCTAATCACGTGACCGATTCCGAATGAAAGATCCAGACAAGTTCATTTGGAGTTCAACTGTGCGGACATAGTTGAAAACACCGGCACATGACTGTTCTGTCCAATCAGGTTCTAGAAACCATCTATTTAATTTTTTACTGATTTGTACGAAAGTTTATGTTTTTATGATTTTGACCCGTTTTATGTGTGGGTGTTTTTTTTTTGTTTTTTTTTTACTTATTTGTACTTTCCTTATGGGTTGTAGAATATAGGAATTTATATCTTATGCTGTCAATTATGCAGGCTAATCGCCAATGAAGAGAGAGAAAAGGGGAGCCATACTCTGCGCATCCCCGGAAGATTATTTGCTTTCCCCATACCTGATAATGTGATGTGAACTAATTTAAGTGTGGGAAAATACACTTTTACCAACAGAACTCTCTTCACGCTTGATACCTCTCTCTACTGGATTTGATGTCCTCTCCCCTCCATTTGTAATACCCTGACAGCGATGATGACCGCTATTGGTCAAGAGAAAATGATAAAATCTATAAATGATGAGTTATTAAAATTTATTTGTTAATCAGCTCAATTCTTCATTTCTTTTTGACAAATACATCGATCACTTTGTGGTAAAAAGAATAAGCACTACGTTCTATTTTGATCTTCTTCAAAAGGTCTTTATTCATAGAACTGAAAAGCAAATTATTTAATTACTTTTCACTTTGGAAAGACTTTATATAATCATTTACACGCTTTAGTGAAGAAAACTATCTCTCACTGGAAGCAAATGTGGCAGGAATAGTCAGAATCATATTTAGTAATTTGTTCATTCCTATCAGAGTTTAGTTCAAGTTCCCGTATTATCTCTGCGACTTTTGGGGGACTTGACAATTGCTTAGCAAAATCTGCGGCATAAACTGATTTCAGCTCGCATTTCAATCCATTCAAATATGTTTTTATATACATTCAAAGTTGAAACTTTTTCGTCCGCAACAAAAAATCTTCAGATTTAACAATTCTACGAATCTGAACTCTCCAATTGTTTGCTCAAAGTGGACAATAACTACACCCAAAATGTTGTTCGGAACCCAATGATACAAATTTTCTGTCTAAATCTGTTCGATTATAAATCCTTTGAACAGACAAGTCTTTGATTTCAGACGCACAAGCTAACAGAAATATTATCTATTCAGTCGAGAGTGGCTGCTGGTAAATTACAACAAGAAAGCAACCAAAAGAAGCTCTGCTTTTTGCAGTGGCTTTCTTATACCAAACCTCCAGACCCCAATCCTCGGTCACGGCGCCAAATATACCAATTATGGCATCTCTTTGCCACAAACTTGTCCGCCTCCCTCCAATCTCTCTGCTACAACGCGGGAAAAAACAGATCAAAAGTTCCTTCCAGGAAAGTGACCATGCACTGCCCTGCCCCACGCTGTGATTCTTTAAAAGTAAGGCCGATGGCCACGTCTGAAAGGAAGAGGGTTTACTGGCAGCTGAAGACTGGACTCCGAAGGGTACATATATTGCAGAAAAAAAAAAAAAAAAAAAAACTCCGATTTCTGCAGTAGACAATAAAAAAAAAAAAGATTTTATAAAACTTCAAAGTTACAGATGGCGACAAAAATCTGCGGGTGTGACGTATAATGGTCTAAGGCGGCGGCTTGACGAGGGTTAAGTTTTCGTAGCAACAAATTTTCCCAGCGGCGGACTGGTGATATCTGAGTTGGCAGCGCAAAGCACAATTCCAATCTGTTGGTTCCTGTCTGGTCTTCGTCTGTTACGTCTGGAACCGAACAGCTTCGCTCTCCTGCCACCAACTTACAAGGGTCTAAGTTTTCTTAACGACAATTTATTCCAGCGGCGGACTGGTGATATATGAGTTCTAAAATCAGCCTGTTTATATAATAATTGCCAATATTCTGGGTAGGTTCTGACTGAGGCAGGGGTGATCTCTATAACTTCATTTTCAACTCATTAGATATTCATCATGTCTTTTTTTTTTCAATTTTCGTCATCAGAAAGGGCCCAACCCTCTTTTCACTACTTCCACTGAATCGTCCCTCTCACTACCCTCGTGGTGAGGACTACGGGAGGATAGCTTTCCTCCTACCAATATAGTTTCTCTCATTTTACTGCTTATGACATCATCATGCCAGACAGCCTTCACACCATCAACAAGGATTCCCTTGTTCACCTTTCAACACCCTTTCTCCCTGTCACTGCAATCAGGTGAGAGACACAGGTCACGGGTTATCTTCCCCGATTGTCAAATTTCTAATTTTCATTTTTTTTTTCCTTCAGGCTTAGGAACCGTTCATGATATCCTAAAACAACATATTTTTTTATTTCTTCCTCTATTCGCGATTTTACTTGTAACCAACTTGGTCACCCTCATTACCTGTCAACATCTTTCCATTTTCTGTTTTGACTATTGTCAAAAATTCTTTTTTTCAGAATTTTCAATTCTTTTTCCCAGACATTTCAATTTTTACACTTCTTGGCAATTATATTTGGCTACTCAACTTTTTGGTTAACCCCTCACGTACCGCCATCGACCAATATTGTCATATTCTAACCGTGACTCCAACTTTGCAAAAATATTTTCTCTTTCACCCACCCAGTCTTATGTTCTGTCTCTCATGCTCCCTACTCAAAAGCAATAGGGAAGCTACTAAATTAATTGTTCTTAATTGCGTCTTTTCTCGCTCACCCATCTCCACTCGCTGAATAATATCGCTTTTAACGACGATCCTAAAAAATGAAATAAGAAATACAAAAAATGCAAGTATTCAGAGATGATGAAAATTATCAATAACGGATTTTATAATATACAAAATTATTAATCATTGTAAAAATGTAAGGCATGGAGTGCATGCGTTGTCTACATTGACCATTTGCCCCTGATATATATTAATTGAATTACCATGATGAGAAAATTTGGCAAACACCCATATGCGACAAACGGAACACTGAACAGCTGTTTCGACCTTATTGGGTCTCATCAGCAGTGCATATCGTGATCTCCACCACTAGAGATCGAACCAGCTACACCAGAATGCAGAAACCAAAATTCTACCACTGGGCCACCAGTCCACAGCACGCATAAGCGATGCCACATCAACCAGTCATCGTAAGAATGCGCGACCACATGATCTAATGTATCTTGAAAGTATGTTTTTACCTTACAGAGGACACGACCATGTAGCTGTAGATTATCAATTCCTCTATTTATATATAATATATATATGAAATGGATACGTATGTGGTTTAATAGTTATTGTTATAAAAAATAGACTTGAAGAGATAAATTCAAATCCTGGATGTGGCAGTTTCACTTGAGAAAGGCATGAATCCATCTCTTTCTCGCCTAACAGTTTTTAGGTTTTGTAGGTTATTTTCTAATTGCTTTATGTGATATCATCCTCTTTATATAACATAAAAATTGTAGACATGTGGAGGCTCACTTTGCATAATGTTTATTGTCATAACAAATGGAATTGGTGAACTGAATTCAAGTCCAAGATGAAGATGTTTGTATTTCGCTTTAAGCTATTGCTCTTGGGAAGATAAGAATCCATCTGCTCTCCTTTCAGTAATGAGTAAATAGCTGGGTAGACTCTGTTCTTCAGGTTTCACTAAGTAAACAGTCTAAGAGAAGAAAAACTCAAAATTCAAACTCGCCTCTGTTTAAAATTTGATCTTGTGGTGCATCTTACAAGTGGTGGACGGGGCGGGGAGCGGTTAAATACATAAAAATTTTAGACATTCATTGATTTGGGGAGAAAATAAAGTAAAAATATAAAATATTTATTTGTCAGATCTCATATTGAAAAGAGAAAATATTAATACATGTCATATACTAAACTTTGCTTAGTTTGGCTTAGTATGAGATATCCAGTGAAAATCAACACCATTTCTAATGTTCTGCTATACAAATTTGTTAACGCTTACGTGTGCCAAAGTGCCGAAGATTTACCATTTAATATGGATTGTGAAATGTATTTTTGCATTAAATCCTTTTTGACTTAATATAAAATCATCAATAACTAAATTATCAGTAATCAAATTATCAATTATAAAATTGACATTTATAAAGAGAGTGCTGTGTACAAGGCGAATGAAAGAGAATACAAAATTTCAACATTTTGAACTAATTAGTCATTTAACAATTAATTATACATGTTCAATAACTAGAAACAACAACTCATAAATATTTGAACAAGCAAAGAATCTGTTTTTATGGCCCAAAAATGAAGAGTCAATTAAAAATTTAGAGCAATGGAGATTTAACTTATCAGTTTAGTAAGTCATTCAAATAGCAAAATGAATTTTCATTTTCAATCTCTTTGATCAATTTTCAACAAAATTATTGAAGGAAAGAAAAATAAAATTTTTTCATACAATTAGTTCATTTTGTAAAAAATAACTTCCAGAGACTTAACATTCATGATCATAAAACATGTCTAGCTATTTTGAGTGCAATTTCAATCATTAGGTTGACAGGAAAATGAATGTGTACATGAGCACTCCGTGGATAAGTTTTAAAAAAATAAAAAAAGAAAGGAGATACTGGTTATACATGCAAATGGAAAAATTCACGCCGAAATACTCCCTGAAGAACATACCATTCCCTGGGAAACACGAATTTGTCCTATCCTTAACGGATAAAATAGTGGACTTTATCAAGAGGATGCGATGGAAGGCCCACTTTCATCTCAACCCTGCAGCCACAAAAGAGGAACAAAAACCCGGCGCAAGAAGATTGAAGTCGCAGAGGACACCACCAAGCAACAGCGGACTGGACCAGTTCGAGAGTGACCTATTCGGCATAATTCGGAAGATTGAATTCTTGAACTCTAAAAATTCATTCCAGGCGAAATTGAGAGAGGACATAGAGCGAATTAGGAAATCAAGGAAAATCTGGGTCAGATCTGATAAGTCTAACAACATATACCAGGTCAGTCCACATGAATATGAGAGAATCCTTAATGATAAAATCACGGAATCATATAAACTAGACCATAGCGACACAACTACTCAAATCAACAGGGACACAGCTAAGTTTGCTCAGAAAGTAAATATGATAGATAGAGTTGGGAAATTGAAAGAAAGAAGTGCCTATATTTTATTTAAGGATCACAAAAAAAACTTCCCAGATAAAAAGCAGACTAGATTAATTAACCCCACAAAAACCGAACTAGGCCTTGTATCTAAAGATGTAATACAGAAGATTACGTCTAGATTGATGAGTAGCCACAAATATAACTTGTGGAAAAACTCTATGGATACTATCGATTGGTTTAAGAAAATTAAGGATAAAAAGAGATCCACTTTCGTACAATTCGACATCATAGAGTTCTACCCTTCCATCACTAAAGAATTATTAGTGAGGAGCCTTAACCACGCTAGAGAATATACAGAGATCACAGAAGAAGAAATAGAAATTATCCTAGCAAGTAGAAAAACCATCCTATCCGATAACCGCAGATCCTGGGTAAAAAGTCACGTAGACAATTTCGACGTCCCCATGGGGGCCTACGATTCGGCTCAGGTAGCAGACTTAGTGGGGATCTATATCCTAGATACGCTAGGTCGTATTGTCAACTCGCAACAAGTTGGACTTTACCGAGATGACGGGATTATTTATATCCCAGACAGTAACGGTCCGAAGACCGCTAGCATACAAAAGAAAATTATTAGGGCCTTCAAACTACTAGGGTTTAGAATTCAAATAGCCTCAAATTTAAAAATAGTAGACTTTCTGGACGTCACATTGAATTTAAATAATGGTACGTTCAAACCCTTTAGTAAGAACGATTCCGCCCCTAGATACGTAAATATCTCCTCAAACCACCCAAGATCGGTACTGAGACAGATACCCAATGCGGTGAACCAAAGAATTAACAGGCTGTCCTCAGGTAAGAAAATGTTCGAAGAAAACAAAAGTAGATATGATGACGCCCTGAAGGACAGTGGATTCCAAGGTAGACTGGAATACTTAACCCCGGTGGACCTCAATTCGAGAGCTAGGAAGAATAATAGTGGGGGCCACACACCCCTCAAGGTAGGTGAGACTGTTAATAATAGTAGTCACGGAAATAAACGAGGAAAGAATAGAAATAGAAAAGTAGTCTGGTTCAATCCGCCATTTTGTAAGCTCACAAACATTAACATAGGTAGACACTTTCTACACCTACTAGATAAACATTTTAATAGAGGCAACCCATTGAGTAGGATTTTTAACAGAAATACAGTGAAAATTAGCTACTCCTGCACAAAAAACATGTACAATATACTAAGCAACCATAATAGGAGGCTACTCAATGAGCTTACCACGAGAGATAGGAACCCAAACGGGGAGTCTTGTAACTGTAGGAATAAGGAAGAATGCCCCTTGGGCGGACGCTGCACCACGAGGAATGTCGTATACCAAGCATGCATTTCTCCTATGGAACAGCAAAGGGACGGGGAAAGAATCTATATAGGGATCTCCGCGGGAAACTGGAAGCAAAGATGGTACAGCCATAGACACTCATTTTCCAACCCGAAACTTAGGTACCAGACTGCTTTATCGAAATACTTCTGGGGCCTGAAGGATCAGGGGCTATCTCCACAAATTAAGTGGAAAATATTAAGGCACTCATCTGCCGCCAACAGCTTCAACGGTAGATGTAACCTATGCTTAGACGAAAAAATTAGCATAATCAATTTCAAGAATAGAAAACTTTTATTGAACAAGAGAAATGAACTTGTGTTTAAATGTAGACATAGAGGAAAATTTAAATTATCTTAAATAATAAAGAAACATTAGTAAATAGTAGAGATCAACACAACAGCAGATATCACCGAGACAAGGAAAGACAAAAGTAGATAAGGGCCAGATGAACAAGGAAGATTAATCCAAAATAAGGCCTGGGATTCTAGAGTGGTTTATTCCCCTTGACCAATTTTAGGGTAATTTTTTTAAAGAAATACACTTGACGACTATAATGAATGTCCCCACCTTATCTGGTTCATGTATCTCGATCCTAATTGAAACTAGAGAAACACCTAAGATGACAACAGCTGGGCTGATTAACAGACATATCAGAAATAAATATATATCATATATGAGATAGCCATTAGTTAAACGATCTGAGTCTGTTTAGAATAGCACACCTGCCAAGTAGTAGAACACACAGGCAGAACATAGAATCAAAGAGACTGACCAGTAGATTAATTCCACTCCTGTTTCTTAATCGTTCTAACATATAATATGTTCACACCCTCTGCTCGCGCCTAGGAACGAATGGTTTTTTGTTTTTTATTTTTATGTTTTTTATTTTTGTTTTATTCTTATCTCTATCCTTGTTTTTGATTTTTAATTTATTTTTAATTTCTTTAATTTTCCTATTTATCTTCTGAATACGAACTGTAACTCCTCATTCGCATCATATCTCTGGGACAATACAGAGCATGTAAAGAGTCATCCGACGAGACGGAGAATATACCAACTATATTCTCCGCCGAAATAAATTTATTATGACGGCTTAACCGAGTTTGAGTCTCCATTTAATTGTACTATATATATATATATATATATATATATATATATATATATATATATATATATATATATATGCAGAATTGTCTCTATCTTTCTACACCTCAGAACATGTTTGTACCCCTCCTCTAAATACAGAAAAATTCTAACTGAAAACACCCCTATATTACCCCCCCCCCCAAAAAAAACCCCTCCAAATTCTTGAAGCTCACTAAATAAAGATTAACAAACCTCTTTAAACAAGATCAATTTTTTTAATATAGCTGCTACATTCTAAAATGGCTTTAATACTTTTCTTGCCAATTCTTCATCTTACCTCTCATAAAATTATTTTCTTCTGCAAATTCCTTTCTCACTTATTTTTCTCCTACTCTGTATATAAGTATATATGACTTGTCCTTGTGTTTGTCATTTCATTATTCACTCCTCCAAGGATGTATCAAGTCGGGGCTGAAAGTATTTGGGTAAAATATGGCACCTTCCTAAATTTATTTCATCCATAAGTTATATGACTCATATGAAGACTTGAATGGGTCGAAGATAGAATGGGCAGACACAAAATATTTGTCCTATTTAATCACACACACACACACACACACACACACACACACACACACACACACACACATATATATATATAAGGGTTATTCAATAAATGAGGGGAATTTTTTGAAAAAAGCAAAATATTTTTTTTCAGAATTTTTTCCATAAATATAACCTCTCTATCATTTGGAATTGGTTTGAAGCAAAGATTTTTTTAATCTCACAAAAAAATTTTTTTTTTTCAATTTATTCAAAATAGTGACAAATCAAACAGAGTACTTGTGGATTGAACAGAGGTCTGGCATCAAATTTTGCTGATTGGGAAGAGCAAACCATGTGAAATTTACAGAATAAAGTGTGATGTATATAGAAAAGCATGTTTTAGGGAAAGAATCTCTGTCTGTCACTACAAGTCTGAATTAGAAAGACAGTCCATCGAAGGGAAACACATTGATTCTCAGGTAAAAAAAAGTTCCAAGCACGGTAGTCAATAAAAAAGGTCATATTGAAAGTCTTCAGAGATATGAAAGGGTCCATCAGTATTGATTTCCTTGAAAAAGGGGCAACTGTAAACAGTACTTCTTCCTTAGACAAAAATTACCTTATTTATTGAATAACTCTTGTATTTTGATTGCAATAATATTTAGGTCTTACCTAATGTTTGTGTTTTTTATGAAGCAAACTTTTTTTGTTTAAATACTTAAGACAGGTACTATATATATATATATATATATATATATATATATATATATATATATATATATAATCCTTTTAAACTCCTTTGAAGCAGTTTATTGATTTTTCCTTGTCATCTTTGAAGATTTCATGAATTTGGCTCAATTTTGTATAAAGTTGAAGAAAAAATAACCTCTCAATTATATCCTTAAATATGACCAATGACTATATTTTTTTCTTTTTATAATTGTAACTTACATCTGATGGGATGCTTTTGCTATAATATTAAGTGATAGTACTGAGCTCAGGGAAAATAAGTTTCATCACTCTACCAAGCACTCAGGGAGAAAGTTTTGGACAATTTTTTGATAAAATTGACCAAAATTTAGGAAGTCTTGTAGGATAATAAAAAAATAATTTTTTAAAATACAACCCTGTCAGTAATTTTTCATGAAACACGCTAAAGAGAATATATATATATATATATATATATATATATATATATATATATATATATATATATATATATATATATATATATATAAACTTTTAAATAAGTTTAATGAAAAACGTGATTCTTAATGAAATATATTTAAGTTAATATTTATCTATCTATCCTCTATAATATGTTTCATCAAAAATTACAGACATGTTTGTTTTTAACAACAACAAATTTTTTTTCTTTATATATATATATATATATATATATATATATATATATATATATATATATATATATCACCACACTTACAGTTTTAATTATTATTTTCCTTTTCTGTTGTTATTTTATCAAGAGAAACATCTCAACTTTAAGAAATCTTTATTTTTATTCTAATTGAAAAGAGATTTTTGACTGTCTTTAACCAAATGATTTAATGCAAGAACAATTTTACCCCCACCCCCACTCCTACACCTAAACTTAACTCCACCCCCAATATGACCCATGACTCAAGACTGCTTAACTGGTGGGCCTTATAGTCATCATGTTGTTTAATTTCCTGTTAGACTGCCTGACCTTGTTTCTCTTCTTAATCTTATGACCTGGTTCTGGCAATGCTGGAACCAAAAATTCTTGCTTCTGCAGCTGTAAATACTTGTACCAACTGCTCCACGCTACTTGCAATTGCAAGAAAATGCAGTTTATAAGCTCAAGAATTATTCAGCCATTTTTTTTATTCCTTGCAACTTGCTTTATGATTCAAGTTAGTTAAATATAAAGTCAGATTTTTCAGTAGAATTTAATTCATATACCAAAAATGCTGCTACTGCTATTCCTGCTGCTGGAAATTTCTGCTGCTACTGCTGCCACCACTACTGCAATTTTCTACTGATTCTACTGCAGCATTTGCTGCAAATGTCTGCTGCACTCACTGCTGCTGTATCTTCTCTCTCAGCTGAAACTACTTAGTACTTGTGATGAGGACATTTGAGAAGCTGTCAACAATCGACACTGAATTTTAAAAAATATTTTTTTTATAAACATCTTTTATATATGTTGAGAATCTGAATGTTTATGCTAATATTTGAATTATAAAAGTATTTATAGTTTAAAAAGATAAAAAAAATATATTCACTTTTTTTTTTACAGATAAACTTATTCATAAACAAATATTTCTTTTCAAATTCATTTACTGAAGGCAATTTTTTTTTCTTACAAGATCTTTCATATTATTTTAGTAATGTTAATACTAGGGTAAGTAAAAAAAATTGCCATATCTTAATCACTTATTTGCTTTAATCTTCAACTTATAGCAAAAGAAAGCATAACATTCAAAGTAGAGAACATTATGTTGTACTGTCTGATGCCATATTTCTGTCAGTTCTTTTATGCCATGCTGGTAATGGTTCTTATTCTTTGAGCTAAAGAACTCCTTCACTGAAGTTTCCACCTCCTCTTGGTTGTTGAACTGGTATGAATGCTTGAAAGTTAGCCATGGAGAGGAACAAGTATTAATCCAAGGGAGATAAGACTGGACTATATGCTGGATGTGGCATAAGTTCATCAAATTCTAGGACTTTATTCAGGAAATTAGCTCATACGTAAATATTGGAAAACTTTTTAACTTTTCATTAACATATTTATAGGACATATCTGATGTGACAAAAATTGATTTAAATATTTTGTTTATTAATATAACAGATTGGTAAAAAAGTAATTTTTTTTGTTTTAAATTTTTAATGAAAATTTTCAACCAAATACAAATATTTTGCACAGTTGGCAGGGCCTTAGTATACACAGTTTGCATCCTTTGTAGAGATGTCATAAATATGATTCTTGATTGCATCTGTTGGTGAGAGCTTTAATTCTAGAGCTTTAGGATGTGTGGAGCACACCTTTATTGCAATTACTCCCAGGTCCACTCTGACCTAGAGAAGATGTACCTGTTAGGATCCCATCTATGAATTAAATAGATTTAC
The DNA here is from genome assembly GCA_963585895.1 of Sepioteuthis lessoniana. Taxonomy (NCBI): domain Eukaryota; kingdom Metazoa; phylum Mollusca; class Cephalopoda; order Myopsida; family Loliginidae; genus Sepioteuthis; species Sepioteuthis lessoniana. Next base: position 157,983,129 of record OY757904.1, on the reverse strand, counting down.
TTGAGAATTATTAGCATTAGATAAGAATACTTTAAACTTGTGCAAATTATGAAAATTATTGGCATTAGAGAGAACTGTGTGTAAACTAATCATTATCATCAAATAGAAATCATCATCATCATCATGTCGTGCTGGTAGCACGGATATCCCTGACCCTCTCTCGCCACTTTTCCCTATTGTTCATTGCCTCAGGCAGGTCTTCTGGATAGCATCCCGTATCCTCACATAGTTGCTGAATGTATGTTCGTGCTGGTTGTCCTGCTTTTGCACGGCCATGTGTGGGGGTCTATAAGAGTACATCACTTATGAGTTCGTCCCTGCTTCTCCAGCAGTGTCCTGCATGTATGGTTCGTCTAACTTGAATAGTTTTCGTGATAGAAGGCAGGTGGCCATACAGTTGGTGTCTTGTGAGGTGTTGCCGCCAGGACTTGTTCAAGATTGCTCACAGCATTGTGTAATTGCCGTCTAGCTTCTTCTCCAGCCGTTTTGTTAGAGTCCATGTAGTGCATCCATATAGCAGTATCGATGCGACCGCTGCCTGGAAGAAGCTGCGTTTCATTTTATCGGTTAGGTCTGATTTCCATATGATCGATAGCCTATTGATAGCTGTCCATGCTTTCGTTAACCTCATGTTGATGTCCTTTTCAGTTGATGTGACGCTGCTTCCTAGGTAAGTGAATGAATTATTAGCATTAAGAATAATTACTTGAAGCATATAGGTTTGGTTTGGTTGGTTTTTATAGCATATCAACCATTGTCGGTTATTTAATATTGAATTCGGTTTATACATATATATATATATATATATTTGATAAATATGATTTGTAAATATGAGCCTACAAAGTTAAATAGTTCCAAGTATTGCTGTGTATCACTAACAATTCAATTAGACATCAGTCATTTGTTTACACACAGTTAAATGATCAAACAGTTCTATTTCTAACAATTCAATTTTGCATAAGTTATTTGTTTGCACACAAATAAAATGTCAAACAGTTTTATTTGACCCATAGATAGAACTCTTTCAAGGTTCAGATTGGACCTGAGAGCAATGGCAGTGAAGGGTTACTTTGCATTCCCCAAAGCTCCTGCATAATTGGAGTCTCACCATCAGATTGTTTAATGTTATATTCTGATAAATTCATTGGTGAGGTTGTAACGCCTCTGTCGAGACGCAGTCAGTGTATACTACAGCCCCAGTTGACTGGATTGGAAGCATATTGTTTTAAGTTACTAATGATAATCCTTATTAAATAAGAATTACCCTTAGTTACTTGAAACTATTTTTTTCATCATACAACATGTGAAAGCATGTGTGATACCCTGCCCTCATCAGCCACCAACCAGGATTATAACACAGTTTCGGTAGCTCAAGGCAGGCTATATATATATTTATCAATTCCTGAGCATGAGCAGGATGTGCAATAAGGTTAATTTTTAAGTGGAGTTTAACAAGTTTGAATTCAGTGTTTTCCATCCCCAAGACTGGTTACCATACCAAGGTTAATATTGTAACCAAACAAAAGCTTTCAGGATGAGAAATAACCAAAACAGAAGTTGGAAATGAAATGGAAATCTTTATAACATTAACAAAATACAATACGCACCAGTGGCATGAAGAATGTAACCTACTGCTAGAGGTGAATTATTTAGTCAGTATATTACCCTCTCTTTTACAATAGTGTCTAATGTATTTATGAGGGTTATAGGTACAATGTATAATAGTTAATGAACCCAGTCTGCCTTATTATTTACTCCAAGCAAGAGGGAAAATTGTTAGCTGAATACTTTTCCCAAAGGGATTAGCACTATGTCCAATGCTGACAGCCTTGACCAGGATTTGAACCTATGTTTTCATTTCCTATGATGGTCACCATTACATCACGAATGCTGCCACTATATAATTGCTTAAGAAAAGACTGAATTTGGTAAAACCCAACAAGGTGTGACATGCCATGAAACTACTCAACCAACCTACCAACCAATATTACTAGTAATACAAATAATAAGTGAACTAGACTGATGGAAATTCAATGGATGTTGACATTGAAGATAAATCATTATCTCATCTTCTCTCACTCTTTACCTGTCTTTTCTCATTCTTTTTCTTATCCAATGTCCATTGCTTATTCTTGTTTTTATTGAAATGATAAATAAAAATGAATTTCATACAAAAAATGAATATGAGATGCATTAATAATTTCTTCTCTATTCTCTCTTTCTTTCTTTTACTCTATCTTCGTATAAATAATTTTAAGCTGTCATAATTTTTATACCTGCCATTCAAACTTTTGTTCATAGTTGCTCAGTACCCATCTAGCATACTTGTCTCTCTATTTCTTTCATTTCCATCCATTGTTCAATTCCAGGTCAAGTCATACCAAAGACTCAAAAAATGGTACTTGATGCTACCTTGCTTAACACTCAGAATTTTAATGTAAGGATCAAGGGTAAAGTGGAGCAATTCAGGGAAAAGAGTAGCACCTTCCCCTATATCTTGGTGTAGTAGCTATCAAAAAGGGAGCCTTCGAGTCACTCTCGACTACGGTTGCCAACTTTACTTTACTTACCTCTCTCTATGTATGAATATTGATGTAATTTTTTCTTTCACTTGGTTTTCTTTTCATTTTTCTCTTGCTATCTTACCACCTACCTTTTTCTTCAACACTCTTCTCATATCTCACTTTCCCTGGTTTCTTCTTGATTATTATATAGGTTTCTTGTTAAGAATCTGGAACAGGTTCTAGTTCAAAAGGGCTGGCAGTCAAGCAGATCTTAAGAAGAAACGCATAACAAGTATATATAAATGTAAAATAGATTGGGCACTATAGCCTTTGTTGGCAAACAGTATAGAAGAAGGATAAACCTGAATTTAAAACTTGGAACTGAAGTCCCTTAGATAATCCAACCTCATTCTGGCAACTGTAGCTTTCCATTGGCAACATCTTTAGCATAGAAAGGGGATCATAGCTGCATGAGCAACTGCTAGTTTTCATTACAACCTTGCCCAAGCCTGTGTCCAATTAAATCATGGTCTAATGTATGTCGCAACGTACACATACAAATAAGTAAGACAAGAGTATCAATGAGGATAATACAATAAAATTGATAGAAAAATTTTGAATTTCTTTTAAAATTTGTACATTTGTCAAAAATGTGAAATGAATCTTTCTACTTACAATTTTGGATTAAGAGATTTACTTTTTTACACAATGTATTAAATCTTAGGTCTGAGTAACTGATCTCATAATTGTTATGGATGAATACATCAATCTGATTTTTGCATATATGTGTTCAGTGTGTATATATCTGTAGTTTTGTGGTATGTATGTGTGTGTGTGTATGTGATCTGTGTTCATATATGAGTATTTTGGTGCTCTGTGTGTGTATGTGTTTAGAGTGGATATTAGGTACTTTTGTGCTCTCTGTGTGTATGCGTGTATATATATGTGTGTGTGTTGGTATGTGTTCAGTGTATGTGAACTTTTATGCTGTGTGTGTGTGTGTGTGTGTGTGTGTGTGTGTGTGTGTGTGTGTGTGTGTGTGTGTGTGTGTGTGTGCATTTGTGTGCTGTGTGTGTTTGTGTATCCTATGTGTGTGTGTATATAAGATGGTGAATATTAAAAATCAATATTTTTCATATCAAAGGTTTAATGAATCAATAAATTTTTGTTGGTGACAAAATGACCATTAATTTGAAGATTTAGGAGATAATAAACCATTAATTCTTTAAATTTAGTTTAGAGCAATATCATTTTTGTTGATTGGTATCCTAACTGAAATTGAAATAAATTGCATATACTATATAAATATATATTCTCTTCCACCTTGTTGTAGTAGCTATTGAAAAGAGAGCCTTTGGGTCACCCTTGACTACAGTTGCCAACTTATATATGTATGTGTGTTTGTGTGTGTGTGTGTCCTAGAAAAAAACCTGCAAACTTATTGGGTTTCCATTGTAATAACAGTCCGTGATTATATTGATGGTTCAATTTATGAAGGAGTAAAGGATGCTGATTAGCATTTCAAAGTTATTTGTTATATCAAGAATTTGGATGGTTTAAAATAATGACATTCAGTGCAAATGTAAACCTCACAAAATTATCATTCTCTTGCAAATTGGACTGGAAATTGCTTTACTCTTTATGTTAGAGCATTTCAGGTACATTTTAATAAGAATCTCACCATAATGTGCCACTTTTGGTTGGGTTGGGTTGGGTTTATTGTTTAATGGCATATCAACCTTTGTAGGTTATTCAATGCCAGAGCCATTCTTCTACATGAATAGTAGTGGTACTATTTAACCCATAGCTGGGAGGATAAGAGGTTTCATATCTTTCCCAAGAGTATTTGTCCGAAAGTGAACGTAATAGTGCGACTGGAGTTCAAACTCGCTTACTAGGATTCCGCAGTCCAGCGCTTTGACCATTACACAATAAGGACCCTCCCCTTTTGTTTGGTTATAGTTGCACACACACACACACATATATATAAAATCTTGAAGCCACACTTTTGTTTATAGATTTCTCCAATGTATTTGATTCTATTCACAAATGAAAGATGGAGTAACTACTTTAAGCATATGGTTACCCCAAAGAAACAGTTATTGCTATAATGATACTCAACAAAAGTATGAAAGAAATGATTCTATTATCACCTGATGCTGATACTAATTTCTTTGACATTGTCGCTGGAGTCTTGTAAGGAGATACATTGGCACAGTTTCTATTCATAATCTGCCTAGATTACGTATTATGAATGTCAATATATCTAATAAAAGAAAATGGTTTTGCATTAAAAAAACAAAAACAAAAAAGCAGACGACATCCCACAGATGATCTAGAGCTGCTTACAAATACATATACTCAAGCTGAATCTCTGATGCATAGCCTGGAGCAGGTAGTAAGGGGCATTGGTCTCTACATGAACTTGGATAAAATAAACATTGGCTTATAGCAAAAATTGTTTTAATCTCACAAAAATATTTGTTTCAGGCTATTCAAAATCAAAGCAAATCAAACAGAGTGCTTTTGGCTTGAACAGAGGTCTGTCTTCAAATTTTTAGTGCAAACTATGTTCAATTTACTGAAGAATGTGTGATGTGTATGGAGAAGTATGTTGTCAACAAAAAATCTCTACAAATTGGCTAAACATTGGTTTACCACTCTGAGACTGAATTATAAAGTCAGTCCATGGAGTAGAAACACACTAACTCTCTGGTAAAGAAAAAGTTCTTGGTGCAGCAATTTGTGAAGAAGATCATGGTAAAAGGGTTTAGCAATATGAAAAGACCCATCAAAATTAATTTCCTAGAAAAAGGTGCAGTTGAAAGCAGTGTTTCCCATTGCCAACTCCTTATTTATTGAATAACCCTAGTCTCTCTCTCTCTCTCTCTCTCTCTCTCTCTCTCTCTATATATATATATATATATGTATGTATATGAAAAGGAATAGGTTCACAAATTAATTTGAACTTAGTATTTTAGGTTTATATATATATATATATATATATAATGATAATAAATAAATAAATAAATAAATAAATAAATATATATATATATATATATATATATATATATAATCCATGGAAAACACTCTCATGATATAATATATGTATATGTATATATATTATCAGATATTATTCATTGTTGAAGTCTAAAGCATCAAAATCTGCAGCCAAAATCAAAATTGCAGGAAAATATATAAGAGGTGTATCTATTTTCAGATTTTATATTTTTAGAATTTTTTAGAATTCAACATTTGGTAATAGTATTCAATAATATCTATAATCATCTAGAAATAATAAAAGGCAGGTATTTTTGATTTAAAATATATGTATATATATAAGTTGTACGATTGCAGCTGAGGGCAACCCGAAGGCTCCCTTTTCAATAGCTACGACACTGAGGTGAACTCTTTTCCCTGGTTATATATATATATATATATATATATATATATATATATATATATATATATATATGCTAGTTAGTTAGTTCAACTGCATATCAAATCTTTAAGGGCTATTTCATACTGAAATTTGATTAATTTGTAAATCTGTGTAATAATAATGTCTCATTGCATCTGTTTAATTGTACTTTTTTTCATTTATCTATCATTATTTTTTTAACAAATTGTTTTATGGTTTCATGTATTCTTGTTTTCAAAAAGATCTATTTGATCCATTGTTGGGACCCAAACAGCTATTACCACTCCCGGCCAGAGTGGATTTGGGAATAATGTCAATGAAGGTGTATTCCACACTCCCTTGAGCTTCCAACTAGGAACCTCACCACTGGATGCAGTTTAGTGTTATACCCAGGGTATATATATATATATATATATATATATATATATATATATATATATATATATATATATATATATAAACTGACCTTGTCGAGGAAGACAATGAATATAATATATATATATATATATATATATATATATATATATATAAACTGACCTTGTCAAGGATGACAATGAATATAACAGCTGTTTACTGCTTTTATAGTCTGGGCAGTAAGGTTGTTATGTAGATTTTCCTCTGTGTATTATCATAGCTTATGACAGATTAGATGCTTTTATCACAATATTTAATGATAAAACAGAGCTCAGGGAAAAGTAGAGTCATGTCTTTCCCCAGGATAATTTATCTCAAGGAAATATATTCACCCACAAGATTCTGCTTTCTGTACTAATAAGATTACACTACCTTTCAGAGATACATGTAACACACTTCTAAATATAGTTGCACTATTTACACATGGAAAGAGATTAGAAAAGAAAGACAAAAAAAATTGAGAGAAAGGGTAAGGGAGTAAGAGAGAGAAGGTTAGAGAGAATCAGAGGAATTAAGACAGTGAGAAAGAGATTGATAAATAGATTGGTAGAATGTGTGTGTATGCGTGTGTGTGTGTGTGTGTGTGTGTGTGAGAGAGAGAGAGAGAGAGAGAGAGAGAGAGAGAGAGAGAGAGAGAGAGAGAGAGAGAGAGAAATTCATATAACTGTCCATAGAATTCATTTCTATGATTCAGTTTTTATTCATATTGACTGATTTTGATTGTTGTATGTTTTTCTCTCTGGGCCTATTTCCTTTCATTGTCACATTTTCTTTACTTTTTGTCTCTGTCTGACTCATAACTTGCATCTCCTCCAACAATCTTTACAAAATTGAAAGCAAAACAACAACAAATAATAAAATACCAGCTGAAATATCAGATCAAATATTAACAGCAGTTTGATCAAAAAGAGATGTAGTCCACTGTTCAATAATCCATTTTTTTTTATTAAGTACTAATGTAACAGTGAAAAGAATAAAATTCTTTAAATACTCCCAGTCTGAAATCAAATCAATTTAAAGATTAAGAGGAGGCAAACATCACTTTCACAAGTTCATAGTTATATAAATTCACCAGACAAATCCTGAGACAGAAAATCCTACTAATTTGTACAGTTTTAGAGGAAGAGTTCTTTTATGGAGAAATCTGAAAGATTTTTAATTTGGAAAGTTCCCTAATACAATTTCAACATTACAAACATTTGATTTATTGTAAATGTTTTGGAAAAATTTAGAATTGAAAGTTTGTCGTAAATGTTTATCATCCTGTTGATGAGGCTTGGAATACGCTGACTGTACCCCCCCCTGCTGAGGGGTAAGACTCCACCTGGATATGACACCAAACTTGATAGTGAGGCTTTTCTTCTGAAGATCTGGGGTGTGTAGATTACCCTTTCATTGTCTTTACTCCCGCATCTATTATTACTGAGAGTGATAATACCTGTTAGGGTCTGATGAAGATCTGTTTAAAAATTATTTGTATTCAAAAGGAATAAATGGTATCATATTACTGTGTTCAAATTATTTGTATTAAGAATATTTACTTGAAGCTATAAATACTTACTAAGGATTATTATTTGTTACTTGAAACCTTATAATGAATAATTATCAAATTGAAATAATTATTAGTATTAGATAGGAATACTTGAAACCATACAACTATGTGCAAATTATTTGAATTAGATAGGAATATTTAATATCATTAGCTACAGAACTCAAACCTAAACCTAAGAAAAAATTACTTAGATGCAAAATCACAGTACATATAGCAACACTTAACGTTAGAATTTTTGATAGAAAAGGCTAGCTACCGGAGCTGACAGTGTCTGAGGCAGATCATAATATAGACGTAGTGTGCATACAAGAACTCAGATACAATCATAGTGAATTAGAAATAAAGAACTATCATTCCAGAAATGATGGACATTTATCTCAGCATCTGCATGGAAAACCTCTGTGAATGCTGTCATGAGAGGGGTAGGAATGCTTCTCAGTCCTCATGCCCTAAAATCACTTAAAAGCATCAAATAATTCAACTGAAAATGATGGTTGCTTCATTTAGCGGCAACCCAAGCACAACAATCTTCTTCTGCTACAGTCCCACTTATGCTAGTGATGAAACGAACCTCATCACCTTCTACAGCAAGCTATCCTCCCTTATTCATAGCATTCCCCTACACAACATTCTAATCATTAAGGGAGACATGAATGCTTAAATAGATAAAAGTGAAAACAACAGATACTGCTCACACAACTCATCAAACAGAAATGGGGAACACCTAACAGATTTCTCCTTTGAAAATGGACTAACATGCCTTAATATTAAATTCCAGAAAAGGGAGAGAAAACTATGGACCTACACCTACGAAAATAATGTTAAAGCCCAGATAGATTACGCATTCATAAATAAGAAATGGATTAATTGGACCATGAACTGTGAGGCATATTCTTCTTTTGAAGGACTATCTTCTGATCACAGATGACACAAACAGCCAAAACCACACACTATGACTGGTCCTGTCTTAACAATAGAGATATTAGCAATGAATATATGATAACATGAAGAAATAAATTCGATAATCTTCAGGAGATATCCAAAATGCTTACTCTGAATGATGAATATGAGAACTTTGTCCATGCCCAGCAGCAGAATGCGTACCAACCAAACTAAGAGCTAAACATAGAGTTCCCTGGGAGACACTAGCAGTTAGGAAGAAGATGAGATGATGTGAAAACAGTAACCCTGTGTAATAAAAGAAACCCAACTAATGCCAATGCTTAGAAACTTTAGAAGGCACAAATTGAATTAATTAACGCATACCAAAAAAACGATTAGAATACATTCAAGGTCAGATCAATAAATTTAGAAATTCAGTAGAATTCAGTTAATCTTGAATAGCATAGCAGACAGCAAAGGAAGTGTGTAAAAAGAAGAGCACCTCAAGAGCTCAACTAAAAGCTGCCTGCCAAGAAGAATGAATACACATGTGGAAAGAACATTTCAAGAATCTGCTCGGAAACTCCCCCAAAGTCACAGATAAACCTATCATGAAAATCATTATTAACTAACTTGACATCAAACTAGGACAATTTACTCTAGAAGAATTCAACAGAGTACTAATAGAAATTAAAAACAGAAAAGCTGCCAGTCTCAATGAAATACTCCCAGAAGTATGAAAGATCAGGAAACTCAATAACATACTGCTTTGATGCTACAATATTATAAATAACCAGAACACAAGAGAGAGATGGACAAAAGGCTGTGTCCTGCCCTTCTCCAAGAAAGATGATCTTGGAATTGTCAAGAATCCCTGAGGCATTCCATAGTGGCTAAGGTTTTTAATGCTCTGCTTTTCAATCGTCTCGAACCAGAAATTGAGAAAATTCTTTGAAAGAATCAAAATGGTTTTTGGAGAAACCAATCCACAATATCACAGACTCTGACAATCTGTCAAACCATAGAGGGAGTTTGTGCCAAAATCCTTGAGGCGACACTCTTTTTTGTAGATTTCTTCTAGGCATTTGATTTCATACACAGGGAAAATGGTCTTCCCAAAGAAACTGCCACAGCCATAATGATGTTCTATAGTAACATGAAAGTAAAGGTTCACTCACTAGATGGAGACACAGACTTCTTTGACATTGCTGCTGGTGTTCTGCAAAGGGATATATTAGCTCCATATCTGTTCATAATCTGCTTCAACTATGTACTTTGAACATTGATAGATTTAATGAAAGGAAATGGCTTTACACTAAAAAAGGCAAGAAGCAGACGATACCCTATAGAAACTATTACGGACGCAGACTGATGACATAGCACTTAGAATACAACTACTCAAACTGAATTCCTGCTGCATAATCTGGAGCAGGCAGTAGGTGGCATTGGCCTCCACATAAATGCAGACAAAACAGAATATATGTGTTTTAATCAAAAAGGAGACATCTCCATTCTAAATTCTTTGAAATTAGAGGACAAGTTCACATACCTCGGTAGCTGCATCTCATCTACTGAAAGTGACATGAATATGCTTCTAGTGAAGGTATAGACTGCTATCAAATGTTTATTGATAATATGGGTGTCTACCCTATCTGATAAAATAAAATGTGATTTTCTCAGTTTGACACTGGCCATTGTTGGGTCAACATCTAGTAGCTGTTAATTTCTTCTACAGTGTCGATGTCTGTGGGTCTGTGTCTTGTGTGTTTTAGTAGTTTGGTGTGTGAAGAGTTAAGTGAGTAAATCAGAAGAGATTTGATGTTTTTTACTTTAAAATTCATAATCTTATTAGAAATACAAACAAATTAAAGAGATTGTTTGAAGAATAATAAACGATGATGAAATAAATTTTATAATATTCAGTTAATGATAAGATCAAATATTTAAAGTGATTCTTAATTGAATTATTCATTTTAGAATATTTGTTTTATTTTCTAAAATTTTTTTTAAAGAGAAAATTCAGCCATGGATGAAAACTTTTGAAAACTGAATAATGAAAAAAAATGTCAAACAATTTTGAGGAGAAAGAAAAAGAGTTAAAAATAAACATCCAGTCATATAATCAGGTACAAAAGACAATTCTGTCTTTTATTGGAATAAATAACAACGATTGATTGATTTTTATGGCAATTCAACCAGCCTAGGTTCATTTCAAGCTCAGAGGTTTGGGAATTGTGTTCCTATCTATTCTTATAAATAATTTACAGTTATACAAAATTAAGTATTCTCATCAGTTACAAATACTTTTTAAACAGATCTATTTGACTCACAGATGGGACCCTATCAGGTACTACTACTCTGGATCAGAGCGGACCAGGGAGTAATGATAAAGAAAGGGTAGTCATCACTTCCCAGATCTTCAGAGCTGGAGCTTTATCATCTGATGCAGTTTAGTGTCATACTCAGGACACTTCTCCCATATGGTAAGTGAAGCCACACAATGGGGTCCCCACATAGAAGAATATGTGGCTGAAGTAATGAGTATCAACTCATTCCATTTTTCTTTCAGCAACACCCTTGAGCTTTTTAAGCATCAGGTTAATAATAGTTTTATCCTGTCTCAGTGCAAACAAATGATTGTTATAGACAAAAATGTACAATGATAAGCTGTTAAATAAGTAAACAAAACCTTTGGGAGTAAATCGAGCCATGAGAGACTGCAACCATAGTAATATCAGAAGTGATTTTATTACCTACATATCTAATATGTAGACAGAGTTGTAAACATTTTAAAAATAAGGTTACAGATTTTGGCCAAGTGGTTCAGAAATCAGTTTCTTTATTTTCGTATATTTAGCTTATGCAATTCTAATATACAAATTAAAAGTCTGTTATTTGGTGAACTCTTGCTTCTACATTTGCTCTTTGGATTATATGAATCTCTCTCTGTATACTAAATTGCAACATTTCTACTTGTGCCAGATAAGAATAACAGCAGGAATTAAATTGGTCATGACAGATGTTTCTCATAATCTATCAGGTCATCCAGATGCCATAATGAATATATCACTTCATGGCATCTCTCAGAACAATGATGATCACTTAGTAGTGCACATTTCCTCTCTGAGTATCATCCAACTGATTTTACTGGGTTACATGGTACCAGTAGCAAGGAAGCTGACCTATAAATAATTATTAGACCAATACTCAAACTGCAAAGTAAAAAAAAAGGAAATTTTTAGTCAGACAATCATCAATGTTTTCTTATCAAATTCTTTAGGAATGAGAAGAAAAAGTTTAGTAAAAGAATTTCCTGCTTTATAACAATTAAATGAAAGACTATGAACAGAAAAAAAGATTTAAAAAAATTCTTTTAAAATGGCAAACTGAATCTGTTTGGAGGAAACAAACTTACAAACAGTAATTGTATTTTTATGACAGAGTTCATGAATAAATAATTGGGAATTAAAATCCCATATATATATATATATATATATATATATATATATATATATATATATATATATATATATATATTGCAACTCATTCAGCTTATTTTTGTATGACTATGTAGAATAGTGCACATCAGAAGCAATAAACAACCAGTGAGATTCAAATTTACATCCCTTTGCATCAGGGAAGCCTGTTTCTATATACCAGGCAATATACCAACTCAGCTATGAGAATATGGATATGACAAAGGTCCAAATAATGCCTATAAAGTCATTCAATACTCCTGTGGATCCGACTGCTTGGAACCATATTCATTGATATTGCTATTTTATGTTATGTTATGTTATGTTATGTTATATATATATATATATATATATATATATATATATAAGATACTGTTATGGTGCCTTGAGTTAGTGGTAATGATGCTTAGGCTGACCCCAGAGTCATAATCTAATGAAAGCAATGTTGCCTCCACAGCGTTTAGCAGTATGCTTATCTATCTATCTATATATCTATCTATTTTGTTTCATTGAATATGAATTACTAAGATTGTGTTTTTTATTTATTTCTTTTTATAAAGGTTTTAATTTCAATCAGTATAAAACTTACTTGCCTTGGGGTAATAGTTAGTATTTGTACTGATGATTACATTTGTACTGAATTCATAATTTACTGAGAGCTCCAGAATTAGGGCTCTGTGCCAGAATAAGCTAATATAAGTTAATGATTGCTGTGGTTAGTTTAATTCTATCACAATCTTCTACACTCGTTGCCTTTGCCAGACATAGGTATATTAAGTAAATATGTAGCGTATTACCAATTGGTGTTAGTGATCAGAGTTTGAATCCTTGTAAAGGTGGCCTTTACAAGAATTTGGAATAGTGGCTATTCCAAATTCTTGTTTTCTTGTCAGGCAAGCTGGTTCTCATTGGAAAACTGGCGCAACACAATCTATTCTTGATTTAGCCTGGTGCTTTTCTATGCACAATATAATAAATCTTAATACGAAAAGTTTGCACTGCAAGGGAGACAACTCTGTTGGTACTTATTTTCTTATTATTTTGACATTTTCTTTTATTGTAATTTCCGTTGCTTTTTATTATAACTACACAAACTGTTATTCTATAGCAGATAATAATCTACACCAATTAAAAAGAATTTTCTTGTTAATTTTCAAAGGAATTTTTGGAAGCACTAGCAAGATTTCTCAATCAATTAATACTTAATGTATTTGTGGTTATTGTTGATTTAATATAAGCATTTTTATTTCAAATTCATGATATTTATTTGTGAAATGTATTAATAAACCAAAAAGCAATAATGAATCAGAAAAATCCGGTGAACACTTACGAATGACAGATGGAAACACTGGACAGCTGTTTTGACCTTATTAGGTCTCATCAGCAGTGTATACTGTGATCCCCCCCACTGGAGATCGAACCAGTGACCACAGAATGCAGAGCTGAAACTTTACAACTGAGCCATCAGTCCATATTGCACACAAGTGACGCCAAATTTACTAGTCATGGCAATTGTGCTGCCAAATAACCTTAGTGTGTCTTGCAAATTACATCCGTACTCTTTACTGAGGACACAGTCACCTCCAAGGCCACGTCTTCCCAGGAGGATTGGAAATATGCATCCACTTAATTATTATGACCTCAAGGAGGGCAAGGATAGAGATCTACATTTTCTTTTTTAAGTAGAGGAATTATATTGTGAATTAAATTGCCATGACTAGTTAATTTGGCATCTCTTGTGTGCATTATGGACTGGTGGTTCAGTTGTAAATTTTTGCCTCTGCAATCTATGGTCGCTGGTTCAATCTCCAGGGGTGGAGATAATGGTACATGCTGCTGATGAGATCTAATAAGGTTGAAACAGCTGTCCAGTATTTCTGTATGTCGTGCGTAAGTGTTTGCTGGATTTTTCTGGTCATGGCAATTCAATTCACTATATGATTCCTCTACTTAAAAAAAGAAAACGTACATCAATAATGAATCAGTTAAAAAAAAAATTATACTATTAATTATAAATAAAATGATTTTGCTTTTTATTTGTTGGAGTCATTTTTAAAATTGAAAATATCATATAAAATTTCAAAAGAAATAGTAACCATTATCGGAATAATGAAAGAGGTTACCAGCATTTGGTGCTGGGGAGGGGATATTTAGTCACTTCCTTCCTTACCGAATTCCAATTACAGCATTACTATATCCATTGATACACTAACACTGAATAAACTGAAGGAAAGGTGAGATAAACTCATGTAGATATATAAAAGATTTAATGAGTACATATATAAAAACATATAACAAGTTTTATAGAAATATCATAACAGTACACAAATGTGTTACAAACTGTTGAAAAGTGTTTTATAACAACTGGTGCATAAAAAGAGGCACAAATATACTGTAAAGTCTTATTTGTCTTCCTTGGACATTCATAGCCAGGTGGGCTTATGTTTCAATGTTGAGGTGAGACTAAAGTACATCACCAGCTTTGGAGACATAATCCCTCTTCTGTTCAATGAACAGATATGAACAATGGTCTTATTCTTTAGAAGATGGAAACTAGAAAGAGGAAAAGAAAGAGCTATCATGATCATACCTTTTTTTTAAAAGTAAAACCTTCACTAAGGAATCATACAGGAAAATTAATATTAGGTTGATGCAATAGTTTCCAGAAGCATCTTTTTCTCAATGTTAGAGAAATCTTAGAAATGTCTTTGAAGTTTTCCCAGCATTTATTGCTTGTATGATCAATCAACTTAATGATATGTTGTTTACAAACATTAGGAAAAACTATATGGTTGGCAAAATGAATTCTTATTTAAATAATTGCCTTGTTCTTCTTACTTGACTCTACAAAATGTCATTTTTTAATAAAACAGTTACCAGTTATGAAAAATGTAGGAATTATAAGAATATAAAATAAAGAAATATATCAACTTAAATAGAATCTACAAAATAAAACATCTTCTCCATGTTTGATGATATGCAAAAGACTTGATTTATTTGTTTAATGGTATATAAGCCTTTGTTGGTTATTTAATGCCAAAGCCATCACAGCAGTGATAATATTTCACTCATTACTTGAAGAATTAGGAGGTTCATACCTTTCTCAAGGGCATCTGTCTAAAAGTGAATGTAATATCACGACTGGAGTTTGAACTTGCTTTTGTGGGGATTGAATAGTAAATAAAAGTGATTACAATAAAATAAAATAAAAACAAATAAAAACCCCACAAAACAAAATGAATACAAAAGAAATAACAATCTTGCAGAAAGCTTTTGACAGGAAGAACAATCTGAGCATGCTCAGAAAAAGAAAAGGTTTCTTGTCATTAAGAAAATCCCAAGGAAAAAGAAATCAAACCTTGACAAGGAAGACAGCCATTTTATTGCTTGGAGAGGTTTTCCTCCTCCAAGACTTAGCAAAGAATTTCAGTTGTAATAAAATTGAGTTTTAATAGCTTCACTTATCTCTTTGTTTCTTCCACTTTCCTTTATTCCATTTCAGCTAACATGACCAGCAAAAAAAACCCAATACATATTGGATTTTGATAGGAGAAATAACCAACCATCAACCACTAACATTCAAAAAACCCTAACTTCATACATATTTTGCGGCTACAGTCCAGCATTTTAGCCATTATGCTACTGCGGGTCGCAAAAGCTTTCTTATGAATTGCTGCAACTTACCAGACAATTTTGCAGTGAACCACTAATTTGTTTAAATAACACTTGATATTTTTTCAAATTCAACAAGTAATTTTTTTGCGCCCATCCTTAAATTGCTAATGCAATGCAGCAAACATATGGCCTTAGAGATACTTTGACCCATAACATGAATGGATACACATTGGAAATTTGATGGTGATCAGTTGGGAAAGAATGGAATTGTCCAAATCTGTTTTTATCAATATGATATTCAAAGAACTTTTTATGTATCAGAAATACAGTGAAAATATATAGGAAGAAGAAAGTAATTAAAAGGGTTAATCATTGAAAGAAGAGGAATTTTTTTATTTAGTCAATTCTATTTTCAAGTAACTAATAATTATCATTTGTAAACTATTTTAGTTTCAAGTAACCAACCTTAATACAAATAATTTGCACACATATGGTTTCAATATTTCCAATCTAATACAAATAATTTGCACACATAGAGTTTCCAATCTAATACAAATAATTGATACATAATTCTATGGTTTCAAGTAACTATTCATATTTAATAATAATGATAATCATTTGTTTTCACACAGTTATATGGTTTCAACTATTCCTATCTTATATAAATAATTTTCAAGCAAATCCATTTGTTTCCTAAATGGAACCTTGACATTACATCAGAGTAGTGGCAATGAAGAGGTGTTATCACATTCTTCCGAACTCTTGAAGTGAACTCTCAACACTGGATGCAGTGTATATATATATGTATATATATGTGGGAGCATGTATGTTTATGAAGGTGAGTATATATGAATGTGTATATATGGATGTATGTTACTTATCAAGGATAACTCGTGTCAGAAGAAAATGTTGACTGATTAAATATTCATTTCTCAGACCAAGAAATCAGTTTAGAGTTTTTTAAATACTTACAACAAAATTGTAAAAAACATAAAGTTGTCATATCTGCAATTGAGAAAACATAAAGTCGTCATATCTGCGTGCTTATTGAGAGAGGGGCCTTACTCCTCACCATTTTTACTAGACAGCAGATGAAAAGCTGCTGACCCTGAGGACAGATAAAAAACTCCTTACACCAAGAACATGTTCAGAGACAGTAATACAATGAAGATTGATGAAAGTCTGTATTGCTATAATTGAGGAATATAGCTGTTGTGAGCTGAGCAAAAATTATTACAAAAAATAACAGTACAATTGTCATAGAGCAATAATTGATGATAAACCCAATCTGACAAGAACTAGTTGAATGAGAACACAAGTCCCAACAAACTCATGTCAAGAATAGAATGGAGAATAATTTTTAACTTACATGACAATTAGACATTTAAATCATCTCTCAGGTGAAAAAATCAGCCAAAATCTTATTGCAGCCACTGTCAGAAGGTTAAGAATGATGAACCCAGTCTGCCATGGCAGAAGTGAAATTGGAGGCTTTTGATACCAACTGTTTGTCATATTTGTCAATAGAGCATCTTTTTGAATTCCAATTGACCTTGTTTCATTTGTCGTAAGCTGTCCAGTTCTCTAAATGGAAATACTGGTGACTAAATGTCCTGTTCTCTGGGTGGAATTACTTGTGACTAAACACATGTTGCAGAGCCGATAAGCACGTCGACCCTACAAATTATTTTAGAGTTAAGCGTGCGAGTAATGACAGCCAAAAAAACAATAAAGGAAACAAAGGTGAGATAACAGTATAACAAAATGACAATTTATTTGTCGAGTTTACAAAACTGATAAAGTCCAGTTGGTGTATGTTGACGTTATCATTGTCAGCTGGATGAACGATGTTGATGGCTGATATGGTCATCGTTGGGAGAGAGACAGCTTGATGATTGATGTTGGTGACTGGTCTGGTCAAAGTTGGTTGATTGATGCCCTGGTTTTTGAAGTACATTGGATAAATCGGGGGTATGTCGATGTAGTTTCTAGTCCGTACAGCGAGTTGTACATGGACTAGATGCTGCAATACTGGAGCATGTCTTCGATGTGGTCAGTAGTCTGTACAGTGAGTCGTACGTGGACTAGATGCTGCATTGCTGGAGCTGGTCTGCAATAGGTGTTGGTAGCTTGGTCACGTAGGGTCAAGCGAGTGTGGTGACTAAGACTTAACCGTGTCTTAGCATTGCAGACCAAGTGAACAGACCGGTTTTGCATGCCTTAGCGCATGTGAAGTCGAGCGAGTAAATTGGGAATTGTGGCTAAGGTTTTACCGTGCTTTAGCTCTGCGAAGCTGAGCAAATGAATCGGGAGCTGTGGCTAAGGGTTAACTCTGCAAAGCTGAGTGAACGGACTGGGAACGGTGGCTAAGGCTTAACCATGCTTAGCTCTGCACTGTCGAGTAAACAGACCAGGAAGCTGTGGCTAAGATTTACTGTATCTTAGTGCTGCACAGCCGAGCAGACAAGGGAACAGACAGCTAAGGCTAACAGTGTCTTAGCGCTGCACAGCCGTGTGAATGAACGAACAGGGAAACCGACCGAATTGATTAAGACCGGGTGGTCTTAGAATACTCTTCATATTTGCCTCAAGGCCGTCTGCTTTGACATGTTCATAAGAACTGTCAGAGATACTCCAACCTGCAGAAGGAGACCTCTAGTGGTCCTTAAAAAGACCTTTATCCCATGTCTATGTGATATGTAGGATTACACCTTCAAGGGCTTCGCTACGAGTTAACAAGTGTGCTGATAGTTGCCAATGCCTCTCACCAGACAGGACTTAACACAAGGTCAATGATTTGAAGGTCGATTATGGTGGGAATTTAGGGGAGGGGAAGGTTGGGCATGAACTGAGGCTCAAGCCCTGCTGGACTATAATACAGCTCGCTCACCCGAAGGTGGCCCAGCTAAAGCCGAGGGCCTTATGGCCTCAAGTTTGCCTTTGTAGGACAATGCCCGAACAGCTGGCTTGCATGAGTTAATGTGCGTGCACCAGATTTCTGATCGGAGCCTTGTCTTACAGGGTGATAGCTACATCACACCAACAAGGCCGCATAGTCAGAAAGTTCATCTATAAAAAATAGAAGTGGAAATATAGTCCTTCTTTAGCCAGGGATAGGCTACAGAAGACAATCCACTTTATTCTAATAGAGTTACTTCTGAAAGATGAGCGCAATTAATATTGTAAAATGTTAGTTATTCCCTTTTTTTTAGTTGTTACGGCAGGTCAGGGCTATGTAAGGTTTTATCATTTCTGGTCGTAGCCAGATGTAATGTTTTTAAGTCTTTGAGTGATCCAATTTGTTTACGTTTGCAAACAGGTCATGACACACTCAACTCTTCTGATGTTTCAAACATCTTCCTTGTCAAACTTCTTCAGATCAAAATCAACAAGTGAATGGAGAAAGACAACTTTTGGGATAATGAACAAGGAATATGGATCTACATTTTATAAATGACCATAGAATGGAAATGAAAAATTCTTTAGTATACAGCATATTCTTATTCTTCAGACTATTACTTATTTTACTTCATGTGACATTCCTTGTCTGGTCAGAGACTCCAACAAAGTTCATGAATTGGTAAATTCTTGGAAGAATT
The DNA here is from genome assembly GCA_963585895.1 of Sepioteuthis lessoniana. NCBI lineage: Eukaryota > Metazoa > Mollusca > Cephalopoda > Myopsida > Loliginidae > Sepioteuthis > Sepioteuthis lessoniana. The sequence continues at coordinate 157,963,666 of OY757904.1, read as the reverse complement.
CTCCAAATCAATAGCAGAATTGTTCTTTTGAGATGGAATACACAATTTACAAGGAAGGTGTTTCTAAGATTATAGAAAACCAAAAACAAATACCTTGATAATTAAATGATGGTATAAAGATGGAATACACAATTTACAAGGAAGGTGTTTCTAAGATTATAGAAAACCAAAAACAAATACCTTGATAATTAAATGATGGTATAAAGATGGAATACACAATTTACAAGGAAGGTGTTTCTAAGATTATAGAAAACCAAAAACAAATACCTTGATAATTAAATGATGGTATAAAGATGGAATACACAATTTACAAGGAAGGTGTTTCTAAGATTATAGAAAACCAAAAACAAATACCTTGATAATTAAATGATGGTATAAAGTTGTAACAAAATGAGAAAATTTTCTTGCATTTGTCGGAAAGACTCACTATTTTTTTGAATTACTCTTACCTATGATTGGTTCAAATGTGTGAAAATTAACTTGAAAATCTTTTTCTTGCTTACGTTTCTATTTCATATATTTGTCTATTATTTCAATGGATACATAACCATTTTTATTTTATTCTCTTCTATTTTGCTTATTTATTATTAGTTCAAAATGAGGTTGATATTCTTTTTTTCAAATTTCAATTAGACAGGAAGTTTTATATAAAAATTTATCTTGAAATTCTGCTTTAAACTTATTAAAACATTTCTGAGGAGTTAATATTTTCACATTATTGAAAAAGTAACTGATTAATATTATGTTAAGTTTATTCTGTATTCATTTTCTGTGCATGTGTTTGTCAGGAAGATTACAAAAGATGATTTTTTTTTTGTCTCTTGTTTTCTGAAAGAGATATCTTTGCCTTGATTTTCATGATTGTTCCCGTAAAGATATTAATTCAGATAAAATCAACTTGACATAAAAAAATATGAAAGATTTAAAAAAAAAAAAATTTATTAACAAATAAACTTGCAATTAAAATGAAAGACAAATATAATTATTTTTTCAGATGAATAAAAATCTTCTTAATCAAAAAAAGGACTAAAGAATTTGATATACAAGGCAGGTCTATTTCATTTTAATAATCATTCCTCTATATTCAAAATCATTAACTCTGGTCTTGTCTTCTTCAAAATTGTCTTATTTGGTAGAAATACAGTCAATCAATTAGACTTTGATTTCCGATTGGAAATGTAATATATTTATATAATAGAAAAAAGTAAAAGAAAAGCCAAAACTATTTTCTTGAAAAACATAAGTAAATTTAATTTTTGAAAGTGAATAGCATCAAATGTGAGCAATAAAAAAACACAGAAAAATAAATATCCTCAACATTCATGGCTTTCTTTTCTAGAAGAGATTTGGTCTATGTCATTAATACATATGCCTAATATATAGCCTTATAGTATATTAGTTAGTTGGTGACCCATTGGCTCTCTTTTCAATAGCTACTAAACCAAGGTTTAGGGAAGGGTGTTAGTCCTTTCCCTGGATTACTCCACTTATTCTTGATCCATACCTTAAAATGCAGTGTTAAGCAAGGAGGCACCAAATACCATTTTTTGAGTCTTTGGTATGACTGGACGTGGTTTTGAACCCCGGTCTTCCAGACCATTAGTGAACACTCTACCCACAATACCAATGGGCCGGTTATAACCTTATAATATATAATGTATATGTGTTCTTAATATATAATTTTCCTTTCTTTCTTTCTTTCTTTCTTTCTTGCTTACTTGCTTGTTTGTTGGCTTGCTTGTTGGCCTGCTTGCTTCTCTCGCAACAATAAATTTTTCTGATTACGTCCCTTAATACAAGGGAAATAACCCTTAATAAACTTTGCTTAATTATTTCCCTTGTTTATTCTCGTCTAAAAAATGTTTTTGTGAGATAATTTTTTCTCTTCTTAATTATCTGGTTTGGGTTGAACCACTTTATTTCGAGATTTACCTGTTGAATAACTTCAATCGTTCTAGATGATAATGTAGTTGTTATCAGTTTGAAGGTATGAAAAAAAAAAATCTACCGGAAATCGACACGTGAAAAAACTTGTATAAAAATTGATTTTATTATCAAAATCGTTGTGTAAAAAAAAAAAAAAAAAAGATTGGAGAAAATTTTGTTATTTTTTATTAATAGAACAAAACTGAAGATGCATTTGAAAAGTTGCTAGTTAAAAAAGTAGTTCAACTGTAAATAAAAATGTTTTAATTTAGATCTATAGGACTTTACACTCCTATAAATTAGTTTGGGCGGTATGCCACTTGTTCCCACAAAGATGGCGGACGCTCAATATTCAATCTCGGGAAACCATTGGCCAGGAGGACCACGTGATATGCTTAAAACTACGTCGGCGCACGTAAATTCAAGTCCTGCGTTTTTGAGCCACCTACAAGACGCGTATTTTCTATAAATACGTCGTCTTCAAACACCCTTGTTCTCTTTGACCAAATTTCTTCGCAGCAGCAACATACTCCTTTCAGCGTGAATCAACAGGAGAGAAAAGCAACACCATGAATGGGCCTCGCAGACATTCATATACAAGGACTATGAGACGGTTTCCCGTCTCTGAGAAACTGCCCGTTTCTAACCATAGAAAAAGGACATTTTAAACTTGCAATTCTTTTTGTAGCTTAGTTGTGTCACACACACACACACACACACACACACACACACACACACACACACACACACACACACACACACACACACACACGAGCTCACACATATATACACACTATTATTTTGTTAGTAGAGTTAGTAATATTTTTTATGTATCAGTGTAAGATTTATTGTTGTAGAATATAAATTTGTTTTTGTTCGTCGCCTTGTTTTAAATGTTCATTTTGTCCACGCCGTTTTACAACCATTATTTGTTTCATATCTTTTACTCATATGTTGCCTATCTTCACTCATTTATTTCACTGGCTTCCTTCATTTACCACTTTTTCCATGTGCCTGTATTATGCCCTATCCAACCTTTATTCTAGACAAAACACTCTCTTTCAAAACTTATCTTCAACATTAAACGTGTGGGAAATATTGAACCTTATTCAATATACATAAACTCAACATAAAATTGTCGGGGTCCATAAATAGCAATAAATAAATTCACTCACTCCACTCCTACAGATCATAAATGTTTTGATGAAAAACCGCGTTTTTATAAAGTCTATCCAAAAATAAAATAATTATTTTGAAAACATTTCCATTCTAAAGGAATATATATATATATATATATATATATATATATATATTAAAAATGTACATCTGTGTTTCGAAGAATGTTTTTATATTTATATAACTATAATTCTTTTCGTCAATTTGATTATCTATTTTACTTATACAATCATTTCTGCATTGTGTGTTGCACATTTTAAAGATAAAACCCGAGAGAAATAAAGTCTTTTTACAAACAAAGAACAGTTGAATATGCACAGGTTCCTTGATTTGGAAAAAAAATTTTTTCTTCTTGGCAGGTGTTTTAGTTTTATTTGCTAATTTACGTTCTATGTTTTACTTTTACAGCAAAAGTGAAGGTAAATAAACGATTGCATTTTGTTTGTGTTCAATATATTTATTATCCGAAACAGATATTTTTAAAAACAATTTCAAGATTGTAAACAATCAGCGTCCTAGAAGAGAGACACTAAGATCTAAATGACAGTTTAAAATGTCTGTTTTTTCGAAGTCAACAATAATCATGTATCGTTTTTGTTTTTAGCAATGGCTTGAGAATTGTTAAAAGTGCTTAGGCGTTGAGGAAAAGACAATAGAATGTTTTTGCACCTCGTTAATCCTTATATAGGTTCCTTTTGAAAAGAAAACTTGAATAAAGAATAGTTCGTTCTTTATTCGTCAATACGGTTGCTGTGTATGTATGTATATTTAACTATGTCTGTTTATACATGTATGTGTGCGTGTTTGTGCAAGAGAGAGAGAGAGAGAGAGAGAGAGGGGGATTGGGTGGTGGGGGTAATGATCATCATTACCATCATAAAGTCACGCTGACAGCATGGATTTCTTTGACTCTCTCTCCCCATCCATCCCTATCACCATTCGCTCTCGGCAAGTCTTCCAAATTACATCCCGTGCCCACGTAGAACTGATGTAAATAAGTTCTTGCTGGTCGGCCAACCCTGCCACATCCATGTGTCCGTTGAAGAACATCACTTATGAGTTCGTCCTTACTTCTCCAACAGTGTCCCACATGTCTTGTTCATTTACTTGGATGGTTTGTGAGATAAGAGGTAAGTGGCCGTACTGCTGTAGTTTTGTCGAGTGTTTCCTCCAGGATTTGTATAAAATAGCTCATAGCATTCTTGTGTAGTTCCCATCGAGCCTTTTCTCTATGCATATTATTAGTGTTCATGTGGTGCATCCATATAATAGTATTGACGCAGTCAAAACTTGGAAGAAATCCCGCTTTATTTTATCGGATTGATCAAACTTCCTTATTATCTACAGTCTATCGATAGCAGTCCACGTCTTCTCTAGGCATGTGCTAACATCACTTTCAGTTGATGAGATATTACTGCCGAGGTATGTGAACTTGTCTAATTCTAGTGGCCTGCCATTCAGTGTGGAGATGGCTCTCCATTTAAAACACATGTACTCTGTTTTATATGCATTTACGTGGAGGTCAATGCCTTCTGCTGTTTGCTCTAGCCTAAGCAGTAGGGATTCAGCTTGAGCTGGTGTATTTGCAAGAAGTGCAAATACACCAGCCTGCGTCTGGTGTTGTCTGCGTCTGTAAAAGTTTCTGCAGGATATCGTTTGCTTCTTTCTTAGTTTTAGCGTAAAGCCATTTTCTTTTCTAAGATCTATCGATCTTTGAAGTTTGTAGTCTAAGCAGAATATAAACAAATGTGGTATTAATATATCTCCAAGCAAAAATCTAGCGACAATGTCGAAGAAGTCTGTGTCTCCATCAAATGAATGAACCTTTGCTTTCATGCTTCTATAAAGCATTATTATAGCTGCAACATTTTTTTTGAGGAAACCGTATGTTATTAGTATTTACTTTAACTTCCTTTTGTGTATGGAATCAAATACCTTGGAGAAATCTACAAACAATTTTGTTGCCTCGAGGTTTTTTGCACGTACTCCTTTAATGATTTGACGGATAGTCAGCATCTGTAAAGTTATAAATCCATTTCTATAAAAACTGTCCCGATTTTTCCTAAGAATTTTCTTGATTTTGGGTTTGATACGGTTGAGAAGCAATGCATTATAAATCTTTGCTGCTATAGAAGTAAGAGATATGCTTCTTAATGATTTTGTGGTCACCTTTCTTGGAGCAGGTGGGGGATCAAGCCTTTTGACCATTTCTCAATTGTATTTTGTTTATATACGGCGTTGCAAAATCAAAGAAGTTAGTCATCAAATTTCCTTGGTTGCCATACTTCTGGTGTACTTCGTCGAAGCCAACAGGTTTTCTGCATTTGATTTTGGTCAGTCATGCATTTAGTTCTTCCTCTGTGAATTGTCCTAGTTTAGTGTCTTGTTGGCTATTGAAAAATTTTGGGATAGGTTTATCAGTGACTTTTGGAGAGTTTCCAAGTAGATTCTTGAAATGTTCTTTCCACTCCTGTATTCTTTCTTCTTGACTAGCAGTTTTTTGTTTTGTTCTCGAGGTGCTCTTTTTTGCTTATTTCAATTATTTTCTGCCATGCCAATTGTGATTGTTTATCTTCTACCGATTTCTTTTGTTTTATTGATTTGGCCTTGAATGTATTCATATGGTTTCTTTTGGGAGTGTGTTAGTTCTTTCTAGGCTTTAACAATTAACCTTCAATTTAGTTATTGCCTTTATATATATATATATATATATAGTTATCCACAGACAGACTGTTTCGTTGTTTTACAACTCTTCAGTGTGGCAAGACATGCGAGATGCTTTAAGCCGATATTGAAATCCAGCTGACTTTAAGTCAGTCGGATATCTTACCCCTCAGCTATCGTCAGTCTCAGCGTAAGCGAAGGAAATTTTTAGGCATATATTCACATATACGCTATCGGCTACCGGAGTGCTCACTTCATGAGAAGAACTTTGCATTTACGTGTATGTGGAAGCCGGTCATTCCTCGTTCGAGTACTCAACCTCCCGGGGGAGTATATATATTGTCATCCACAGACAAAACCCTTGTATCGCAACTCTTCAGTGTAGGTAGACACGCGAGATGCTATAAGCTGGGATCGAAACCCAGCTGACTTTACGTCCGTCGGATACCTTACCCCTGACCTCTCGTCAATATATATATATATATATATATATGGGGTTAAAAGAAATAAAAAAGACAATAACATTAAAAAAATAACATAGATACAATGCAAAAGTAACCGTTTTCTGGGAGGTCTCTTACAGGAAGCAAAATTGTTGCATGCCTAAAAAGAGGTCTTCCTAGCGCTAAAGGGAAATTCACCAGATTAGTTTCCTCGAGACGTTTTAACTAAACGGACCTTTTTCTCTCAGCTGCGAGTAGGGAGTGCACGTGTCTGCAGAGTCCCGAACGAAGCGCGTTGAGTCTAAAGGTAACATTCTCTTTTCCTCTCTGCCCTTAATCCTTTTTATAGCTTTGACAGACAAAAAGAAGACAATGGGGTAAGAAGAAGAAAAGGAGTCAGTTTAAAAATCTCAGAATTTCCCAACAATTAGCTACTACCACGAATAAACCCTTGATATGCTCCATATATATATATATATATATATATATACCTACGCCTTTAGGATTTCTGAGTTTAACTTAATTTTTAAGTTTTGTGAAAATTTCAAAAAAAAAAAAAAACCACCACGAGGTCTTGATATTGGAACACGTGTAGACTCGAAATATGCATCCAGGCTTTGAGGCGCCGGATTCCCGCGAACTTTTCCTCGTGATTGACTCACACTGTTAATGGGAAAAGAGTTAGTGGTCGGTTCGACTTTAACATGAAAGGACCTGAAAGAGTCAACTCCCTCAGACAGCAGAGGAAAAATAAATGGCCACTCGCTTCCAAGAGCAAACCTTGAAAATGAACTATTGTTGTATAGCCATAATACAACAGCACGTATACATATACATATACAAATATATGCGGAACATAATCAAACAAAATGACGAACTTCAATGAACGAACGAACACACTTCTTTATAAAAATATATCTCTCACACTTTATTCTCGAAAGGGTTGATGTTGGTTGTGTGTGAGAGGTGAGTTAGAGACGGGGACAGACTGCTACATATTGACCCAAAGTTCTTCTGACCATAGCAGCACTTCTTTCTCATCTTGGCTTGGTTGCTCAACCGTGGGTCTCTGAGGGCCCAAAGCCCTTTGTCTGCCGCTGGCTCTCAATTCGGTATCTTGTCCACAACTCACTCGAACTGCAACTGGAACTGACCCAAGCCGTCTGTGGCACCTGGTTATATAATTGTCTCACACCCACTTGCTTCCGCTGTTCCTCCGCTTATTTACACAGGTGCATCTCTTGATTGACGGCTCGGTCGAGGGTCAATATATAACAGTATTTCAACTCCAAGACAACCCTCGAAATTATACATCAACGAAACACCCTTCGACAATAAGGAATTTTGTAGCACAGCTACTTTATTGTCACAAAGAAAACTACGAATGAATTAATCTACGACTGAAGAAATCAACGACATTCCTCCGAAATTTTCCAACTTGTTAACTGGACTCTGAGTTAAGTCTCCGCAAATCACACCAAAATTTGCAAAAACTATCCCTTTGTCTGTCTTTCCTTTTTTCTTGTTTTTTTTTTCATATTAAATTTGCAGTAGAATTTATTTGTCTTGTCTTGTCTTTTCATTCAGTGTCCGAACTAGAAAATTGCGGTAATTTCCCCCCACAAGTGAGAATTAATCCTTTTACTGTTTTAATCCTCATAGTTTTAATTCAGACTCCCCCTTTGTTAAATTTTTTAGCAGAGTTTGTGGTATTTAATCTTCCATACTTATATGTGATGCTACTTTTTTTTTCTGATTTCTTACTGTTATCAATCTTAAGATATTTTTCACTCAAGTCACTTTTGGATTTTAATTAGAGCACTACCAATTCAAAAGACAAACGACTGACAGTTTAGTTATGCGTCTTTTTAGTTTCTTTATAGATTTTATTTTATTTTATCCATTTCTTAATTTAAAAAAAATTTATTTATGAAAGTTTTCTTTTTTACTATTAGAAAGACTAATTTTACTTGGGTCATTTATCAAAAAATACAAAAACACGCACATATATACATATTTTTTAAATATCTCCAAATTAAAAAACAAGTTCTTCTTCTTCTTCTTCTTCTTCTTCTTCTTCTTATTATTATTATTATTATTATTATTATTATTATTATTATTATTATTTACTCCTTTAGAGTTTTTGACATCAGTTTTAGCTGATGGTTTTTCACTGCAGTTTGAGTGACAGTAAGTCTCCTCAAGTCTCCAGGACTCTTCTCAGTATTCTGGCCGTTCTCAATAATGTTATAGTTTAGATGGTCTCCACACGTCCCCCAACCTCTAAGTCCCACAGTCCCTGTAATAATCCTGTGGTGACTGTACCAAAAGTACCAACCACAATTGGTATAACTGTCACCTTCCTGTTCCATAATTTTTTTAATTCACTAGCAAGGTCGAGGTACTTATCCTTCTTTTCACTTTTCTTCGGTTTTATTCTGTGGTCAGCCGGGATAGCAAAGTCGACAATTTTGCAAGTTCTCTTTTTTTTTTGTTCATTACTATAAGGTCTGGTCTTCTGGTCGAGATTTGGTGATCTGTTTGTACGTCAAAGTCCCATAGGAGTTTATGTGTGTCATTCTCTATGACAGATGTTGGGTTTTGCATATTATAATTCCTTTTTCGAGTTTTTCAAACCAGCATGGGTCAATGGTTTCTCACTGAAAATCGAGTGACTGCAATTATCCTCAAGTTTCAAGGACTCTTCTCAGTATTCTGCCTGATCTCAACAATGTTGTTTGGATGAGTATGTGATTGAGTGGTATCATCACTATTACAAATCGTAGTGGTGATAGCGCATCTTTCTGCGACATACGTCTCTGGATCTTCGCTTCAGCCAAGCTTTTTCTTCTGCTGTCTATTCCACTCTCCGGGTTTTCATAGTTTCCTCGATAAAGTTTTATTATTATTATTATTATTATTATTATTATTTGCTCTTTGAGAGTTTTTCACATCAGTGTTAGCTGATGGTATTTCACTGAAGCTTGAATGACAGCAAGTCTTCTCAAATCTCCGGGACTCTTAATATTCTGGCTGATCTCAATAATGTAGTAGTTTTGATGGTTTCCACTCGCCCTCTTATTTCCCAGTCCTCCTGTCCCTTTGATAATCATTCGGTGACTGAACCAAGAGCACCAATTACAATTGGTATAAACGTCACTTTCATGTTCCACAGTTTTTTTCAATTCCCTAGCAAGGTCAAGGTATTTGTCCTTCTTTTCATTTTCTTTCAGTTTTACTCTATAGTCAGCGGGATAGCAAAGTCCACAAATTTTCAAGTTCTCTTTTTTTGTTGATTATTAATAGGTCTGGTCGTCTGGCCAAGATTAGATGATTCGTTTGTAGGTCAAAATGCAATAGAAGTTTATGTGTGTCATTCTCCAGGAGAGACGCTGGATTGTGCACATACCATTTGTTCGTATGGTCAAATTTAAATTTCTTGCACAATTCCCAGTGGATCACCTTGTCCACCCAGTCGAGTATTTCTACGCTAATTTGCTGCATTCGCTTATTATGTAATTGATCGTTTCGTCTCTATCACCTAATAAACTACACTTGCTGTTTTGTTGCGTCTTATCTATTCTTGCTTTGATATGATTTGTTCTTATGGCGTTGTTTTGTGCTGCTATGGGAAAGAGATTCAGTTTCTCTCTTAAGGTTTCCCTTTCTTATCCACGTCCATATTTTCTCGTGCGAGATGTTGCTTATTAGTCGCTTAAACCGCCCATAGAGTTGTTTTATTCCCATTTTTGTTTTCTGGTTATTGTCGTTCTGTTGGTCCTAAAGTTGTCAGTATTGTTTCTAGTGGCTGTAATCAGTCTTTCTCCGTGCTTTTGTATGTAGTCTTCAAGTCATATTGATGTGTCAATACTGTCTTTAATGCTGGCAAGTCCTCTTCCGCTTTCTTTTCTTGAAATATTTAATCTGTCAACGTCATCTCTGGGATGTAATGCCTTATGCATGGCCATTAGTTTTCTTGTTCTCTGATCCATTTGTTTAAGTTTTTCTTCGGTCCACTCCAAGAATGTTCCCGAATATCTTACGAGGGAAACAGCCCAGGTATTTATTCCTTTGATAAGGTTCATGCTATATAGTTTTAGTAGCTTTCTGTTTCTCCCTAGATACTCTTTTTTAATTTTTTCTTTCATCTCCACTTGTTTGATGGTGTCATCTCCCAATATCCTCAAGTATTTGTAGGTTTCCTTTTCTCCCAGCGTTCAAATTTTATTTTGATTTGGTAGTTCCATTCCACCCGTCAGGTGTCGTTTGCCACTTTTCATTACTAGCATGGCGCATTTTTCAATGCCAAATTCCATCCCCTTTGTCCTGACTGTATTTGTCCTCACTGCGTGTATTAGAGTTTCCTACTCTTTTTCATTTTCATATCTCGTTGATGTACATTCGGTGATTGATCTTTTCCTGCGATCTTCTAAGTTTGTATCCGGCTGTGAATTTTCTGAGTATGCGGTTGAGTGGCATCATCGCAATTATGAATAGTAATGGTGATAGTGCATCTCCTCGGAATATACCTCTTTGGATCTATGCTTCAGCTAAGCCTTTCCCTCCTGTTGTCAATTACACTCTCCAGGTTTTCATGGTTTTCTCGATAAAGTTTGACTTCATCAGCTATTTTGAGACAGTTTATTATCCAGATTTGAGGGACCATATCATATACCTTTTTGTAGTCAACCCAGGCCATCGCTAGATTTTTCCATCTCGTCTTGCTCTCGTTTAGGATGTGCTGATCAATGCAGAGTAGCTCTCCTGTGCATCTGGATCCTTTGCGGTATCGTTTCTGTTCCTCTGGGAACAACCCGCGGCTTGTTAGCGAGTTGTAAATTTCTTCCTTTATTTGTGCAGTTGGTATTTTCCACATCATATGTAGGCACATTATGGGTCTGTAGTTATTTGGGCGTTTTTTAGAGAGTCTTTTTGGATCAATGTAGATTAAGCGAAAGAAATGAGTGTTGGAGTTGCCTCCATGAAGCTGGCCCAAAATGAAGACCTTTAAAACCACTTATCAAAGAAGTAGAAAGGACAAATTCTTAATAAGTTGAGGCATCCCGTTAAACCAAGGATAATCTGGTTCTTCTTAGATGAAAAGAACTTCTGCCGGGACCCAGAACAAATGGCTTGCTTACAATCCATATAGTGTCACACATATAATCAAAACCAAGTTCTTATAAACTGTGATGGTCCTTGAATGTGTCTCCAGCGAGGAGGGACGTTATTCCGTCCCACATTTTTGAACTGGGTTTTAGGTTCAGTTCAGACGACTCTGTAAAACTGCTGGAGACTGTGGACCGAAGAGACCCGAGGACGAATCTTAATGCTTTCATACTTCTATTGGTCAAAACCACACTCTCCAGTATTTAGTGAGGCCTTTATAAAGATTTCCTTTATCTTCAAATTAATTTCTTCAATCCTTGAAAAATGTTCTTTTTATTCAATTTCACAAAAGAGAATTTTTTCTTTTTCAAACTTGCATACGAGGATAATTTTTACCCAAATAGATTATTTTCTTTTTTTTTAACAGAAGGCGTGGTTTTTCTTTCAAATTTTAAATTTGACATGAAAGAATTTTTTTTCTTTTTTGAACCTGAAGACGTGGAGAATTTTCCAATATAGAATTTTTAAACCGGTAAGGTTCTTTTTTTTTTTTTATAAAAATGGAACACGTGGTTTTACTCTTAATATTCAATTTGGCAAGAGAATAGCTTCTTTTTTAAACTAGCAGACGTGAAGAATTTTCCAATATATTATTTTTAAACCGTTAAAGTTATTTTTTAATAGAACACGTCGTTTTACTTTTAATATTCAATTGGACAAGAGAATATATTTTTTTAACCAGCAGACTTAATCTATGAAAGGAACAAACATTATTAATGTTACCTAAGTTAGAATGTGTCAAGTTTAGCGCGGTGAAACCCTCATAGTGTGAATTTAAAAACCTTCTAGCACAATTCCAGAACCGTTTAATGCATTTGGAGTCGAATGAAGTAAATTTAACATTATTAAAAAGCTACTTTTCCGATTATACTTTACAACTAATATCACATTTGATACTGGAAAGCTTTAACTTTAGCGTAGCAATAGATTTTCTCAAAAGAAAATTCTTGGACGAGAATCTTATAATAAATGAAATATTCAACCAGATTCTCTCGAATAAACCCAAATACGATCCCGAATACTTCAACATAAGTTAATTTTTCGCCGAAATTAGAGCTGACCTTGCAGAACTCAAAGGCTCATATGACCTTGATTATTTTGAAGAACACAGTGCGGGAAATAAATTGATGAACCATCTAATATTCGAGAAATTGCCTTCTCGACTTAAAAGTGAGATCATACATAAAACGGGACGACATTACCCCACTTTGAATGACATTTTCGAAAGCTACAGAGAAGCAATCAGAACACTATTAATGTCAAGATGTCCTCAAGAAAAAACTGAACAATTCTCTAATAGAAGAAATAATAAATACTTAAACACACATAAAAGGAAAGAAGATACTGAGAAACCAGCATTACAAAATTTCGCTACTTATTTCCAGAAGCCATATTGCGTCTTGTGTGATATGAATTCACATAAATTGAACTCCGGCAAAAAATATTCTTCATATGAAGAAAGAAGAAAAAAAACGACGTGAGAAATTGAATTTATGCAGGAAATGCACCAACAGGAAACATAAAATGAGAATTGCCCAGGAAGAAATAACGGGTTACGCTAGTCCTGTTTAAAGTGTAATTCTAAATGTTACATTTCAGCACTGAGTGACAAACCTAAAACCACTTCTCTTAATACTAGTTTGGGAATAAGCCAGAATAATTATGAAACGTACATATTGCCTGTGGTACAAATTACATTCTCCAACGGGGTTAGAAGAATGGCTGTAAATAGCATACTTGACACAGAGAGTCAACGATCTTACTTCTCTAGCAACATCATCTACTATTTGAAACCAAGCAAAGCACAAATAAAGGAGGTGAGATTACCATTGTACACCTATATTAGCCGTTCCACTACAAACTTCCAATTAGTGGAATTAAAAATCGGTTTCGCACTAAGGACTGAGAAAAATTTCTTTTTATTCTTTCTCTTAGCGCTTGTTTTATTTTGGCAGAATCGCTTTGTGGTTAGCAATTTGCCGCAAACGTCGTCACAAATCCCAAATATGTAATAGCAAATTTTGGGACTGATGCTTGAGCAAAATACCACAATTGAAGTTTAGCAAATTTTGGGATTATTATGCTTTAGCAAAATTCATCATCAAAATTTGGGATACTATGCTTTAGCAAAACATGGGAAATTTTAAAGACACTCCTATATGGGTCGTAAGAAAGAATAATCAACGCGGTAAGACGTTTAAATATGTTTATATAAGAAGTGCGAAAGAGTTGCTAAAGCATATTCCTTTAGCGGTCAATAGCCTTTAAGAGAACAAAGTTAAAATTATAATTAACTAATCTGTGGTCAGTAAATGTCCTGTTGTCTTTCTGTATATTTTCTGGTTGTGTTTAAGACTATTTTAAGAGGGCTGTGGTGGTTAGGTTTTGTAGAGATCCAAATTGTATTCTGGGTTATGTTTGTAGAGTTGGGTGGTCTGCTAACACCTTTTTTTGTACCAGGCTGTCTTTTGCCACTTCATGTCTCGTGGAGACCCTAGTCGCTTCTGCCACGTCTGGCTACGCCCGAGTCCCGTCCTCAGGTCCCTTCCGTCCTGCCTTCTCCCTCTACCCTCAGCTTCTCCACTTTCGGGTACTCAGCCGTCGAGAGGATAACTCGTAATTTTCTTATAGACGCTGACTGCTTTGCCTACAACACCAAGGCTAAGCTGGAAGTCAATCTCAAACGGACACTGTGAGGAACGTATGCGCTATGTTCCGGAGCAATCTTTAGACCGTAGTGGAAACTGAGGGCGGCTATTTTGAATTAAATTTTATTACCCTGCCATAATCACGTTGATATATTTTTCTTGTTGATATTTTGAAATTTATAATTTGATTTTTAATCTAATTTTATTTATTTGATTTTTGATTTTGATTTTTAATTTAATTTTTTCAAAACACTTTTATTTTTTGATGCGATATTTTCTTTTCTTTTCTTGCAAATTGCAAAATTTAGTCCGTACACTATATATATATATATATATATATAATTAATAAAGATAACGGGCAAGGATTTGTAATTGTTTTTTAAAAGCCTTTTCTTATTCGTGAATTGTTGCAAATAAAGATCTGTTTAATGATCTCCCGAAATTAGATAACCTTCATCCACATGTGTGACATCTCACTTGCAAACAAGAAAAAAGAAAAGGATAATAAAAAATCAATTACAAATCTTTGTTTGCCATCCTTGATAAGATATGCCGATAAGAAAATCTGCTGCCAAAATACCAAGAGAGAGAGAGAGAGAGAGAGAGAGAGAGAGAGAGAGAGAGAGAGAGAATATCTAAGTTGGATTAGCGTGGCCAGTCAACGGTGCTTGGTGGCTGTCAGTTTTTTTCCCGATGCGATCATCAGACCAAGATCTTATCTGTTTCTACACTATTCCGACTTAAATACATATTGTTTATCAATCTCTATTTATAAATATACCAAACTGCATTATACATACACACACACACACGCATACATACATTCATACATATGTATATATATGTAAGGCAAAATAATGTATAACTGGTTATTTTTAAACAGTTCAGTGCCCTTTGTTATAATTATAAAAGTAATTTGATTTCTGATTGTTAAAAAAAAAACTCAACATTGAAAAAGATTAGTATAGAACCAGTACAATAGCAATACAGATAAACTTAGGACTATATATATATATATATATATATATATAAATTAACTTATAAAGACTAGAAAATCTTGTAAACACCCACATGCAAAACACTGAACAGCTGTTTCGACCTTATTGGGTCTCATCAGCAGTGCATACTGAGATCTCTACCACTAGAGATCGAACCAGCAACACCAGAATGCAGAAACCGAACTTCTACCAATGGGCAACCAGTCCATGCCACACACGCGATTCCAAATCAACCAGTCATGGTAAGAAAGCGAGACCACATGATCTAATGTATCTTGAAAGTACGTTTTTACCTTACAGAGGACATGACCACCTCTAGTGCTACGTCATCCCAATTCGACGTTTTGCATCCACATAGACTATAACCTCATGGGCTAGAATTAGATTATATAAATAGAGGAATTGATATTATATTAAATATATATTAATATAATATAAATTCCTCTCTCTCTCTCTCTCTCTCTCTCTATATATATATATATATATTTATAAACAGCCAGTTAGGTAGCTAACTTTAAGTTCTGTAAAAATTATTAACTTTGACTTCTCCATCCATAGATTATTATTACTATTTTACTCATTTGAGAGTTTTTCACATCAGCGTTAGATGATGGTTTCTCACTGGAGTTAAAGTGACCCTAAGTCTCCTTAAGTCTCTAGGACTCTTCTCAGTATTCTGGACGATCTTAAGGATGCTGTTGTTTGGAAAGTCTTCACTCGTCCTCTTCTTTCCAAGTCCTCCAGTCTCTTTATCAACCCTTTGGTGACTGTATCGAGACCACCAATTACAATTTGTATCACCATGACTTTCTGTTATAACTTAACAAAAGGTTACTGAATGATAAATAACCAAAACGGAGGTTGGAAATGAAATAGAAAGCTTTATAACATTAAACAAATGCAATACTCACCAACTGCGTGAAGAAGGTACCCACCGCTCGTGGTGATTATTTTGTCAGCGAAAATACCCACCCTCACAATAGTGTCCTACGTATTTATGAGGAATGAGACATACCCATGACTATTCACCGGTTGGGTATATAACAGTTTCATGTTCCATGTTTTTTTAAATTTAACTAGCAAGGTTCAGGTACTTATCTCTTTTTTCATTTTCTTTTAGTTTTAGCCCCTGGTCTGCAAAGTACACTATTCGGCAGGTTCTTTTTTTGTTAACTATCTCTAGGTCTGGTCGTCTGGCTGAGATTAGGTGATCCGTTTGTATCTCAAAGTCCCAGAGAATTTTGTGCGTCCCATTTTCCAAGATGGATTCTGGGTTGTGCATATACCATTTGTTCGTATTGTCAAATTTTAGCTTCTTGCACAATTCCGAGTGGATCACCTTGCCCATCCAGTCGAGTCTAGTCTTATACACTTTTTTCGTTAGCTTACTGTATTCGCTTATTATGTAATTGATCATTCTATTTCTATCACCACATAACCCACATTTGCTATTTTGTTGTCTTGTCTATTTTTGCTTTGTCATAGTCCTTATGACGTTGCTTTGTGCTACTATCAGAAGAGATTCAGTTTCCCTTTCTCAGCCATATCCAAGTTTTCTCGTGATGTCGCTTGAAATATCCATACAGTTGTTTTTCTTCTTATTTTTGTTTTCTGGTTATTTTTGATCTGTTGATGCATTTGTTGTCTGTATTGTTTCTGGTCGCTCTAATCAGTCTTCCTCGGTATTTTTTAATGTACTCTTCTATTTTTTGTATCGATGCATCGATGCTATCTTGAATGCTGGCGACTCCTCTTCCTCATTTTTTTCATCACACATATTGTCTGTCTACGTCATCTTTAGAATGTAAGGCTTTAGGCATCGTCATTAGTTTTCTTGTTCTCTGGTCCATTTGTTGAAGTTCCTCCCTCGTCCACTTTAAAATTCCCGAATATCTGATAGAGGGACAGCCCAGGTGTTTATCCATTTGATGAAATTTCTGCTATATAGTTTAGCGTAGTGTCCTTGTTCTCCTGAGATACTCTTTTAAAATTTTTTTCCTTCACCCCCCCCTTGTTTGATGGTGTCCACTTCTAATATGACCAAGTATTTGTAAGTTTCCTTTTCTCCGATCTATTTTATTATTATTATTATTTGCAAAGTTCCAAGTTGGAAACAGTTACGCTTTCTAACTGAGAAACCTTTGTGAAGCTGTAAGTCAATTTAAGTACAGAATTTTAAACAAATATGAACCTAAGGTGCGAGGACAATAAAAACTTTGATTGATGGGCTTAGGATTAATAGGTGAGTTTTCCAGTATGCAAATTGAAAATAATATGGGAAATGGAAGGCTGGTAAGGGATTAAAAGAGCTTATTTCAAGTTTTATGCAGTTAGAGTCCGGACATAGAACAAAGCAGTTCTATTTCTGTGGCTTTGAACTTGAAGAGAGGAAGCAAAAAAAGTAATTATAACTTCGTTTAAAGGGTTTCTTCGCGATGTGTCAAAATAAAATAAACCTACTTTTTGGAGCTGGCCTGAATATAGAAACATTTTTATGAAGTGGAAATAAAACAAAAATAACTTTTTTGTAAGCTTATTTCGTCACCTCTCGTTCAAGAGACAACAAGTCAGCTGAAAAACAAAAACTAAACAAAGGCAGCCACAACAAAAAACGAACTCGGCCATGATAATGCAACAGAAGACAATCTGATGCAGTGAAATGGTTTCGGAATTTGAAAATTTGGCAGTTAATAATTACTCGAATGCTATTGGCTTATTTCCAAGTTGGACCTTTACTGTCCCTTTGTGAATATAAAAGTGAGTAGTCTGGACAGTCAGGCTTTTCATTTCTTCTTTTCAGTTGGTTTGGTTTAGTCTAGAAGCAGTCTAGTACACATCAAGTGGCTAGTTTGACAGGCAGCGTTTCGACCATTCAGCTGAATGTATTCTCATTTTGTTGATAACATTCTTAAACGAGCCTGACCTCTTTTTTGCAAACAGTTAAATGGTTTCAAGTATTGATATATAAAAGTCACAAATAAACTTGAATCTTTTGTTTGCACATAGTTTGTTCAATTTGACCCATACATAGGACCTTAATAAGTACTATTACTCTGGACCAGAGTGGACCCGGGAGTAATGGCAATGAAGGGGTACTCCACATTCACCAAATCTCCAAGGCTGGAGCCTTGCCATTTAATGGTTTAATCTCATATCTAGGACAATCGTTGGGTTGAGGATAGAGGTCTTACCCCTCTGCAGTCGGTGTATTCTACAGCCTCAGCAGACAGGGCTGGTTTTCACATGAATGCGTAACGAAACATGTGTTATTGTCACGGACTCAGCGTGGAAAGATGAAGGGTGGAAAGACAGAAAAAGAAGAAAAGAGAAGACGATTGTGTTTGGCAAACGAATAAATAAACAGAAAAAACAAAGACAAGAACAGAGAGAGAGAGAGAGAGAGAGAGAGAGAGAGAGAGAGAGAGAGAGAATTATTTAATTCCTAATTTAGAAAGAAATAGGAAAAAGCAAATATATAGTCAGTATGCAGTTTTTATTTAAAAAGGGAAAAAATATGATGTGCATTTTTGCAGCAGACAGCGAGAAAAAGAAGAAAGAAAACGCTAAAAATTAGCATCAATGCTCCGAGAAATTATGGATGTAATTTTTGCAAGAATGTTATAAAGAAATGAATTATATTATGAAAGAATAAATGTTAAGAAATGGATAACTTAGCTTATGAGATAATGTGACACCAAGTGTTTTTATGTTAATTTAGTAGATACGATGTAAAGAAAAAAATACTAAGGAGATTATCTTAATGGTACAAAAAGGGAAATTTTATTGGTAATTTTTTTTGTGCAGTTTATAGGACTTTACACTCCTATAAATTATTTTGGGCGGTATGCCACTTATTCCCACAAAGATGGCGGACGCTCAATATTCAGTCTCGGGAAACCATTGGCCAGGAGGACCACGTGATATGCTTACAACTACGTCGGCGCGCGTAAATTCAAGTCCTGCGTTTTTGAGCCACTTACAAGACGCGTATTTTCTATAAATACGTCGTCTTAAAACACCCTCTTGCTCTTTGACCAAATTTCTCCGCAGCAGCAACACCATGAATGGGCCTCGCAGACATTTATATACAAGGACTATGAGACGCTTTCCCGTCTCTGAGAAACTGCCCGTTTCTAACCATAGAAAAAGGACATTTTAAACTTGCAATTCTTTTTGTAGCTTAGTTGTGTTACACACACACACACACACACACACACACACACACTCGAGCTCACACATATATACACACTATTATTTTGTTAGAAGAGTTAGTAATATTTTTATGTATCAATGTAAGTTTTGTTATTATAGTATATAAATTTGTTTTTGTTCGTCGCCTTGTTTTAAATGTTCATTTTGTCCACGCCGTTTTACAACCATTATTTGTTTCATACCTTTACTCGTTTCATTTGTTTCATAGGCCTTATTCATTCATTTACTACTTTATCCATGTGCCTATATTATGTCTATATAATATGCCTCATCCCACCTTAATTCTAAAACACCAAACTATATACCAAACTAAAACATTAAACCTGTGGGAAATATTCAACCTTATTCGATATACTTAAAATCAACGTTAAATAGTCGGGAACTTAAATACAAACACAGGTCCGTTCTCCCACAAGTTAAAAAAATAACAAAGTAAATTCATGACCGGAATGATGGCCGTATATTTCAATGTATTTCCAACGTACAGATATTATTTTTGTTCTCGTTTGCATGGGTATTTTATTGTTATAATGCATTAAGATATATTTTCTGATACTGTGGAAGCCTGGACCGTTACGACTAGGTGGCAGACATTTGATGATTTATTGGAAATGTCTTGAGCAGATAATTAGCAATATAGTTTCACATCGTCTTTTGACGAGCAAAGTAGTTGGTTATTATAAAACAAATGACAAATTTTTTTCTCGTAAGAGTGATAGGAAGTAAATATGCTTACTTAAAGTTTTTATTAGATTTTTTTTAGAATCGTGAGTTATTGTATGAACAGATGTAGAGTTTTTTTTTTTTAATTCTGTATTCGATATTTATTGAAGATATGCTTTTCGGTAAATCAGTCGAAGTTGAGAGTTAGAAGGAAAAATTAAGAGTCAGTTTGTTCAATTGGTTAAGTTTTTGGTTGGATTTTCTTTCTGAAGTAATTTCAAATGACACCAACAAAAGCAATAGAAAGTAAATGTATTTTCTCACAATTTTATGTGGTGCATTCATTTATGTTTTTATATCGTCGGGTGGTGTGCAACTAAATAGGTATAAAATATATCGAAGTGACATAGATATTTTTCGCCTTAGAGTGATAGAAAGTAAATGTGTTTATTCACGGTTTCAATTAGTGGTTTTTCATGCTGTACAAATGAGAGAATTATTAAATAAAAACCAAATGAAAATTCCACTCTTCAAGTTTTATTCTGGATCTACTTTTTGATTCCTGCATGTTAGAACTACCGCCATTATTGTAGAGAGATTTTTGCAACCTATTCTCAAACTTTTTGAACTCATTTCACTCTTAACACTTTGGTATTTTTTGAAGTACTAAGAATATGTTTTTTTAGATATATTTTTCATCTTTTAATTAAAAAAAAAAATCAACGGAAGTTTATTAAAACTCTCTTTCGTCTTTTTAGATTAAGAGAAGTTGATTAAAATATTTTAGGACATTTTTAATTAAGCGAAATTATTTAAATCAATTTTTTAGAGTTATTTTCTTTGGATTTTTATCAAATTACTATTACTTGCAAAACCTGAATTATTAAATTTGAAAATTAATGCATGATTAAAATTTTACAATTATTTCACACTGTGACGGGAGGCAATTATGAGTTAAAAGTTATAGAATTATTTCCCTTTAATAAAGAGTTATTCCCCTTGAAAATTTGAACTATACATATTTTTTGTACAAATATGGAAAGTAAAGTTGGCGACCGTAGTCGAGGGCGACCAGAAGGCTCCTTTTTCAATAGCTACTACACCTAGATGTAGGGGAGGGCACTATTCCTTTCCCTGGATTGCTCCAATTTACTCTTGATACGTACCTTATATTGCTGAGTGTTAAGCAAGGCGGTATCAAGTACCAATGGTATGACGCTACCTGGGATTAAACTCAGGTCCTTCGGACCATTGGCGAACACTTTACCCACTAGACAAATGAGCCGGTTGATAAAGTTATATTTATACTCACAAGTAAACATGATAATTCGTTGTTTGAAATAATCAGTTTCTTTCAAAATCTAAAAGATGGAAGCTTTTTGAAAATTAAAATTTTCTAGAAAATGTGAAGTAATTGTTATGTAAAACATCAAATATTTCTATTCATTTGTTTAATGATTAAACTTTAGGTCTTAAAATATAAAAACTTTCCCCCAAAATTTCTTGGTAGAAAATTTTGCCTGTCTAAAATGAAGGACGTACATACAGGATAATAATTTAATAGAATTACTGTTGGTCAAAAACGTACTGGAAGAAATGAAGCTGCATAATATGGCCCATATTTCTAATGACCCAAGAACCGGGTTGCCATCGTTTTATTACTGATGTATTATACATCTCTAGTACTAAAAAAATACCAAGCAGAATAGCACCACCAATGCTGATCATCCGACTTTCATAGAGTTTGGATCATGTGAATTTTCCTTCTAAAAAAAAAAAAAAGAAAAAAAAAGTATAATTTTAAAGTTTTAACGTAGTTAAAGTTGTTGCAGTCACAGATCTATTTCCTCTCGCGAATCAATGCCCCCGCCAAGCGATTCGGCCACACACTGACCAATCAGGGGCAGAACGCATTGATTCCTTCTTCATCTCTAGAACTATTTTTCTAGCCCTTTTTGGAAGTCACGACCAATCAGAGAGCACCTAGCTAGCAGCCAAGACAGACCTCTCTCGCTTCCTCTGCAAAGGACATTCCACATGGAAAACCTTCACTGAAGAACACGCTGCTACTAGCTTCACACACAGAAGAACCAGCCTTGCGGCAGTCACACGAGCTACTTGCTACAGTGACACACACTATACTGTTATAGTAACTAACCACTTAAACACTGAAAAGTTAAAATCATTTTATTTTAATCAGGTATAATCAATTCAACTTATTCCTTACTTTCTTCTGTTATCAACCACTCACCAATGTTCAACACTTGTCTGCTTGGTAATTCTTCTTTTTCTCATTGTCAGTTTTGCTTTTATCGCTTATAATTTTAGACTCATAGCAAAACTCTTTTCGTATAATGAGGCTCGAATGTTGATAAAAAAAAAAGAAGACTGTGAATCATCTTGCTTTGACTTGAAAACAGACATGTGATCATATATACGTACATTGACCATTTCTTTAAGATGTTGAAGGAGAGAGAACAGAATTTGAACAAATTCTCGCCATATTTTTTCTTTTCTTTTTTTTTTCTCGTTTGGTTTGGTTTCTTTGTTTAATGACATATCAACCTTCGAAGGTTATTTAATTCTTTCTCCGCCTTTCTAACAACTAGAACTTTCAGTTGAAGATTTCGATTAAATTCATAAATGCTACAATTTTTAATGTTTTTTACCGGCTCTAAATTTTCGATTGTAAAGAATTTAAATATGCACTAAAATAGTAAAAGCCTTTCAGCTTATCGATCTTAGTTTAATCGAACTTGGCTGGTTAATTCTTGATTTTCTTTTCGACAACTTTAGGTTGGTAAGAAGTAGACGATATCTTATAGAAAATATTACTGTTGCAGACTACAGAGATGATATAGTGCTTCTTACAAATACACCAACTCAGGCCGAATATTTGCTGCATGGCCTGGAACAGGCAGCAATAGGCATTGGAATCAATGTGAACTCTGATAAATAATATCCTCATTAAATGGCAAGCTTCTGAAATTAGATATGTTCCAGTTCCCCGATAGCAATATCTCATCTACTGAAAGTGATGTCAGCATGCGCTTGGGTAAAGCATGGACTGCTATTTATACGTTAAAGGCCACATGGAAATTTGATCTCCCCGATAAAATAAAGCAGGAATTCTTCCAAGTGATAGCTGGATCAGTACCACTGAATGGTTGCGCTACTTGGACCTTAACAAAACTCTTGGAGAAAAAGGTAGATGAGAACTACAGGGATTCAACGTATTTTGAATAAATTCAGGATGCAACACCCTACAAAATAGTAGATATTCGACCATACAGTAGTACTTGTTAGGACATTACAAATAGTAAACATAAACGTAACTTTGGGGGTGTGAATGTGTATAATCAATTTCATGTTCGAGTTGGGGAATAGGAAAAAACTTAAAAAGTAAACAAACTCATATTCTACTGAATAACCCTACGAAGTACGTTTATTCTTTATCGTAACTACAAAATTCCCCTAACAAAAACAATTAACAAGAAATTAGGAACAGATAACTGACCATTATAAACCAAAGGGATTAGGGTAGATAACTCAGGTTCCTATGATAATATCTTCTGATAAAAGTGATTATTTCCGTACTTCTGCTTATTTTCAGTCAGATTGTTCTATTTCTTTCACACTTAAAACTTCTCTGAACTTCACAAATTGTACACTCACCAGTCCCTTTGTCAGCACATCAGCAATAATGTCCTTATTTGGACAGTATTCCAATGTAACATTCTTCATCTCAACTTGTTCTTAATGTCAATATATTTCACTTGTCCATGATATTGTGGATACTTTACCATTCATATTGTGGATTGGTTATCCACATAAATAATTGTGTTTTTTTTTAAAATTCTTCGTCTTCTTTCGTCATCATCATTATCCTTTATTTACTTTTTTATTTTGTTTATCTTTCTCTAAAAAATTTCTCTTATTTGTATTTCTTTCTCACGAGGGAATTACTTTAATAATGTTTTGCAGTTAAGATCAAACTACATTCTGATTGGTTTATAATGGCAGGTCTTCTCATCTGATTAAGGCTCATAATATTTGATTTGAACTTGACTGAATTATTTAACAATGTCTAATCATTACATCTTTTCTAAGAAATAAGATTTTGTTAGATTTAAAAAGGAGTTTAATGAGAGCAAGAATCTATCTATTCTTAAAGGATCTCTAGAATGCGCCATGGATTTGACTTTTGTCATTTCTTGTAACCGTTAAGATCTGCGGGGATTTAGGAATTAACAATAAAACTCCCAATCGGATGTTGACTCATCGGCTGCCAGATACAAAATGTATAAACGCGTCGCCACGCATAAGGCTCCACGCATCCATCCGGTTAAAAATCCGAAAAAAGAAAAATAATAAAAAGTAAAGTAGCCAATGGGAAGTGGTCACGCCAAAATTAGAAGGATTTTGGAGTAGCGAATTTGGAGCCGGTGTAGAGAGATAAATATTCAGGTTTTCTGTGAACCGAGTCTTGTCAGGGAGTGTCCGTCGAACCAACAACATCATTTTGCTATCTGGTGTTTTGGGGCACCACGCTACGTCTTGGGACGTAGCATTGGTTAGTCCATTCACCAAGTAAATAAAGGAAAGTATGGAAAAAATGTTTTCGTCTCTTATCTGTTTCTATCTCTTCTCTTTGTATATTTCTTTTGGGACCTTCTTTGGACAAGGCATTGCGCCGGCCAGTCAACGTGGGGTAAAATAATATAACCAAAATATGGAGTCAGATATCTTACGGCAACACAGTCTTGCCCTTAGCCCCTGACCTTCCTAAATACCTTCAAACTCCACAGATCTCATCAAAATGAATTTTCGGTTTTATTTGCTCTGCTTCAAACAATTTCAAATTATACTTTCATAATCACTTACATATTAATCAACAGTTATTACAAAATTGTATTTTATTTCAAATTATCATTAACCTCAAATTTCCAGTCAAAGTCTCGATCATCACTCTCTTTGGGTAATAAAAACAAAAGCCAAAATAAACTTGAAGGGAAGTTTTTTTCTTCTTTGTCGTACTTCCCACCAACGCAGAGGGTGTGGCACAAGGCCTTTTTAAAGGTTGGTTTGGGCGCAGAGCTACAGCCCAGACACGCTCGGCAGCTCCAAAAATGCGTTAGGCCTCGTCGACATTTCCTTAAAAATGGGCGCCTCTGGCGCCAGGTGATGAATCTAGATTCTCTTTGGAGAGGGTTAGAGCCTGTGAGTACGGCCCACTAAGGCTCGAGGAAATATCAGTTGCAGCCACGCGGCGTGAGTGCTAGGCTTCCCTGGCATCCATGTCATGCGGCCTTGACGAAGCTACAAGCCATACCCGAGAGTGTTGTTACTTGCAGACGCATGGTATAATAATCCACTTGCTTAAATGATGGACGAAAGTCGTCTATTACGATTATTCTATTCATAGCAAAGTACTCTTTTACAATACTTTTTCATTACTATTTATTTTATTCTGCTCTACGGCCACTTACCTTCCATCTAACAAACCATCCAAGTAAGTCGAGCAAGACATATTCATGAGGTAAGAACTAAATCATAAGCGATGTTCTATTTTGGACTCCTACACATGGACACACTAGCGTTGGCTGATCAGCAAAAACTTACGTTCGTTAGCTCTGTGTAGACGCTGAGAGCCATTTAGAGGATTTGCCAAGAGCGACAGGGATGGTTGACAGAAAGAGAGCCAAAGGATTCCTTGCTGTTAGAATGCCTTGATGATGATAATGATGATTCTGAATCACTGACGTAGTCGCAGCAACAGCAGTTGTGTTAGTTGCAAACTGCTTTTATAGTGAATTACAATATTTTGGTCTTTGAGATGTTTTTCATGATATTTCATTTTCGCGGTCAAGAAAATAATCCCTAAAATTAGGTCACTGGAACTTTAAAATAATTAAATTTTCTTTTATGCATTGCAAATTATCAATTTACACGATTAACTTTTTAATTTTCTTTTCTTGTTTTGACTTTTTAAAGAAATTACGAAACGTCATATGTTACTTATTCTTTTTTTTTTAAAATGGAACAAATGAATGGTATAATGAGATGAATTATTTATGAAGTCTTTTAAAAACATTCATGAATGTATTTTTCTTCCCACCGCCCCCTATCCATTTCGAATATTTTTTAGAAGGTTTCAAAATAATTTGGAAAAAGAAGAGGAAGGCAGTGTAAAGAAAAATAAATCTATGATTTTTTGGAACTTTTCATTATCTTTTTTTGAATTAAAAAATGTCTTCAATTCTTGCCAAGATATGGAATAAAATTCTTTATAATTCGTTATCTAAATCAACAAAGAATAAAATAATAAAATAAAGATACAGATATTTTTTCTCAACTTTTTGCTGTTTGTTACCATCTGCCACATTTCATAATAAAAAAAAAAAGACGCTGGTAACAAAACGTTAAATGATGTTTGAATTATTCAAATGTGAAATGAACGAAAAGTGACTGAGTGAGAAAAAGAGAAAGCTAAACAGAAAAGGAACGAACGTCGGGGGGCGGGGGGCTAGAAAAGAAAAAGAAAAGTCTATGAATACTCCTCATAAAGAGAGAGAGAGAGAGAGAGAGAGAGAGAGAGAGAGAGAGAGAGGGTCTATATTACCTTAGACAACAGTTTCTCTCACTGTTATTAATGTCATCGCCATTGTTATCTTCTACTTTGGCAATTCATTTACAGTTTTTGTATTATCTATCCATTCTCAAATATATGCAGTATTTCTCATAAGTATCTGAACAAACAGACAATCTGATTTCAGTTTCTTTGTTTTGAGAATTACAAACTGGAACATTATGCAAGAAGAACCACATTTTATTGCATAGATAAAACAGTAGTACTTTCTGTATGTTGATACTCGTAATTGCTAATGTAAGTATTGGCCATCAATATTTGAGCAAGAACAAAATCTGTTGTTTTACCTATGACTACAGAGGATACTAAGAACTTTGAGCTGAGGAGGGATCTAAATTAACTTTGGCACTTCTTCAAAATGGCAATTAGATTTCGTCTTTACTAATCTCTTCACTCGAAACTGAAAAAAATTCTAGAAGAATGAGAAAAAAAATTGAATTTAACAATCAGAATCACACAACCTGTCTGTGATTTTGATTACAATAAAATTGGTTCTTTTTGTAAAATGATCCTGTTTTTAACTTTCAAAATAAATTGTTCAAATATTTAGGAGTAGTTCTGTACGTATTAAATCAAATTACATAGATGATCCTTTGAGGGATATACTGAGATATTCATGGTATTTATTGGAGTCTGGATGGTCTCAATTCTTCATCTGATACCCAATTGTCCCAGTCTCTTTACCAGGTTTTAGTGGGTCTGTCTCAATAGTACCAACTATCACCTTCATGTTCCACAGCCTTTTTAATTCTCTGGCAAGATTTTTTTTTTTTCGTTTTTTTTATTTTCACTCAATCGAAACAGCAAAACTTTCAAGACAAGTTCTTTTTAAAATTTTTTTTATAAACACTACGTCTGGTCTTTTAGCCGTTTGGATCTTAAAATATCTGAGAATATAAACTTTTCATTTTCTAGGAGGGGTTATGGTTTATACATACACTATTTCTCAGTATGATCAAATTTTAATTTCTTGCACAATTCTCAGTGGATCATCATTCCTACCAGGTTTCGGTTTCTTTATTTAATGGCATATCAACCTTTGTAGGTTATTTAATGCCAAAGCCATCCTCCTAGAAGAATAGTGGTGGTACTATAGCTGAGAGGATAAGAGGTTTCATACCTTTCCCAAGGGTATATGTCCGAAAGTGAACGTAATAGCGCGAGTGGAGTTTGAACTCGCTTGCTACGATTCCGCAGTCCACCGCTTTAACCATTACACCACGAGGACACCCTCTCATTCCTATTAGTCATGCCTAATCTTGTATTCCTTTTGTGCCAGTTAGTTGCATTCACTTATTATGTAATTCACTATTTCATGTCCGTCACCATATAAACTACACTTGCTCTTCTTCTGTATATCATTAAGATAACGATTATAACATTTTAAAACAAAAGGTAGATGAGAACCTGACAACTAACACTGGAAAACTTTCAATAAGATAGCCATATCTAGAAAATTAAATAGGTTAAAAGAATCCCTCAGTTCGAGTTTCTCATCGTGAACAATGAGGCAATTAAAAAATGAAATTATTTGGTACATCCAAATATTTGCTTGAAATGAAATTCCCAAAAAGTCACAGTTGATTTTGTCTCACATCATTATTTCTTATTTCTGTCGATATTTCTTGAGGACAATAATTTGATTAAGTCTTCAAAGTAGAGCTAATTGATTTTATTTTTTAATGTTTAGTTTTATTAATTGTACTGTGTATTTTTTGTGTCCAGAGATCTTCTAAAAGTAGATTATTTGTGAAAGTAAATACTTCATGTGAGGCGGTAACAATTATTGTTCACGTCATTGGATTACTTAGTTCATTTCATAGATGTTCATCTAACGAAGAATCTTTGTGAGTAAAAATTAGAATTTGAACAAAGAACCCCAAAGGCTATTTTAGAAAATAGCCAGAATTCTGATTACACATTTGTAAAGATTCTGCTTTAGAAGCATTAGAAAATTTTAGTTTATAGATTAAATTGTTGTCTAACAAAATTCTAAACCTTCAAGACGCCATTTTCAAAAGATTTTGTTTTCTTTTTATTAAACTCTGCTACATTTTTACTTTTTTTAGAAAGCTTTATTTGCTTTATAAAAACAAGACGAAAACAAAACTCACCGTTAAAAAAATCTCCCCCTACAAGACCGCCCCCCAAAAAAAACAAAAAATAAAAAACAAAAAGAAAACAATAATAACAGAAGATATTTTTGGGTAAATATTTGATGTACTGTCGATATTTGTCGTACGTCCCACTGACTGGACGAGTGTGACACAAGGCCTTTTTTAATGTGGGTCCAGGTACATGGCCGTAGCTCAGACAAGCCGGGCGAGCACAAAAATGCCTCGGAACCTGTCAGCATTTCCCTAAAAAGAGGTGCATCAGGCGCCAGGTGATAAACCTAGCCCCTCCAAGGAGGGTTAGAGCCAGGAGAGACCCCGCTGAGGCTAGAGAACGCCGGTCTTGGCGAAGCCGACATGAATGCCGGCTTCGATGTCAGATGGCCTCGATTGACTGCCACCGGATCCAGGACACACCCGACCTGATCTATGTACCGATCAACACGGCCGATCGAAGTGTGTTCCAACCCAGCGATGCTCAGAGATTGTGGATACTCACTGTCTCTATATTCTCTTTTCTATTTACTGTCAATTAATAATTCTTGACCCGTTTATTTTTTTCGATATTTTGACAGTTTTATTTGCATCGAAAATCTATTCTTGTTAAATTTTAGTAAATACCTTGAAATGTTTATTATAACGAACAACAACAACAACAACAACAACAACAACAATAATAATAATAATAATAATAATAATAATAATAATAATAATAAAAGAATAAATAAATATATATTAGTTTTTATATATATATGATAGCATCGATGCTGATTTAGCGATAGGAGGTTATGTTATCTCCTCACTATATATATATATATATATATATATATATATATATATATATATATATATATATATATACGTGGTACATTCAATATGTTTCCAGACTTTTTTGTACAGGCATTTAGAATTGTCGAAGACTCTTGAAAATTCATTATGTTATTACTATACATGATTGACCAATTTTTAGGATTTCAGGTTCAAATGGACAGCTACAGTAGCAATTGGAATACACTTACTAAAGCCGGATTGTCACAGCTGGTGAATTTTAAAAATGCAATCTGACACTTTAGAAGAATGATATGCAATAAAATTCTGTTTTAAACTTGAAAAAAATGCCACAGAAACGTATGGAATGCTTCAGACTTCTTTTCGACCATCTTACATGAATCGAGCATCAGTTTTTGAGTGGCATAAGAGATTCAAGGAAGGCAGGGATTCTGTGAAGGATGATGAGAGGTGTAGGAGGTGTGAGGAAGTCAATAAACCAGAGTTGATTGGCCAAAGGGTTAGGGTTACTATGTTGAGGTTTTAAGGGAGTTCAGGAAGAGATTCCGTCGGAAAAGGCCAGCAATCTTCAAATCGGGTCAGTAGCATTTCCACTAGGACAATGCACCAGTCCACAACTCCATCCTTGTCACAGACTATTTGACCAAGATAGTTCCTCACCCCCCTATAGTCCGGACCTTGTTCCCTGTGACTTTTGGTTATTCCCTAAGCTCACAGGCTGTCGTTATGAGACAATTGAGGAGATGAAAGAGGTTGTAACGAAGGCCATTGAGACGCTCACACAAGAGGACTTCCATGGGGCCTTCCAGAAGTTGTTGGAACAGTACAACAAGTTCATTGCGTCTGGAGGAGATTACTTCGAAGAGGACTAGAGTTTCTTGTGTGTATTATCAATAAAAGTGCCCATACGAAAAAAGTCTGGAAACTTATAAAATGATCCTCGTGCAATGAATTATTAATAATAAAATTATTAATAATCACTAATCATTATAATAATACAAATGCCAATTATGGTAATTAGAATGATAGTATCCAAAATAAAAAATACATAAACATCATAAGAAATGAGATAAAGTCTAAATGTTAATTTCAAATGGAAATCAAATAAAACCGAAACATTTTTTTACTAAATGAGATAAGTTTGGTATCAGTAGGGTTTATCGTCACGTTTTCCTTTATAAGTAATTAGATGGCGGGATTTTTCTTAGAATAAAATAGGTTAAATTATCGACAAGATTTAAGTTGCTGAGGGCTTTATGAGTCGTATAGATGTTTTTGATACATAACGATATATAACATCAAACAATAACTACATCCGTTTTTAACACTTGCTTTTTGCCTATGTTTTTTTTTGTCTCCACCTCCACTTTTTTTTTAAACGAATAAGAATCCATTTAAAAAATATAATTTTTTCCCTCTCCGTTGTGCGACGATTATTTGAGGAAGCTGTTTTCTCTTTGCCAGCTGAAATAAATTTACAAAATCCGAATGATAGTTTGTTGGGTGTTTCCTGTTATATGAATACATTCACATAATCAACCATAGACAGACTGATCCGTTGTATAACAAGCGAAATGATTCAAACTGGGATCGAAACACGGTCGACGTTACGTCAGTTAGAGAAATATAACCTCTCAGCCAACAGTAATCCCGACCAAAGCAATAGAGTTTTAACGTATATGTATTAAATGTTGGCATTTGTTTACATTTTAGTGTTCAATTCGTTAGAAGAGTTTTGTATTACGCGAGTGGCAACCGTTATATTCCTTCGCCAGAGTGCTCAACCTCCGGAGGGTGGCGAGCATATATATTGTAATCCATAGACAAACTGTTTCGTTATATATATATATATATACATATATATATATATATATATATATATATATATATATATCAGGGGCAAAAGGTCAATCTATGCAATGGATGCACTTCATGCCTTACGTTTTTCCATGATAGATAATTTTGTGTATTATAAAATCAATTATTGATAATTTTCACTATCCTCTTTGTACTTGCATTTTTAAAAAATATTTCTCATTTTTTCATTTCTTGGGATAATTGTTAAAAGCGATGTTATTTAGGGAGTGTAAATAGAGAAAACTTCTATTGGTTAAGCGAGAAAAGAAGCAAGTAATTGTAATGAATTTAGTAGCTTCTCTATAGCTTTTGAGTAGGGAACATTAGAGACAGAACAGAGTGGGTGAAAGAGAGATAGTTACAAAGAAGCAAAAATATTTGCTTGCGTTTTCACCTTGGTTAAAAATGTCACGGTTTTTGTCTTCCCTGTTTTATAACTCTCTTTTTAAACAATGAGAGAGATCAGATTACTTGAATTGTTAAATCTGAAGCTTTTTCACGATTACAAAAAAAAAAAAAAAAGAAAAGAAAAAATTCCGACTGAGACCTTTTCAACTTTGGATGAATATAAAATCATATTGAATTTGAATGGATTCAAATGCGAATTAAAATCAGTTTAAGCTGCAGATTTTACAAAGCAATTGTCAAGCATTCAAGAATTCACAGAGATAATATGGGAACTTGAACTGAACCAAACTCTGACAGAAATAAGCAAATTATTTATTATATCTGCCACATTTGTTTCCTGCGAGAGATCGTTTTCCACACTAAACTGTGTAAATAATTATATGAGGAGTTTCCAAAGTGTAGAAGTAATTTGTTTTTCAGTTCCATGAATAAAGACTTTTTGAAGAAGATGAAGTTAGAGAGTGGTGCTGATAATTTTTATAACAAAGAGATCGATTAATTTGCCAAAAATAAACGAAGAATTTAATTGATTTATAAGAAAATTTTAATAACTCATTATTTGTAGATTTTGTTATTTTCTCTCGTAATCAGTAGCGGTCATTATCATCAATAAGGCTTTATAAATGGGGTGAAGGCATCAAGTATAGTTGAGAGAGGTATCAAATCTGAAGCAGAGCCTGTTGGTAGAAGTATATTTTCTCACACTAAAATTAGTTCAGACCACACTCACAGATGGGTGCAGAGCGGTGCGCAGAGTAAGGCTCACCTTTTCCCTCTTCGCCGTGGCGATTAGCCAGCATAACAGACTGCATGCCATGGTTCCTAAGTGACCCTTTGCCATTGATATGTTCAGAGAAAATTGCTGTTCGTCAATGTGGTTTTGGTATCAGTAAGATTAAATCCAGCATTTGATTTTAGATATTTGGGGTTAATTATGATGAAGACATTAGATTCTATGGAGGTGCCCGTGGTGTAATGGTTATCGTCGAAGGAAATGGACACGGCGACACGAGTTCAAATCCTGGACGAGACTAATTGCATTTCACATAGCACTAATACTCTTGGGAAAGGTATGAATCCAATTATTCTCCCTTCAATAGTAGGACAGACTAGGTTCTTCAGCCTTGGTAAGGCAACTAGTCTAGGAGAAGGAAAACTCTGAATTCAAACCTGTTAAACTCCGCTTAAAATTGACCTTGTGTCATATCCTGCCCGGGCGGAGGGGTTGGTAAATAAGATTAAGGCATTAAGTTCAGTTTAAATCTACATGGAGTTTCCACACACACACACACACACACACACACACACACACACACACACACACACACACACACACACACACAGAGGGTGTTTTGAACATCTATACACAAAATTCGCATTAAATAATATAAGTATAGAATATTTTGAGGTATCGTAAGTATTCGAACTGATGATCACAAATGATAACGTGAACAGACGAAATTACAAATATTACTAAGTTATCGCAGATATTCAAACTGATGACAATTCTGTTTAAGGCACCACTGATAAAACGAACAGATAGAATTGCAAACTATAGCGTGGTGTTGGATTATTAGTGTTGGGGGAGGGGTAGTTGGGCCATTCTATTTTAAAACACAGACCCAACCCTTCCGCCACGGGCAGGATGAAACACAAGCTCAATTTCTAAGTGGAGTACAGCTGGCTTGAATTCAAAGTCTTCTCTCTCCTTGACTCATTACCTTAACAAGGCTAAAGATACCAGTTTGCCCTACTATTTTGCCTTTAGGGAGAAGAGATGGTTTCATGCCTTTTTCAATGGCTTTATAGCGAAGTGAAATACCAAAAACCAAAAAATGGTACTTGATGCCGCCTTGCTTAACTGTCAGCATTATAAGGTACGGATCGAGGGTAAAGTGGAGTAATCAAGGCGAAGGAGTAGCGCCCTCCCTTACACCACGGTGTAGTAGCTATTGAAAAGGGAGCCTTCGGGTCACCCTCAAATGCAGTCGCCAACTTTATTTTACTTCATATATATATATATATATATATATATATATATATATATATATATATATATATATATACCTGTGTTTGTGTGTGTGGTGCTACCCAAAGATTCAGATGATTTAAGGTGAGAAATGACACCCCCCCTCAGAGAAAGAAACAATAATGAAAAATTATTAGTTTCATTAGTTGCTGGAGGGTTGATTTCGATAGAAGCGTGAAATTTCCGGTGGAACTTAGGAAATGCCAGGTAATTTAACAGATTAATTGAGTCATCAGTCAATTCAATTCCTTCGAACATTTGAGTCAAGGTCTGAAGTTTTGAGATTTGGTCTTGCAGATAAATTTTCTAATTCAGTGTGTTAGGACTTCTCTTGGCGCACGAACTCAGCTCACCGTGTTCATTTACAAATATGATAAACGTTATGCCACGCACCTCGACAGGGTCAGTCAATTTTATTGGGGGAAATATTCATTCAGGCGATCGCACAATTACTAATTAAAAAAAAAAAAAAGAAAGATGGTTTACATTTAAGTTGTGATTAATTGAATGCGAATTATTATAAAAGAACTTTCCATGGAAGGAAATAATTTTCTTACTGTTTGTGATTTCGTGACTTTTGCAGGCGAATATATATTTGTATGCGTGAGAGAGTATACATAAGACAGAGATAGATAGATAAATAGTTTGGTTTCTTTGTTTGATGGCGTATTTGTGGGTATTTGTGGGTTATCAAATAGCAAAGCCATCTTTGTAGAAAAACAGTTGTACTATGTAACTCATAATTGGCTGGGGTTTATCCTTATTTACCCAAACTCTCCACTCGGGCAGGATATGACACAAGGTCAATTTTTAAGTGGAGTTTAACAGGTTTGAATTCAGAGTTTTCCGTCTCCTAGACTTGTTGCCTTGCCAAGGCTGAAGAACCCAGTCTGCCCTACTATTTACCCATAGCTGAAGGGAGAATAATTACACCAAGGACACCTCCATTGGCTGGGGTTTATGGGGGTTCATACCTTTCCTAAGGGTATTAATCTGAAAGTGAACGTAATAGCTTGGCGGGAGTTCAAACTCGCTTACTACGATGTCGCTGTCCAGCTTGTTAGGCACTATGCCACTGATAGCTAGAAAGACAGAAAGACAGATTATGTGTGTTTGTATGTGGGTATGTAAGAGAGAGAGAGAGAGAGAGAGAGAGAGAGAGAGAGAGAGAGAGAGAGAGAGAGAGAGGGGAGGGGGGAAGAAAAGGAGGGAGAGTTTCAAGTAGTTCATTTTAACGTAAGATAATTGCACTTCTCAACTTCTTTATAATGGTTATTCAAAGTAATAAAATCCAAGTGGAAACTTATTCGTTTTCAACAAATAAGAAAGAAGAAAAAGAATCATTTATTGCTGTTCTCTTTAAACAACAAATTCAGAATTTATTATACCAATAGAAACTACCAATCCTGGGGCGAGAATTACCATATAATTAATTTTTTTTTATAGTTCCATGGAGTTAAATAAAAATTTCTTAAGAAAAAAATCGAAGTAAAATATGTCAGAACTTCATCGAATGATATTTATTTTGACATTATTATGTTAAATATAGTTTTAAAATACAAACACAATATCTTCTAGATTATATGAAGTTGAAATTATATACGTGTGTATGTAATGTGTAGGTAAAATAATCAAATAAATTTGATTAAACATCTCGTCCTTGCTTTATGATAAGAATTCACACACACACACACACTTACACATACACTCACTCACACACACACACACACTCACACACACACACATATTTATATATATAAAATTTTAATAGCGTAGACATAAAGTCAACGATGTTTAGTGACTGTCGGTTTAAGCAGACTTGGTTTGATCATCACATCGGCGAGAAACTGACTGTCATCAAGCTCCGTTCACACGGTGTCTACTCTATTTAAACTTAGATCTTTATATGCCTTATCATCGATATCTATCTTTCTTTCTTTCTTTCTATATATATATATATATATATATATATATATATATATATATATAAGTAAGTAAAGTTAGCGACCATAGTCGAGGGTGACCCGAAGGCTCCCTTTTCGATAGCTACTACACCAAGGTGTAGGGGAGGGCGCTACTCCATTCCCAGGATTGCTCCACTTTACCCTTGAACCGTACCTTATAATGCTGAGTGTTAAGCAAGGTGGTATCATGTTCCATTTTTAAAGTCTTTGGTATGACTCGACCAGGGATTGAACCCAGGTCTCCCGGGCCATTGGCGAACACTCTAACCGCTGGGCCATGGCTCACTCCTGTATGACAGTCTCCTACTTACCAGTTTCATGAATTAGAAATAAAATACAATCCTCAGATGAGACAGGCCAGTATTGACCTCTTTTCTGATTTTTAAAAAGCGTTTTTAAACGATTTATTAATTCAAATATATATATATATATATATATATATATATATATATATATATATATAAATGTATTTGTAAATATATATATGCAAATACATTTATATATAACTACATATATGCATATATTATACATTGAATCTACATTGAAAAAGACGCAGAAGATGTCTAAAAACCGAATAATTATTTCCACTTGTTGATATATATATATATATATATATATATATATATATATATATATATAATTTCTTGGTTCCATAAATTTAAAGACAACTTTAAGTTTATCGTTGCTATTAAGTCCGAATCATCCAAATGCGTAGCAGAAGTTTGGCGTAATGGTTAAAATTTAGCGTTTTAACATCGTCACAATAATGTCATCATGCCATCATCAATATATATTTTCGTCTTAAAGCATTCATTGCAAAGAACAACAATGAAAAAATCACGACGAAGGGAGTTTTGAGATGATGAAAAAAAGATAGGGAACTTTCTCTTTATCTATCTGTCTATCTTAACTTGAAAAGTTTGGATGGCAGATTTTGTCGTGATCACAAAACAGAATCTTGGTGGTCCCATGTTTGCATTGCATTTTTGGAATATAGTTGAAAAATTGGCTCAGTCTGATACATATTTTCACAAAACCTTTTTTCTTTGAAGTAAAACGTAATTTTCGGTGAGGAAATTAGATTCAATAACTTAAGGCAATTTTCCATATTCATATTAGTCTGAATCTGCATGCACACACACACAAACACACGTACTCACACATAAAAGCGCGCAGATATATACATCGACAAACACACATAAAGACCTATACAGGTACATATATAGATATATAAACACAAATAAACATCCTAATAATTTGATATCTATATAGCGAAAATAACGGTAGGAATATAAATATGGAGTCATTGGGTTTTTAAAACTATTGGTAATAAGTGAACACAAGTTGCTTCCGGTTGGTCTGGATTCATCAAATCTAACTATAATCTAACCATTAAGTAACCTTCTCACAAAAGTTCTGTCGGCAGGGATTAATATACACCGAGTGTATCCTCTGCAGAAGGGCTAAGATTCCACCCTTAAAAGGGGTGTCCCGGATATGATACTAAATTACATCAGGTGGGGAGTTTCCAGTTTTGGAGCTTTGAGTACCCCTTGATTATCCTTACTCCCAGATCAACTTTGACCCGGAGTGGTAGTACCTATAAGGGTTAGGGTTATATGGGTCAAATTGATCTATCTGAAAATAATTTGTCGTAATTTACCTAATTAATGTAATTTGAAGTAATCGTAGTAAAGATATTTTTGATTGGGATGTGATCCTTTTTAATTCCAGGATTTATGTCTGCGAATGTCACATTGGAATTAATTGTCTGTGAAGATCTCTGGTATCAGCAGATGTATTTTTTGCTTAGGTGTGGCACAAGGTCGAATGAATGGGACCCCCAATGAGACTCGAAATCACTCTTGTAGGTTTGCCAGTCAAGCTTACTAACAATTACACTACTCGATGTAGCCTTGAAAATTATTTATATTTGATAGGAATACGTGAAAACTATGAAAAAAAATGATTATTATTTAATGGAAATAGTTTCTTGAAATTATATTTGCGTTTCCCATCGAGCTATTGTCCATGGAAAAGGCATGAATCCATCTCCTCTCCCACAGCTAGGGAAGACTGGGTTCTTTAACCTTCTTAAAGTAACTTGTTTACGAGAGAGAAATTTCTAAATTCACACCTGCTGTACTCCGCTTATAAATTGACCTGGCGTTACAACCTGCACATGGCAGAGCAGTTGGGCAAATACATACTAGAAAACATATGCAAAGCGATTTAGGAAATGTAAATATGTAAATTATTAGGATTAGATAGGAATACTTGAAACCTTACAACTGTGTGCCGTTAAACAAATAGATTAAACCAAACCTTGTCACAAGGAACATTGGAATATTTAAACAGAATGAAATTAACCCTTTTGCAGGCAAAGAGACATTCTTGTCGCCAACGGTACACTGGTGGGTCAATTTTTTTGTCGCTTAGCATAGCTCAATGTAAGGCATTTTCCTGTTGGCTGCTCACTGAACAATTCAGTACTAATGTATAGTAACATCGTTACTATACACGTGTTGTGCAAAGTTTGTTACTGTGTTGTGCAAAATTTGTTTTACAAAATATAATTAAAAGTTAGTGATTTATTGTTTTCATGCTATTTACTATGACACAATTGCTGATAAGATAACTTTTTTTTTCGTTTTTTAAATATATATATGTTTAATCGACATCTTTAAATCCACCCTCTATTTTGCAAATTTTCGGAAAATAATACGCCTGCTCTTCAACTATTAAAAAGATTATATCCCTGCGAAAAGGTTAAATGAAAGTTTTTATTATTTCCTAAATCGCTTTGCACTTAATTGAACCCAGTTGAGTTCGATTCTTTGCTATTTGTCTTTTTATTTCAGTTTGATAAAATATATTGACTTTTGTGACGAGAATCGCTTCAAATAATGTAATTTATTCCCACGCTGTGGTTATTTTATTTAGCTCAACGGAGGTGGAGTAATTCATCGTTCTGTTGTTTTGGACTTCTGAAAGAAAAAAAAAAAAGACAAACTATTTCTTATATGAATGTCGGCCTGCGAGGCATATAAAAATTTCAAAAATCAGGACCGATAATAATCGAACGATCTTTGATTAATATCAGTCAGAGCGAAGTAGGAAATCTCATTAAATTGGGACAGGAAAATAAATCTATCTATCTATCTATCTCAGTTTATCTCACTGTACTCGAATCTATCTATCTATCTATCTATGACCGTTTGTAAGTATTTTTGTCCGTATTTATATAATTCATGCAATAGAGCATTGTTTACACAAACGCACATTTAAAAAAAAATTTTATAATTCAAAATTATATATATATATATATATATATATATAAAGATTGTTTTGGTCCAACGGGAGAAAAATAGATATTTTAAAAAGAATTCTGAATTTGATATTTAGGTTTTTATTATTTTAGGAGATTGATAATGGCTGGAGTAGCCTTTATAATCCCTGCCTTTATAGTAAAGATTTTTTGATAGAGGTGTGATCCTTTTTAATTCCAGGATTTGTGCCTGCGAATTTCCTATTGGAATTAACTGTCCGTGAAGACCTCTGGTATCAGCAGATGTATTTTTTGCATATATAGAAGCATGTATATATATATATATAAATATACAAGGATGTACTTGAGTGCACGCGGGTGTACATTTGAATACGTGTATATACACACCCGTACACACATAAATTTCAGGAATGTTGTTTTTTCCTTTCTCTCTCTCTTTCTCTCTCCCCTCCATCTTCCCTCTCTCTCTCTCTGTATCTAAACTTTCACGTGAATTTTATCATTGTATAAATGTTTTTCAATGGCATAGGTTGAGTTTAATGTGTGTGTGAGATAGATAGATATATCTTAAGTTAGTCTGTATGTGTATATGTTTGCATTTGTGTGTATGTGTATGAAGTTAGACTCTGAGTGTGTGTACGTATGTGTGTATGCGAAGTTAGGCTCTGTTTAATGCTGGTTCAAATCTATCTTTTCTTTTATTTGGAGTAACGAATAGTCATCAGTCTGGTATACTGACATTATCTTAAAGTTTCCTTTGTGTTTCATAGAGGTGTTTTGATACATAAAGTCTTCAATTTTCTGATAATTTAATGTTGCTTTCATGCAAAAAGACTCTATTGTTAAGTGCTTGAGAACAACCAATTATAGCTTTTTACAGTTAGAAGATTTGATTATGAGACTAAGTTTTTGAATTGCAGTTTAAATTTTGTATTTATTATGAATGCTGTTTTGGGGTTTTCGAAGGTATAGGATTTTCCTTGAAAAATATGCTATCCTTTTGGGGGGTTTGTAGTTCGTTTTATGGTATTTTTTTCTACTAATTCGAATCTCCAATATATTAGAATTGCAGGATATCCCCTCTGGTTGAGGGTTACACGTCATTCTCCAAGGGGAATATTTTGAGGTTTTTGTAATTGACTACGGTGCAGATCCTGCGTGCTAGGGTGTAAAAGAAGGGTTTTATGTAGTTTTTAGGGTGATGACTTTTGAGATGAAGAAATTGTTGATTGTCTGGGGGTTTGTAGTAAATGTCCGTGATAATTTGGCCATTTTGATTTTTAATGAGGATGTCAAAAATGGTTGTTCTTCAGAGTTGTGTTTTAGTGTGAATTTTATTTTAGGGTGTTGATTTTGGAGGAAATGGTGTAAATCGATAATGTTGCCCTATGTGTATTTCCATCGTATGAAACAGTCTTCCCGGTATCTTTTCTATGATCTAATAAATTCTGTTTTTATATTGTTACATTTTACACAATGATTTTGTAAAGATTTTCCTCTAAATATGTTAAGGTTATGGTGGCTTAGGTTGGGTAGTTTTAGTTTGGAGTTAATTCATATTTTCGAATTGGAAATAGTTACTCTTTAGGATTAGTTCTATACCATCAGCGATAAATTTTTTGTTTAAATCTTGGGTACAATGTTTTGAGGTATTTTTCTTTTCGAAATGAGATGGCCTGTTTTCTAATTAATTTGGGTTATTACTATTGGGGTTGGTGATGTTAAATGTAACCATGAGTGTATCGGGATCAGTTTTTTAGGGGGTATGGAGTTTAAAAAGTGGATATCTCTTATGTAAATTTTAGAAATCTTATATAGGAATGGTCGCATGTATATATATATATATATATATAATTTTGAATATATATATATATATATATATATATATATATATATATATATATCCAACCCTTCCTCACTTGCAGGATTCAGCAATAAAGTCAATTTTAAGCGGAGTTGAAATTAAGTTTTCCTTCTAGACCAGCTGTCATATCATAATATATATATATATTATATATATATATATATATATATATATATATATATATATATATATATATATATGATATATATATATATATATGTTTGATTAGATATAAAGACATATTTTGTCTATATAACCTCGATACTGACACCCAAAGGTATCGCTGTAGTCTTTTAAAAAGACAAATTAGCTACAATAAAGAAAAAACAAACACCCTAAAACTTGAAGGATCTCAATATAATTATATAGACAAAGTGTGACTTTATTATTGAATCAAACATGCTTAAATGAAGGACTGCTGCCCGAGTACTCTCTCTCTCTCTCTCTCTCTCTCTCACACACACACACACATATATATATAAGTAAAACTGTTGGCCGTAGTTGTGGGTGAACCGAAAGCTCCCTTTTCATAAGCTACTACACCGAGGTGTAGGGAGGGCACTACACATATTTAAGCAAGTTTTATTAAAGACAATGGAACACTTTATTATCTTTTATTGTAATTTTTCAAGTCTTGTTATTTTTTTGCATCCTGACACAAGCAAAATGACAAGAAGACTTGAAAAATTACAATTAAAAATAATAAACAGTGATCCACAGTCTTTGATAAAACTTGTCTGAATAACAACTTGCTGCCTTCAATATATATAGTCATCTACAGACAGATTGTTTCGTTGTATCACAACTCTTCAGTGTGGCTAGACGCGTAGGACGCTTGAAGCTGGGATCGAAACCCGCCCAACATTACGTTAGACTTAGTCTCAGACCACTCAGCCA
Organism: Sepioteuthis lessoniana; assembly: GCA_963585895.1. Classification (NCBI taxonomy): domain Eukaryota; kingdom Metazoa; phylum Mollusca; class Cephalopoda; order Myopsida; family Loliginidae; genus Sepioteuthis; species Sepioteuthis lessoniana. The sequence goes on along the minus strand of OY757904.1, from coordinate 157,921,907 downwards.
ACAAGCGTACCTCGTCAGTTAGGGGATAATAAGGTATTAAGTAGTAGCGTTCGTTTGTTTACATTTTATACCTTACCGGATACCAGAGTGCTCAATTCGTTCGAAGAGCTTTGCATTCTGCGTGCGGCAGCCGAAAATTCCTTCACTAGAGTGCTCAACCCCCATGGGGGAGCGTATATATTGTCATCTAGAGACAGGCTGTTTCGTTGTTTCACAACTCTCCAGTGTGGCTGCTGGAAGTTGTGATCTTAAGGATCAACGTGCTAAAAACTTTGGTTGTCAACATCATTTCAGCTCCTTATACAGTTTTCTGGTCGTAATCAGCTGATGAGAATGATTGAATCATTCTTTATTTCGTGAATGACCAGATTAATTCTCATGTATTCGATATACGGCTTTTGTCACTTGCATCTTTTGCGTCACTGATGAAATGAATATTTTACTCACTGCCTGACTGAACTTACATCTACTGTTTGGACTCAATAAGCGCTCAGTTAACATCGATGAATCTCAAAGGATGCAATATTTCCAAGATGGAAGACTTGAGAGATACATCTTTGCTTGGTACGTACTTAAACATCAGACATTAATTGGCCTGACTGCAAATCTCAGCTGTTATTTACAAGAAGAAGATTGGTTTGGTCTTCTTTGTTTAATGGCATATCAACCTTCGTAGGTCATTTAATGTCAAAGCCATCCTTCTAGAAGAACAATTGTGGCACTTTTTAACCCATAGCTGGGAGGATTAGGGGGTTCATACCTTTCCTAAGAGTATTTGTCCGAAAGTGGAAGAAGAAAAAGAAAAATGATGATGATGATGATAATTTCATGAACTAGGTCCCTTTATATTCATAATTTTTATAAATTAATTATACCGAAATATTGTAGGTATTTCCGTACGTAGATAATAAATTATATATATATATATATATATATATATATATATATATATATATATGAGGATCATTAAATAAGTTGCCAGACTTTTTCATATGGGCACTTTTATTGATAGTACACGAAACTAGTGTCCCCTTCGAAGTAATCTCCTCAGGCGGAAATGCACTTGTTGTACCGTTTCAACAACTTCTTGAAGGCCCCATCGAAGTCCTCTTGTGTGAGCGTGTTAATGACCTTCGTCACAGCCTCTTTCAGCTCCTCAATTGTCTCATAACGACAGCCTCTGAGCTTAGGGAATAACCAAAAGTCACAGGGAGCAAGGTCCGGACTATAGGGAGGGTGAGGAACTGTCTTGATGCCCATCTTGGTCAAATAGTCTGTGACAAGGATGGAGTTGTGGACTGGTGCATTGACCTGCTGGGAATGCCACTGACCCGATTTGAAGAGTGCTGACCTCTACCGACGGAATCTCTCCCTGAACTCCCTTAAAACCTCAACATAGTAACCCTAACCCTAACCGTTTGGCCAATCAACTCTGGTATATTGACTTACTTACTCCTCCCACACCTGTCATCATCCCTCACAGACTGCCTTCCTTGAATCTCTTATACCACTCAAAAACTGATGCTCGATTCATGTAAGATAATCGAAAAGCAGTCTGAAGCATTCCATACGTTTCTGTGGATTTTTTCCACGTTTAAAACAGAATCTATTGCATATCGTTCTTCTAAAGTGTGCTCACGTCCAGATTGCATTTTGAAATTCACCAGCTGTGACAATCAAGCTTTAGTAGGGTGTATTTCAATTGCTGCTGTAGCTGTTCATTTGAACCTGAAATCATAAAAATTGCTCAGTCATCTCATAAGATGTATAGCAATAAGATACTGAATTTTCAAGAGTCTACGACAATTTTAAATGCCCGTACAAAAAGGTCTGGAAATGTATTGAATGCACCGCGTATATATATATATATATATATATATATATATATATATATATATATATATACACACACACACAAAATAACGATTTTACAAAATTTACTGATAAATTAAACTAAATAGAGTCTACTGTAGATTTTATCTACCATAGATTTTATCTACGAACTAGAAGAATTAAAAATCTGAGGATGAATATAAATAGAATTAATGTTAAATGATAAAATCAGCTTGAATACCGAGGAAAGTGCTGGAGTATTGGAAAGGTGTGATGTCACTTGATGTTCACTGAATGATACCAGTTCCTCTTTGTATAAAAATGCATCGAGTACAAATAGATAATTACATAACATCAACCAGATATCTTTCCTGAATAACTTAAACATCAGAAGAAGTCACTTATGTTACAGATCATTGTCACAATTTTCACTTACATGAGAATTTTGGAGAGGAGGAAAAACTTCAATGGAAAATTTATATCCTCTCAAGTTGAAACGTCTCTATGTCTTACACAAATCATTTTGGCTTGACTATTTCTCAGTTTTAATGAGGAAACAACGTAGATACTTTAAGCCTTTTGCAATGATCAATGCACCATAACGACTTTAGTGAGTAAGATCCACACTGGGTGACCTTATACCGTACTTAGCTAAACTTATTAAACTGTCTTTGTCCGTGGTATAATGAGGAAAGAAAAAAGCTACAAATATTAAATTTTTTGTTTTAATTTCCATTTCTAACGCTTAATCTAACATTTCTCCCTTAATCTCTTAGATTAAATATCATATACGTTTATCATATAGTCAATGTTTCAGATAAAGATTTAGCTAATCTTTGGGTCACACTATTGATCCACATTGATAGATAAATAGACAGATGTAAAGAAACTAATATAGATGAATGGTAAGATACCGAGTTAGATCATTTTAGGCGCTTCGTTGTGAAGGAATAGTTTGATATTTCGCCTCTCATGTAATTACTATTGACGACCATCTCCATCGCCTTCGGGCAGGGTCAGAGTATAGTACCTGTCCTGTACTCTTCTTTTCTGACGGGACGTAACGAAGATTGAAGTGTGTCTGGTCATGGGGATTTCGACAACAGTGTAGCACCTCCCCACTCCATCTAGTGGGAGGATCAGAATAGTCTGAGGCTTTTCGGGGCACTGATCACGTGACTGGAACAATTTTGACTAGGCTTACGCATGCGCACATGGACCCCTACATTAAATTAACCATGTGTCGTATATTGCCACATAGGAAAGTAGATATCGCCATCCAGAAGGGAAACAGGTCATGGTGTATTGAATTAAGCTTAGTAGATATCCTAATTGTAGACCAGTAGTCAGTAAGCCATACTAAACTAATTATCAATGGTCTTAGTGTCATTTCTGGCAAGTAGAGTTCCCTAATTACGACCAAAAGATCAGGAAATCTATTTGAAAATTCTCCTTGTTATAATAAAAACTTGTTTCAATACTCTTCATCATATTTTTCATTGCATTTCTATTTTTTAAATCAACATCTTTTTGTCTGTGGGTTAATATTTGTCCTGCATCTAAACTGTGTACTTATGCTAAACTGAATTGTTTGAAATAGAACTGTTTTGACATTTAACTGTGCGTAAACAACAACCGTGCTCATACTAAACAGAATAGTTTGAAATAAAACTGTTTATATGTATAAAAATGGATTTGGCAATTAATAACCAACAATGGTTGATATGCCATAAAACCAAACCAAACCAAACTAAAACAAAACAGATCAAACAACTCAAGGACTAAAACCAAAGCCCCCCCCAAAACAAAACAAAACAAAAAAGCAACAACAAAAAACAGAAAACAAAAACAAAAAACAGAACAAAACAAAAAACAAACTATTCTCCTAGTTATACACATAAGGTATATCTTGAAAAATACTGAGTGACACAAACACGAAGAAATAAAACTCTTTCATCAAATATTGGTCGAATTAAAAGAAAGTCAGACAACAGGACTTATGAATTTAGTAACAATTGGTCAAATCATCATCATCATCATCATCATCATCATCATCAAGGCGTGCTGACAGCATATATATCTTTGACTCTCTTTTGCCATTTCTTCCTATCGGTCATCACCATTGTCAAGTCCTCTTGGTGGCACCCAATGTCCTCACAGAGCTGATGAAAGTAAGTTTTTGTTACTAAGCCAGAAATTTGATCTCTGATAAAATAAGACTGGAATTTTCTTAGCAGTAACCCTGTCTATACTATTGTATGGTTTCACCACTTGGACGCTCACGAAAGCTTGGAGAAAAAAGCTAGATGCGAACTAAGAAATTCCTATTGAATTCCAAGTCAAATCATCAGGTTTTTTTAAAACAAATTCTGGGTGCAACACCCGACAAAACAGCAGTTTTACGGCCATTTACCTTTCTTATCTCACTAACCAAGCAAGACATGCCCATAAGGAATGTTCTTTTATGGACTCATACATATGGAAACACCAGTGTTAGCCAACGAGGTCAAACAATAATGAAACTAAAATAGTTTTGATTTTAAAAACGGTTGTAAAATACGCAGTTTTCAGCATTAATTCATTTTTGAGGATAGAAAATGCAAAAAAATGCTTCTTTTTCAATGGAAGAAAAATCAGAAACCAAATGAAACGACAAGACATGGCAGCGTTTCCTGGGCGCCTGGAAAATCGAGGGTATTGCTCATGCGCACTAACGCATATATTTGCACACAAATTCTATTTGCATTTACGTTTGAAACGAGTTGCTGTTTTATGCTTATTTATAATTTCTCGTCTCACTTGTCGCCAATTTGAAGATAATAATTACCTTTGAAAAGACAAACAATTTAATTTCACTTGTTTGTACTGCTGGCTCGGATCAAAAGACATGGTATTGGTGAATAGGTATGAGAAGGAGTGAGAGATAAAGGAAAGGAAGAAGACTGGGTGGGAGAGATTGAGAGAGAGAGAGAGAGAGAGAGAGAGAGAGAGAGAGAAGGGAAAGGAAGGCTGTATGGAAGAGAGAGAGAGAGAGAGAGAGAGAGAGAGAGAGAGAGAGACAGACAGACAGACAGACAGAGACAGAGAGAAGGGGAAGGGAGGGGTAGAAGACAGGGAGGGGAAAAGAGAATGTATGGAGGGGACGATGAGAAAATGAATTTAAGAATGTATTTGAGAAATACTTGCCCGAATAAGAGAGAGAGAGAAAGAGAGAGAGAGAGAGAGAGAGAGAGAGAGAGAGAGAGAAATGCAAGATATTTGATGTATACTGATACTAAAATTGCATTACGCATACCAATGTATATACGTATACTTTTTCGTGTATACATAAGTGTATGTAGACACCAACAAATCTTAAGAATTTATATTTAAACATGCGAAGAGATTGAAAGACATCTATCTATCTATCTATCTATCTATCTATCTATCTATCTATCTATCCCAGTATGTTCAAATCTATCTATCTATCTATCTATCTATCTATCTATCTATCTATCTATGAGGGTGGATTAATAAATAGTTTCACCCAATTATAATCTGGATTTCTATATGAAGTTTTCACTGTATAATCTTTGATCCACAGGTTTAAAAAATAAACGTTGGATTAAGTGCATTGCCAAGGAAGAAAAATCATAAAACCCCGAAATATTTGTTGCGTTTTTCATCATTAGACTACACGTAGAGACAGTTTCAAAAGTCTATTACATAAAAAGTATTGAAAATACTGGAACTCACAAAGTATTGTTTTTTGTTTGAGAAATTTTTGAAGTTATTGCAGAAACGTAATAAAAGGAAATGCCAAAAAATTAAAGACACGTGTAGCTTTCTCTTTCTCCTGAATAACGGTAGCTTAGCTTTGATATTGATAAAAATCTAATGCAGTTGGCATCTTGCTGATTGAATGCCCTGTGTTATATACTGTCCTGAGAAATTCCGTTGTTATGGTAACTAGAAACGGTATTCTCGTGAGGCGAAGAAAGTAAGAACCAAGTCACGGAAGGAGGAAATCGAAGAAAGATTTTTTTTTGATGAAAGAAAAATGAAGAGATAAAGAAGATAAAAACGATGCAGGAAAGTGAGAAGACTGACGTAAAAGAAGTGACTGTGAGAGAGATAAAAAGAAGAAAGTAAAAGCTAAAAAGGGAGGGATAGATGAGGTTAAGCACCCGATCATTACATGAATAATCTCCTCAATCAGGACGGAAAATATTCTCTCTCTCTCTATATATGTTTTTGTGTGTGTCTGTATATATATATATATATATATATATATATATATATATATATATGTTAGCAGCCTACTAGAGGGGTGTTCGTCGTAAATTTTGTTTAGTTAGGTTTCTTTGATTAATGGCATATCAACCTTCATGGGTTATTCAATGCCAAAGTCATCCTTGTAGAAGAAAACCAATGATGCTATTTAACCCATATCTTGGGTGGGGGATAAGGGAGTTCATACCTTTCCCAAGGGTACTAATTCGAAAGTGGATGTAATAGTGCGACTGCAGTTCGAACTCGTTTACTTCAGGGTTCTCGTCCAGCACTTTAACCATTACGCCATGAGTACCCCCCTCTGTGAGATTGAGGTGTAGATCTAATGACTTTCTGGAGTATTTATATCTTCTGTTGCGAAGGATTGACTGGGAATATGGACGAGACTCATAGCCTTTTAGATCATCGGGATACCATGCTATGTAATTCTCCTTCATGTCATCTCTCAGAGCAATGTTTATTATTTGCCGGCGTCTAATTTCTCTTCCAGTATTATGCAACAGTTTGTATTGGGATCCTCGGTACCAATATCATGGAGCGATTTTATATTTGACCTATGATTGAATGCCAAAGATAGATTGGCTTTACAAGGCTAAGAGGTTTTATCTGTCTTGTAATTTAACCATAGTTGGAGGGAAAGCTTATTCATGACTTTCTTAAAAGTATAAGTATAAAGTGATCGCAAATTATGACAGCCATATTGAGTTTGGCTTGACTATCCAAGTCTCCGTACAGTAAACCATCAGACCAACCAGCATCTTCACAAGGAATGTTAATATACATATATTTATAAAGTTAAACCAGTCAATTTAAATAATATTCGATAAATAATGTAAGCTTAATTGATGACAGCCCCCCCCATGAAATTAGCAAAGTTCAAATTTCAGCTCAAATAGTTCATTTTCCCTTAAGAAAAGCTTGGATCTACTCCTCACAGATACTTCCTACTATTGGTACCTTGTAACCAAATATAGCACGTCACATTTTACTAAGAAAATAGGTGGGCAACGTTAGGTAACCTTGATTGCTCTGAGAAATGCCATAAAAGACACAGCATAGTTCTATTATCAACTCAATTATAAAACAATTTGAATTTGAAAATACGATGCAAGCGTTTTATTCTAAAATTATGTCAAAGGTTTTTTTCACCAGTTCACAGATTAAATCTATTTGTTAGAAGCAAGGAATATATTTTCGTTTTGTATTATCTTAGTTTTATAAAATTTCTTATTTTCAAAATTTGTCAGCTGTGATTCCCCCTCCACTTTTTTTTTTAGCTTTAAACAATGTAGACATTTTTCTTAAGAAGGTCAGTGCCACAAATCGTCAGTATATATTATATATTATTATATTTTATTATTATATTATATACTCAAACAAAATTTTCTACTAAAAATAATAAATTGCTCGTACACACACACACACACACACACACACACACACACACACACACACACACACACACACACTTAAACGCACACACCCACTTACATGTGTCCATATGCATACAAGCACACACAGAAAGCACACCCGTTCTTTCTTTCTTTCTTTCTTTCTTTCTTTCACAATTGTAGATTTTTAAACGGTTTTGAAAGCACATTCGTCCTTTCTCTCCTCTCTTGCCCTCTTTCTCTTTCAGACTCACACTCATTCACGTTTTTGTAAACACATTCGTTCTTTCTTTCCCTCTGTTTCAGTTTGTGTCTGCTTGTTTATCTCTGTTTCTGTCAGTCTTTCTCTTTAACACACTCTCACATACATATAAAAGGTTTTGAAAGCACTCTCGTACTTTCTCCTTCTCTGTCTTAGCATGTTTGTCTGTCTGTCCTCCGTCTGTTTCTCTCTCTCTCACTCTCTCCTACTATCTCTCACCCTCACACACACACACACACACACACACACACACACACACACACACACACACACACAAATAGTATAGGAATCTTACATCTCTTAGTATTCTTGGTCATATCATACAGTTATATTATTTCTTTTATATTGTTGATTACTCATTCATATTTCTTATTTCTGATATGAAAGATTTCTTTCGTCGTTTTTTTTGCGCGGATCATCATAGTCGAGAAGCGGAGATTTCTTATTTCTGATATGAGATATTTCTTTCCTGTTTTTTTTTTGGGCGGATCGTCATAGCCGAGAAGCAGTCATATTTCTTATTCCTGATATGAAAGATTTCTTTCCACCTTTTTTTGGGCGGATCGTCTGAGTCGAGAGGCAGTCATATTTCTTATTTCTGATATGAAAGATTTCTTCTTCGTTTTGTTGGGCGGATCGTCATAGCTGAGAAGCAGTCATCTCAGCCTCTATTTCTAAAATATACTGGGTTGCAATTAAAATAAAGAAAATCTAATCAGACATTATCGGCGAACTTTATTCTCGTAATGGCTAACTGTTATTAAATGGTAATATTCTTAATAAGGCGGGCATCTGTATTGGTGCAGAACCAAACCAAACCCATCAAGAAACTGACAAAAATAATGATTGCTAATTGTTTGATTGATTTTAATTCCTAGTCAAATCATCAGGGTTTATTTCATGCCAAGACGTAAGGGAATCACGTACAGCGTACACATATTTCCATTTTTTGTGTTGGTTTTGATAAGTTTTCGCCAACGGTTATATGATATCAAGTATTCCTATCTAATACAAATAATTTGCCAAAAAATATTTGATTAATAGATGTGTCCCATACAGGAAATACCATTCTAGGTCAGAGTGGAACTGAGAGTAATGGCAATGAAGGGGTACTTCACACTCTCCAGACTCCTGAACTGGGGACTTACCACCAGATACAGTTTAGTGTTATGCCTATGGCTCCAATGTTAGGAGTGACATTACCCCTGCATAGTGTATTCTAAATTCCCTCTGACTGGACGAAATAATGAGAGTGAAATTTCACGATAGAATACGTCAATCGTTTATACAAACATTCTATTTAATCGAGATTATATTCTTTCAAAACATAAACTTCGAAATTAACAACCGAATAATCAATTGGTTAGAAAAAAGAAAAGAAATTAAAAACAAGAATAGTAAAATAATACCTCGTCAAAGATCAAAACAAAACGATGGAAGGTCGCGAAACTATTTTGTGTCAGAATTTTATTTATGCCAATTGAGTAGCTGAAGGAAAATGAACATAGGCGTACATATTTTTTTTTTATTGTTTTAAGTCGAGGAATTAATATTGTGAATTGAATTACTACGACCAGAAAATCCGCCGAACACCTACGCACGATATACGGAAACACTGAACAGCTGTTTCGATCTTATTAGGTCTCATCAGCTGTGTATACCGTAATCTCCACCAGTGGAGATCGAACCAGCGATTACAGTTTGCAGGGATGAAACTCTACAACTGAGTCACCAGTTCATATCGCACACAAGTGACGCCAAATCAACTAATTGCAATTGCGCGGCCCTGAGGGTGACCATGTCCTCTGAAAAGAGTACGGATGTCACTTGCAAGACACATTTAGGTTATTCTGGCCGCGCAATGCTATTTGACAGTGCCAATCTTTTCTCTATCTAGTTCAGTCGGCTGTGGCAGTAGAATACACCGATTGCATCTTTGTAGTTTCCAACGAGTGTCCTGCTTATGACCCTAAACTATATCTGATGGTACTATTTCCAGTTTAAGAGTTTTAGGGAATGTGAAGTACCCATTCAATACCAATACTTCCATGTCCATTCGGGCCCAGAGTGGTAGTACCTGTTAGGGTCCTATCTATGGGTCAAGTAGAACTGTTAAAACTATTTAACAGTGTGCAAACAAATAATTGATATGAAATTGATTTATTAGTGTCAAATAGCAATAGTTGAAATTATTCAACTGTGTGCAAATAAAACTATTAGTGTAAGATAGCAATACTTGAACTATTAGTGTAAGATTGCAATACTTGAAATCATTTAACTGCAAACAGATGAGCTCTGTCTCGTTTAAAAATAATGTTAGCAACAAACTATTCGTTTACAAACCATATATATATATATATATATATATATATATATATATATATATATATATATATAAAATGGATTTGGCATTAAATGACTCACAAGGGCTGATATGCCATAAAAAACCAACCAACCAACCAACCGACCGACCAACCAACCAATCGACAAACCAACCTTTGTTCTATCAAATATGCAACGAGGCATATTAGTTTATCTGGCACTCGCAGCAAGAAACGATCTTTCACATTACCTAATATAGAATGTTTAAAATGGATTGCCTTTATAAGCTAGTTAACAGCTCGTTACTTATCGTTGGGGGAGAGATGGATTCCTGTCTTCTCCAAAGGCATTACAGCCAAGTGAACGTAAAATATCCCTGCAGGAGTTTGAAATCGGTTTTACGATTAACCGTTTGGCTATTTGCACCTTGAAAAAGAAAAGAATAGATCAGTCCCCAAAATCTGACCTTAAACAATAAATAGACCCCCCCAGTTAAAAATGTAGTATAATGAAAATAATTAATCTCAGATGAGCAGTCTTTTCTGGTTCGATATTTGTTTTGTTTTTGTGGTGCTCGTAGCGTAACAGTTACGTCACAGGTAGATGAGACAGCTACCCGAGTTCAAATCCTGTAAATGTTGTGCGCATTTTACATTGGAAAGGCATAAATCCAACTATTCTCTCCCTAGCTATAGGTAATTAGTAAGGCAGACAAATCTCTTTAAGTCTGGTATTGCGACCGGTCTAGGTGAAAGAAAACTCTGAATTCAAACCCGTTGTAGACCTGCAGAAAGATGGTCTGTGTCCGGCTAATCCTGCCCAAGACACGTTGCATGAATAGCGCTTCCACCAATTTACTAAGCTTATCTTAGATTGGGACAAATCCAAATTGGGACCACTCAGAGCGAATCGAGCTCACTAACAATGGTCTGTTAGCCTAACTCGCTAATCATTCGCTTATTCGAGGTGCCCAGCATTTGTAATTAATTGGAGCCTCACCATCAGATTCAGTTTAGTGTCATACAAGGACCCTCCTTTTTTGGAGTCTGCAGGGCGGATACTGTTCACATATTTTAAGCACTATCGACTGGGCGTGTGATGAGTGAGAAGTGATCGTAAACATTTTCAAATAGAATTTGAACTCCGCTCACCGAATATGGTTTCAGTGCCTATAACCATTGTACTACGGCAACCACCAGTTAATACCATTTGTTAATTATGGTTTATATAAATACGATAAATAGCAAAATGTAAGGTGTTTTCAAACAGTTTTACTTCGGAGAAGAGAAACTGAAATTGAGATTCAGTGGGATTTTGTTGATTTCGTTTTCAATTGACTCATCATTTGGAAGAAGAGAAAAAATATTTCGACGGGACAACAATTGTTGTGGTTCAATACAATGGCGTCGATTGACATACCAGACTGATTCTATCATAGCCTATCTACCTTGGTATTTTTTCGGAAGGTCGGGGAATGGTCGGTATTTTGTTTTTGTCCACACTTTGAAGACCTCCCCCAGCCTAAACCAACTTACCCACTCCCCTAAACACACACACACACACACACACACACACACACACTGTATGATTACTAAAGGAAAAAGTGTGTGTATGTTATTGCGTCATTCAAGACGTTTGTCTGAAGCCGACCCTGTCGCTTGGCCACAGGCGACAAACATGTGACTGTCTATCTGTCTTTTCATTATTATTATCTCTTCTATTCAGGTATCAGTCTCTCACTTCTTAATGTATCAATAAAGAAACATTTTTTTTTCAAATTGCTCATAGGCTGAGGACATTTTAGAGAACATTAAATCATTTTCATCTTTCTCTTTTCTTTTTCTTGGTGCAAATATTTTTTTTATTTAATTAACCATTCACTTCTTCCCTTCATTTTGTTTGACTTCTCCCTCTTGTATCTTTACCTTTTCGAATTTTCTCCCCGCCGCCTCTATTTAACTTATAATAATTTTTCCTTCTCTTTATTTTTCCTATTTTCTTCTTTTTCTTTTCAAGATTCTTTCTCTTTTTGCATTTTCTTCTTTTTCTTTTTCTATTCCAGTTTCTACTTCTTTTTTCCTCTTTTCTTGCAGTTTCTTCTTCTCATGAGATTTTTTCTTTTTCATTTTCTTTTCCTCTTTTTTCCTTTTCTCTTCCAGTTTCCACTTCTTTCTTTCTTTTTCTCTTTCAGCTTCTTCTTTTCGGAGGATTTTCTTCTTTTTCCTTTACTTTTTCCTTTTTTCTTCTAGTTTGCTCATCTTTTTTCTCTTCTCTCGCAATTTCTTCTTTTTGGCTAATTCTCTTCTTTTACCTCTTCTTTCCCCTTTTCAATCACTTGCAGTTCCTTCTTTTTTTTCTCTTTTTCTTCTTATTCTTTTTTCTCCTCTCTTCTGTATCAAAGTTATTTCCCATCTTTTCTTCCACTTTTCTCTTATTTAATAATTTTCTTTCTTAAACAAAAAGCAAAGATAACTTTCTTGCTAAAATCTACAAAATCTACAAACAAACGCCCACATTCAATCAACAAACGAAAACCATACACACTAATAACAGTAACTGGATTGATATTTACTCAGATTAATGATATACTCTGTCGGCGGGCCACAGAATACGTCGACTGCATCACCAATATATATATATATATATATATATATATATATTGGTACATCAGTAAATCTTTAGGCTAGTGATGAAAAAGATATTTATTTTGAACAACAAATTTTCAACACAATCCCCTTCTTTGTTAGTGATCTTAAATTGATATCTTTCTTTGTTACACAACATATTTTGTATACTAAAATTTTTATTTTATATACTAAACACATAAACTTTTAGATAATAATTGACTTACGCATATATATATATATAGTTCAATGTCAATTTATTTGTATGTGATTTTTAAGATTGTGTTGCAACAGTTTTCGAAATGGGTTGTGATTGTTTACTTGGAGCAAGTAACATGCTTATCTGACATTTTACCAATGATCGACCATTGATCATTAGCACCGATCAGAAACTTACTTATCTACCTAACTTACCAAGCAGACAATACAAGTTTCTTTATCATCTATCAGTAACCCGATTCTATATATCAAATTTCACAATCCATACCTTTTTCTTAAATTTAGTGTTGCATAAATTAAATGAAATCAGCTAATACAATTAAAAAAATGCATGTCAGAAAAAAAAAGATTTACAAAAGATGCTTTATCTGATATAAATGATTATATCCTTTTATATTAGTGTGTATCAAAAGTATTTTCCTGCTTGCTTTACAGAGATTTACTCCAGCGAGGAAAGATCCCGAAGCATTGTGGCTAAAATGCTGGACGAAGACCTTGAAGTAAATGAATTCGAACTCCATTTGTGCTATCACCTACACTTTCGGACCAATACCCTTGAGAAAAGTATAAACTCTCTTATCCCTCCCCCCTCAGCTAGTATCACTACCCCAAACAGTATCACTACTATCCTTCTACAAGGATGGTGTTGGCATTAAATAACCCACGAAATTTGATATGTCGTTAAACAAAGAAACCAAACCTTTACTTCAGTGCTTATTTCATGTACACATCTAATGGTTATGGCTTGACTATATTATCATTTAAACGTTTTATAGGTGTTTACTTGTCCTGAAAATAAAGTTAAAAAGTCTACCAAGTATAGATTATGATACTTCTAGATACAGAGGCCGGCCAGACTACCAACGTTCAGGCGTGTATCAGGAAAGATAATCGAAGATCATACAAGTTGCAAGAAAGATACAATTTATTTAAAAAATTAACACGCCCTAATATTTATGAATCTTCGTCTGGCACAAGGCCTTAAGTTGCTTGCGATATCTAGTTTTGTTAGGCAGTTACTCATTTATGATCGGATCAGGTTTTATGTTAAACAGCGTCAAGCCATATTTGTACTATCAGGTCACTTTTAGTATCATCTTAATTAACAACGGCATTTTTGTTTTAATATTTTTTTGTACTTCTTTATTTTTGCTTTTTGTTTTACTTTGTTTTATTTGTATATTTACTGTACATCTCACACTTAGCGTAATGGTTATCGCCATAAAAAATGGACTCGATGAACAGAGTTCAAACCCTTATCAGGGTTGTTTTCCTTTCACTTTGCACTAATGATCTTGGGAAGAGCATGAATCCATCTCTTCTCCCCAAGCTATTAATAAATAGTAGGGCAGACTGGATTCTTTAGCCTTGGCAGTGCAACTAGTCTAGGAAAAAAAAAACACTCTTGAATTCAAAACCAGAAGAGTGCTGTTCGGAGAATCTGTAGTACACTGATGCAACATTTTTCTCTTAACAGCTTCTTCAAAACGTGTGACTTATTCAACTTAAGCCTTCCTGAATTCAAATCATCTGTATCAGCAGTTTGTTGATCCATAACTTTGACTGAATTGTAAGGCACCCATACATCATACTCGACGGGAGAGACTTTACAGTATGCCATAGGGTTCAGGATGCCATCCCGACGCTGAGAATGCTATGACCTCAAAGAAGCACTCCAATTTTGAATCGTAATATTCTGAATTAAAAAATGAAAAAACAAAACAAAACAAACAAACAAATAAAAAACAAAATCAGATAAACATGAATGGCAGTATTCCCGAAGTTATAGTTTGATAGTTTTTTTTAAAAAAATATTCTTGTTAATATATTTATCCGCCCTGTCGAATACGCCGACTGTTCCCCTCTCCGTACAGTGGCAAGACTTCCCCAACAAGACCATCTCGACCTGTCGTGCTTGAGAAAAGGATCCTGATGGCTGAGCAGTCTTTGACATGTCAAACAAGTGGTCAAGTGACTTGCAACTCTCCATTTTGGCCCTTACTGAGCTAGACGGTCAGTCGGAGAGGCCCGGTCCGATGAATCAGTTGGTCATGTCCAGCCCTTGAACCTGGATGATATTCTTCAAATTGCTGTTATTGCAAACAAGTAACCAACCCTCTTTTACCTTAAAGGTGCTAAATGGTGGTGTCTAAGGGTCAATTGTGTTGAGATAGCAAAAAGAAATTAAAACCATTTAAGTGTATGCAAACAATTGATAATTATTAAATAGAATTAACTATGTTAAATAGCAATACTTGAAATCTATAGCCACCCTGTCGGCTGGGGCTGTAGAAAACACCGATTGCGCCATTGCATGTAATCGGGATCTGATACTAAACTATCTGATGGCGAGGCTCGAGTCTTGGAGCTTTGGGGAATGTGGAGTAATCCTTCATTGTCATTACTCTCAGGTCCACTCTGACCCAGTTTGATAGTATCTGTTAGGGTCCCATTTATCAGTTAAATAGAACTATTCAATTATTTACCTTTGTTGAATCTATTAATAAATGGTTAATATTGAACAGAATTATAAATATTTGATAGTGAGAGTTGAAATCATTTAACTTTGTGAATACGAATGAATAATGTCGAATAGAAAAATTCATTGTTATATAGCAATAGCTGAAACCATTTAGTTTCCTGTTTAAGACATTAAATTGCATTATGGTGAAGCAATAGTTTTGGAGTTTGGGGAATGTGGGGTACTCCTTCATTACTATTACTCTCAGGTCCACTCTGTCCCACAGTTTTAGCACCTGTTAGGGTCCAATCTATAGAACTGTTCAATATTTTACAAAAGATTGATTATTAAAAATCGTTCAGCCGTATATAACTTGTTCATATAAGATAGGAATACTTGAAAAATAGAATTACTTATGTTAAATAGCAATATTTAAAACCCTTTTACCGAGTGCAAACAAATAATTGATATTAAAGAGAATCATACGTGTTAATTATACTTGATAACAGTTAACTGTACAAATAAAAAAAGATTAATAAGAAAGAGAATTATTAGTGTTAACAATACTTAACACCATTTAACTAAGTGTAAATAAATAATTAATATTCAATAGAATTATTTTTGTCGTATAACAACACTTGAAACATTTAACTATGTGCAAACAAATGAGCTCAAGCACGTTTAAAATAACACACACACACACACACACACACACACACACACACACACACATATATATATATATATATATATATATATAAACTGATGTTGTGGATCGGTTTCTCTGAAAACCATTTTGATTCTTCCTCAGAATTTTCTCAATTTCTGGTTCAATGAAGTTGAGGAGCAGAGTATTATAAATTTTAGCCACTATGGAAGTAAGTTTTATACCTCAGTAGTTCTTGGCAATTCAGAGGTCACCTTTCTTGAGAAAAGGGAGGATGCAGCCTTTTGTCCATCTGTCTTTCGTTTTCTGGTTATATACGGCGTAGCAGTGTCGAGGCTGTAGGTCGTCGAATTTCTTTGTCTTCCATACTTCTAGTGATAAAGTGTTCGTTCAAAAAATCTTGAGGTGATATACTTATATTTGTAGATTCTTTAAAGGCATTTTGCTTCATACAGAGGGTCTCCCTAAAGAAACGGTCGCACCCATAATGATGCTCCATAAAAACACGATAGTAAAAGTTCGCTCACCGGATGGAGACACACACTTCTTTGATATTTTTGTTGGTGTTCTGTAAATGGATACTTTAGCCCCATATCTGTTCATAATCTGCCTGGATAATGTACTTCGAACTTCGATAGATCTTATAAAAGAAAATAGCTTTCCACTAAAGAAGGCTAGAAACAGACGATACCTCGTGGAAACTAAAATTACGGACGTAGACAACGCAGATGACATTGCGCTTCTTGCAAATACACCTACCCAAGCTGAATCCATGCTGCATAGTCTGGAGCAGGCAGCAGGTGGCAATCGCCTCCATGTGAATGCAGACAAAACGGAGTACATGTGTTTTAATCAAAAAGGAGATATCTCCGCACTAAATAGATCTCTGAAGTAGCCTGTCATCTACTGAAAATGATATCAATATTCGACTAGCGAAGATATGGACGGCTATCGATAGATCAGATGGAAGTCAAACTTATCCAATGAAATAAAACGCTTTTTTTTGTGTTAATTTTACTATATGTATACACCACATGGACGCTGACTAAACGTATAGAGAAAAAGCAAGATGGGGATTGCACAAGAATGCTACGAGCTATATTGAACAAACCCAAGAAGCAACATCCCACAAAACAGCAGCTGTACGGCCAACTTACTCCCATCTCTAAAACAATCCAAATAAGACGAACAAGACATACGGAACACTGCTGGAGAAGTAAGGATCTTATGGACCTCTTCTCGAGGACGTGCAAATGTTGGACAACCAACAAGAACTTATCTACAACAGCTCTATACGGAAACAGGATGTTGTCTAGAAGACCGGTTAGAAGTGATTGATGATGAGATGAATGGTGAGAAAAAGTCTGGGAAATCTGTGCTGGCAGTACGACATGATGATGATGATGATGATATATCTTAAAAGGATTTGGCATTAAATAACTCTCAAGTGTTGAATTGCCATAAAACCCAAACAAACAGCCATCAAGTGGGAATGCTCTTGATGTAGTGGACTTGTGAAATTGTTGTAAGTGAGTTCGAACTCCACTCGCGCTTTTGCGTTCACTTTCGGACTAATGCCCCTTGGGAAAGGTATGAACTTCCTTATTCCTCCAACAAAGGGTTAAATACCATCACTGGTTTTCTTCTACAAGGATAGCTTTGGCATTGAATAATCCATAAAGGTTGATATGCCATCGAAATCAAAGAAAGTACTTTATCAAATGTCTTCAAATTTGTCATATTTACAAAACATTTTTCCCAAATCGTCTGTTTTTAGTGCCCCCCAATCACATCCAACCCTTACATTCTAATTGCTCCTTAAACACGCTCGATTCAAAATCACAATTTCTCACCGTTGTACACACGATTGATGAACTGTATACTCTCCTGCAGAGGGATAAGATTCCCTTCTTAAAATGAGGTGTCTTGGGTATGATACTGAACTACATCCGATGATACGGCTCCAGTACTGAAGATCTGGGGAGTGTGGAGTGCCCCTTCATTGCCATTACTTCCAGGTCTACTTTGACCCGGAGTGATAATAACTGTTAAGGTCTCATCTATAGATCAAAGAGCTGTTTGAAAATTATTTGTATTAGATAAGAATACTTGATATCATATAACCATGGACAAAAAAGAAACTATACAAAAATGTAAATATAAACCTTCAATGTATGCACTTCTCTTACTTCTAGGCTTCAAATAACCCAAGATAGGTTGATATGCCGTTAAAATCAATCTGTAAATCATTCATCTTACTTGTGACTTGTATGTACGACTGAAATTCTTTCTCAATTCTTCCACTTGTGAAACTTCCTCCGCTTAGATTTAAAATTCCTTGGCTTAGATTTAAAATCTCTTCCCTTAGATTTAAAATCTGTCCTCAGAGAGCCCAACACTTACAATATGAGAATCACTGACTCGCAAGAAAGTGATAAAAAGACGCATCTTAAGGAGACATACGTTTTGACCGCATTGGCAGATTAAAGGTTGTGAAAAAACCTATATGTATACCTCAATATGTTCGAAGCCAAATGATAAAAGATGTAATCTCGTTCCTTGTCAATACACTTAGCTAAATGGTGAATATTAATCATATTCATCGAATATAATATTGTGACAATCGATCAAAATTCAACTGATAGCTCTTTGTTAGACTGCAGGCTGATTGATCCCTTCCCTTAAATAAGTATTAAAATTGTCATCATGGAGGCAGTGTATAGATAAAGAGAATTGGTAAAGATTATTTGTATTTGAACAAAGACTGTTTATGTTTTTATTAGAACTAATGTCTTTGGAAAAGACACGAATCTACTGTCCCTTACGCCCTGTATAATCTCTTGATATCTCCAGGAAAAACATCTTGTTACTAACACCTCATGGTGATTGACGAAAAAAACAAAAACAAAAAAAACCCAAAACAACATTAACAAAAAATAGTGAGCAAATAAGCAAATAAACAATTCTCCCATCAATACCTTACCTCCCTATTTAGTCTTCGCTACGTACAGGATATGACACAAGGTCAATTTTCTAAAAGCAAAGTATAGCTGATTTGAATTGTGAGTTTTCCATCTTGTTGATTGGTTACCAATCCAAGGCTAAAGAACTTAGTCTGTCCTACTAATTTCATATAGCAAAGGGTGGAGTGAATGAACAGATGCATTTATTCTATTCTCCGAGGTATCAGCGCGAAATGAAACGGAAACAGTCTCATCCAGGGTTTGAACTCGGGTGACCGATTCCATTTCCCCACGGCGATAACTGTTGCATTAAGTGTGTCTCTAATCCAGGTTTTGATTACTTGTGGTCACTATTATCAGAAATTATCGTGTCTAATAATAATTGCGCAAGTATATTTTGGTTCATAATGAAAATATTTTTTTTATATACAAAGCCGTTCACGAACTGGACAACCCATTGACATTAGTAATTTCATTGTGTACAAAACATGAAATGGTTTATTTCTATTTTTTCACGTTCAGGCCAATAGATTACTATTTAGAGTCAACGTTCATGACATTGTGTACCCATGTGACTCTTTCTTTCTTTCCTTTTTTATCTTAGTCATTTCTGCTGTCCATGTGCATAGGGAGTGTTGGAAAGGGTTTGGAGTAGAATGTCTGGAGTTCAAATGGAGGGAAAAAGTAAACGCATTCCTTTTGTAGGGACGCAGAAATGTTTGTGTGTAATTTTGATAATGTTTATAGTGTTTCGGCAGTTCAACTATTTCATTAAGAGGCGGGAATACCTTGTCAATGGCGGGTCTCTTTCTTTCTTTCTTTCTTTCTTTCTTTCTTTCTTTCTTTTGTCATTCCCTTTTTTGGTTTAACTACTCCCGGAATTTTTTTTTCTTCTTTCATATCCTTTACTCTATTGTGGCCTTCATTTTATTCCCGCCTTCTTTCACTTTTTTCTAACCTTTCATTCATTCTCTCTTTCTCTCTTTACTGATTCTTACTTTCCTTCTCTCTTTACTGATTCATTCTTTTCTTCTCTCTTTGCGGATTCATTCTCTACCTTTCGTCTTTTCTTTCTATCAGTTCTTTTAACCTTTTATTTCCACAGTAATTCTCTTTCTCTCTCTCTCTCTTTCTCGCCTACCTTCTTTTTTAAATTCTTATTTTGTTTATCTCTTAATATTTAATCTCCCACATCGACTTCCCTTTTTCTTTCTTTCTTTCTTTCTTTCTTTCTTTCTTTCTTTTTATGCTTTTTCTTTTCCTTATTTAACTTCATTGCTCTCGTCCTTTCTTTTATGGTGTCTTCCGGTCTGTTTCGGCCTCTTCCCGCCAAAACAATAATTAGCTAACAATTTCCCTATCAAAGTCTTTCACTCACAGCTCAACAGGTGCAGTCTGCTTAGGTTCAATCATAATGCTATATTTGGAACGCCATGTCAGTACAGTGCTTTTTGTTGTTGTTGTTGTTGTTGTTGTGTAGTCTGTTGAACAAGGTGTTTGTTTGTCAAATGTCGGTATGCATCTAATCTATAACAGGCACTTTCTGTCTGTGCCTCTTTGTATGTGTATCTGTATGTGACGAGGTATTCGTTGTGCTTTTTTTTTAAGTAGACAAAAAGCCTAGTAATTATGAGCTCATTATTTTTTTCAATTTCATATTCAGTGTTTTTATATTTTATCATAAATTCATTAACCACCTTTTAAATGAACCACAAACATTTTATTTAATGTTATTCACCTTGAATAGAAGACAGACAATTAGTCACCTAATTAAGAAGTACCATATAAATATTTACTAAGTTTTGAAAGGATAGGAACATACAAATAAGAAAAATGAGTTGATTATTTTGTTGCATACAGAGACACCCACGCACACTCACAAGCCGACCACTTGCCCCCACACATGCAAACACGCCTTACACATACGAACACACACACACACACACACACACACACACACACACACACACACACACACACACACACACACACACACACACACACATATGGAGACAAAAGACATTTACCGAATGATAGTAAGGTTTATGGAATATTTAAAATTGATTTTTCAAGATTGGAATATTCTTCTTAATTAGTCTTGGAGGTCTGAGCTTTAAAAGTAAAAAGCACAAGTTTCCCCGCCCTGCGTACACATGCACGGACATGCACATCTATCAAGATACTTATAAAATGCTACCCAAAAAGTTGAAAGAGAGAAAAGACACAAATTAAATGCACAACAAACGTTTTCTTCTACTCTTTGTGAAGAATAGCCGTCGGGAATAAATGGGGCCACTTTGGAGGAGATGTGGAAAATAGGTGCTAGGTTAATGGGGCGGAAATGTTTTTAATATTTCAAGAATTTCCCAGGAACTAGATTATCAAAAAAGAAATTCCCGATGATAAAAGATAAATTTGTTGGTAAGAAATATCGAACGGTTGTATGGAAAATATAATTAAGAGAAATGAACCAAGTTCTTTGGACTATCCCTTGAATAAATATTTAGAGCTATAATCAGCCCAAAATGATCCGGAACATTTCTTCCGTAAGATTATTTTACTTAGCCAATCCTTTAAGAATTAATTACATGAATATTTTCCATTATATATATATATATATATATATATATATATATATATATATATATATATATATATATATATATATATTAAATAAAAAAGTATAAAATCAAAGGAATATTTCTTTGTAGTTATTTAACATTGAATTTTGAATTGTTCTCAAATAATTTTGATCTTAATTCATCACCAGGACAGATGTTAAATTGTGTATATACCATTTGCTTGTATGGTCAAATTTAAATTTCTTGCACAATTCCCAGTGGATCACTTTGCCAACCCAATCGTGTCTAGTCTCATACTCTTTCTGTGCTAATTTGCTGCATTCGCTTATTATGTGACTGATGGTTTCGTCTCTATCACCACATAGACTACATTTGCTGTTTTGTTGCGTCTTATCTATTCTTGCTTTGGTATGATTGGTTCTTATTGCGTTGTTTTGTGCTGCTATTGGGAAAGAGATTCTGTTTCTTTCTTAAGGTTTTCCTTTCTTAACCACGTCCATATTTTCTCGTGTGAGATGTTGCTTATTAGCCGTTTAAAATGCCAATGAAGTTGTTTTTCTTCCCATTTTTGTTTTCTGGTTATTGTCGTTCTGTTGGTCCTAAAGTTGTCAGTATTGTTTCTAGTGGCTGTAATCAGTCTTTCTCCGTGCTTTTGTATGTAGTCTTCAAGTCATATTGATGTGTCAATACTGTCTTTAAAGTTGGCAAGTTCTCTACCGCCTTCTTTTCTTGAAACATATAATCTGTCAACGTAATCTCTGGGATGTAATGCCTTATGCATGGTCATTAGTTTTCTTGTTCTCTGGTCCATTTGTTTAAGTTCTTCTCTGGTCAACTTCAAGAATGGTCCCGAATATCTTACGAGGGGAACAGATCAGATTCCTTTGATAAGCTTTCTGTTATATAGTTTGTCTCGAGTAGCTTTCTGGTTCTCCTGAAATATTTTTTCTTAATTTTTTCTTTCATGTCCTCATGTTTAATATCAGCTTCCAGTTTCCTCAAATATTTGTAGGTTTCCTTTTCTCTGAGCTTTCTAATTTTGTCTTGATTTGGTAGTTCCATTCCAGTCATAAGGTGTTATTTGCCGCTTTTCTTTACTTGCATGGCGCATTTTTCTATGCCAAATTCCATTCCAATGTCCTGACTGTATATTCTAAGTGTGTGTATTAGAGTTTGCAATTCTTTTTCATTTTTGGTAAACAGTTTGATGTCATCCATGTACATTAGGTGATTTCCTGTGATTTAGTAAGTTTGTATCCGGCTGTGCATTTCCTGAGTATGGGATTTGGTGGCGTCATCACAATTTTAAATAGTAATAGATATATTACATCTCCTTGGAATATACATCATTGGATTATTATTATTATTATTATTATTATTATTATTATTATTATTATTATTATTATTATTATTATTTACTCCTTTGAGAGTTTTTCACACAAGCGTTAGCAGATTTTTTTTTTTTTACTGAAGTTTGAGTGACAGCAACTCAACTCAAGTCTCCAGGACTATTCTAAGTATTCTTTTCATAGTATTCAAATTTTTTGAGTTGACCATTTCATTTCCGTGTGAGTTTATATATATATATATATATATGCCATCATCGACATTATCATCATCATCATTACCAAGTCCCTCTGACAGCAAGGATTTCCGGCATTCTCTCTCCATCCGTCCCTAGTATTCATCGCTCCTGGCAGGTCTTCCAAACTACACCTTATATCCGCACAGAGGTTAAGTAAATAAGTTCTCGCTGGTCGGCCAACACTCGCACGTCCATGTGTTGGGGTCCATTGAAGAACCTCACTTATGGTTTTGTCCTTATCTATCTATCTATCTATCTCCGATGATGATGAGATTGGTGTCCCAAACTTGTGTTTGGCGATGCCCAAAGAATGACCGAACACTCTTGGAAAAGACTATTAAGAATTTTTAGTCTCTCTTAATTCTTACACTCGTTTCCCTAAAAGGAAACAAGAAAAGTTGAATAAAAATTAATTAGACGTTCCTCATTAAGTAAATTAATTAATTAAGACTTGTTATCACACACATGCACACGCACACACTAACATACACGCAAACACACGCAAACAGACAGACAGACATACACACACACACACACACATATATATATATACAGAGACAGAAGAAAATGATGGTATTGATAGTATTTGTAGATGACTGCTACTGACGAGATATGAACTGAGATAGATAGATGGATAGAGAGAGAGAGAGAGAGAGAGAGAGAGAGGCACACTCATAGAAACCCACAGAAATACACAGAGAAAGAAAGAAAAAAGTAAAAAAGAAGAGATTATACATTTCTTTATGATATATGGATAGACTCACACACACACACACACACACACACACACACACACACACACACGGATATATACATGATTATGAATATATGAAAAAACAAAATATTCAGTGGATGTATTTATATGATAATATGCCATCGTTTAATATTTCGGTTTTTCGTTAAACCATCTTCAGGGCGTTCTTAGAATGCAATGTTATAATGCTTCATATGAAAATCAATTTTGAATGAAAAAATCTAATGAAAAAAAAGTGTTAGTGTAGGCTTATAATCATGAATAAGTAAAAACATCGTCTGAATATTTTGTTTTTCATATCTTTATATTTACATAGTCGTGGATTCATTTCTATTTTTCTCTAATATATATATATATATATATATATAGAGAGAGAGAGAGAGAGAAAATACAGACAGACATAGGGACTGAAAGAAAAATGGTGTATTCATAAATGAAAAGATTCTGATATATATATATATATACATACGTTTCCTAATTCTTTTTTATTCAATATTTTCTCTCTTAAAAGAATCCTGGTATTTTTTCTTTTATAATTTACACAAAATAAAAAATCACGGTTTTCTCGGTCAAAATCGATTTAAACATTATTATATATGATGTATAATTGTGCAGACCCGAATATCAATGTTCTAGTTACCTCCCCTGGACTACATTTTCTTACTCACATTGATTTAAAACTGTAAAATACAATTTTATGTAAATTGTATAAATATGTTTTCTGAAAAATGAGACATTGTATACAATATTTATAATCAATATAAAATTTGACAAGATATTTCTTCTTGTTGGAAACTCTTTCGTGGAATATTTATGCATAATAAAATAAGAAATAAGTATTTATAAAAGGAAGAACATTCTGGCTTTTTTGAAAACTTTGATATTATTATAAATACCAATAATGGAGTACTTATTGTAGTATGCTGTTTATCAAACTCAATTTACATAGTAATTCACTTGTGGGTTTGATCCCAACAGGGTATCCCAAAGTTCTACCGACTAAGCAAAATATCAGTGGTTAACAAATTGACCCCAAAAACTACTGGGATGAGTTCGAATTTCCCTGGATGATTTATACCTTTGGCCGTTGTAATAATAATAATAATAATAATAATTATAATTATAATAATAATAATCTGGACCGTGCTAGAGAAGTAAAAAAAATATGGAACATGAAAGTGACGATAACACCAATTGTAAGGATTGATAAAGGGACAAGATGACTTAGAAATCAGAGGGCAAGAGGAAATCATCCAGTTTATAGCATTATTGAGATCGACTAGAATACTGAGAAGAGTCCTGGAAACTTGAGCGGACTTGCAGTCACCCAAAATGCAGAAAAAATCATTAAGTGTAAAAAACTCTCAAAGGAGTAAAATAATAATAATAATAATAATAATAATAATAATAATAATAATAATAATAATAATCATCTAACACTGATGTGAAAAACTCTAAAGGAGTAAATAATAATAATAATAATAATAATAATGATAAAAGCAAGTTAGCACAGAAGGAGTATAAGACAAGACACGACTGGGTCGGCAAGGTGATCCACTGGGAGATGTGCAGGACTTTTCAATTTGACGATACGAACAAATGGTATTTGCACACATCAGCACCTGTCCAAGAAAATGACACACATAAACTCCTATGGGACTTTGACATACAGACGGATCACCTAATCTCGGCCAGAAGACCAGACGTTATAGTAATCAACAAAAATAAGAGATTTAGCAAAATTGTGGACTTCGCTGTCCCGGCTAACCACAGAATAAAACTGAAAGAATGTGAAAAGAAGGATAAATACTTCGATCTTGCTAGGTAATTGAAAAAACTACGGAACATTTATGGGACAATTGTTCCAATTGTGATTGGTGCTTTTGGTACATAACCTAAAAGATTATTAAAGGGAGCACTTAGAGGTTGAAGGACGAGTGGAGACCATCCAAACGACTACATTATTGAGAACATCCAGATTGACGCATCGTTGACGCATCGAAGACTATATACATTAACTCTAATAAGTAAATAATAATAATAATGAAATTGTGGACTTTGCTGACCACAAAATGTAGCTGAAAGAAAGTGAAAAGAAGAATAAGTACCAGGACCTTGCGAGGGATTTGAAAAAACGGTAAATTTTTGCCCTTTGGCCCATCGGGTTTTCGTGAAGGCTGGAAATCAGATTCTGCCTTTTTTTTTGCGAAAACATGTGAACAACCTGAAAAAATATCCACCAAGAAGAAATTTTGAAGAAAACGCCAATATTCTAGAATTTGATGGGGGATCACTTTGTTATATAAATTTAACATAAAATGATCACCCACTTCCAGACCAGCAAGCATAACTGATGACCAGAGATAGCGGAAGGGACTTGCAACCAAATTATTTTTTCTTTTTTTTGTAGGGAAATCAGATGGAGAGGGTGGAGGTGTTAACGAAGCTTATTTGGGGTGGGGATTTTTTTCACTAAATTAAAAAAAGGGGTGGAAACACTCTGGGGGCGGTTCTTCTTTTTTTGTATGGGATGAAAACACTTAGAATAAAAAAATGCACACGTTTCATAGATTGTAGTATTTTCTTTTTTTTTCCTGGCTGTTTGCATGTATTCGCCAAAAAAAAGGTGGAATTTGATTTTTGGTTTTCGTTGGAATGGGATGGGTTAAAGGGTAAAAATTTACCAAGACGCTATGGAACATGAAGGTGACAATTATACCAATCGTGATTGGGGCTATTGGTACAGTCACCAAATAATTATTAAAGGGACTGGAGCACTTGGAAGAAACAGGACGAGTGGAGACCATCCAAATTACTATATTATTGAGATCGGCCAGAATACTGAGAAGAGTCCTGGAGACTTGAGGAAACTTACTGTCACTCAAACTCCAGCGAAAGACCATCAGCTAATATTGATGTGAAAAACTCTCAAGGAGTAAAGAATAATAATCAAATAATAAAGAACACCAGCTGACGCTGATATGAAAAACTCTCAGAGTAAATAATAATCCTTATTTTTATATTACTTTTTCACACAATTATTATTATTATCATTATTATTATTATTTCTCTCTCTCTCTCTCTCTCTATATATATATATATATATATATATATATATATATATTCGTGAATAAGTTTCCAGACTTTTTTGTACATGTATTTAAAATTGTCGTAGACTCTTGAGAATTTAGTATGTTATTGCTATACATCTTATGAGATGACTGACCAATCTTTATGATTTCAGCTTCAAATGAACAGCTACAGAAGCAATTGGAATACACCCTACTAAAGCCTGATTGTCACAGCTGGTGAATTTCAAAAATGCAATCTGGACGTGAGAACACTTTAGAAGAACGATATGCTATAAAATTCTGTTTTAAACTTGGAAAAAATGCCACAGAAACGTATGGAATGCTTCAGACTTCTTTTCGATTATCTTACATGAATCGAGCATCAGTTTTTGAGTGGTATAAGAGATTCAAGGAAGACAGGGAGTCTGTGAAGGATGATGAGAGGTGTGGGAGGTGTAAGGAAGTCAATACACCAGAGTTGATTGGCCAAACGGTTAGGGTTAGGGTTACTATGTTGAGGTTTTAAGGGAGTTCAGGAAGAGATTCTGTCGGAAGAGGCCAGCACTCTTCAAATTGAGTCAGAGGCATTTCCACCAGGACAATGCACCAGTCCACAACTCCATCCTTGTCACAGACTATTTGACCAAGATGGGTATCAACACAGTTCCTCACCGTCCCTATAGTCCAGACCTTGCTCTCTGTGACTTTTGCTTATACCCCAAGCTCAGAGGCTGTCGTTATGCGACAATTGAGGAAATGAAAGAGGATGTGACGAAGGTCATTGACATGCTCACACAAGAGGACTTCGATGGGGCCTTCCAGAAGTTGCATTGCAGCCGGAGGAGATTACTTCGAAGGGGACTAGAGTTTCATGTGTGTACTATCAATAAAAGTGCACATACGAAAAAAGTCTGGAAACTTATCGTATGCACCTCGTATATATATATATATATATATATATATAACTACAAAATGTGTACAGATACGAAATGTAACCTACTCATTATACAGGAGCTCTCTTTCTCTTTTTTCTCTCTCTCTCTATCTTATCCCTCTCTATATTTATTTATTTATTTAGAGAGGGAGATGCTGGGTAAACTAGGTTCTATAGCCTTGGTAGGAAGACCAGTCAAGGAGAATGAAAAACTCTAAATTCATAGCACAACGATTCATGAAGAATGAACTTTTTAATCATTTAGTTACTTGAAACCATACAGCAGGGTGCAAATTATTTACATCGCATCGGAATATCTGATAAATAGAATTAATAATGTTGGAAAGCAATACTTGAAACAATTTAACTGTATGAAAATCAAAAGTGCATATTAAATAGAATAATTAGTGCAAGGTAGCAATACTTGAAAACATTTAACTGCGTGAAAACAAATACGCTCCAATACCCCGTTTAAATATAAAGTTACTTCCAAACTATTCATTCAAAATTTATATATATAGTATGGTTTGGTATTAAAAAACCATCAAAGGCTGATATGGCATTCAACTCCAACCAACCAACCACCGAGCAGTCGTAACTACAAATCCAGGTTCTCATTTAAACGATTAAAGAATTGCCACCTAGAATATTGGTATACACTTTTTTGTCTGTCTCGACAATCATGCAGCATAGAAAATCTTTTTCTTCTGAACCTTTAAAAAAAACTTTGGAAAGTGTCGTGGCTCATATTTCCTGAAGCAAATAACAAATACTGTCCAGAATTTTGCTCTCCTCACATAAAATCTTTCATAGGTGAAAATCTAAATAAGTGTATCGTTGTATCGTAACAGTTCGCCCCTAAAAACCTTTTTCTTTGTTAATCTGTTATGAACATAGGCCATTTTTCTGTCAGGAATTCCAAAAGATAAGAACACATTGTTCATCAAACCACGTGTCATTATCATGTGACAATGATCAACCGAAAAGAAAATGTTAAAAATAACAAAATTATCATAAAAAAAGGCGACAAATTTGGATTGTAAAAATGAAGTATGAAAATTTTCGCGTTTTGTCATTTTTATCCTACTGCCAAAGCTGGGGGATAAAACTCAATTTTCCTTGCCGACAATCGTACTTTATATATATATATATCATAAATTTGATGAAAAAACCTTCATTTAGTGCTTCCATTATGAATTTATTTCAGGTCGTTATGACCTTCTTCAGATGGAGTTTAGGATATGATGTAGACGGTATTAAACTCCATCTGCGTCAGGTCATAACGACCTGAAACAAATTTATAATGGAAATACTGAATTGAAGTTTTTTCGTCAAATTAATAAAAAATGTTTTCGCTCTTCATGTGAGTTTCAATATATATTTCATATCAGAAATTAATTATATATTCGATAGCCGTGGTCATTGAGCAATCAACAGAGATTCCATTTCACCTTGGATTACTACAAAAATATCTAAACCTTGTCTATTTACCTCGGATTTGGCCTAGCGGTTAGAGTGTTCGCCAATCGCCCGGGAGACCTGGGTTCAATCCCAGGTCGAGTCATACCAAAGACTCAAAAAATGGTACTTGATGCCTCCTTGCTTAACACTCAGCATTATAAGGTACGGATCAAGGGTAAAGTGGAGCAATCCAGGGAAAGGAGTAGCGCCCTCCCCTACACATTGGTGTAGTAAGCAATCGAAAAGGGAACCTTCGGGCACCCTCGACTATGGTCGCCTACTTTACTTATATATATATATATATATATATATACGTACATATATATATATATATATATATGCACTGGGTGATTCAAGGAAATGTTCCCAGTTCTGGGGGAATACCTTTACAAGAAAAGCAGAACTGATATGATTAAGAATATCCGAGTAAAATTTTCAGAATGTGTTCACAGGGATGATGAAGTAGTGGAGACTGTGTGAAATCATTATATGATAAAGATACTCCAGTAGAAGGTCTGATCTGTCGGCTGGGACTGCTGAATACGCCGACTGCATATCTGCTGAGGGGTAAGACCTTTTCTTCCAACAAGGCCACTTGAAGATGAGATCCTCGTAGTTTAGCAGTATTTGGCCCAGCAACCGAGTGGTCAAATCACTTGCAACACATCACTTTGTCTCTCACTTGATCAGACGGGCAGTCGGATCGGACTAATCCGGACAAATCGGCTGATCGTATCAAGCCCTGGCACCTATATGTTTTATCCCGACTGTACTTTTCAATCTGCACTTGCAGCAAATTCCCAACCCATATTTTCTAGGTGCGAGAAGGCGGTGGCTGAAGGTCAATTGTGTTGAGAGAATAGGAATTTTATCATTGCGGAAAACCTGAAATTGGCAACAGCTTGAAAAACTACTCCCAGCTCGCATATATTGGTCGTGTATCACCGTCTCACCCAAGGCAAATGGATTTCCCCCATGGTACATTCCCAACACAAGTTGGACTCCATAATGGTTGATAGAAATAAACAGAATTTAAGGTGCCTTTTATATAAAAAAAAAAAAAAACGAAATTTATCCGAATCAGATTCAGGAAATGAGGCAGCAGACTTACCCAGATGTATTGTAATTGAATATTTGAAGGAGATTTGCCAAGCTAAATTCTTCACTTTTCTAATAGAAAAAGTATTATGAACTAGAGCTACTTCAAGAAACGTACAAAAAACCCCCGAAGGAATAGAAACTTGCTTGTCGAGTTGGACAGCCGGAGACTGGCAGAAAACGTAAAAAAAAAAAAATTAAAAGTTTTCACTCTACCAAATGAAGAATATATCCACACGAAAGACTAAACACATTTATAGGAGTAATTAGAAGTAGGGAGTTGGCCTTGGCTACAGTAGAGGAGATGACAGCAGCGATGGGAAAACAAGAAGTGACAAACAACAGAAGAATCTCCATTAGAAAAGGCGGAGAACAAATCCCGATCAACACCTACATCCTGATATTTAATCAACCCCATACTTTCAAGGAGGTGAAGAGCTGCGATTGTCTTGAGAGGGTTGAAACGTATGCCCCAACACTCTTGAGGTGCTTCAACTGCCAAAAATATGGACACCACTGGGAAGCCTGCAAAGGACGATAGACATGTGCCAAGTGCGGTGAAAAGGACCTGGACCACATGGAGGAAGATTGCTTAAAAGAAATGATATCTGTTATGGAACCGTTACCTACCCATTCATGGACTCTTCCAAATTCTATATTAATCGAGAGCCAAGTACTCTCAAGGAGACTGGATACACTACCGATATTCAACTGATAAGTAAGCCTAGCTTACGCCACCACTTTTCTCTGTATCTTGTTACTTCACTATATCTTTAAACTTATATCGTGTTCCGAGTTGTTTTTTCGTGATTCCAACCTGGGTCCACATCAATATCCAAACAGCTGACAAGACCATCCGACTTACGCAAGATCTTATGACGTCTATAAAAAAGAAAAGGAAATACTTGAAATAAGACACAAGAAGAATGTGTGATTCCTAGAAGCAAGGAAAATAGTCCTATATGGGAGAAAACAGCTACGCCTCAGTTGCACGGAGAGTGGATCCAATCAACCAAGAAAATAAATACAGATCTATTGTGGATAGACTGATCTACTTGGAGCCAAATTATCGGCCAAAGTTTCAAGAACTCCTGAAAAAACTACACTCGGCCAAATTTCGGCAAGCACAAACTTAATAACGAAAAGTTTAAAATAAAGAGAAATCCAATGAGGTTGTCCAAGCAAAAACACACTGAGAATCTACCACTTAAACACGAACCACTCCTAAATGTGCCAAATATCCTTCAACCAAAACAGCTCTTACGTAAGTCTCCAATATATCCACCAAAAAAACAATCAAAGACAAACAAAAAATTCGTCTCCACAAAAGCCGAAACAACTTAAAAACCGTAAACTCCATTCGGTCAAGCTGGAAAAATACATATGAACATCTAAAGATATAATGAAAGACCAGGAAGCGCATTTAAACTGGCCTCAACCAAATTCCATACAATCCCCAGAACACCAAGAACAAAGTCACCTATGAGAATGAATAAACAATGCAATGCTCAGAGATCGACAAAATCCCTACAATGATCCTTTAGAATAGAAAATATAGATTGTGAAAAAATCCGCAGAGTTGCCAATCTCAATCTTGAATATATTACAAATAACTACAATACTTAAAAAAACATTTAACTGTGAGCAAACAGATGAACTTAATGTTTTTTTAAATGTTACTTCCAAACCATCCACTTAAAAAGTAAAAGTGAATAACCGACAAGCTAATTTCTAACATATCATGTATATCTATTTAACCGTGTGCAAACAAATGATAAAAAGAAAATGGAATGATTTGTATAAGATAGAAATACTTGAAATCATTAAACTGTGAAGAAAAATGAGCTCAGGCATATTTAAAAATGTTATCAGCAAAAAATGTTTACAAATCATATATATTTGATATAAACAGGATTTGGCATTAAATAACCTAAAATGGATGATGTAACATAAAACCAAACCAAACCTACAAACAATTCACATACAAATCGTATGTGTAACCAATTAAATGTGTGCAAACAAATTGCTGGTGTTCAATTGAATTGCTATATAACAATACTCGAAACCATTTAATTGTGCGCAAACAAATGAGCTACGGTACGTTAAAAATATTATCTATCAAAGTATTCGTTTAGAAATCTTAGGTTTAATATATGTATAAACAGAATTTTGTATTAAGTAACTTACAAAGGCTGATGCGTCATAAAACCAACCGCTTTTTAAAATCACCTGTATATATACAAGGAGCACACAATAAGTTTCCAGACTTTTTTCGTATGGGCACTTTTATTGATTGTACACACATGAAACTCTAGTCCCCTTCGAAGTAATCTCCTCCGGCAGCAATATACATATTTTTCGATTTCTTTTACTGTCTTTCTTTCTATCTGTCTCTCTCTCTCTCTCTCCAGCTCTATATACATCTACATATACATTTGTGTGTGTGAATGTGTGTGTGTGTGAGTGTATGTGTGTGCACACGCGCGTATGATTAGCTATGTTGGTAAACAAGCCAAAAAAGCCAGAATTTCAAATGTTTATCTTCTTTGGAGATTAATATGCAGGATTATTCCTCTTGGAATATGGAAGATAACGCAATCTTTCTCCAGCGCGCGTGCGTGTGTGTGTGTGTGTGTGTGTGTATGTGCGTGCTAGGGGTCTTACTGAGAAATTATCGAACCATTTTGAATATCTCGAGAAACGCTTCCGTGATCTTAATATAAATTGGTAATCAATCCAATTGGACCTTACTAGGCATGGACAAACAGTAACTTACTTGTATGGCTACTAAGTTGGCAATGAGACGTCACTGAGAATTTTGTGTACTATATGATCCTCGTATTCACAATGGCATCCCCTGAAGGTTTTTCGATTCTTCAATCATTAGTTTACTGTTTAGATTTAGTTCTCAGGGACATTTGTCATTTCCAAAGCTAAAATTGTCGTTGAAAGGAAATTTCATACCATGGGTGAGATAAAGAATTAGGAAGTATGGGATGAGGCAGCTGATGGAGATCCCGATGGGTACATGCATACACACTTTTGAGGTAGTGAAGGGCCATAAGATGTAATAAGAAATGGCATATTTGATCAAATTAACACGAAAAAATGCCAAAAGTCATCATTTATTATGCTCTGCTTTTTTTAATGTGAAAAATAAGAGAACTTTCCGTGTTGTGGACTTTGCTATCCCGGCTGACTACAAAGTAAAATTGAAAGAAAGTGAGAAGAAGGATAAATGCCTCGACCTTACTAGGGAATTGAAGAAAGTGTGGAACATGAAAGTGACGTTTATACCAATTGTAATTGGTGCTCTTGGTACGGTCACCTAGTGATTAATAAAGAGACCGGAGGATTTGGAAATTAAAGGACGAATGGAGACTATCCAAACTGCTGCATTATTGAGATCAGCCAGAATACTGAGAAGAGTCCTTGAGACTTGAGGAGACTTGTTGTCATTCAAATTTCAAGTAAAGACCATCAGCTCAGAGATGAACTCAAACAAATGGATCAAAGAACAAAAATACCAATGACCATGCATAAAGCATTACATCCCAGAGACGACGTTGGCAGACTATATTTATCTAGAAAAGAGGGAGGAAGAGGACTTGCCAGCATCGAAGACAGTGTAGACGCATCAATACAATAGCTCGAAGACTACATAGAAAAACACGAACGAGGACTGATTACAACCATCAGAAACAATACGGACAACACGATTGACGATAGAATGACAATAACTAGGAAACAAAAATGGGAAAAAACCCAACTCTATGGCCGCTTTAAACGACTAATAAACAGCATTTAACACCAGAAAACCTGGGCCTGGCTCAGAAAAGGAAACCTTAAGAGAGAAACGGAATCTCTCGTAATAACAGCACAGGACAACGCCATAAGAGCCAATATTATTAAAGCGTGAATAGATAAGACGCAACAAAATAGCAAATGTAGGCTATGCGGTGACAGAGACGAAACGATCAATCACATAATAAGCGAATGCAGCAAATTAGCACAGAAGGAGTATAAGGCGAGACACAACTAGGTTGGCAAGGTGATCCACTGGGAAATGTGCAAGAAATTTCAATTTGACCATACTAACAAATGGTATATGCACAACCCAGCATCTGTCACAGAAAATGACACATACAAACGGATTACCAAATCCCAGCTAGGAGACCAGACCTTATAATAATCAATATAAAGAAGAGTATT
This sequence comes from Sepioteuthis lessoniana, assembly GCA_963585895.1. Lineage (NCBI taxonomy): Eukaryota > Metazoa > Mollusca > Cephalopoda > Myopsida > Loliginidae > Sepioteuthis > Sepioteuthis lessoniana. The sequence goes on along the minus strand of OY757904.1, from coordinate 157,887,196 downwards.
TGCAAAATTGTCGACTTTACTGTCCCGTCGGACCACAGAATAAATCTGAAGGAATGTGCAAAGAAGGATAAGTACCTCGACTTTGCTAGAGAATTGAAAAAGCTGTGGAACATGAAAGTGACGATTGTACCGATTGTGATTGGTGCTTTTGGCACAACAACTAAAGGGTTATTAAAAGGCCTGGAAGACTTGGGTGTTGGCGGACGGGCAGAGACTATCCAAATGACAGCATTGCTGAGAACGGACAGAATCCTGAAACGAGTCCTGGAGACTTGAGGAGACTTGCTGTCACTCAAAACTCCAGTGAAAGACCATCAGCTAACACTGATGGGAAAAACTCCATGGGAGTAAATAATAATAATAATAATATTCCTTTTGCTTAATAGTTAGCAGGAATCGACCCCACCTAATAGAACTACTAGAAATTTTGACTGATGCTCAGAGAAAATCAGGTTTGTAATATGTCTCTCCTTTTAAAAAAACATTGATATTTCCGTTACTTGTAAAATCTTTTGGTGAATTATTGTAATTCTTAATGAAGAGTCTTACTAATCGGGTAAATTATTTACTGCTAACCAATCCTGAACTCACGAAAGATTTGTTTAATTTTACCGCGCTAAACTCAGTCATTTAACACTGTAGGGTGTGTTCTTAGAATTTGATAACGAAAAGACCAAAAACAACGACAAAAACCAAAAAACAACAACAACAAAAAACAAAAAAACAAAAAAATTTAAATAGTCTAAAAATATGACAGTAGATATAAACTATTGAGGTGATACTGGAACACCTGAAACTAGTTCAGGTCATTAGGTCGTGAAGTAAAATGTAAATAACACTACAACGGACTTTAACTAAGTTAAAACTTAGGGTGATATATGTGTATATATATATATATATATACAACCCCAAATTTATATATTTTTTTCTTTTTAATTTTTTTGTGTGACCCGCTGTTCATGAACAGCCATCATGAATGTTCTTGGTCACATCTGTGCCAAGCGTGCAGATCATAAACAACCTCCGGGTCTGGTATAGCCACAATATACCACCCATGATTAAAATGTCCAATCACAATATAACAACTTGGGACCCAGGCCACAGGCTTGGGTATCATGATCACCAGGTGCTCTCTTGATTGCCAACATGGGAGACCCGATCATCATCCTGCGAATGTTGGCTGCTCTTTTTTCAGGTACACGAATGACGACGTAAGTAACCGCAACGACCAGAGACTAGGGAAGACAATCAACTTACACTACACGGCTATTTTAGGAGCAACCCTTCTCAAAGAGTATATAGGAAAAGAATGATAGAGATGTGGCAAGAATGTGCTAATTTTCAGACAACAAGTTTGCCGACCAAGTTAGTACAATAACAAAGAAGGGTTTGTTTTCTGACCTTGACATACTAGAAATACATCAGAAAATAAATAATTAACAAGGTAGTTATACAGTACCTGATACATTAAGAATTTAATACCCCCCAGCCTAACAGAAATGAACCACCAACTTCGGAACAAATAACCAAGATCATAATACAGTTCCAGACACACCAAGTGTTCATCAAACAAAAACAACCAAACAGAAATGAACTACCAACTTCGGAAAATGAAACAGCCTAAGTACCAAACAACGCAGAAGTAAGCAACCCTAAAGAAACATTATCACAAGAACAAAAGATAGATCTAGAAAATGTTAAAAGAATTATGAACAGTGAAAATACTACCTTACCATCATTAAGAAACACAGAATTGAGAACACTTAAGATATAAACGAATAAAATAAATCAAGTACTACCTTACATATCAACAATTAATATAACCGAGTTAAATGAACTAATCTATGCAGAGGCGAAATTAGTTTGTGAGAAAATTGGAACCCCCTCAAAAAGCACGAAGAAAAAATCAAAACCAGGATGGAAAATTCGGCTGGAAACGCAGATAAAAAAATCTTCGGAAAAAAGGCCAAAATGATAAAACAAAGAAAGACGCTGGAATATGTTGGAACAGAAAGAAAAAGGCAACACGGGAAAAATAACAGTACAACTTGAGGAAATAAACCAGAAAGTACTGGCGAAAGAAGGGAGATTAAAGAAATATCGACAAAGGGTAAAACAATACAGACAAAACAGGTCATTACAAACCAACGAAAGAAAATTCTATCAACAACTGGGAAATCATGACACAAAAACATACCAACAACCAGATGCAAAAGAAACCGAACGATTTTGGGCTAAAATATGGCAACCAAAAAACATAACGAAAAGGCTGAATGGATAAATGATATGACATGAGCACTAGAAGGGCTCGAAGAAGGCCCGAAAGCGGAAATACACATGGATTTACTTAAAACGACACCAAAAAATATTAAACTGGAAAACGCCAGGCCATATTGTAATACATGGTTTTTGGTTCAAGAAATTCACCTCCATTCACCACAGACTAGCACTAGAAATGAACAGATGCTTACAAGGAGCACAAGTACCTGACTGGATGACCAAAGGAAAGACCACATTGATCCAAAAGCATCCTAGCAAAGGAACCGTCGCAAAGAACTACAGACCCATAACTTGCCTACCGATGATTTTGAAAATATTAACAGCACAAATAAGAGAAGAGATGTACTACTCGCTCACAAGCCGAAGACTGTTCCCTGAGGAATAGAAAGGATGCTGCAAAGGATCCAGAGGCACAGTAGAGTTACTTTACATAGATCAACACATCCTAAATGAAAGCAAGACCAGACGGAAAAATAAAGGTATGGCCTGGATTGACTACAAAATGCCATATGATATGGTTCCGCAAAGCTGGATAGTAAACTGCTTCAAAATGTACAAAATATCATATGAAGTTATAAGCTTTCTCGAGAAAATCAGGAAAAACTGGAGAGTGGAATTGACAGCAAGAGGAAGAAGCTTAGCTGAAGCAAAGGTCCAAAGAGGTATTTTTCAAGGAGATACACAATCACCGTTATAATTTATAATTGACATGATGCCACTTAACCACATACTCAGAAAATGTACAGCCGGAGACAAACTTAGTCGATCGCAAGAAAAGATCAATCAACTATTGTACGTAGATGACATCAAACTATTTGCAAAAAGTGAAAAAGAACTGGAAACTCTAATACACGCAGTTAGAATATACAGTCAGGACATAGGAATGGAATTTGGCATAGAAAAATGTACCATGTATGTAATGAAAAGTGGCAAACGACACCTAACTGACGGAATGGAACTACCAAATCAAAACAAGATTAGAACACTCGAAGAAATCGAAAACTACAAATACTTGGGCATCTTGGAGGCTGACACCATCAAACAAGGGGAAATGAAAGACAAAATTCAAAAAGAATATTGCAGAAAACTTGAAAACTACTCAAGACAAAACTCTTTAGCAGAAACCTTATCAAAGAGATAAATACCTGGGCTGTACTACCCCTCGTTACATATTCCGGACGGTTTCTGAAGTTGACCAGAGATGGATTTAAACAAATGGACAAAAGAACAAAAATACTAATGACCATGCCTAAGGCACTACATCCCAGAGATGACGTTGACAGACTATATGTGTCAAGAAAAGAGGGATGAAAAGAGAACTTGCCAGCATTGAAGACAGCATTGACGCATCGATGCAAAGACTCGAAGACTACATAGGAAAACACGAAGGAGGACTGTTTACAGCCATCGGAAACGATATTGACAACACGATAGACAACAGAATGACAATAACTAGGAAACAAAAATGGGAAGAAAAGCAACTCTATGGGCGTTTTAAACGACTAATAAACATAAATCTGGATCTAGTAAAGAAAAGGAAACTTTAAGAGAGAAACAGAATCTCTCCTAATGGCAGCACAAAACAACGCCATAAGAACCGATCATATCAAAGCGAGAATAGATAAGACGCAACAAAATAGCAAATGTAGGCTATGCGGTGACAGAGATGAAACCATCAATCACATAATAAGCGAATGTAGCAAATTAGCGCAGAAGGAATATAAGACTAGACACGACTGGATGGGCAAGGTGATCCACTGAGAGATGCGCAAAAAATCTAAATTTGACCATACAAACAAATAGTATATGCACAGCCCAGGATCTGTCCTACAAAATGACACACATAAACTCCTATGGGACTTTGACGTACAGACGGATCACCTAGTCTCGGCCAGAAGACCAGACCTAATAATAATCAACAAAACAAAAATGAATTTGCAAAATTGTCGACTTTGCTGTCCCGGCTGACCACAGAATAGTACTAAAAGAATGTGAAAAAAAAAAAAAAGGATAAGTACCTCGACCTTGCTTGGGAATTGAAAAAACTATAGAACATGAAGGTGACAATTATACCAATTGTGATTGGTGCGCTTGGAACAGTAACTAAAGGATTATTAAACGGACTGAAGGACTTGGAAGTTGGCGGACGAGTGGAGACCATCCAAACTACTACATTATTGAGAACAGCCAGAATACTGAGAAGAGTCCTGGAGACTTGAGGAGACTTTCTGTCACTCAAAACTCCAGTGAAAGACCATCAGCAAAAACTGATGTGAAAAACTCTAATGAGTAAATGATAATGATAATAATAATAATCCTTTGTAAATTAGTATTCTCAATGCAAATAATTTGCATACGGTTATATCGTTTCAAGTATTCCTATCAAGTACAAATGATTTTCAGATAGATCTGTTTATTCCATCACTGGGACACTTGAAGCTACTACCTTTATGTTATACTGTAACCGGTGTGTAATACCTCGGTGTAACGGCAACTCCACTCCCCAGAGCTTCAGTTCAGTAGCCTCACTAATGGATGCAGTTTATTGTGAGACCTTGGTTTGGTTGGGTTTTATATTATAGGTTATTGGCGGACGAGTGGATTAACCATTATAGGTTATTCAATACCAAATCCTCTTCATACATATATCATAAAATATATAGGATTTGGTTGGGTTTGGTTTTATGGCATATTAACCATTGTAGGTTATTTAATGCCAAATCCTCATTATACATATATGTGACACTATGTAGGTGTTCCGCCAAGCAGACGATTCCTTTGTCTGTTTTGGCGCGAAACAAGACAAAGGGTTTTGGACCCGCGATTTCGACGTGACCGGAAGTGGTAAGGGGACGCGACAAGAGAGTTGGACAAAGGGACTGAGAAGTTGGCAGTTGGGGAAGGGTGACGCGAGTGACCAGTTGACACCGGAGCAGAGAGACGAGTCGGCAGGAGATAGGGTCCAGCGACAGCGAGGAAGACCGGTCAGGATAGGGTGGCATTCCTAGTAGCGTTGTAGAATTTTCGCTAGAATCCACGCTAGCGTTAGTCTACATATGCACACAGGAAATGCAGTGTTGCATAACTCCCTTTCTGCACTTGACTTAACCCCAAATGTTTGTTCGTTTGTTCTTTTTTCTCCTGTTTCCTCGATTGTATTTGATGTAGCGGTAAAGAAATCTGCGTTACCCCTATCGGAACCACTAGTTGATCACCGGTCGTAAAAAAGTGAAATGGTTCGAAGAAGTTGATATAACGTGGGGGCCAAAGGGGTAACGTCACATATATTATAAAATATATAGGATTTGGTTGGATTGGGTTTTATAGCATATCAACCTCTGTAGGTTATTTAATACCAAATCCTCTTTATACATATATTTTAAATATATATGATATGTCTGTGTTGGGTTTTATGGCATATCAACCACTGTAGGTTATTTAATTCCAAATCCTCTTTATACATATATTTTAAATATATATGATTTGTCTGTATTGGGTTTTATGGCATATCAATCATTGTAAGTCATTTAATGCCAACTCTTCTTTATACATATATTTTAAATATATATAATTTGGTTGGGTTGGGTTTTATGGCACATCAACCATTGGAGGTTGTTTAACGCTGAATCCTGTTAATACATATATGTTTAATATATATATGATTTCTAAACACATTTTGTAGATAACATTCTTAAACTAACCTTAGCACTTTTTTGTACACAATTAAATGGTTTCAAGTATTGCAATATAAAATTCCTAATTTAACATACGTTTGTACACAGTTTGTTCTATTCGACACATGGATAGGACCCTATCAGTTGCTATCACTCAGGGTGAAACTGGCAATGAAGGGGTACTCCACTTTTCCCAAATCTCATGACCTTGCCTCGTCATCAGATAGTTTAATGTCATATCCTGGACACTCTTTAGGATGATCTTACTCCTCAGCAGAGATTCAGCCGACTAGGACACGTGAAATTTACTTATGAAGGCATATTTTCATTTATTTTTCCTTATTTTAAAGAAAATGTAACAGAATCTTGAAACAAGTCTCCATGGTAACAAATCTCCATGGAAACAGGTCTCCATGGAATTGAGAAGAAAAAAATCAGTGAGTGGCCAAATACAGTGAGTAATGCAACATTTTAAAAAAAGATTTGAAAATGGCGGATATCACTTTTTCTTATCCGCTTTACATTCTAAATATACGTATTAAAACACTCAGCAATATTGCTTTTTTTAATCATGGATAAAACCTACCCCCAACCCCCAGAAATAAAACAAAACAAAACAAACAAAAATAATGTTCTTTTTCTAAAGCATAAAACATTAAGATGTTTTTTGTGGGGTTCTAAAACCTTTTTGGAGAAGGTACAGTTAACTTATTGTCACCATTGCTGATCGGAAAGATACTTTTCTGTCCATGATAGCAGAGATTCTAACATTGCTTCAGGGGAGCAGTGTTTTCAAGCTGAACCTTCCCACTGGACTTAAAGATAAGGATCATGGTCAATCCCTGATATTTGAGGCATTTCAAAGACGGAAATGCAATTTTTATCCTTTCCCACACGTATGTATCAGCTCCTCCCGCAAAAGACTCGTCCCTGTATTGAATTTATCCTCGTGTGGAAGCACATGAAAACCAGAATTTCATTTTATTTTACAACGAATAAAAATTCAAATCGCGTTGTAGAGAATGTCTCAAAGTTTTTGTATTGAATTATCTCACGTGACAACGAAAAGGAGATACGGGAGAATGAAGGAGTGGGTTTTCACAGACGTCTAAAATTCGTGTTCAATAAGCTGTCAAGACTTGTAGACATTTGCCATTGAAATGACAAATATAAACCCAGACATCAAAACGGGAAATGCAAGCATTGAAGTAATTTAAAAGATTTTCATTACAAAAAAAAAAAAAAAAAAAAGAAAAAAAGAAAAAGAAAAAAGGGCACTAACAACCAGGTCTCTAAAGTCATCGATTTTCTTTATTTTGATTAAACATGCGATCTCTTCTCTTCACTGTTGACAAAAAATTGAAAATACTCCTCACTTTTTGAAAAATCTGCTGATTTATTTTCATTGGGAAACAAACTAAAAAAGGATCAGTTTATTATTAAACATATAATCAATACTGAGAAAATTATGCTTGATAATATAATCAATACTGATAAAAACCAATGCAGCAATCACGTGATTGAAACTGACCACAGTATCAAAATCGGCATATTGAAACCAGTTTTCTGAACTACCGCATGCAACAGTAGTCGAATTTTATACGACGTTTCGTTCGCTCGTTTGCGTTTTCCTCCAATGGAATCCACAAATGGGGATCCATAAATGGGGATCCATAAAAGTAATTTCGAGAATGATTTAGAAAAGCTGTGTCTATCCTTTTCAAGCAATCGGGAGAAATAAGGTATGGATGTCAGGAGAAAAAGGAACAATCTTACACATACGAGGATCATTAAATAAGTTTTCAGACTTTTTTCGTATGGGCACTTTTATTGATAGTACACACATGAAACTCTTGTCCCTTTCGAAGTAGTCTCCTCCAGATGCAATGCACTTAATGCAACGTTCCAATAACTTCTGGAAAGTCCAATGGAAGTCCTCTTGTGTGAGCGTAACAATGACCTTCGTCACAGCTTCTTTCATCTCCTCAATTGTCTCATAACGACAGCCACTGAGCTAAGGGAATAAGCAAAAGTCACAGGGAGCAAGGTCTGGACTATAGGGACGGCAAGGAACTGTGTTGATGCCCATCTTGGTCAAATAGTCTGCGACAAGGATGGAGTTGTAGACTGGTGCATTGTCCTGGTGGAAATGCCACTGACCCGATTTGAAGAGTGGTTGGCCTATTCCGACGGAATCTCTTCCTGAACTCCCTTAAAACCTAAACATTGTAACTCTAACCCTAACCCTTTGGCCAATCAACTCTGATTTATTGACTTCCTTACTCCTCCCCACCTCTCATCATCCCTCACAGACTGCCTGCCTTCCTTGAATCTCTTATGGCACTCAAACACTGATGCTCGATTTATGCAAGATGGTCGAAAAGCAGTCTGAAGCATTCCATACGTTTCTGTGGCATTTTTTCCAAGTTTTAAACAGAATTTTATTGCGTATCATTCTTCCTCAAGTCCAGATTGTATTTTTGAAATTCACTAACTGTGACAATCAGGTTTTGGTAGGGTGTATTCCAATTGCTGCTGTAGCTGTTCATTTGAAGCTGAAATCATAAAAATTGGCCAGTCATATCATAAGATGTATAGCAATAAGATACTGAACTTTCCAGAGTCTACGACAATTTTAAATGCCCGTACAAAAAAGTCTGGAAACTTATTGAAGGTCCCTCGTATGTGTTCCTGATTGCTTTAGGAAATGCTACACGGTCAAAAATTGCATTTGTTTATTTCTTGAGAAAAAGGAAGGACAAAACAAAACAATAAAACAAAAATAAAAACAAAACAGAACAAAACCAGCAAACAAACAAACAAAGAGCAAGAAAAATAAGACAGGAAATTTAGTGATTTTATCCAGAGAATGTTTTTATTATTGTTGGGTTGAGTCATAAATAATTTCTGTTTACGTAAAATATAACTTATTGATCAATAATTGAACATTGAATTAATTTTGAATCGCCTCTTGCCATTAATCAGTTTGCTCGTTGATCCCTCTCAAGTAAAATTCAGCTGGTTTCCATACAAGAAGTTTTACAAAAACGTTTTCATCTGTTGAGAAAATTTCTAATCATTCAGAGCATTTTGTAGCGATAGAAATCACTTGAAGGTCTGGCGAATATGGTGAACGGGGTAGAACAGAATGAGTCGAAATTCAATATTTTTTCCTGTGTGATTCTTGTTGAATTTGACCTTATGTTATCAGAGAGAAGCACAACGTTTTTCCAGACGACGAATGTGTGGGGTTTTCTTAGATTTTTATGCACACTTTTTAGCTGTTGAGAACATAAGTCTGCATGGTGTATTTGATTACAGTTTAAAACTGAAAGTGAATAATACCGCGTTGATTTTACCATACACACAGCATAACTTTTCTTTCATGAGGTTCTGCCTTTGGGTAGAATCTAGAGATCTATTTTTGACTTTTGAGATTAACATTGTCATAAAATACTCATTTTTCGCCTGCTGTAATGATTTTTTTTGAAAAACAGGTAATTTCTCTGCCTTGAAAAAAGACTTGTCGTTATGAATATGTATTCTCTCTTATTTCTCTCACTAATAAACCCTAACGCCCAAAATGTCTACTTTTATCTCTTTCCAGTAACAGCAAATTGTGGATTGGGACGAGTTAAGGTCAAGTGCTAATTTTTGAGTACTTTTGAGCCGATGACATCGCGATTCAGGTAAATGAACCCGGTCAAGCCGAAACAGTACTGCATAGTTTGGAACGAGCTGCCGCAGGCATTGGACTCCATGTCAATGCACACAAAACGGAATGCATGTGCTTTAATCAAACAGGCGACCTTTCCACACTAAACGGTAGCTCTCTGAAACTAGTAAACAAGTTCACCTACCTTGGAAGCAGTGTCTCATCGACCGAGACAGACATCGACACGCGACTAACAAAGGCATGGACAGCTATCAATAACACATAGAAGTTAGACCTGATCGATAAAATGAAACGCAGTTTCTTCCAAGCAGCGATCGTGTCGATACTGCTATATGGATGCACTACATGGACGCTAAATAAACGGCTAGAGAAAAAGCTTGATGGCAACTGCACAAAAATGCTGCGAGCAATATTGAACAAGCCCTGGAGGCAACACCCCACAAAGCAGCAGCTGTAAGGACACCTACCGCCCATCACGAAAACTATCAAAGTTAAACGAACCAGACATGCAGGGCACTTCTGGAGAAGTAGGGACGAGCTCATAAGTGATGTACTCCTATGGACCCCTCCACATGGCCGTGCAAAAGCAGAGCAACCAGCTCGAACCTACATATAGCAGCTCTGTGAGGATACGGGGTGTAGCCCTGGGGACCTACCGGAAGCGATGAACGATAGGGAGGGGGTGGCGAGAGAAAGTCAAGGATATCCGTGCTGATGGCACAACAAGATGATGATAAATTCTCTTAAGATATCTTGATCGAGGAGTGATGAGCGTCCCAGGGTGGGTTCATCTCTCAATGACGTATTGGTGGAACGAAACTTTGAAAACTAATTTCGGACTTGACAGTTAGTAATGACACCTTAAATTTGGAGGTGCACGTGGTGTAATGGTTATTGTCGTAGGAAATGGACACGGCGACACGAGTTCAAATCCTGGACGAAACTGATTGCATTTCACATAGCACAAATACCCTTGGGAAAGGTATGAATCCAATTATTCTCCCTCCAGCTATGGGTAAATAGTAGGTCAGACTGAATTCTTCAGCCATGGTGAGGCAACTAGTCTAGGAGAAGGAAAACTCTGAATTCAAAGCCTGTTAAAATCCGCTTAAAATTGACCTTGTGTCATATCCTGCCCGAGCGGAGGGGTTGGTAAATATGTAATGACACCTTAAAATTTTCTTAGCTGTTTCTATAGTGTTTTTGTTATTCATAAACTTCCACAATGTTACATGTCGAATGTGTATATTTTGTTCCTGTATTTCAGGTCGTGAGATCATTGGTTAGATTATGATGCATATTCTTTCTCAACTGAAATTAGAATGACCGATGAAGACATTCTTTAATAGGGTAATTTCCGGTTGCTTATAAAACTTTTTAAAGTTTGAAATGCGTAGTTACAACTTGCTTAAAAAAAACAACTGCAATTATTCATGATTCAACCCAATATAATATACACATCGGGATGTACAATATGTTATTAAAGTAATGTTTGGTGAAACAATAGTTTTTGCTGAAAATAGGGCACAAAAAACTCCCGAAAATTGGAATATGTGGCAACTGAAGGGTTAATTTCAGTTTCCATCACTTGAAAGTTCTGCCTTCATTTCTCGACACATTTTTGTCTTTGGTTGCAATCAGGAGTGCTTCAGGAAGAATCAAGTAGACACCATGGATGGGGTTAACGCTTCTATTTGTACTTGGCGTATTTAAAAAAGAAGACAACAAAAACACAGGTGCAGAGAGATGAATCACATAGAAACGTTGACATTTGCTTTTTTGTTGCGCGAGTATGAAGCGAAGAGTTGTTGAGAAAGACGCTAACAGAAAGTCAGATCAACAGAAATTTGAGTCAAGCCAGCTGGGTAGATGAAATATTACGATTGCAATTCGTCAGTGTAAATTAAAGAAATTGAGTTTCTCATAGCGGAATGGGCGTGCGTGTATCTTTGTGAGTATATGTGTTTGAGTATGTGTGTACATGTATGTGTGTGTATGTATACACACTTTTGTAGAAGTGAAAGTTGCATCAAAGTGTGCACAGTAGCGTAAAAAATGTATTATAGTTCAACTCACTCACTCACTCTCTCTCTCTCTCTCTCTCTCTGTTTCAGTCGGCTCACAGCTATCTTCATATATATCTCTGTGTCTCATTCTCTTCAACTATACCCTGCATCTATCTATCTATCTATCTATCTATCTATCTATCTATCTATCTATCTCAGTCTCTTCATATCTATCTATCTATCTATCTATCTATCTATCTATCTATCTATCTATCTCAGTCAGTTCATATCTATCTATCTATCTATCTATCTATCTATCTATGTCAGTCTGTTCATATCTATCTATCTATCTATTGTTATGAACGAATCTATGTTTTTCCGTGCGTTTGTATTTATACTAGGTTGATGCAAAATTTCTATCTTTTCCACAATGTAAAGGAAATGTTTGAGATATCTTAGATATTTATCCAGTTCTCTATTGTTTGAGGGTGTATACATTTTGGAAATTGTTTGCAGAAAATTGATTATTTTACATGACTTTAATGAAAATAAGAGATGTACGTTTGACAGGGTTTCTTCATGTTTCCATAAAGGAAAATGTGCTGTGGAAATTTATGATATGCATTCCGTGGGCGGTAACACGTGTCGGTAATTGAATGTGCAAACAAACACAAAGAAGAAGAAGAAGAAGAAGAAGAAGAAGAAGAGAGGGTTTTTTTGTACTAAAGTAAAACAGAGAGAAAACCATGATTAAATAACTGATAAAAAGCAACAAATGATGTTGCTTTTACATCATACAATCCTCCCCTACCCCTCATAAGATTTTATTTTTGGTTTTAAACCATTGGTTATTTTTTAATAACATTTTCTTAACAATATCTTTTTATTACATATAAAGGAACTGGACATTGGCATAATGGTTAGAGTGTTCGACAATGGCCCAGGAGACCTGTGTTCAATCCTATGTCGAGTCATACCAAAGATTCAAAAAATGGTACTTGATGCTACCTTGCTTAACACTCAGCATTATAAGGTAAGGATCAAGGGTAAAGTAGAGCAATGCAGATAAAGGAGTAGCACCCTCCCCTACACCTTGGTGTAGCAGCTAAGGAAAAGGGAGCCTTCGGGTCACCCTCGACTACGGTCGCCAACTTTACTTTACTTACATATAAGGTGTGCCGACAGCACGGACCCCTTGACTCTCGCGATCTGTCTCTTTTGGGAGATCCTCTTGACGGCACCAAGTATCCTGATTAAGTTTCAGTTACTTTAAATCCTCTTCACGGCACCCAGAGCTGATTAATTCAAGTTTTTGCTTGTCGGTGAACACTGGTGTATCCATGTATTGGAATCCATCGAAGAACATTGCTTATGACTTAGTCCTTACTTTTCCAGCGTTGCCCAGCATGTTTTATATGTCTTACTTGGATGGTTTATCAGATTGTTAGGTAAGTAGTCGTACAGTTGCTGTTGAGTGGGGTGCTGCATCCAGGATTTATTCAAAACACCTCGCAGTATGCTTTTGTAGTTTTGATGAAGTTTTCTTCCCCAAGCGTTTAGTTAGTAAGCTTAAGGAAAAACTTAGAGGCTGTCGTTATGAGACAATAAGTTTCCAGACTTTTTTCGTATGGGCACTTTTATTGATAGTACACACATGAAACTCTAGTCCCTTTCGAAGTAGTCTCCTCCGGAAGCAATGTACTTGTTGTACCGCACTAACAACTTCTGGAAAGCCCCATAGAAGTCCTCTTGTGTGAGTGTGTCAATGACTTTCGTCACAGCTTCTTTCATCTCCTCAATTGTCTCATAACGACAGCCTCTGAGCTAAGGGAATAACCAAAAGTCTGGACTACAGGGAGGCTAAGGAACTGTGTTGATGCCCATCTTGGTCAAATAGTCTGCGACAAGGATGGAGTTGTAGACTGGTGCATTGTCCTGCTGGAAATGCCACTGACCCGATTTGAAGAGTGCTGGCCTCTCGACGGAATCTCTTCCTGAACTCCCTTAAAACCTCAACATAGTAACCCTAACCCTAACCCTTTGGCCAATCAACTCTGGTGTTCTGACTTCCTTACTCCTCCAACACCTCTCATCATCCCTCACAGACTCTCTACCTCCCTTGAATCTCTTATGCCACTCAAAAACTGATGCTCGATTTATGCAAGATAGTCGAAAAGCAGTCTGAAGCATTCCATACGTTTAACGTAAGTATAGATTGTGTTCACACAGCAAAATGTCAAAACAGTTCTATATATAACAATTCGGTTTAGTGTATGAACAGTTTAAATGTCAAAAACAGTTCAATTTAAAACAATTCAATTTAGCATAAGCATGCTGTTTAAATGTAAGTAGAGTTTAATTGTGGAAAAACATTCCTATTTCAAGCTATTCAGTTTAGTCAAGCGGTTCTAATTCAGCTAATTCAGTTTAATATAGAACTGTTTTGACATTCAACTGTGTGTAAACAAATTCTGTACTTATACTAAACAAATCAGTTTAGTGTCAGTACAATTTCAATGTCAAAAAACAGTTCCATTTCAAAAAATTCAGATTAGCATAAGCCCGCAGTTTAGATGTAAGTATGGTTTAATTGTCAAAAACATTTCTATTTCAAGCTATTTAGTTTAGTCAAACAATTCAGTTTTGCATAAGTATGCCGCTTGTTCTATTTAACCCATAGATAGGGCCCTATCAGGTGCTACGACGCCGGGCCAGAGTGGACCTGGGAGCAATGGCAATGAAGGGGTGCTCCGCATTCCCCAAGGCCCCTGCATTACTGGAACCTCATCATCAAATTGTTTAGTGTCATATCCAGGGACACTTGTTGGTGAGGATCATACCCCTCTGCAGAGGTGCAGTCGGTGTAATTTACAGCCCCAGCCGACTGGGCAAAAAAAAAAAAAAAAGAAAAAAAAAAAGAAATGATAAGAAAAACAAGAGTATGGATATTTCAAACCACAGACTGCAGAGATTGTAAACGACAAAACCGGGATATGGCTAAGAAAGGGAAAACTCAAAATAGAAACTTAATCTCTTAATAACAGCACAAAATAATGCTATAAAGACCAATTATATTAAAGCGAAAATTGATAATACGCATCAGGATAGCAATTGTAGGTTATGTAGAGACAGAGATGAAGCAATTAATCATATAATGAGCGAATGTAGCAAAGATGCACAAAAATAGTGCAAAACTAGGCAAGACTGGGTGGGAAAGGTGGTCTACGAGGAATTGTGCAAGAGAGGAAAATTTGATCATGCTACCAAATAGTATACACAGAGTGGAAATAAAAGAAAGCAAAAAGATAAACTAATACTTGGGCCTAGCCAGATACCCCCCCCCCCGCAAAAAAATAGAACATGACGGTGACGGTGATACCAGTTGTAATTGGTGCACTTGGAAAGGTCCCCCAAAGGCTTAGAAAGGAGACTAGAAGAGTTGGAAATCAAAGGAAGAATCGAGACCATCGAGACCATTGGATTGTTAAGATCGGCTAGAATACTGAGAAGAGTTCTGGTGACGTTTGGGGATGTGCTGTTGCTCAGAATCCTGAGAAAGCCCATCGGCTAAAGCTGGTGTAAAAAAACTCTCAAGGAATAAAATAATAGATAAATATACAAACAATTTTGAATGGAAAAATTGAAGATAAGTCTTTTTTAGTTCTTTTCAAAATATTCGAACGTTTGACCGACAATTTTTTAATTGAGTTCAATAGGTTGGTTTAATGTATAATTTAACAATTTCATGGAATGAAAGAATCTATCTATAAAGCGATGGACGGCGGAATCGTAGTAAGCGAGTTCGTACTCCAGTCGCGCTATTACGTTCACATTCGGGCAAATACCCTTGGGAAAGGTATGAACCCCCTTATCCTCCCAGCTATGGGTCAAATAATACCACTACTGTTTTTCTAGGAGAATGGCTTTGGCATTAAATAACCAACAAAGGATGATATGCCATTAAACAAAGAAATCAAACCTAAATATATACCTCTGAATCTCATTCTCATCAACTCTTTCTCTCAGTGTCTCTATTTCATTCTCTTCGTTAGAATCTATCTATCTATCTATCTATCTATCTATCTATCTATCTATCTCTTTCCTTTCTTCCATCTATCTATCTATTTATCTATGTCCTATCTATCTATCTATCTATCTATCTATCTATCTATCTCATTCCTAAATATATACCTCTGTATCTCATTCTCATCAGCTCTTTCTCTCAGTGTCTCGATTTCTTTCTCTTTGTCAGAATCTATCTATCTATCTATCTATCTATCTATCTATCTTATGCATTGTTATACTTAAAATAGTTTGGTCATCTTGGTTGCCATAATATTTCGGCAATTGTGCCTTCCGAAGTTTTCAGGTGTAAGTCAAAATCAATCATCTTCAAGGAATTTCGAACAGAAATCCAAGAGGCAAAATTGCAACTCTGATAATATCAAAGATAAAGAGACTAGTCTAACTACATCAGTGTATAACAATGATAATTGCTCACTTAAATTATCTATCTATCTCTCTATCTATCTATGATTGTATCTACTCCCTCCTCAAGGCTTTTGCATGCTTCAGTGACCTGACAATCCACTCCTAATATAAATTGATATTCTCAATATGACTTGTTTGTCTTGAAGTAAGGCCACATTGTGTAAACAGTTTTATACATAATAACCTAATCCTGGCTAATTTGATTTGTTATTGACAAGCGTCAGTAGTAAGAGGAGCGACGAATAGAAAGAGAGAAATCAAAGACATAGACATGGTGGCAGGAAAAAAAAGGAGGAGTGAAAAAATCAGAAAGAGAGTAAGATAAGAGAGGAAACTAGAGAATCAACAGGGATATATATATATATATATATATATATATAAAGAGTATAAGTATAAGTGAGAGAGTGATGATTAGAGAGGACAATATATATATATATATATATACAGAAAGAGAGCGAGAGAGAGATATATATATATATAGAGAGAGAGATAGAGAGAGAGAGAGAAATGAAGTGAGAGGGAAAGAGAAATAAGAGAGAGAGAGATATAAAAAGAAAGAGAAAGAGAGAGAAAGTAGACTAGCGAAAGCGTCGGTGAGTTATGAAGAGAAAGAGAGCGAGAGAAATCAGGAGTGAGAGGAAGTAAGGAAAAACATATTGAAGAAATAAGGAGAATAAGGATATAGGGAGTGAAGTGGATAGAAATAGAGAAGCCTAAAGTCAAAGGAGGAGGAAGCAGATAGTAAGAATACGTGAGAAAGAGAGTGCGGAGGAAGAGAGGAAGGTAACGACACAAACAGGGTGAAAGAAAGAATTCGAGGGAATTAGAACGCATGAGGAAGAAAGAGGAAGAGTAGGAATAAGAAAAACACACTCACACATATCCAGGGAGAGAGAGAGAGAGAGAGAGAGAGAGAGAATAAGAAGAGGGAAATCGAAAGAAAATGAAAATATATTTAGCAATACCAAGCTTTTATTTAAAACGAAATTGTTGCATACAGAAATTTTGTGGGCATGTTTTTATCTGCTTGACATCTTTACCGTATTGAGCAACATCGTCATTCTCTCTCGACGAACAAATTATTGCTATCATTGTTAGTGTTGTTGTTAATAATGATAATAAAAGGGAAACTTTTAGAGAGAAATTGAATCTTTTCTAATAGCAGTACAAAACAACGCCTTAAGGACCAACTATGTTAAAGTGAAAGTAGATAAGACGCAACAAAATTGCAAGCGTAGGAAATATGGCGAAAGAGAAGATTCCTGGAGATTTGAGGAGATTTACTGTCACTCAGACTCCTGTGAAAGACCATCAGGTCTAACCCTGGTGTGAAAAACTCACAAGGGGTAAAATAATATTGGCAAAGCAAATGAAAGTGAAAAACTCACAAGGGGTAAAATAATATTGGCAAGCAAATGAAAGTGAAAAACTCACAAGGGGTAAAATAATATTGGCAAGCAAATGAAAGTGAAAAACTCACAAGGGGTAAAATAATATTGGCAAGCAAATGAAAGTGAAAAACTCACAAGGGGTAAAATAATATTGGCAAGCAAATGAAAGTGAAAAACTCACAAGGGGTAAAATAATATTGGCAAGCAAATGAAAGTGAAAAACTCACAAGGGGTAAAATAATATTGGCAAGCAAATGAAAGTGAAAAACTCACAAGGGGTAAAATAATATTGGCAAGCAAATGAAAGTGAAAAACTCACAAGGGGTAAAATAATATTGGCAAGCAAATGAAAGTGAAAAACTCACAAGGGGTAAAATAATATTGGCAAGCAAATGAAAGTGAAAAACTCACAAGGGGTAAAATAATATTGGCAAGCAAATGAAAGTGAAAAACTCACAAGGGGTAAAATAATATTGGCAAGCAAATGAAAGTGAAAAACTCACAAGGGGTAAAATAATATTGGCAAAGCAAATGAAAGTGAAAAACTCACAAGGGGTAAAATAATATTGGCAAGCAAATGAAAGTGAAAAACTCACAAGGGGTAAAATAATATTGGCAAGCAAATGAAAGTGAAAAACTCACAAGGGGTAAAATAATATTGGCAAGCAAATGAAAGTGAAAAACTCACAAGGGGTAAAATAATATTGGCAAGCAAATGAAAGTGAAAAACTCACAAGGGGTAAAATAATATTGGCAAGCAAATGAAAGTGAAAAACTCACAAGGGGTAAAATAATATTGGCAAGCAAATGAAAGTGAAAAACTCACAAGGGGTAAAATAATATTGGCAAGCAAATGAAAGTGAAAAACTCACAAGGGGTAAAATAATATTGGCAAGCAAATGAAAGTGAAAAACTCACAAGGGGTAAAATAATATTGGCAAGCAAATGAAAGTGAAAAACGCACAAGGGGTAAAATAATATTGGCAAGCAAATGAAAGTGAAAAACTCACAAGGGGTAAAATAATATTGGCAAGCAAATGAAAGTGAAAAACTCACAAGGGGTAAAATAATATTGGCAAGCAAATGAAAGTGAAAAACTCACAAGGGGTAAAATAATATTGGCAAGCAAATGAAAGTGAAAAACTCACAAGGGGTAAAATAATATTGGCAAGCAAAAATGAAAGTGAAAAACTCACAAGGGGTAAAATAATATTGGCAAGCAAATGAAAGTGAAAAACTCACAAGGGGTAAAATAATATTGGCAAGCAAATGAAAGTGAAAAACTCACAAGGGGTAAAATAATATTGGCAAGCAAATGAAAGTGAAAAACTCACAAGGGGTAAAATAATATTGGCAAGCAAATGAAAGTGAAAAACTCACAAGGGGTAAAATAATATTGGCAAGCAAATGAAAGTGAAAAACTCACAAGGGGTAAAATAATATTGGCAAGCAAATGAAAGTGAAAAACTCACAAGGGGTAAAATAATATTGGCAAGCAAATGAAAGTGAAAAACTCACAAGGGGTAAAATAATATTGGCAAGCAAATGAAAGTGAAAAACTCACAAGGGGTAAAATAATATTGGCAAGCAAATGAAAGTGAAAAACTCACAAGGGGTAAAATAATATTGGCAAAGCAAATGAAAGTGAAAAACTCACAAAGGGTAAAATAATATTGGCAAGCAAATGAAAGTGAAAAATTCACATGGGGTAAAATAATATTGGCAAAGCAGATGAAAGTGAAAAACTCACAAGGGGTAAAATAATATTGGCAAGCAAATGAAAGTGAAAAACTCACAAGGGGTAAAATAATATTGGCAAGCAAATGAAAGTGAAAAACTCACAAGGGGTAAAATAATATTGGCAAGCAAATGAAAGTGAAAAACTCACAAGGGGTAAAATAATATTGGCAAGCAAATGAAAGTGAAAAACTCACAAGGGGTAAAATAATATTGGCACGCAAATGAAAGTGAAAAACTCACAAGGGGTAAAATAATATTGGCAAGCAAATGAAAGTGAAAAACTCACAAGGGGTAAAATAATATTGGCAAAGCAAATGAAAGTGAAAAACTCACAAGGGGTAAAATAATATTGGCAAGCAAATGAAAGTGAAAAATTCACAAGGGGTAAAATAATATTGGCAAAGCAAATGAAAGTGAAAAACTCACAAGGGGTAAAATAATATTGGCAAGCAAATGAAAGTGAAAAACTCACAAGGGGTAAAATAATATTGGCAAGCAAATGAAAGTGAAAAACTCACAAGGGGTAAAATAATATTGGCAAGCAAATGAAAGTGAAAAACTCACAAGGGGTAAAATAATATTGGCAAGCAAATAAAAGTTAAAAACTCACAAGGGGTAAAATAATATTGGCAAAGCAAATGAAAGTGAAAAACTCACAAGGGGTAAAATAATATTGGCAAGCAAATGAAAGTGAAAAACTCACAAGGGGTAAAATAATATTGGCAAGCAAATGAAAGTGAAAAACTCACAAGGGGTAAAATAATATTGGCAAAGCAAATGAAAGTGAAAAACTCACAAGGGGTAAAATAATATTGGCAAGCAAATGAAAGTGAAAAACTCACAAGGGGTAAAATAATATTGGCAAGCAAATGAAAGTGAAAAACTCACAGGGGGTAAAATAATATTGGCAAGCAAATGAAAGTGAAAAACTCACAAGGGGTAAAATAATATTGGCAAGCAAATGAAAGTGAAAAACTCACAAGGGGTAAAATAATATTGGCAAGCAAATGAAAGTGAAAAACTCACAAGGGGTAAAATAATATTGGCAAGCAAATGAAAGTGAAAAACTCACAAGGGGTAAAATAATATTGGCAAGCAAATGAAAGTGAAAAACTCACAAGGGGTAAAATAATATTGGCAAGCAAATGAAAGTGAAAAACTCACAAGGGGTAAAATAATATTGGCAAGCAAATGAAAGTGAAAAACTCACAAGGGGTAAAATAATATTGGCAAGCAAATGAAAGTGAAAAACTCACAAGGGGTAAAATAATATTGGCAAGCAAATGAAAGTGAAAAACTCACAAGGGGTAAAATAATATTGGCAAAGCAAATGAAAGTGAAAAACTCACAAGGGGTAAAATAATATTGGCAAGCAAATGAAAGTGAAAAACTCACAAGGGGTAAAATAATATTGGCAAGCAAATGAAAGTGAAAAACTCACAAGGGGTAAAATAATATTGGCAAGCAAATGAAAGTGAAAAACTCAAAAGGGGTAAAATAATATTGGCAAGCAAATGAAAGTGAAAAACTCACAAGGGGTAAAATAATATTGGCAAGCAAATGAAAGTGAAAAACTCACAAGGGGTAAAATAATATTGGCAAGCAAATGAAAGTGAAAAACTCACAAGGGGTAAAATAATATTGGCAAGCAAATGAAAGTGAAAAACTCACAAGGGGTAAAATAATATTGGCAAGCAAATGAAAGTGAAAAACTCACAAGGGGTAAAATAATATTGGCAAGCAAATGAAAGTGAAAAACTCACAAGGGGTAAAATAATATTGGCAAGCAAATGAAAGTGAAAAACTCACAAGGGGTAAAATAATATTGGCAAGCAAATGAAAGTGAAAAACTCACAAGGGGTAAAATAATATTGGCAAGCAAATGAAAGTGAAAAACTCACAAGGGGTAAAATAATATTGGCAAGCAAATGAAAGTGAAAAACTCACAAGGGGTAAAATAATATTGGCAAGCAAATGAAAGTGAAAAACTCACAAGGGGTAAAATAATATTGGCAAAGCAAATGAAAGTGAAAAACTCACAAGGGGTAAAATAATATTGGCAAGCAAATGAAAGTGAAAAACTCACAAGGGGTAAAATAATATTGGCAAAGCAAATGAAAGTGAAAAACTCACAAGGGGTAAAATAATATTGGCAAGCAAATGAAAGTGAAAAACTCACAAGGGGTAAAATAATATTGGCAAGCAAATGAAAGTGAAAAACTCACAGGGGGTAAAATAATATTGGCAAGCAAATGAAAGTGAAAAACTCACAAGGGGTAAAATAATATTGGCAAGCAAATGAAAGTGAAAAACTCACAAGGGGTAAAATAATATTGGCAAGCAAATGAAAGTGAAAAACTCACAAGGGGTAAAATAATATTGGCAAGCAAATGAAAGTGAAAAACTCACAAGGGGTAAAATAATATTGGCAAGCAAATGAAAGTGAAAAACTCACAAGGGGTAAAATAATATTGGCAAGCAAATGAAAGTGAAAAACTCACAAGGGGTAAAATAATATTGGCAAGCAAATGAAAGTGAAAAACTCACAAGGGGTAAAATAATATTGGCAAGCAAATGAAAGTGAAAAACTCACAAGGGGTAAAATAATATTGGCAAGCAATGAAAGTGAAAAACTCACAAGGGGTAAAATAATATTGGCAAGCAAATGAAAGTGAAAAACTCACAAGGGGTAAAATAATATTGGCAAGCAAATGAAAGTGAAAAACTCACAAGGGGTAAAATAATATTGGCAAGCAAATGAAAGTGAAAAACTCACAAGGGGTAAAATAATATTGGCAAGCAAATGAAAGTGAAAAACTCACAAGGGGTAAAATAATATTGGCAAGCAAATGAAAGTGAAAAACTCACAAGGGGTAAAATAATATTGGCAAAGCAAATGAAAGTGAAAAACTCACAAGGGGTAAAATAATATTGGCAAGCAAATGAAAGTGAAAAACTCACAAGGGGTAAAATAATATTGGCAAGCAAATGAAAGTGAAAAACTCACAAGGGGTAAAATAATATTGGCAAAGCAATTGAAAGTGAAAAACTCACAAGGGGTAAAATAATATTGGCAAGCAAATGAAAGTGAAAAACTCACAAGGGGTAAAATAATATTGGCAAGCAAATGAAAGTGAAAAACTCACAAGGGGTAAAATAATATTGGCAAGCAAATGATAGTGAAAAACTCTCAAGGGGTAAAATAATATTGGCAAGCAAATGAAAGTGAAAAACTCACAAGGGGTAAAATAATATTGGCAAGCAAATGAAAGTGAAAAACTCACAAGGGGTAAAATAATATTGGCAAGCAAATGAAAGTGAAAAACTCACAAGGGGTAAAATAATATGTGCAAGCAAATGAAAGTGAAAAACTCACAAGGGGTAAAATAATATGTGCAAGCAAATGAAAGTGAAAAACTCACAAGGGGTAAATTAATATTGGCAAGCAAATGAAAGTGAAAAACTCACAAGGGGTAAAATAATATTGGCAAGCAAATGAAAAAGAAAAACTCACAAGGGGTAAAATAATATTGGCAAGCAAATGAAAGTGAAAAACTCACAAGGGGTAAAATAATATTGGCAAGCAAATGAAAGTGAAAAACTCACAAGGGGTAAAATAATATTGGCAAGCAAATGAAAGTGAAAAACTCACAAGGGGTAAAATAATATTGGCAAGCAAATGAAAGTGAAAAACTCAGAAGGGGTAAAATAATATTGGCAAGCAAATGAAAGTGAAAATCTCACAAGGGGTAAAATAATATTGGCAAAGCAAATGAAAGTGAAAAACTCACAAGGGGTAAAATAATATTGGCAAGCAAATGAAAGTGAAAAACTCACAAGGGGTAAAATAATATTGGCAAGCAAATGAAAGTGAAAAACTCACAAGGGGTAAAATAATATTGGCAAGCAAATGAAAGTGAAAAACTCTCAAGGGGTAAAATAATATTGGCAAGCAAATGAAAGTGAAAAACTCACAAGGGGTAAAATAATATTGGCAAGCAAATGAAAGTGAAAAACTCACAAGGGGTAAAATAATATTGGCAAGCAAATGAAAGTGAAAAACTCACAAGGGGTAAAATAATATGTGCAAGCAAATGAAAGTGAAAAACTCACAAGGGGTAAAATAATATGTGCAAGCAAATGAAAGTGAAAAACTCACAAGGGGTAAAATAATATTGGCAAGCAAATGAAAGTGAAAAACTCACAAGGGGTAAAATAATATTGGCAAGCAAATGAAAGTGAAAAACTCACAACGGGTAAAATAATATTGGCAAGCAAATGAAAGTGAAAAACTCACAAGGGGTAAAATAATATTGGCAAGCAAATGAAAGTGAAAAACTCACAAGGGGTAAAATAATATTGGCAAGCAAATGAAAGTGAAAAACTCACAAGGGGTAAAATAATATTGGCAAAGCAAATGAAAGTGAAAAACTCACAAGGGGTAAAATAATATTGGCAAGCAAATGAAAGTGAAAAACTCACAAGGGGTAAAATAATATTGGCAAGCAAATGAAAGTGAAAAACTCACAAGGGGTAAAATAATATTGGCAAGCAAATGAAAGTGAAAAACTCACAAGGGGTAAAATAATATTGGCAAGCAAATGAAAGTGAAAAACTCACAAGGGGTAAAATAATATTGGCAAGCAAATGAAAGTGAAAAACTCACAAGGGGTAAAATAATATTGGCAAGCAAATGAAAGTGAAAAACTCACAAGGGGTAAAATAATATTGGCAAGCAAATGAAAGTGAAAAACTCACAAGGGGTAAAATAATATTGGCAAGCAAATGAAAGTGAAAAACTCACAAGGGGTAAAATAATATTGGCAAGCAAATGAAAGTGAAAAACTCACAGGGGGTAAAATAATATTGGCAAGCAAATGAAAGTGAAAAACTCACAAGGGGTAAAATAATATTGGCAAGCAAATGAAAGTGAAAAACTCACAAGGGGTAAAATAATATTGGCAAGCAAATGAAAGTGAAAAACTCACAAGGGGTAAAATAATATTGGCAAGCAAATGAAAGTGAAAAACTCACAAGGGGTAAAATAATATTGGCAAGCAAATGAAAGTGAAAAACTCACAAGGGGTAAAATAATATTGGCAAGCAAATGAAAGTGAAAAACTCACAAGGGGTAAAATAATATTGGCAAGCAAATGAAAGTGAAAAACTCACAAGGGGTAAAATAATATTGGCAAGCAAATGAAAGTGAAAAACTCACAAGGGGTAAAATAATATTGGCAAGCAATGAAAGTGAAAAACTCACAAGGGGTAAAATAATATTGGCAAGCAAATGAAAGTGAAAAACTCACAAGGGGTAAAATAATATTGGCAAGCAAATGAAAGTAAAAAACTCACAAGGGGTAAAATAATATTGGCAAGCAAATGAAAGTGAAAAACTCACAAGGGGTAAAATAATATTGGCAAGCAAATGAAAGTGAAAAACTCACAAGAGGTAAAATAATATTGGCAAGCAAATGAATGTGAAAAACTCACAAGGGTTAAAATAATATTGGCAAAGCAAATGAAAGTGAAAAACTCACAAGGGGTAAAATAATATTGGCAAGCAAATGAAAGTGAAAAACTCACAAGGGGTAAAATAATATTGGCAAGCAAATGAAAGTGAAAAACTCACAAGGGGTAAAATAATATTGGCAAAGCAATTGAAAGTGAAAAACTCACAAGGGGTAAAATAATATTGGCAAGCAAATGAAAGTGAAAAACTCACAAGGGGTAAAATAATATTGGCAAGCAAATGAAAGTGAAAAACTCACAAGGGGTAAAATAATATTGGCAAGCAAATGAAAGTGAAAAACTCTCAAGGGGTAAAATAATATTGGCAAGCAAATGAAAGTGAAAAACTCACAAGGGGTAAAATAATATTGGCAAGCAAATGAAAGTGAAAAACTCACAAGGGGTAAAATAATATTGGCAAGCAAATGAAAGTGAAAAACTCACAAGGGGTAAAATAATATGTGCAAGCAAATGAAAGTGAAAAACTCACAAGGGGTAAAATAATATTGGCAAGCAAATGAAAGTGAAAAACTCACAAGGGGTAAAATAATATTGGCAAGCAAATGAAAGTGAAAAACTCACAAGGGGTAAAATAATATTGGCAAGCAAATGAAAGTGAAAAACTCACAAGGGGTAAAATAATATTGGCAAGCAAATGAAAGTGAAAAACTCACAAGGGGTAAAATAATATTGGCAAGCAAATGAAAGTGAAAAACTCACAAGGGGTAAAATAATATTGGCAAGCAAATGAAAGTGAAAAACTCAGAAGGGGTAAAATAATATTGGCAAGCAAATGAAAGTGAAAAACTCAGAAGGGGTAAAATAATATTGGCAAGCAAATGAAAGTGAAAATCTCACAAGGGGTAAAATAATATTGGCAAAGCAAATGAAAGTGAAAAACTCACAAGGGGTAAAATAATATTGGCAAGCAAATGAAAGTGAAAAACTCACAAGGGGTAAAATAATATTGGCAAGCAAATGAAAGTGAAAAACTCACAAGGGGTAAAATAATATTGGCAAGCAAATGAAAGTGAAAAACTCTCAAGGGGTAAAATAATATTGGCAAGCAAATGAAAGTGAAAAACTCACAAGGGGTAAAATAATATTGGCAAGCAAATGAAAGTGAAAAACTCACAAGGGGTAAAATAATATTGGCAAGCAAATGAAAGTGAAAAACTCACAAGGGGTAAAATAATATGTGCAAGCAAATGAAAGTGAAAAACTCACAAGGGGTAAAATAATATGTGCAAGCAAATGAAAGTGAAAAACTCACAAGGGGTAAAATAATATTGGCAAGCAAATGAAAGTGAAAAACTCACAAGGGGTAAAATAATATTGGCAAGCAAATGAAAGTGAAAAACTCACAACGGGTAAAATAATATTGGCAAGCAAATGATAGTGAAAAACTCACAAGGGGTAAAATAATATTGGCAAGCAAATGAAAGTGAAAAACTCACAAGGGGTAAAATAATATTGGCAAGCAAATGAAAGTGAAAAACTCACAAGGGGTAAAATAATATTGGCAAAGCAAATGAAAGTGAAAAACTCACAAGGGGTAAAATAATATTGGCAAGCAAATGAAAGTGAAAAACTCACAAGGGGTAAAATAATATTGGCAAGCAAATGAAAGTGAAAAACTCACAAGGGGTAAAATAATATTGGCAAGCAAATGAAAGTGAAAAACTCACAAGGGGTAAAATAATATTGGCAAGCAAATGAAAGTGAAAAACTCACAAGGGGTAAAATAATATTGGCAAGCAAATGAAAGTGAAAAACTCACAACGGGTAAAATAATATTGGCAAGCAAATGAAAGTGAAAAACTCACAAGGGGTAAAATAATATTGGCAAGCAAATGAAAGTGAAAAACTCACAAGGGGTAAAATAATATTGGCAAGCAAATGAAAGTGAAAAACTCACAAGGGGTAAAATAATATTGGCAAAGCAAATGAAAGTGAAAAACTCACAAGGGGTAAAATAATATTGGCAAGCAAATGAAAGTGAAAAACTCACAAGGGGTAAAATAATATTGGCAAGCAAATGAAAGTGAAAAACTCACAAGGGGTAAAATAATATTGGCAAGCAAATGAAAGTGAAAAACTCACAAGGGGTAAAATAATATTGGCAAGCAAATGAAAGTGAAAAACTCACAAGGGGTAAAATAATATTGGCAAGCAAATGAAAGTGAAAAACTCACAAGGGGTAAAATAATATTGGCAAGCAAATGAAAGTGAAAAACTCACAAGGGGTAAAATAATATTGGCAAGCAAATGAAAGTGAAAAACTCACAAGGGGTAAAATAATATTGGCAAGCAAATGAAAGTGAAAAACTCACAAGGGGTAAAATAATATTGGCAAAGCAAATGAAAGTGAAAAACTCACAAGGGGTAAAATAATATTGGCAAGCAAATGAAAGTGAAAAACTCACAAGGGGTAAAATAATATTGGCAAAGCAAATGAAAGTGAAAAACTCACAAGGGGTAAAATAATATTGGCAAGCAAATGAAAGTGAAAAACTCACAAGGGGTAAAATAATATTGGCAAAGCAAATGAAAGTGAAAAACTCACAAGGGGTAAAATAATATTGGCAAGCAAATGAAAGTGAAAAACTCACAAGGGGTAAAATAATATTGGCAAGCAAATGAAAGTGAAAAACTCAGAAGGGGTAAAATAATATTGGCAAAGCAAATGAAAGTGAAAAACTCACAAGGGGTAAAATCATATTGGCAAGCAAATGAAAGTGAAAAACTCACAAGGGGTAAAATAATATTGGCAAAGCAAATGAAAGTGAAAAACTCACAAGGGGTAAAATAATATTGGCAAGCAAATGAAAGTGAAAAACTCACAAGGGGTAAAATAATATTGGCAAGCAAATGAAAGTGAAAAACTCACAAGGGGTAAAATAATATTGGCAAGCAAATGAAAGTGAAAAACTCACAAGGGGTAAAATAATATTGGCAAGCAAATGAAAGTGAAAAACTCACAAGGGTTAAAATAATATTGGCAAAGCAAATGAAAGTGAAAAACTCACAAGGGGTAAAATAATATTGGCAAGCAAATGAAAGTGAAAAACTCACAAGGGGTAAAATAATATGTGCAAGCAAATGAAAGTGAAAAACTCACAAGGGGTAAAATAATATTGGCAAGCAAATGAAAGTGAAAAACTCACAAGGGGTAAAATAATATTGGCAAGCAAATGAAAGTGAAAAACTCAGAAGGGGTAAAATAATATTGGCAAAGCAAATGAAAGTGAAAAACTCACAAGGGGTAAAATCATATTGGCAAGCAAATGAAAGTGAAAAACTCACAAGGGGTAAAATAATATTGGCAAAGCAAATGAAAGTGAAAAACTCACAAGGGGTAAAATAATATTGGCAAGCAAATGAAAGTGAAAAACTCACAAGGGGTAAAATAATATTGGCAAGCAAATGAAAGTGAAAAACTCACAAGGGGTAAAATAATATTGGCAAGCAAATGAAAGTGAAAAACTCACAAGGGGTAAAATAATATTGGCAAGCAAATGAAAGTGAAAAACTCACAAGGGGTAAAATAATATTGGCAAGCAAATGAAAGTGAAAAACTCACAAGGGGTAAAATAATATTGGCAAGCAAATGAAAGTGAAAAACTCACAAGGGGTAAAATAATATTGGCAAGCAAATGAAAGTGAAAAACTCACAAGGGGTAAAATAATATTGGCAAGCAAATGAAAGTGAAAAACTCACAAGGGGTAAAATAATATTGGCAAAGCAAATGAAAGTGAAAAACTCACAAGGGGTAAAATAATATTGGCAAGCAAATGAAAGTGAAAAACTCACAAGGGGTAAAATAATATTGGCAAAGCAAATGAAAGTGAAAAACTCACAAGGGGTAAAATTATATTGGCAAGCAAATGAAAGTGAAAAACTCACAAGGGGTAAAATAATATTGGCAAAGCAAATGAAAGTGAAAAACTCACAAGGGGTAAAATAATATTGGCAAGCAAATGAAAGTGAAAAACTCACAAGGGGTAAAATAATATTGGCAAGCAAATGAAAGTGAAAAACTCACAAGGGGTAAAATAATATTGGCAAGCAAATGAAAGTGAAAAACTCACAAGGGGTAAAATAATATTGGCAAGCAAATGAAAGTGAAAAACTCACAAGGGGTAAAATAATATTGGCAAGCAAATGAAAGTGAAAAACTCAGAAGGGGTAAAATAATATTGGCAAAGCAAATGAAAGTGAAAAACTCACAAGGGGTAAAATCATATTGGCAAGCAAATGAAAGTGAAAAACTCACAAGGGGTAAAATAATATTGGCAAAGCAAATGAAAGTGAAAAACTCACAAGGGGTAAAATAATATTGGCAAGCAAATGAAAGTGAAAAACTCACAAGGGGTAAAATAATATTGGCAAGCAAATGAAAGTGAAAAACTCACAAGGGGTAAAATAATATTGGCAAGCAAATGAAAGTGAAAAACTCACAAGGGGTAAAATAATATTGGCAAGCAAATGAAAGTGAAAAACTCACAAGGGTTAAAATAATATTGGCAAAGCAAATGAAAGTGAAAAACTCACAAGGGGTAAAATAATATTGGCAAGCAAATGAAAGTGAAAAACTCACAAGGGGTAAAATAATATGTGCAAGCAAATGAAAGTGAAAAACTCACAAGGGGTAAAATAATATTGGCAAGCAAATGAAAGTGAAAAACTCACAAGGGGTAAAATAATATTGGCAAGCAAATGAAAGTGAAAAACTCAGAAGGGGTAAAATAATATTGGCAAAGCAAATGAAAGTGAAAAACTCACAAGGGGTAAAATCATATTGGCAAGCAAATGAAAGTGAAAAACTCACAAGGGGTAAAATAATATTGGCAAAGCAAATGAAAGTGAAAAACTCACAAGGGGTAAAATAATATTGGCAAGCAAATGAAAGTGAAAAACTCACAAGGGGTAAAATAATATTGGCAAGCAAATGAAAGTGAAAAACTCACAAGGGGTAAAATAATATTGGCAAGCAAATGAAAGTGAAAAACTCACAAGGGGTAAAATAATATTGGCAAGCAAATGAAAGTGAAAAACTCACAAGGGGTAAAATAATATTGGCAAAGCAAATGAAAGTGAAAAACTCACAAGGGGTAAAATAATATTGGCAAGCAAATGAAAGTGAAAAACTCACAAGGGGTAAAATAATATTGGCAAGCAAATGAAAGTGAAAAACTCACAAGGGGTAAAATAATATTGGCAAGCAAATGAAAGTGAAAAACTCACAAGGGGTAAAATAATATTGGCAAGCAAATGAAAGTGAAAAACTCAGAAGGGGTAAAATAATATTGGCAAAGCAAATGAAAGTGAAAAACTCACAAGGGGTAAAATCATATTGGCAAGCAAATGAAAGTGAAAAACTCACAAGGGGTAAAATAATATTGGCAAAGCAAATGAAAGTGAAAAACTCACAAGGGGTAAAATAATATTGGCAAGCAAATGAAAGTGAAAAACTCACAAGGGGTAAAATAATATTGGCAAGCAAATGAAAGTGAAAAACTCACAAGGGGTAAAATAATATTGGCAAGCAAATGAAAGTGAAAAACTCACAAGGGGTAAAATAATATTGGCAAGCAAATGAAAGTGAAAAACTCACAAGGGTTAAAATAATATTGGCAAAGCAAATGAAAGTGAAAAACTCACAAGGGGTAAAATAATATTGGCAAGCAAATGAAAGTGAAAAACTCACAAGGGGTAAAATAATATGTGCAAGCAAATGAAAGTGAAAAACTCACAAGGGGTAAAATAATATTGGCAAGCAAATGAAAGTGAAAAACTCACAAGGGGTAAAATAATATTGGCAAGCAAATGAAAGTGAAAAACTCAGAAGGGGTAAAATAATATTGGCAAAGCAAATGAAAGTGAAAAACTCACAAGGGGTAAAATCATATTGGCAAGCAAATGAAAGTGAAAAACTCACAAGGGGTAAAATAATATTGGCAAAGCAAATGAAAGTGAAAAACTCACAAGGGGTAAAATAATATTGGCAAGCAAATGAAAGTGAAAAACTCACAAGGGGTAAAATAATATTGGCAAGCAAATGAAAGTGAAAAACTCACAAGGGGTAAAATAATATTGGCAAGCAAATGAAAGTGAAAAACTCACAAGGGGTAAAATAATATTGGCAAGCAAATGAAAGTGAAAAACTCACAAGGGGTAAAATAATATTGGCAAGCAAATGAAAGTGAAAAACTCACAAGGGGTAAAATAATATTGGCAAGCAAATGAAAGTGAAAAACTCACAAGGGGTAAAATAATATTGGCAAGCAAATGAAAGTGAAAAACTCACAAGGGGTAAAATAATATTGGCAAGCAAATGAAAGTGAAAAACTCACAAGGGGTAAAATAATATTGGCAAAGCAAATGAAAGTGAAAAACTCACAAGGGGTAAAATAATATTGGCAAGCAAATGAAAGTGAAAAACTCACAAGGGGTAAAATAATATTGGCAAAGCAAATGAAAGTGAAAAACTCACAAGGGGTAAAATAATATTGGCAAGCAAATGAAAGTGAAAAACTCACAAGGGGTAAAATAATATTGGCAAAGCAAATGAAAGTGAAAAACTCACAAGGGGTAAAATAATATTGGCAAGCAAATGAAAGTGAAAAACTCACAAGGGGTAAAATAATATTGGCAAGCAAATGAAAGTGAAAAACTCAGAAGGGGTAAAATAATATTGGCAAAGCAAATGAAAGTGAAAAACTCACAAGGGGTAAAATCATATTGGCAAGCAAATGAAAGTGAAAAACTCACAAGGGGTAAAATAATATTGGCAAAGCAAATGAAAGTGAAAAACTCACAAGGGGTAAAATAATATTGGCAAGCAAATGAAAGTGAAAAACTCACAAGGGGTAAAATAATATTGGCAAGCAAATGAAAGTGAAAAACTCACAAGGGGTAAAATAATATTGGCAAGCAAATGAAAGTGAAAAACTCACAAGGGGTAAAATAATATTGGCAAGCAAATGAAAGTGAAAAACTCACAAGGGTTAAAATAATATTGGCAAAGCAAATGAAAGTGAAAAACTCACAAGGGGTAAAATAATATTGGCAAGCAAATGAAAGTGAAAAACTCACAAGGGGTAAAATAATATTGGCAAGCAAATGAAAGTGAAAAACTCACAAGGGGTAAAATAATATTGGCAAAGCCATTGAAAGTGAAAAACTCACAAGGGGTAAAATAATATTGGCAAGCAAATGAAAGTGAAAAACTCACAAGGGGTAAAATAATATTGGCAAGCAAATGAAAGTGAAAAACTCACAAGGGGTAAAATAATATTGGCAAGCAAATGAAAGTGAAAAACTCTCAAGGGGTAAAATAATATTGGCAAGCAAATGAAAGTGAAAAACTCACAAGGGGTAAAATAATATTGGCAAGCAAATGAAAGTGAAAAACTCACAAGGGGTAAAATAATATTGGCAAGCAAATGAAAGTGAAAAACTCACAAGGGGTAAAATAATATGTGCAAGCAAATGAAAGTGAAAAACTCACAAGGGGTAAAATAATATGTGCAAGCAAATGAAAGTGAAAAACTCACAAGGGGTAAAATAATATTGGCAAGCAAATGAAACTGAAAAACTCACAAGGGGTAAAATAATATTGGCAAGCAAATGAAAGTGAAAAACTCACAAGGGGTAAAATAATATTGGCAAGCAAATGAAAGTGAAAAACTCACAAGGGGTAAAATAATATTGGCAAGCAAATGAAAGTGAAAAACTCACATGGGGTAAAATAATATTGGCAAGCAAATGAAAGTGAAAAACTCACAAGGGGTAAAATAATATTGGCAAGCAAATGAAAGTGAAAAACTCACAAGGGGTAAAATAATATTGGCAAGCAAATGAAAGTGAAAATCTCACAAGGGGTAAAATAATATTGGCAAGCAAATGAAAGTGAAAAACTCACAAGGGGTAAAATAATATTGGCAAGCAAATGAAAGTGAAAAACTCACAAGGGGTAAAATAATATTGGCAAGCAAATGAAAGTGAAAAACTCACAAGGGGTAAAATAATATTGGCAAGCAAATGAAAGTGAAAAACTCTCAAGGGGTAAAATAATATTGGCAAGCAAATGAAAGTGAAAAACTCACAAGGGGTAAAATAATATTGGCAAGCAAATGAAAGTGAAAAACTCACAAGGGGTAAAATAATATTGGCAAGCAAATGAAAGTGAAAAACTCACAAGGGGTAAAATAATATGTGCAAGCAAATGAAAGTGAAAAACTCACAAGGGGTAAAATAATATGTGCAAGCAAATGAAAGTGAAAAACTCACAAGGGGTAAAATAATATTGGCAAGCAAATGAAAGTGAAAAACTCACAAGGGGTAAAATAATATTGGCAAGCAAATGAAAGTGAAAAACTCACAACGGGTAAAATAATATTGGCAAGCAAATGAAAGTGAAAAACTCACAAGGGGTAAAATAATATTGGCAAGCAAATGAAAGTGAAAAACTCACAAGGGGTAAAATAATATTGGCAAGCAAATGAAAGTGAAAAACTCACAAGGGGTAAAATAATATTGGCAAGCAAATGAAAGTGAAAAACTCACAAGGGGTAAAATAATATTGGCAAGCAAATGAAAGTGAAAAACTCACAAGGGGTAAAA
The DNA here is from genome assembly GCA_963585895.1 of Sepioteuthis lessoniana. Classification (NCBI taxonomy): domain Eukaryota; kingdom Metazoa; phylum Mollusca; class Cephalopoda; order Myopsida; family Loliginidae; genus Sepioteuthis; species Sepioteuthis lessoniana. Next base: position 157,853,798 of record OY757904.1, on the reverse strand, counting down.
TAATATTGGCAAGCAAATGAAAGTGAAAAACTCACAAGGGGTAAAATAATATTGGCAAGCAAATGAAAGTGAAAAACTCACAAGGGGTAAAATAATATTGGCAAGCAAATGAAAGTGAAAAACTCACAAGGGGTAAAATAATATTGGCAAGCAAATGAAAGTGAAAAACTCACAAGGGGTAAAATAATATTGGCAAGCAAATGAAAGTGAAAAACTCACAAGGGGTAAAATAATATTGGCAAGCAAATGAAAGTGAAAAACTCACAAGGGGTAAAATAATATTGGCAAGCAAATGAAAGTGAAAAACTCACAAGGGGTAAAATAATATTGGCAAAGCAAATGAAAGTGAAAAACTCACAAGGGGTAAAATAATATTGGCAAGCAAATGAAAGTGAAAAACTCACAAGGGGTAAAATAATATTGGCAAGCAAATGAAAGTGAAAAACTCACAAGGGGTAAAATAATATTGGCAAGCAAATGAAAGTGAAAAACTCACAAGGGGTAAAATAATATTGGCAAGCAAATGAAAGTGAAAAACTCACAAGGGGTAAAATAATATTGGCAAGCAAATGAAAGTGAAAAACTCACAAGGGGTAAAATAATATTGGCAAGCAAATGAAAGTGAAAAACTCACAAGGGGTAAAATAATATTGGCAAGCAAATGAAAGTGAAAAACTCACAAGGGGTAAAATAATATTGGCAAGCAAATGAAAGTGAAAAACTCACAAGGGTAAAATAATATTGGCAAGCAAATGAAAGTGAAAAACTCACAAGGGGTAAAATAATATTGGCAAGCAAATGAAAGTGAAAAACTCACAAGGGGTAAAATAATATTGGCAAAGCAAATGAAAGTGAAAAACTCACAAGGGGTAAAATAATATTGGCAAGCAAATGAAAGTGAAAAACTCACAAGGGGTAAAATAATATTGGCAAAGCAAATGAAAGTGAAAAACTCACAAGGGGTAAAATAATATTGGCAAGCAAATGAAAGTGAAAAACTCACAAGGGGTAAAATAATATTGGCAAAGCAAATGAAAGTGAAAAACTCACAAGGGGTAAAATAATATTGGCAAGCAAATGAAAGTGAAAAACTCACAAGGGGTAAAATAATATTGGCAAGCAAATGAAAGTGAAAAACTCAGAAGGGGTAAAATAATATTGGCAAAGCAAATGAAAGTGAAAAACTCACAAGGGGTAAAATAATATTGGCAAGCAAATGAAAGTGAAAAACTCACAAGGGGTAAAATAATATTGGCAAAGCAAATGAAAGTGAAAAACTCACAAGGGGTAAAATAATATTGGCAAAGCAAATGAAAGTGAAAAACTCACAAGGGGTAAAATAATATTGGCAAGCAAATGAAAGTGAAAAACTCACAAGGGGTAAAATAATATTGGCAAGCAAATGAAAGTGAAAAACTCACAAGGGGTAAAATAATATTGGCAAGCAAATGAAAGTGAAAAACTCACAAGGGGTAAAATAATATTGGCAAGCAAATGAAAGTGAAAAACTCACAAGGGGTAAAATAATATTGGCAAGCAAATGAAAGTGAAAAACTCACAAGGGGTAAAATAATATTGGCAAGCAAATGAAAGTGAAAAACTCACAAGGGGTAAAATAATATTGGCAAGCAAATGAAAGTGAAAAACTCACAAGGGGTAAAATAATATTGGCAAGCAAATGAAAGTGAAAAACTCACAAGGGGTAAAATAATATTGGCAAGCAAATGAAAGTGAAAAACTCACAAGGGGTAAAATAATATTGGCAAGCAAATGAAAGTGAAAAACTCACAAGGGGTAAAATAATATTGGCAAGCAAATGAAAGTGAAAACTCACAAGGGGTAAAATAATATTGGCAAGCAAATGAAAGTGAAAAACTCACAAGGGGTAAAATAATATTGGCAAGCAAATGAAAGTGAAAAACTCACAAGGGGTAAAATAATATTGGCAAGCAAATGAAAGTGAAAAACTCACAAGGGGTAAAATAATATTGGCAAGCAAATGAAAGTGAAAAACTCTCAAGGGGTAAAATAATATTGGCAAGCAAATGAAAGTGAAAAACTCACAAGGGGTAAAATAATATTGGCAAGCAAATGAAAGTGAAAAACTCACAAGGGGTAAAATAATATTGGCAAGCAAATGAAAGTGAAAAACTCACAAGG